>CM042216.1:27236442-27888942 GCA_023566465.1 Cottus gobio | reverse complement strand
ATTCCAAGTATTCCACTGGAATGCTACATTAGTAGTATGCTAGCATGCTGCATTAGTAGTATGCTAGCATGCTGCATTAGTAGTATGCTAGCATGCTACATTAGTAGTATGTTAGCATGCTGCATTAGTAGCATGCTAGCTGTGGAGTCTCTTTTGTTATTTGTCACTTCTGTGTGGGCGACCGGAGTCGTTTCCCTTTTGGCTATTAATGATGTCCAAATATCCATCACTGTGGTTTGTATAAGCAGATATTAATTACTGTCTCGGATAACTTGGAATAAGAAGCAAAATTGTTTAACTGAGCTGTTAAATTGTATGTTAATATTGTTATGAATATTCAGTTTTCCGGACTGAATTTGCCTCAAAACAAGAGAAACTGCATTTCATACATTATTTTCGTCCTTTCTCTGTCTATTCAGTGATTTTACACCAAAGAGCTGCTTTATCATGAATTAAATAATAAACAGGCATACGGCATTCAGCCGTAATGACTACAGTCATCTAAGGATAAGGTGTGTGTGTGTGTGTGTGTGCTGCCAGTCCTTTCAGTCCTGACTGGCAGCATTATGAAAAATATAAAATGCTTTTGTTTTTAATGTAAGAGCGCTGAGTAACGTTTTACGGGTCCACAAAAGTCTGTTCACCGTGAATCATAATGACAACAACACATATCAGAGACAGAGAAATACATAATAATGCTGTTTAGTCAGTCAATAACAAATATATATATATACTTATTTAGGACTCTGTTGTTTTGTTGTTTGGGTGACTGGAAAGAAGCTTAGATGATGATCTTTGATTTTAATGTATTTGATAATTTAATAAAATGTTAACATCATCACCGTCCAATCAATACTTCAATTCTAATCCATTAATTAATAAATCAGCTGTGCAGATTTGCTGTGTCACTGAGGCGGTTTTGAACAGACAACGAGGATTAACATCTGAACATCTACAGCAGATGAAGACCCGCCGCCCTCACCTACCCCATTAACATGTGTTTTAATAATTGTTAAATCGATTTTAAAGCCTTTTGTTCAGTTGCGCGTCATTAAAAACTCAGTCGTGACACATCAGAAGCCTTCGCCGTGACACCTGCAGTGGCTTGTTTTCCCTGATGGTAGATAAATCCAACAGTAATGGTTCAGATAAGGGCAGCGTGATACACCTTTCTGGTAATTACTCTCAGCCGGTTTCACACACACACACTGTAAGAAATGTCTGTTAGCGAGAGTTTAACGTCTCTCACAGAATGTTGAAATGTTCCTCAGTCTGCTCGAAGATTAATGGAAAAAGAATTATCAGTTTATGTCAATCGACTAATTGATTGTACTTAAATGAAGCGTTATTGTTTTAACAATTAGCTTTTGTTGGTTTGCACATTCTTTCCCTTCATTTTAAAAAAATATATAATTTCTGGGGGAATTTGAATAGTTTTGTGTTTTTACTGCAGTAGTTGTATTACGACTACCCTGCTCTTGTGACTGTATCCATGTTTTGTTCGGACATCTTTTAATGTGCGGACTGGCTAAAGGTTAGCCGTCGATGCTAACGGGGAGCCTCTGAAATAAACAACAAACATGGCCGCCTCTTTTGCGTCCTTTGTTTGGACTCTGAGCTGATCAAATAGATCCGTTTTACCATGAACTTGCTAGAATACTTGCTAGAATACTTGCTAGAATGATGTCTTGTTGAGGTGAAAGAAATCAATCAATCATCAATTAATCCACAACATTGTTGATAGTACAAAGTCACTTTTCCAGCCTCTTAATTATTAAAGGGACATCATCTTTACTCCCTCTCCGTGAACCGTGCAGCTCGGAGCCAACTTGACCTGCACATCATAAGCCTATTCATGTCAATCTGACACGTCATGCTGATGGGAACAGATCCACTTTGCCCCTGACAGGAACAAGGGATTTCGCCATAATGAACACTCCAGTTCCTCCGGTTCCACAGTGGAGCCAATGAGTCAGGCCCGTGGTTCCATTTTGAATAATGAGAATGAGACTAACTATGCGCAATAGACACAAGAATCCGCTGAATGGCCTGCCAATCACGGTTACTGATTGCATGTGTGACCACACGAGGAGGAGTGTGACCATTAGACCCACCGGCGGCGGCGGCCCTGTGGGTGTTGTTTACGGCGCCTCCATTAAAAAAATGCTTTTGTTTTGCTTCTGTTTCGCCCTCTGTGTTGTAGTTTTACTTACAGTGTTATTCTGTGTTGCCGCTCTCCTCCGCTGAATATTAATGCCGTCTATGCTAATGGCCTTACACCGGCTGAGGTCGTTCCAGGCTCCTCCTCTGAATGTTAATCCGCCGCCTCATTTGCATACGCTTAAGTGTCAAATTCCCCCACAAATCATCGCAGCTGCCTCGGCGCCGGCCCTCGCCGGCGGCCCCGGAGCGACAGCACAGAAACAATGCGGTCACGCCGTATGCACGGTATCGAATCCACATCAAAGCCTGTTTAGATTGCCGGGTCACAGCGGGTTCACATTGTGTAAAATGAAGGTAATGGGATAGCAGTCAGCCCCGCTGCAGGAATACAGCCGGGCAGGTAATAAGTATGAATGGAGCGGGTAATAAGGTTGGGATGGACAGACCCCGAGTCATCGCAGGAGCAGGACTGTTTAAGCTGCAGCGCAGTTATCAGTTCAAAGGTGAGAGCTGATCCCAGGCAAGCGCAATGTGCTTGTTGTGTCGTTGTTGTTTTTTTTACTCCTTATTTCTGAGTGCACGGCAGGTGAAGAGGTTGCTACTGAGCAGGAAGAGAAAACCGCCCCTTCAGCATGTTTTTAGAAGGAAGAGTTTGTTAACGAGCCCAAAGCAGACACCAGGAGATGATGTTATTATGTCTATTTGTGGATTTTGAATCGGATAACAACGTCTTCGACTCTCATTGTGTCATCGTCGCCGTAATCAGCTGGAACAATTATTCAATGCACTGATTAAAGAACGACGTATTTTGAAAATCGACGACTCATTTAAGTCATTTTTTCGAGATCAGATTTGCTACATTTCTATATTTTACGTGCCACGAAGCTGAAAACAGACAATTAAAAGACACTGATTGTAAAAAAAAAAATGTATATTTTGACATTATATAATTGAAATGATTCATGGAGAGAATAATCTGCAGATTAATCAATGAAAATACTCATTAGTTCATCATCATTATAGTAGAGCTGTGAGGAGCAGTTGATCATTTGATTAGTCAACTACTTTGTTGATCAATTAATCATTTGTGTCTTTTAAAAAAAAGGCACAATTAGAAGGATTTGTCAGTCGCGGCTTGTAAACATAACATTCAAAGTTGGCTCCGCCTCCCCGGCTTAACGAGGACCGCCACGCTGTTTGTTTACGTTTCCATCGGCGTTGCATCCTCCATTTTTGGAGGTTTCTCCACCCGGTCGTTTTTTTTACAGAGATTAACACCAGAAACGGCAAAATAATAAACTACAGAGTTCAGGATCTCACACTTTTAGTGGAGCATAAGTGATGATTGAGAGTGGTCATTATTGTCTCTACACTTTGTGGATGTTTTTATATGATCGTGAACTGATTATCTTTTGAGTTTTGGTCGAACAAAACAAGACATTCGAGGACCGGATCACCTCGGGATGGAAAGAAATTGGAATGGACATTTTTCCGTTTTTTTCCCTGAGATTTGTATTCCTAAATGATGGATTGACTAATCGAGGGAGTAGTCTGAGAAAGAAGATCAATCAACAGATTATCGGGTACTGAAAATAATCACGTATTGCAGCTCAATAATACACTGCAGGTCTCTCCGCTTCATGTTGGACATGTGTACACCTGAAGGTAAACTTCCAAACACCATGAAACAACCTCCCTAATGCACTGAACACCACCCGGATTCACGAGCATCCGAGGGTGGAGTAAATCTCCCAGCATTCACAGGTGCTGCAAACATTTCCCACTAAAAGTTCATGTGTGAAGACATCCAATCAAAAGAGTAAAACCCAGAGTAGCATGCCTCCGTCTAATTCTAACAAGTTGTTGTTTCGCCCTCCGCAGGATTCGCTGCCTGCTCCGCTACAGATGTCACTTCTCCTGGTGCGGACTATGGCGTCCTCGGGGGAGGAGGGGTGGGGGTGGGGGGGTAAAGGAAGTCTCCTCCAGGTGTCGAGTCCTTGAGTCCTGCGCCTGGCAGCGGTCGCAGCACACTCATGAATAAGACAAACCAGGAGAGCGACTCCGGTCGACTCCTTAGAACACTTTTCCAGAAAGGTGGCGTCGGACCGGGGCTTAGTCAGCTCCCTCGATTAAAAAAGCAAAACTACGGAGTCAAAGAAAGGCTTTAATGCGTCTCTTCACACTGAAAATGCGACAGAGGAATTAACGCTGTTGTGCGTTTCATATGCTTTCTGTCTTCTGGGGTATGTTTTAAAGTGTGAAGGGACTTCTACCTGCTCATGGAACACAGGCCATGGTTTTATCACCTTGAGAGCTCGTGACTTTTCCTGATTTTGGGAAAATTGCTTAAGTTTCAGAAGTCTGCTACAGAAGATGATGCGTCAGCTGTAAAACGTTGCTGAATATTATGGGTTTCCATTGTCGTCGGTGTGGACAGTCCCTTTACTTGCAGCATTATGATCCCAAATCCTAAATAAATCTATTTGCATGTCTAATAGCAGTAGAGGTGTTACATGAGTCACCTCACTATGAAGGACACATGTCTTTGTCTCTAAAATACTTTTTTTAAAACTACATTTTAATGTATTTGTTCATGCTTGGTCAATATGATAAACATATGAAACATGACATGTTTCCATTTTGGGTGGAATATCAATGCTTTATGCTCATTTTCATATTGTGTTACCTCCATCAAATGTACAAGCCCAGTGAGCAAAAGTGAAGGTGAAGTTTTAATGAAATCAGAAAAAATAAATAAATGTAATGGTTCATTATCTCCACATCTACAGCAGCGGGATCTAAGGCAGTAAGGCCAACGTCAACAAAACACAAGGGTGAAAGATCATATAAAATATATATATATAATTTAAAAACTGAGTTAATCAAACTAATACATCAACAAAAGACCAGTTCACTGCCAGCAGTTCATATCCAGCACTGAACGATGTGGATCCACACCAGCTGCTCGCAGCGCAACCTTGATGAAATATTCAAGACAACAATCCAGCAGGACAATTCAGCTATTTTCCTCTAATGGAATCCAGATTTTGGGCAAGAAGCATTCCGAACTTCCTGTTTTTGTATCAAAAAGCTTCGTGACCCGGCGCTGATACTGACACCGGCTGAATGTGAGCTGAATGTTAACGAGTTGGACTGAGCAGCAAGAAGCAGCAGGATGACCCCTTCAGGCACGCATCATCATTAAGGGACCAGCAGCTGACCTCGCTTTACAGGAAGTAAACCGTCTGCTTCATGAAGCATATGTATTTAAAAAAATAGAAAGAAATGATCTCAGTTCATTTTCTACATTGAGCTCTGTAAATGCAGATTTCTATTACAATTGTTTCACCTTTTCCTCCAATATGTTTTTCTCACATGCAAAAGGTTTGTGTAAATTGATGGCTACAGTTTTGCATTCCCGAGGATAATTGCTATATAATTTGGTTAAAAGCCTGAGCTGAGCCGTATGCATATGGCACATCTGGATGCAAACAAATTTCAAAAGCTGGATGCATTTTTTTTCCCAGCTATAAGACACTATTTCTATTTCTCCCTCATTATATTCAGCAGCACCTGCATTTCAAACAAACAGTGAACACATCGCTGAAGAGAAGACGCATTGTGGCTCCTTCCATTGAACACAGCAGACGAGCAGCAGAATGAAGATGCTATGAACACCAACAGGAACAAAAAACTAATTATATTATTATGCAATTATATCATTTAGTCTGAGGAGATGGAGGTAATGGTTTAAACTGATGTGTGTTTACTTAACGTTTGTTCCTGTGTGTGTGTGTGTGTGTGTGTGTGTGTGTGTGTGTGTGTGTGTGTGTGTGTGTGTGTGTGTTCACATCATAGAAACTCATGCATGTATTGTTTGTGCTGTATGCACGTCCGGTGGTTTCGTCCTGTCACTTGTGTGTGTGTTTGTGCACGTGCAAACATGTGCATGCATGCGTGTGAGTATGTGCATGTCCATGTGTGTATGTGTGTGTGTGTGTGTTCACATCATAAAAACTCATGCATGTGTTGTATGCACGTCCGGTGGTTCCGTCCTGTCACGCGTGTGTGTGCTTGTGCACGTGCAAAATGTGCATGCATGCGTGTGAGTATGTGCATGTCCATGTGCGCGTGTGTGTGTGCATGGTGATTTTCTGTGTGTGGTGCGGGTGTCGAGGTCCACAGGGGCTCAGACCACTCCGTATGAATAATGCATCAGACCGGGCCGCTGCATCTCAGCCACATCGCCTCGGTCTGCTTCAAGTTGCAAGTTCCTCTTCAGGAAAGTCGGCTTCGTCGCTGCAGTCGGAGCTGCAGAAGCAGGTTTCCTTTAAAACGACTGCAGCGATTGCATATGGACTCATTTAATTATGGTATGTTAATCATGAACTCAGTTTTTTGTGTCGTAGTGGGAATCAGATTCAAGCGTCCAGCAGCAACCAGAAGTCAGATTATTTAAAGAATTACATATGAACAAGTATTCATTTGTCAATTCATAAAGAATTCATTTCATTTAAAAGGATTTTTTTTGGCGGCAACATTCACTGGTTTTCTTATTCTTCTGTGATAGTTAAATTAATATTTTTGGTTCTGCAGGTCGGACGAAACAAGACATGGTTAGAGGTCACCATCTCTGAGGAACCTGCGATGGTGATATCCTTTTTGCTATTTACCAATAATCTATTGACAAAATTATTAATTATTAATTCCGAACCAATTGGTGGACTAATATTGAAAATAATCCCTAGTTGCAGCCTATTTATAGTTTAAAAAGTGAACAGTCTGCTAAAAGGTGCTTCTTATTGCATTTAGCTGCTCTCTATTCCCCTAAACACGCGTCTCGAGGACAAACTTCACACATTGGATGAACTTCTTATCGGCAGATTTACACGTTTGAGATCACAGAACAGATGCTGAAGACAGATGTTTGCTATGTAATTCACAGTGGGATCACCAAAGGTTTAGTCCAAATGACCAAACTCACTGAGCGCCCAAAGTTGAAGCATCCGGAAACTGAGAATAAGTCACACTCAATGCAATTATAACAAAATCATCATACTTTGCAATCAGGGTCACTTTCATTGAGAAAACCTCGTCCACAGACACAGTGATGGATCATGGATCATGGATCATAGATCATAGATCATGGATCATGGATCATAGATCATAGATCATGGATCATGGATCATAGATCATAGATCATGGATCATGGATCATGGATCATGGATCATAGATCATGGATCATGGATCATGGATCATGGATCATGGATCATAGATCATAGATCATGGATCATGGATCATGGATCATAGATCATAGATCATGGATCATGGATCATAGATCATAGATCATAGATCATGGATCATGGATCATGGATCATGGATCATGGATCATAGATCATGGATCATGGATCATGGATCATGGATCATAGATCATGGATCATGGATCATGGATCATGGATCATGGATCATAGATCATGGATCATGGATCATGGATCATGGATCATAGATCATAGATCATGGATCATGGATCATGGATCATAGATCATAGATCATGGATCATGGATCATAGATCATAGATCATAGATCATGGATCATGGATCATGGATCATGGATCATGGCATGCATCAAACACACGCCACCCACAGTGGGCAAACTCTGCAATTTCATGTCGGTCTTGAGCTGTTGCAGTTTTTTTTTTTTAACCAAACGCATATGCAAATATGTGGTGGAAAAACAGGCGATATGGAAATATATGCAAATTATTTAAATGCACGTGAAGCGGCAGCCGGATGAGAGTTGAATAGTCTCTCACACATCGTTTGCTGTCTTATATCAGTAAATAACTTTCTATATTAATATGTCTCACTGGCCCCAAAACTGTGAATCTTAATCTGATGAGTTTTCAAATTTGGATTAAAATCTAAATTCCATATTCGCGGAGCAGTAGTAATACACCAGGTGAAACTGATGCATTACTCCAGGTGGATCGCTCTTCTCACACCAGACCCGGGGACACAAGTCGTGCATTTTACATTTTAAAACAACTTCAATTGCCACGTGAACGCATCTCCTCCACATATCCTCTGTTTTGATTATTTTTTATTTCAGGTGATGCTATTTCTTGCAGCGTATTGTCTCCACACCGGAGCCTGTTTACTTTCACCTCAGGAATGTTTGGCACTTTTGCACCGCATCCACGCCTCCTGACTGACAGACCGTAATACCGACCCGAGTCCCTCTCCAGCCCCAACATCCCGTCCCTCCTGCCCGCACCGGACCTCCACAGCCCCGCTCCCCTCCCGCCGGCACCGCGGCAGCTATCCCCCCTCCCGGTCGGTCGGCGCTCACCTCTGTGCGCGTCTGCAGCCGCTTGTTCATCTCGTAGATCCGATACTCGGGCTGGACCATGTAGGGCGCGTGTCTCCTGTAGAAGGGTCCGAACGGAGACGAGTAGAACGGGTCGTGGGTAGAGTTGGACATGGTGGCTCCTGGCGAGGCGCGCGGCGCGATTTCAACATCCAGCGGGCACAGCAGCGCACATTGGAGCGCGATGCTCTCCGAAGACCCCCAGTAGGAAGCAGCCGCTGTCGAGTCTGAGCTGCACTCTGCAAGTTGGCCTGCCTAGTTCGCTGCTATAGCGTGGTGCTGGAGGAGGAGGAGGAGGAGGAGGAGGAGGAGGAGGAGGAGGAGGAGGAGGAGGAGGAAGAGGAGGGGGAGGAACAGGAGAGGGGGGCCAGAATTGAAGGGGGAGGAGGGAAGTCGTTTCCTGTTCCCTCAAGACCTACACTCAGTTTTGCGCTCTTGCAAAGTTCAAGTGAGATCTGTGTGTGCATGTGCACGAGTGGCTCTTTGTGTGTTCTCTGTGCTCAATCAATGCGTTGTTTTAGTTTACACGCATGTGTTGGTGCTGGAAACATAAAGAAAGTCTCACTGAGGTTTAGAAGGAAAAATAAGAATTCATGTTTTCTTAAATTTTCTGGAAGAATCATCATCACGGTTTATTGATATGGAACCAGGACTTCCAAAACTGATCGGTCCCTGTAAAGCACCATGTTCAGGTGTGTTTAAATGGAACAATGCAAACTGCTCTGTTACATTGCCTGATATGAATTATGTGATAAACATATTGACTAGAATAACAACATCTCTGCGGCATATCAGAATATATATTTGGTTTTAAGGAAAACAGAATAGAAATACTGCTCTTGGTTATGTTTGAACTCTTTGAATAAAGATGTTTATCTTCAGTGTTATCTGTATCATACTATTATTATCATTATCGTTATGAAAATGACAGGATTAGGTGATTTCATGACTTTTGAAAACATGTTTTCTGGAGGCTTGTCTTAAAAACATGAACGTAAAATCTTTCTGTTTTACGTCCAAAATAAAAAATGAAAGCAAAGAAGATCTCGTCATGAGTAGAAAAAGCTGCATATTCTTCGTCCTGAGCCCAAAACCTAAACTCTGGGAGTTAAAGACACAGAGAGCACAGCTGACGAGTCTGCACTCGTAAAGAGATACGCCCATTTTATGTGTAACATGATTTCATAATAGTGTATTGATCGTGCTTCCTGCAGTCGATGCTGCTAATGACAGAATCTTAGTACCTGGCTAGTTATGCACCAAGTGGCATCATTTTTGATTAAGTGAAGGTGGGAGGGGGGGGGGGGGGGGGGCTCTCTGCTTTGTCTGCTGCAGTGGAGCGTCTGCAATCCACAATGTCACTCTGAATGTTAACAAGTGGAAACATGTGAAAGCCGTCAGGTTTCCTTTTAATTCAGTAGCGTGTGCATACTGGTGGGTCGATAACTCATCGTCATTACTGTGCACAAGATTAGCAAATGCCAGCTTTTACATTCAGTTGTACAAAAGACATTGTGGCACAGCGACACTGTGCAGACTAAAATATGAGTAATACACTTGCTGCGTGCACATTTAGATGCATTTTAAAAACAGTTGTTTAACCCGTTAAGGGGCCCTGGGGCCACACTTTGCTATTGGGCCCCTATAACCCACACATGCCACACTAAGCACCTCCAAGTTCCCAAATAAATCCACTAAACCCAGTATTTATATGTTAGAATGACAATACTTTACTTATACAAGTTTTTTTAGGAATATGCACCATGTGTTTGTGATGTCCTTGCTTTTTATTATGCTTTAAGCTTCTTTTAGGCTTTAATGCTTACATGTAGCATTGTGGATTTAGCTAGCGTGCTAGCTAACCAGCTGTCCGTTCGTTAATTCCACCACGCTTTAATGCTTACATGTAGCATTGTGGATTTAGCTAGCGTGCTAGCTAGCCAGCTGTCTGCTCACTAGCTTGTTAATTCCACCATGCTTTAATTCTTACATGTAGCATTGCGGATTTAGCTAGCACGTTAGCTAGCCAACTGTCCACTCGCTAGCTTGTTAATTCCACCAAGCTTTAATGCTTGCATGTAGCATTGTGGATTTAGCTAGTGTGCTAGCTAGCCAGCTGTCCGCTCGCTAGCTTGTTAATTCCACCATGCTTTAATGCTAGACTGGTGACAGAAAAAGCATCAGACATAAATTCGCTGTCACTCGTCTGGCGATAGCAATGTGGTTTCCTACGTGGTGACAGCATTGTGTGGTCAAAGCGCTCAATTAAATTGTTCTTGTTTGCGTTCACTCTTCCGCTGCTCGTTATAATCGTTACGGCAACCTCTCGCCTCCATTGGTCGCAATGGCAACCGTGTTGATGTAAATGGGAATGTCCATGGTATTCCTCTTTTAGGGCTCCTGTTATATATATAAAGATGATATAGAAGATGAATATCCTTTACCCTTTAACGCTTTACCCTATATTAGCATATTTAGCCTTGATCTATCATCCTTGATGGGGACTATTTGCCACAGGTGTGCTATGTCAGGTGGTTTTGTGCATGCATTATGGGTATTTATCGGAATCCTGGTGCTCAAAATGTTACGCAGTATTAAAGTCCTTCTAATGGGAACAACCTGTGTGCAGACCTATCTGTTTCAACTCTGCACAATTAAGGTACAGAATCTCAGCTGATGATGCAGAACCAGCTGTTGTACTTTAGTGGTACACATGTACAAACAATCATGCAGTTAATCAAATTATTAAAACCAAATGAATCATTTGCGTTTGCTGTGACCTGCTGTTTACTAGGTCTTCCCTGAAAATAAAGTACTTTATTACACATTATTTGCATACTTTTCCACCAGCAAGATCAGGAAGCGCCACCTCCAGAAACTCAGAAACTCAAAATACCTCCCACACAGTTTGATTGACAGGTGATCTCTAGAAAGGGAATCAAAGCTCACAATGAATCATTTCCATAAAAATACACCTGGTATAGTTCTGTTACACAATGAATCACCATCAGAGGATGTCAGGTTGCTATAATCTGAATAACCATCAAACTATGTTTTACTTCCACTTCAGTTTGTGACTTCCTACATTTCCCAGAATGTCTTGGTGAACACACCTGAGCTTGTTGTATGTGTGTTTTTAATTAGGTTAAAACAAGGTAATCGCGTAATGATCAGATTACGCATCATCAAATCACACAAATTGCCCGTAATTCATTTTGATTTGATCTGAACACATTCTGAACGCATTCATTCAATCTAATATCAGAAAATATCTGTTTCTGAAAACATGTCTGTACTCATTTTGCATACTATTTGCCTAAAATTGGCAGTTTGCATAATATGACACGTGGACACTGTGTGCAGACGGGCGGGCTCTAATTTATTTCACCAATTTTACATTACACGCCATGCAGCACGTGTCAATAACATAATTTACTGTGACAGTATGTGTCACTAACATGTGGAATTTCTGAACCAGACACACCACAGTGCATTGGAAATATATATATATATTTTTTTTGGCACAGTGATTAAGATTTCCTCCGTGTTCTCCTCCGTGACAGATTAGGCCGGGGCTGCAAAGTAGCCACAAGAATCTAAAAATAAACAGACACTCAGGCCGGCCGTAACGTTGCAACCGAATCTCACATTAACTGCCCGCACTGGGAATTAATGAACAGCATTTATGAAGTCTGACTTTTAATCCAAAATGGCTGAATGGGGAGAGGCAGTCTGAATCGAGTGAGATAAAAGTTGTAATCCAAATGCCTCAGGCATCCGGTCGGGTAATTAAAAAAAAGTTTGAAAAATCTATTAATAAACCTTTAATTAAAAACTACATTTTTAATATCTCAAGACCTTTTCAATTGACATTTCTAACAGGATTTGGTTGCTCGCCTGAAGCGCTTATACCAGTCGAGTGCGGCTGCAATACAGTACATTGAAGTGAACAGCTCATTTAACAGATTTCAATATGGACTTGTTTTGTGCCGATGACGGTAAACAGGACCCAGATGTGAGCCGAGGCAGCGGAGTGGCTCTCTGTGAGGGAAGATCTCCCCTTCTCGACACACAGGGGTTCTCCTCCCGGACACTGAACGCACACACACACACACACACACACACACACACACACACACAAACCAGATCCACTCAAAACACAGACGATGAACCACGAATGCCACCAGCCAAACCAGCAGTGACGCACAGATCACTTGACATATTTATGAAAGAATAAGCCTGCTGGTAATACTTTGTGTGTTTGTTATTGTCATCAAATCCCATTAAAAGACACCAAAAAAAACTAAAATGTACTGGTCCCAGTGACCTGTTGCCAGATAGGTCCCGCTCCTCTGTGCCATGGAGCTCCAATGTTGTCGATTAAAACCACATCAGAGATCCACGTAGTTGCACTGGGTGACGTGAACACACACACACACTCGCACGCACACGCACACACACACGCTGTAGTTTATTCGGACTCAATCCCACACACACCGTCCTGCTGCCCCAAATACTCACTAGAGCACCAAATGTGAATTAATCCACCGCTGAAAATAGTCCCAAACAAATGCACATTTTACTCCCGTTTCAAAACTAAGAGATTATTGAGCTTTTATTTTGAACTAAAACATAAACATGTATATTTGTGACTTGATTTTAAAGATTTCCTGTATGGGATCAGTAGGAATGGATGAAGTGATCTATTAGGAGACGGACTTGTTTTGTTCATCTGTTGACATTTATTAAAAATACAGAATAACAAAGAGTCCTATAAATATCTTTAGGATCAACCACATGGAGCGCTCTTTGCTTTAAGGGATGCAAAGTCACGAACAAAGATAATAACTGAAAAACAAATGTCACTCATCACATGCATATCTGAATCTTGTCCCGACTTCGACAACAGCGATCACTTTGATCCTGATCAATCCGGCTGTCAGCCGTGCGAGGCAGCTATTCCTGTTATTATATTTTACGTGATTGATCCGATCAACAATATCTTAAGAGTGCAGACTTTGTTTCACGTGTTAATAATCACCAATAAAGTTTCACTCAACTGAGCGGCACGATCATTCCTACTGTTTCCTGTCCTGACCTTCATCGACAGATGTGTGTGTGTGCTTTTTTTTTTTTTTTTTCCCAGCATTGAGTTTTCGTCCACTAAATGGAAAAAAGAAAACGATTGTGAGGAACTCTTTTATTTTGCAACTATTAATTAACTCTAGCCCGTGGTGTCTTTGTGGAGGTAGCGCACTTCAATAGATGAACGTCTTAATTCATGACTTCAGAACCCCGAGACTTTGTTTTACATACTTTTTGTATTTACGGTTTTTACTCCTGTTTTCACGCCTGGCTTATCTTCTTCTTCCTCTTCTTTTCACCCGCAGGTACAACAAAGTTGAAAGGAATTGAATGGAAGTGAAGTGAATAGGAAAAGCAAATGCACCTTGAGAGTTTGAAGGCGCCGCATCCAGCCACGTGTTCCCTGAACGCGTCTCATTTGTTAAAAACGCATCAAGGATGAAGGAGGAGGGCTTTTAGTTGTGAAACCGCAAGGTGAGGGAGACAAAACACTTGTGGATGAGAATGGAAATGGGTCAGGACACATATAGACACTCTGCTTCTGCTGGGTTCCCTCTCGCTGTTACTATGGTAACGCACCCCATCTCCCCACCTACCTACCTGCCTTGCCTTGCCTTTAGCGCACTAGACTACACACCCCGCAGCAGCCGTGCTACAGGTTTTGCACCTGAACGCACCGGTGCTGCTGGCGTTCGGGAGGAGCCCTGAACACATCGTTTCCTTATCCGGTTGCAGAGCGTGAACACGGGGGAGTTGGAGGTTGATGTCGCGGCTCCTCCATCACACTCATTTGTTGTTGTTGTTGTTGTTTTTGTGTGTTTTTGTGGGGGTTTTAAGTGAGAACATGTGCAAATGTGCTATTTTTTGTTGTATTTTGAAAAGCAGGAGGAAGAGTTTGATTGTGGTTTTAATAAAATATTTAAAAAAAATGGAGATTGCAGGCGATTGACAAGCAATCATGAGACAGATGAGGAGCTAAAAATAGAGCAGCACGATGGCAGGACTGCAAACGCACCGCTGGTCCAGCTGCAGATCGGTGAAAACTCAGGAAGTGAAGACTTCTTCTGCTCTCTAACTCGGACCACATTCCAGCTCGTCGCGGACGGAGTGCAAACTAACTGGACTGGGAACACTGGGAAGTGTGTCCCCTATTTTGAGCACACAATTGTTTTCCAAATATGGATGAAATATACCCCGGATGCCGGAGCAGCAACTTCTATGGTGGAATCTCATTAGCATCGTAATAGCTTCCAGGCTCATTTGCATTTTGCCGTGAGTGATTTTTTTTCACCCTCCTCTCTCCCTCTCTCTCTCTTTCCTCTCCACTGCTGGATGGAATAATAATTTGAAGAAAAAAAAGAAAAAGAAGTAAAACTTTGAAGCACCACATTTTATTTCATTATTTAAGTTAAACAAATTGTAATTGAAAAGCACTTTTCACTTATGCTATTTCCTCATACCGGTGACAAATGAGTCTTACAGTCGTGTCAAGCAATTATGGGAAGACACACACAACTACAAACTAATATTTGCACACAGGGATGACGAATTAGTGTAAATAGATTAATACAGCAAGTAGAGGCTTTTAGGTCTATTTCAGAAAGAGCCTGTGTGTGCAAAGGTGGAGTTTAAAAATCATATTTGCGCCAATATGCTGAACTCTTGGGGGGGTGAAGCGTGCCGGCAAATACGGACAAAGATGCTGGAGGAAATGTGGGAGACGCCACAAAGCTGGTAAAATGAGATCCTGCTAAGTTCAGAGAAAAGGCAAACTACGTCTTTGAAGTGATTAGCCGGGCTTTTGTGGAACCGGCGGCCCTTTTCGACAAGGTGGCAACGCGTCCTTGTGTCGCACACGAGGACACAAACACACAAACACACAAACACACAAACACACAGCTTGTTAGGCGTCCACACTCTTGCTTTTCTTAAGCTGAATTTTTGCAGCTCAGCGAGCGAAGGGTTAATATTTTCAACCAGCTCTGCCTCCGACACACACACACACACACACACACAGTCATGCACACACACACACACACACACACAGTCATGCACACACACACACACACACACACACACACACACACACACACACACACACACACACACAGACTCATATCCCCACAACCCATCACCCCTGATCACACTCAGACTCTTGCACACTCCCACGCACACACACACACATGCACATGCACATACACACACGCACATGCACACACACACATGCACACACACAAACCCATAATTCCCAACACCACCTCCCCCTCTCCCTCCTCACCCACCGCCTCCTCCTGCCTCCCTGGGCTCACCCTCCCCTCCCACCCCCCACCACCACCTCCTCCTCCTCCATTCTCCATCTCTGCCCCCCCTCCTCCCTCCTCCCTCCTTACCCTCCCTCCTCCACCACCACCGCCACCGCCCCCCCTCAGGTCAGTTAATAAGCGAGCCTGAGCCTGTGCCTCAGCTTGGCTGTCTGGAGGACATGCAGAGCAGTGTCTCCTGGGAATTGGCTCATGCAGAATGCTGCTCCGCCGAGAGAATGGAATTTTACCCTCGCTAGGGCTCCCAGCCGCACCGCGCAGCAGGAAACCTGACAGACACGCTCACACACACACACACACACGCACACACACATATATATGAACATAGTGGTCCCAGGAGTGTGTTTCCTGAGACATCTTCCCCCATCCCTTTAAGTAAAGTGACCACTGCCTTCTTTAAAAAAAAAAAACAAACACTTATTTTCCCCCTGCATCATCAAGAAGCCTTCATCAACTTAATGGCGCCGCCGTCTTCGAGGACACACGTTTGCACGGACGCCGGCGCCGCACTCAGACGTAAACACACGCGGCCACGAAACGCAGGGACATCAGTGGGAGCCGAGCCGCTAATGAGTCGCCCGCAGATTTTGGAAACGGTGGCTCTTCCACACTTCTGTCTCAACTTCAAGTCTCGAGAAAGTCACCCACCACCACCCCCACCCCCCCCCCCTTCCTCCTCCTCCTCCTCCTTTTATTCCTCCTAAAAGCCACAGCTCCATCTATCGGCGTCCCTGCGCCACATTGTGAAAGTCTGTAGGCGATGGAGAGTAAACACAGAGGAGAGGATTCAGTCACATGTGTCAGGTGTAAAGTCACATGTTGAGCTTGTATGAAGAAAACGGTTAAAACATGTGTGTAGTGTTGAAATGTGTAAGCAGGTATAGCGGCACAGCAGCGATAAATAAATAAGAAATAAGAAACGTCTTCTTGGTGTGACCTTTAACCCTTAATTTGCTTTTTTTGTGGTAAATTACATGTTTTTTTGCAGTTCAAAATGTCTCTAAATGTGACCCATTTGTTTTTTTTTTGTGTAGTTTTGGGACGAGATGACAGAGGTCTGATGAATCATGTTGTCCAGCGAGGCTGAGTATGATTCATGCCTCCAACAGGGTTGTATTTGCAGGGAGAAACAATGGCCACCGCACATGTGCACTCACAGTCGGGGGAAAATGTGTTTGTTTTTGCTGATGTGTTTCTTTGAAATTCTACATGTACATTAATCACAGTTATGGGAGGTGCACAGTGAGAGCTCAGTGTTTGGGATTATGTTTTATTTATTTATTTTTGATGAGATTTAGCTGAGCAAAGCAAGGGATAAGACCCAATCCCGTTTTCCGTGGTCGCGGCATGAGCGCCGAGTCTGGACGAGATCTCCAGGCGGCGAGATCCCGCCACCTTCATGCGTTTAGATTATCGCCGTTCCAACGGGATTAGCAATCACACAGATTGTAAACCGGCGTCGCTGCAGGATTGAAAGGTTCACAGACGAGACCGAACGTGGGAGAGCTCGGCTTTCAGGCGTCTCTTGAATAAGAGGCAATTATGGGCCGTGTTCAGCGTGATTTGGACCTAATCATAAACATGACAATTCTTACTTTTCTCTCCCCGCCGCTTGACTCAACAAGGAAACATAATCCAGAAAAACTAACACTCACACAGGAGGTGATGCGAGGGGCAGTGTGTAAACACACAGCCTAATTGTAAATGAGATTTTTTTTTTTTTTTTTCCTTCCCCCCAAACTAAATGTTATTCTCCACCCCCAAATACACCATGACAGTAGTGGAGAAAAAAAAATGTGGAAATGGTGGAGCAGGAACACACACACACACACACACACACACACACACGCACACACACATACACGCACACATGACCGCAGCCTTCAATGAGCGCCTCTCCATGAAATGCAGCATTTACACCATGAAAACGTTTCATATAATAACACATATCTAAGATATGTCTGCACTTTTTGCACTGTAAATATTTTTTCCCCCATCTGCAACATTTGTCAGGTGTAGCACACGGAGGTTATCAATATAATTATTTTTTCTTCTCTCTCGTGGAGCACACCTCCAGTGAGTGGAATAAAAAAAAACAGCCAGCCTGTTTGTAGTGCAGCAAGCCGAGGCGGCGGCGGCGCTCTCTTTGGGTTTTAGCCTTTCAAAAGTCCTCGTCAGATTTGCAGCGCAGACGTACTTCTGCTGCCTGCCGCCCCCACATCTCTGCCCCCCCCCTCCCCCTCCCCCCCTCGCTCCCCAACTCCACCACATCTCCCCATCCCTCTAACCACCGCCGCCGCCCCTCCCCCCCCCGCCCCCTCCCACCATCAACCTCCTTCCCCTCTCCTCACTCCGCTGCAGATGTTTTGGATATGTTTTTCTTCAGCGAGGAAGCTGCGACCAACTGCCAAATGCCAGCGAAGAAAAAATATTTGCCCCTCGGCCGCCGGCGGCTGGTGCCGGCCCAACGGTTGGTGAACATTCCTCAGACCGGGGGAGAGCGAGGTCGTGCAGAGGTTAGCCGCCGGTGTGCACGAAGCCGGATCTGCACGCATTGAAGACAAGAGAATCATTTTTAGGTTTGAAAGAGCCGCAAAAAAAAAAAAAAAAAAAAAATCCAAATAAATGGGCCCGTCTGTGTCCAGTTGGCTGTGTTTGGACACGCGGCGCTCCAGTGTTTGTGGGTTTTGCACCACGACGGGGCAAACATTTGCTGAAGGGATTTCGGGTTCAGTTTGGGGTTCTGCGAGCTCATTAGCTCGCCGGGCATCACAACTCCTCCGATGCAAAACTTTTTCTTTCTTTCTTTCTTTTGCCCAGACAGAGAGATGAGACGCCTCCCCTTCCACGACCACACACGTCACCGAGTGTTGATTGTTCAGCGACAATTATTCTGTTGATTATGCGCCCGCAGAGGCTGCTCAAAACTCTCCGAAAGTGTTGAATTAACGGCGATGGGGACGGGATCACACAAACGCTGCTGCAGGTGGTTGGTAACACTGACAATATTGTCGTTTTCATGTTTTCCTTTCAGCAGCTGGTTCGAATCAAGTCGCAATACAATACGTTTTGTCTGTTATTGGCACCATTATAGCGTTCACGGGTTTGTTATCTTCGCTATTGCATCAGTGCTCATTTATCCAAAAGCTTGTTCTGTCATCAAAACCAATCGCCATCTGTTATCAGCAAAAAAATTAAAAAAACACAAAAACAAAACACACATTTTGAGCCGAATCAAAGGCTGAAAAGTTTAACGTGAATTCACCTGTTTACCTTCATTCCACAGGCAGGTGGAGTTTCAACATCCTAAGAACACATAACAAGTACAGCGATGGGGAAGGATGGGAGCTGGTCAAGATGTGGACGAGGTGAAACAGCCAATTAGTGTCAATCATCCCGGCCAATAAAGAGCTGGGGTGTCCGGTATTTTTCCCCGGTCGTGACACTTCCTGCTTTTTGAGAACGAGACACCATGTGTCTGTCACATGTGGGCCAATCAACACATTCGTCAATTAAAATCTGCATCAATCCCATTTTGGTCCGCGCCCTTCACACTTTATGATTCACACATGTTTTAGATACGTATAAACATCTGTATCCTCCTCGGCTCAACAGATGATTTCACCCGAGGTGATTTTCTCAATCAACATACATTCTGTTCTCGCGGATCGATACGCGTCTGCGATCAATAATCACGCCGGTTCTATCGATAGGCGTTGGCGCCGCGTCTTTAACCAACGAGCGTCTTCTGCGGAGGACGGAGGCTGATGGGAGACCAAACTTGATGTTCAGCAGAGAAAGAAAGAAAAATAGCTGGCTGTGCTGCTACCATCCCCCATCTCGTAGGCATGGCAGCAGCCTCGCACACAAGCGCCTGCACACACACATACACACACACACACACACACACACACACACACACACACACACACACACACACACACACACACACACAGGCTTGCTCATGGACACACCTACACACAAATACACATGCATACAAAGCACACATACATAAACACACTCACAAACACACACACACTCACAAACACACACACACACACACACACACACACACACACACACACACACACACACACATGCACACAGAGCCCATCTCGCTCTGCTACCTGATGTGAGGCAGAGAGAATTTTCCAGAAACCAAACACAATGAATCTTCCTCTGCTATTCATACAAAACAGAAAACCACGCCGCAATAGTCTTAATTCAAATCAAATCCACGCATGTATTTAAAGCCGGCGCTATTAAGCCTCAAGGATCAATTTTAAACCGCTGGAGAAAAAAAAACAGAAGGGGGAAAAAAAACCAAAAAAACAAAGAGTCAGAGGGGAGGGAAAAGTTTATGGTATAGCGTCAGTGCTGAATAAATAAAGTGTTTTTAAGAGCCAGACCGGCAGAGAGCAGCTGTGGTGGTCTGCGGTGGTCCCCTGCACCCCCCATAATACAACTCACACAGCAGCTCAGGGCGGAATCGCCACACAAGGTTATTTCTTTGATATTTGATGAGATATTTTTTTTAAATTTCAAAGATGTTTTAAGCTTTTGAAGTCATTCAGATGTCTCCTTCCGATGGGATGGTGCAGCTGTATTGACGCTGTGAGGCAGATTCGGCGTGAAGATGGCTCTGCGCTTTGTGCAGCCCAGTGCGTTCAGGTCTGCTACGGGAGCCCCGGACGGACTTCTGAGGGATTATACGCTGCATTCACTTTGCACGAGGGACGGGACCGTATGGGATTTATCTCGGATTTATCTTGGATTTCCCCCAAAAATAATTATAATAAAAGACTCGCAGTAAATTGATCGTGATGAGTCTTCACCGTCGAGATAATGAGTGAATGAAAAATAGAGCCGGATTTTAAAAAAATACAGGAATTATCATGAAGGAAAGAGATTTCTTAGACAATTTAGACATTTGTTTTACGATTAATTTGTTTTTACTATTTATTCCTGATTCTTTTCACACACCCAAACTTGTAAGGTAAAGCGATTCCTTTAAGAGTTTTATGCATTTTTCTCATGATTACAGGGAGAATATCATGAGAAAAAACAAGCTCAGGGCTCCTACTAATTCGGCGTGAGTTGTAATTTTATGCACTTTATAATTGTCTTTATGTCGGTCGTATCATTTTATTACGTCACATTTATCGCCCACACCGCAAAGGCCGGCTTGTTAAAATATTATCTTACCAGAAACCGGTCCGTGTCACAAAAATAATATGCAATATAGTTTGTAGGGCCAAGAAGTGACCGGCTAGTCACTAGTACTGATAGCTACCACCGCTAGCAGTAGCTCTACTACTACTTCAGCTTCACTCAAAGCGATAATATTCTGATATTATTGGCATAGCATCGAGATACTGTACCTATTACTACACTAAATACTATTAGAACAGCTAACAGCAGTTCTGCTTCCACTTCTATAGCTACCAAAACAGTTTGCATATGTACTTTGGAAAAACTTTCTAAATGATTCAAACTTTTTTCCTGTTGAGTTCTGTGTATAAGTCTGTGTGGGTTTCCTCCAGGTGCTTTAGATTCCTCCCTCAGTCCAAACACATGCAGGTCAGGTGACCTCCAATATGTAAAAGCCTCTAAATTGGCCACAGTGTGTATCGATGTAGTATTTTTGTATAATAATGAAGAAGGGCACCGTTTAATTCCACTCATTTGAAACACTCGAGCAGTGCCCTCTGAAAACGGGCCCGTTCAGGACGTTTGGCCCGTGGTGGCGCTGCTCGCAGCTTTCTGGACAACAAACAAGACAAACAAGCTCAGTGCTGATCATGGGGTCCTCAGCACCTTCTAATGATGTAGTTGGGTCAGGAAAACAAACAGTGAAAAACACAGACTTTAACATTAGACAAGGTAGGAAACCTGGGCCTGGGAACTAAAAGGGCCCCGAAACTGCAACAATAAATAGATTTATTTCAGGGGAAAACATGTATTTGAATATTATTTTCTAGCACGGCCAATACAAACATTCTCAATTGGAGAAAAAGTAAAAAGTAAAATGGTGATTGTCTGGTTCCCTCAAGTAACGGTTACTCACATTCAGAGACTGGAAGCTCCGCTACTGCGCTAGTCACTAGACTATTCAAGGGTTATCAAAGGTGCTAAATACAATAGTGAGAGCATTAAACAAGCAAACAACTATCATTTCTGTAAGGATGTATGGCTAGCTGCTCTCATCGCACTCAGGAACCGGCGTCAGTGTAGCGCCCACCCCTCAGGTAAAAGCTGTTAGCACTGTTAGCGCCGTTAGCTGCAAACTGCTAGCTCAACCATCGCCATGTTGACCCAACAAGTGGGATCGAATGAACTGCTCTCAATAATGTGGTAAAATACATGACATATATGTGTATAATATGACAGTTGTGTTGTATGTAGTGATGGAAAGTTATTCAGTCGTGTTATATCTATGTACAGTTTTGAGCTACTTTATTTGAGTTTTTTACATTATGATTGTTATACTAGTCACTTTATTTTGACGGGGTTATTTTGACATTGTACATTAAAGCTACTTTGCAGACTATGATTTTTCATACAAAGCACACAGTATAATCAGGTTAGTATATTTATAGACTGTAGATAACAATTGGTTCACATTTACAAAATAACAGCCTAAAAGTATCAGTAGTCATCCAAAATAATAATGTAACTTACTGAAAGGGCCTAAAAAGTCAATTTACTTTTAATACTTTGCTTGATATTTTGCATAAATTACCTTTTTTTTGTGCTTTTTACCTGTAATTAAGTATTGTTCCATACATTCTTGCTACTTTTACTTATGTTAATAATCTGCATACTACTCCCACTATCATGTGCACCTATATAATGTGTTTTTAAACTCTTTACATGTATGTAATATGGTCAAGTCAAACATAAATTGTACCTGAAGTCCACCGTGGTTCGCTATCACCATGTTTCAGACTGTTTAACTGGGCACACACATCACAGTCCACAGCTTAATTTATCACCAGTGTTTACCTTTACGGGTTCAGCCGGTGTCCTTGCATCAACTACAATGCTTTGTGTAATTGGCATCATCCCAAAGACAATCAATAGCGCTTCAACATTACGGGGCTGGACCGGGCGCTATCTCCGGGCCTGCTGATTATTGGGCTTTGCATAGCGTGGCGTCGGTGTGCTGAGCTCCGGCCTCACCGGCATCTGCAGGTGTAACATGGGAATGGACGCCTGTTTGAATAGAAGCCCAAAGCTGCTGGCAACTTCAATCCAAATCAATGCTCAGACCAGGGCACCGCATGCATCGATTCCCCTTAAAAAAAAAAAAGGAGCTTTCTTATTTTCCAGGCTTCGATCAGCCCCCTCCGCCCCCCTTTAAAAACAAAAATCTGCCAAAAAATAAAATAAAAACGTGGAGAACTCGGAGGTTTTGCCTTTGAAAGACTGTGGGAGGCAAGAGGGGGGTTGGTAGGAAGGGGTGAGGAGGGTGAGGAGAGGTGTCCTCTAATGAGCTTTAAAGAAGGGGTGCAGCCACGCCGGAACGAGAGGAAACAGACCTCCCACCAAATATGAATACCAGAAAGATGCAAATGTACCTCAACAGTGAATTTGTAATTCTGAATATGTTCAGAAACAAAAGGCTGTAGAAAAACCGAGGGAGTGAAAGTGAACTGCTCCCCTCTGCTTCTCCAAATAAAAAATAAAATAAATTAAAAAAAAACAAGGAGACAGGGAGAAGGAGAGGATGAGGGAGAGAGAGGAAGATGGAGAGGGAGGGGTATGAAAAAAAGAGGCAGAGAGAGAGAGCGAGGGAGGGAGGGAGTAGGAAAAAAACCTGGGCCCTGTTCCTTCTGTATTTTCTTTCTTTCTTTTTTTTTTTTTTTAAGCAATGGCATCCTGTGTTCTTGGATGTGTCGTTGCCATGGCAACTGTAACTTGGTGACCTCGTTATTTCTGCCTAATCCCGCGCTGAAATTATGGCTGCTCCACCCTTTTGCCTGGCTGCCCTGATAACACAATCATTTGCGAATGAGGCTAGGGGAACGGAGGAGGAGAAGAAGAAGAAGAAGAAGAAGAAGAAGAAGAAGAAGCAGAAGAAGCAGAAGAAGAAGAAGAAGAAGAAGAAGAAGAAGAAATACATTTGGCACATCTTTTTTTATTATTATATATATTTACGTTACCAAATTGCCACAGGCTGTAATATATCAAATTCAATATACATTTACCGCCACTACCATCTGCTTTAAGTGTTTTTTTGCAGGATTCTTGCAACAGCTGATGACGAGCGATTCAAATAAAGCACTTAGCAATAATCGTCCGTGAGTGGTTGATAAAGCGTATTGATTTCCCATCAGTCGTGAGTTTATTACAGTGGAAACGCTGCCAAGTCAACAAAAAGGATGCTGCTCACAAAGTTTGGAGACTGTGTACTGTAAGTGAAGACCAGGCACAACTACTGTACACACACACACACACACACACACACACCGCCATGCATAAACACCTGAATTATTGATTTCAGTGTTTGATTAGATTTACCTATTGGGTGAGGCACAAGAAGCTCTCTGAAAAATGTATGGATTTCATGAGATAAACATGCAAACTAATAAGAAATCCTCAGTCATGCCTATTCAATAATTCACCAAATTTGCATATTATTATTGGCATATCTCATTAATCCGGACCAAGATTCCAAAATTGTATTAGTTGGGTATTCTGTTGCATTAATTAACATGAATAATGAAGGATGAGGGCGCCTTTAAAGCTGCGATTCAAAGAAATCCCTTCATTTAGGAACACAAGAGGAAAATGTCTTTGTGTGGTCAAATAGGCCACCGAGTCCTTAACAACTGAATTATGAGCAAGTAGCTACTGTAGCAACGCCTAAAATATTCTGCATGAGCGCTTCACAGCACAGAGGATGAGTTTCATTTAAGAGATCTCTACATTATCGCTGGTGAAACTTTGATTCCAGATATTTATTCCAGATACATTTGAATAAAAACTAGTCCAAGAGATCTGAACTTAAAGTTTTGACATAATTATGTGAAATAAAAAAAAATCCACAGCACTTTTGATATCTAAAAGTTAGATTTTAATGGTAAATTTCAAATCTTGGACTGGAGTTTATGAGTGTTTGAATGTAAAGTAGAGAAAACCTTTTAAGTCACGTTTACAACATCTATAAAAATAAAGTTATTTAAAGTGTTTTTTCACGAGACAGATGTTATTTTTGGAAAAACGCCATTTGTCTCTCGTATAGTTGGAATGCATTGGAATGCATTAAGTTAAATTAACAATCTGACTAATCAAAGTGGATTCAAAGACACACACACACACACACACACACATGTGCACCCAACATTCATGGGTGCATTATATATATATAATGTTGGGTGCATTATATACATATAATGCATTATATATATAATGCACCCAACATTCATGGGTGCATTATATATATATATATATAATGTTGGGTGCGCCCAACATTCATGGGTGTATTATATATATATATATATATATATATATATATAATGTTGGGTGCACCCAACATTCATGGGTGTATTATATATATATATAGATAATGCACCCAACATTCATGGGTGTATTATATATATATATATAGATAATGCACCCAACATTCATGGGTGCATCATATATATATATATATATGATGTTGGGTGCACCCAACATTCATGGATGCATCATATATATATATATGATGTTGGGTGCACCCAACATTCATGGATGCATCATATATATATATATATATATATGATGTTGGGTGCACCCAACATTCATGGTTGCATCATATATATATAATGGTGGGTGCACCCAACATTCATGGGTGCATCATATATATATATAATGTTGGGTGCACCCAACATTCATGGGTGCATTATATATATATATAATGTTGGGTGCACCCAACATTCATGGATGCATCATATATATATATAATGTTGGGTGCACCCAACATTCATGGGTGCATCATATATATATATAATGGTGGGTGCACCCAACATTCATGGGTGCATCATATATATATATAATGTTGGGTGCACCCAACATTCATGGGTGCATTATATATATATATATAATGTTGGGTGCACCCAACATTCATGGGTGCATTATATATATATATATAATGTTGGGTGCACCCAACATTCATGGATGCATCATATATATATATAATGTTGGGTGCACCCAACATTCATGGGTCCATCATATATATATATAATGGTGGGTGCACCCAACATTCATGGGTGCATCATATATATATATAATGTTGGGTGCACCCAACATTCATGGGTGCATTATATATATATATATAATGTTGGGTGCACCCAACATTCATGGATGCATCATATATATATATAATGTTGGGTGCACCCAACATTCATGGGTGCATCATATATATATATAATGTTGGGTGCACCCAACATTCATGGGTGCATTATATATATATATATAATGTTGGGTGCACCCAACATTCATGGATGCATCATATATATATATAATGTTGGGTGCACCCAACATTCATGGGTGCATCATATATATATATAATGTTGGGTGCACCCAACATTCATGGGTGCATTATATATCATACCACAACATGGAGACCTGCTGCTGTTCCCACTTTCTTCAGACCGACCTGACTTGGTGGTCCACCTGCAACCTTCAAGCGTTGAGTTCCTCACCTGAAGCTGGAGATGTCTCTGATAATCATGTACGACGTGCATTCACACACCCCCGCAACTAAAAAAAAATCCCTGACTCAGATTTTCTTTATAGCTGCAGTTAAAAACCAACAATGGACCTTTTTTCACAGCTCACATTTTGACTGGTCGTAGTGGGAAAGCACCGGCGCATTTAATACCATTAGATGCTACACCTTTCTAACGATGGCTGCATTCCACTTCGGGGAGGTCCTGGTGTGGCGAGTGCTGGCTCAGCGCTTAATGGAACCGAGCCGACTGAGCCCTCTGCAACTCGGACATGTCAAAATGCCCGCTGTGGAAAAAGGTCCATTGCAAAGGCGTGAGACCGGTCACACAGGGAAGACTGAACATATCTTATTTTTTTATTTCTAAATATACAAAAGCTTTCAGAGCTAAGCCTATGAAAAACAATGCTCTGGGACTCGTAGATGTCCCATGAAATCAAGTTTGTAATCCACGTAACCCGGAGTCAGACCTTTAAAAGCCCACACATGGTGGGAGGAGAGAGGGATGGGTCACAGGAGACATGGACTTTCACCCAGGAGACCATGGTGCTTCGTGTGAAACGAGGAGCTAACGGGGAGTTATTTGTCACGTAACTTGCAAAGTTATTTTAACCCGAGCAAGTTTTTGTGATATTGCTACAATCGTGCAAATAACCATATATGGTTTCCTCATTGAAAAACTTTGTGAGGAAAATGACCATATATGGTTACTTGCACGATAAAGGGCTACAAAGACTGTATGCGTGTCCCGAAATACGAGAAGTAACTTTTTTCCACAGATTCCAACCGCTAAATGATGATATTTCTGATCCCACTTTGGATAAAACGTATGTCAGTGTTTTCTTTTTGTAGTAATATTTAAAAATAATCGTCAGAATTTAACGGCACATTTGTTACAATCATGACTCAAATAAATGTATTGATTTCCATGAACAGGAACGCCCTAATTTTTGAGAATGCTGACTTTTAGTCGAAATTTAGTAATTAGTAATTTTAGTTGAAATGATATCAGGAATGTAGCGATCAGGTGCAGAATTTTTTTATGTTTCTGATTTTAAAATGAGTCCATATGATCGGATCATGGAGCGACCAAAACTACAAACTGTAAGTCAATGGTGGACTGTAAGTAGTTAAGTACAGTTACAGGAGTACATTACTCAAGTGCAGCTCAAATACTGTTATCACAGTAAACAAACCTGAACTATTAACTATTAACATTAACTATCAGTGAATAATTAATCACATTAAGATAATTTCGATATCTTTGCTTGAAATCATGACCAGTCAGGACTACAGAGGAGACACATTATATATAAGTTTCAACTGATATTTATTAAATAAATGAAGAAAAAAAAAATCAAGATTACCAGACAGATGTGCGATTAATTTGTCAACAAAGGTCGAGCATCATCTTTTAAAAGCCACGCTCGTTTGTTGCAGATCTATGCTTTTTAATAATTTAGTAAAGAGTGGACATTCATGTTTTTAAAATGCTGGATCTCACATATTGGAAACAGTATTTATAGTGAAAGAGAAACACGAGGAGGACTTAAGATGTTTTGGACCCCCCCACCCCCCTCCTCCCCCACCCCCAACCCCTCCTCCTCACTTTCCAGCTCCCACCCACCCTCCCCCTGTCTTTTACTGAACTTAGACCCAGTATGTAAATGAGAAACAGATGTTTTAGAGGTTGGGGTGTGTGTGCGTGCGTATGTGTGTGTGTGTGTGTGTTGAAGGGGGGGTGGGGGGGGGGATCTTTTGGTTTTGCTTCTCTGCACGAGGCGCCATCCTTTGGAAGCCCACAGAGGCAGAGACAGAGACACGGACCGACAGATGGACATGTGGACAGATGTTTGTGTGTGTGTGTGTGTCTGTGTGTGTGTGTGTGTGTATGTGTGTGTCTGTGTGTGCACTTAATCTGCCCTAAGAGAGACGACCGCACGACTCCCAAGAGGCTTATCTTGGTCAGATCCCGTTGCTTGCATGGAAACTCTCAATTCGGTCACATCATTCGTCCAGTGTATAATACAAGCCCCTACACACACACACACACACACACACACACACACACTGACCTGGATTTGACTGGCTGTAGCCTGCGGTATCCGCCCACATCGACTTTGCTGGGCCTGCTGGTTGTTTTGGCTGAGAGGGAAACAGCAGTTTTGTTTTTGCTCAAATACTTTAATAAATGTTGTTTTAATGGAGGGCGAGCCACTAAAACCAGCAGCCAGTAGCAGCAGCAGTAACACCAGTGGCCGCGCTGGAAATCACATTAGAAGTAACAGCAGTGATGGGAGTAGGAGTGATAGCGGCAGCTGTTTCAACTGGATTTTAATGACTATATCGCAATATGTAGTTTGGATCTGCTTCATATAGCAGCATCACTTAAACGCTGCAGAGAGGGAGGCCTTGTGTGAACTACTCCTGGAAAAACTTTATGCTTTAACTCAGACGTCTGCAGAGTCTTATGGAGCAACAAATCACCAAATAAAAACTCAGTAGTAGTAGTAGTAGTAGTAGTAGTAGTAGTAGTAGAAGTAGTAGTAGTAGTGGGGGTATGAGTACTTCAATCCTCTATTTGGTAAAAGTAAAAGTACATTACATTACAATAAAATGGTTAAAAGGTAAAAAGTATTATCAGCTTCAATTAGTCAAAGCATCAAAAGTACCCATATTGCAGCATTCTCCCTTCTTAATATTATGTATATTGAGTGATTAAGCAGAATATAATTGTCGGTGGGTCAGCGTGGATCTAACGTTAACGACTTGATATATTGATTTGAACTGTAACCTATAAAGATGCAAACAAATTTGTGGGATGATCAAATGTTTTCCTGCGTAAAATCTTAAAAAATAACTTTTTTCTACAGCTGTCAGATAGACCTAGTGGAGTAAAAAGTACAATATTGAATATTTGATAGAGAAGAAGAACTTTGATATAGTTTACTTTCCACTATTAAGCCTCAGCAGTAGCTTTGGTGGTAGGACTGTTAGTATCCATCCATCGCAGTATGTATATTGTAATATTTTAATTACAAATGCAGAATGTTCATACCAGCATATTGAACATATCTATAGTTTTTTGCACATTATGCATTTTACACTGTTTTCAGAATCACTTTTTTGGGAGAAAATGTTTAATTCCCTGCAGTTGGCATGCATAAGTTATAAAACATGCATATACTCACACATGATGCATAAATAACAACCTTAAACCTCAAATCTACAACTGTAGCGACATGTATACATCATATTTCAGGTTATTCAGGGTGTGTGCGTGTGTGTGTCCGTATGTGTGTGTCTACATGTGCATGTGTGTGTGAGATGAGTGCATGTTGACACCAGCATCTCGGGGGAAATGTTGCAGACATCAAACCGCCGCCTCCCCTCCTCGCCATGCAGAGGATGCCCCTAAACATGACGGACGCGCATCACGTAGCGGCGCATTATCTCCTGGCTCGCCGACACCCGGGAACAAGAACCTGTTGTACGATTCTGCTCCCAGAAGTGACAGCTGTGATTAGATGGGTCACATGTGATGGCGACCCCCCCCCCCCCCTCCTTTTCACCCACCCTCAGGCCTAATGACGAGGCTATTACCTTTAATGGCAGCCCGCCTTCATCCTCTTGTCGTCGCTGAGTCCAGTTTGGCCGGAGGCGTTTACAAGGAATTTACATTTTTAACTAAGAGCAACAGTGCATTTAAATTCCTCGATTGCCAATGTTCCAGGCATCCGACAACAGAACGTGCAGCATCAACTCAATTCAATTCAATTTATGTTGTATAGCTCAAATTAGCAACTTCCTCAGAGGGCTTTACGACATCCTTTACCTTATTTCTTTCAGGAAAAACTCCACCAAAAACACCTTTAACGGGGAGAAAAAGGTAAAGAAACCTTATGATATGATTCATATAATGAGAGTAGAAGGCAAGATGAAAAAGTCCCAACCACCAAAAGTAACAGCAACAGTGGATAGATAATAATAATGATAATAAAAGCAGGTATTGGCAATGCTAATTGCAATGCAACTAATAATAATGAGGATAATGGCAGGACCAGGAAGAAAGCACAAAGACTCCGGGGGAAGAAGTTATTAATGTGCATTGATGGGACATTAATTAATAAAGAAGAGTCGTATCAGACACACCAGTGCTGCTAAAACATGAAAGTCAGTGTTGGCCTCGAACCCCCGAGGCCCCCAGGCTCCAGGCTCAGGGTGAGCAAGGAGACAGATGTATATATATTATGTATATATTATGTATTTATATTGAATTGATCAGTTGTTTATGTGTTCCTGCTCAGATAATGTAAAAAAAATGAAAGTATGATTTGTCTTTAAAAACAAAAAGATCTAATAGCATCCACTTCAGACACATTTGGAATAGAACAAAATGGAATGGTTACAAAAGAAAAATTGGAAAATATTCAGAAATCTATATCCCAAGTTTCCATAGTGAGGCAAAAAAACCAAATATATTAAATTTGAAATGATATAAAACAGCAAATCCTCAGATGACGGACTTATCATCAATACATGATCAAAGGTTTAACCAGAGTGTTACTTTGACAAAACATGTGATATATTCTATAATATCTGAAGCGGTGTGGGGCGGCTGTGGCTCAGGAGGAAGAGCGGTTTGTTCTTTAATTGCAGGGTCGGTGGTTTGAGCGCTGCCGTCTCCCGTCCGCCTGTCAACGGGTCCTCGAGCGAGACACCGAGCCCTGAATTACTTCTGATAACCGGGACAACTGTGTGTGTGTGTGTGTGTGTGTGTGTGTGTGTGTGTGTGTGTGCGCATGGCCGAGTCAACCTAAAGCACTCTGGGTAAATAAGATAAGTAATGAGTCATTTATTTACAGTTTAGAATTACAGCTTTTAGGATGTTTTTGTTGGATCGATGGATTTGAGATTGCTTGACTGTGGCTCAGTGGTTAGCAGGTCCGTCTTTCAATCAGAGGATCGGTGGTTCGATCCCCGGCTCCGCTAGTCCATGTCCATGTGTCCTTGAGCAAGACACTTAACTACGGTCTACTGTATAGCATGTAAGTCGCTTTGGATAAAAAATGGCCGCTAAATAAAATGAAATGCAATTTCCAATGATGCAGAATGGAAAGAGGACAAAAACTAAAGATGCTGCGATCCTCTTAAACTTACACAACAGGTGCTCGTGCACATGTTTACAATATTATCTTCAGTCCGTGCACCAGCAGCAGATTTGGGCTCCGCAGTGAGACACCGCCGTGTCCCCAGGCGGACAGTAAATCATGTCACAGTGTGACTTACAGTAGTGCATATGCTGTGTACCGGCTCCGACAGGAAACAGTAATATATGTAGTAGAGGTTTGACAGGAAGAGCGTGCTGCTGTCAGCCTGTCGTTACTGTCAGTGACGCTCCTGACAGGCCAGGAAAAAAGAAGAAGAAGAAGAAAAAAACACACAACTTCAGTGTAATCACTCTGTTGTTCCCCGTGTGTGTGTGTGTGTGTGTGTGAGATTAAATTCTGTGTTTCAGCAACAAGGTTTGTTGAACTCCTCACTCTTTTTTTTTTGAGGCATTTTTCCTTTTTTTGTTGTTTTTTGCTGTTGTTGTTGCAGTTTCTCTTCTCCGTCGAGTAATTTCATTCATAATGTGCATTGAGAGAATATGAGGAGAGCAGGCCTTCGTCAGACCATCATTTATTCATTGACATGGATTTTCTTTCAAAACAGCGGCTCACCTCTCGCTGAGCAGATGCCGAGCGCCGGCTCCGTCCTGGACGCCTTGATCTGAGGAGACGCTGGACCCGACCCCCCGGGGGTCTCCGTCCACGCTGCCGTGAGCCACCGGCACGGCGGGGCGTTTAATTAAATCAGGAACTTATCACTCAAATGTTTTAATTATGCTGCTGTACACCTTCAGGGTTGACTTATGACTTAGTGCCATCTAGAGACCGAGGAGGGTACGACACTGACCTCACAGGAGGAGGCGACATTAGTCTTCATTATGGGCAGAGCGGCTTATTATGGCTGTTTGAGTACGCCAGTGACCTCACATCTATGTGGGGAGAGGTGAGGGTTCAAAAGGGCAAATACAGTATATGGATATAATACATAACAATGCAACTTACAGTTCCACCTTGTTGCTCTGTATTGAAACACTTCAGTATATGATATGAAAGGTTATGTTTTGTTATGGTAGGTTATGCTACTGCTTAAGAAACAATATGAAAGTCCTCCACTCGTGCACATGTTCTGCTTGTTGTTTCTTCATCTGGATGCTTTTAATTACTCAAACTGGAAAATGACTCATTCATTCATGTATTCATTCATGTGCAACATCAATATCAATATATAGCATTGGACAATATAAATATTGCAATATCAACACTTCATATGTGCAATATTGTGAATCTAACCACTCAGTCAGGTTATTTATTATACTTTTACTGTTTGATTATTTATTTATTATACTGTTTTGGGACTAATAACTGATCATCGTATGTTATCTTCATTGTGTAGAATGATGTTTGTGATTGACACAAGGCCGCTTTTTTAACTTTCATCCACTAAAACGAGAAAGTTGAATTGTATATTTTTTCAGGGAACACATTGCATATTCACCGATTATGGATTTTTCAGTGAGGTAGAGGCTTTAAATGCAATTTTTATAGAGGGAATTCAACTTTTTAGGAAGAAAATCGTATCATATACATACAAAAAAAGTATTTTTTTGATGTCTTAAAACATGCCAGGAGGGTATCTCAGAGTAAAAGTAGTAATACAACAAAAAATACGTCATTACAAGTAAAAGTACTGCACTCAAAGACTCAAGTAAAGAACGTTTCAAAGTTTTATTTCCTTATTTTAATTTAATGCAATCAGCTCATCTTTAGCTTCCTACTTCTCCTGCACCGGAGTTTGTTTAATTCATGTATATGTGTGTACTGTATATGTAGTTCATGTATACAGTAAGTGTCTGTATATATTACTAAATGTGTCTTATATACATCATATATTTTGTCATAGCTTATTTTTAAAATATCAAAAGTAAAAGTAGGCAGGAGAACAACATTTGTGATTGTATTGTTATTGTATTGTTGGAATATTGTCACTGATGCATTAATGTGAGTCCCTTGGGGTGAATAATGTTTAGTTTGATGAAATGTTTTATTTGTAAATCAAAAGTATTGTCAGCTAAATACATGTATGAAGTATCACACCATCAGTATTTACAGAATGTCCTAATTATATTATATTATATTATATTACTGATGTATTGACCAAAGCAGCCTTTAAGTGTGTGTTTGGTCAACATGAAACCAGTTTGAACTACTTTATGCACTAGATGTGCAGCGTATACCAGTAAATACTATTTTAGCAGCTGATCACATGCTGTATTCATATAAACATTAACTATATTATGTCAATATCTCCCTCAGACTTGTAGCCAAGAAGAAGAAACAAGTAACAGAAAGGAAGAACTTTATAAAGTAAACATTACTGAGTAAATCTACATTCTTCTTCACGGTAGAGGTAGAAGTATCTGCTGCAGCAGCAACACATGACTCCTAATAACTCCTCGATCAGACCTCAGGATGCTCCGTGACCCCGTCTCTGAACTGATGCCGTCTGATCCCCGATTCTACTTTTGTTGTTTTAGATCCTCGGCTACAAAAACAGGCCCCGGCTATGAGAACGGGGCGGCCGGGGAAGCCGAGAGGCGGTTCCCTGGGTTTTGGGTGACTTACTCTCACGCAACACATGTGGCGGCTGGTCCTCGGGAGGCAGAGGGGTCCTCCCTGCAGGTCAGGTTACCCGGAGCAGCCAAGGGCTAACCACTACCATCTGGCCTCACCTTCCATGTTCAGTCCCGCTCCGGGTCCCAATGGCTTCCACATGGCGGTCCGAAGCTCTGCAACACACAGAGGCACGGAGACACACGGGAGGTGATGCACACACACACACACACACACACACACACACACACCAGGTACACGCGGAAACACATGCACAGATAAGATACACGTCTATCTGCACATATGAACGCGCAAGAAATAGAAAATTAGTTCATTTATATTGCAATTATTCAAAATGTAGTTCCACCTTTTCAGAAAAAATAAATCAGGCAGACCAGCCAATGCATGAAAATGTGTTTCGAAGTACAAAATCGAAAGAAAAAAGCAGAAAAAAGCCATAAAAATGTAAATCCTTTTTAAAAATATACACACATTTGGCTTCATGGACACACAAAAAAAATACATGCTTTCTGCACACAAGCAAGCAAGAACCCACAGCAGCCTCATTGTATACATGCACTCAAAACTCACAAAAGCTCACAAAGACACGTGCACGCGGCCACGTGCACGCACACACACACAACCGCATGGGTTTTGAGCCGGCGGGAGGTGGGGGTGGGGGTGGGCGTGGTTTGAGGGGCTTTAATCAGGAAATTCACCTCCAGGGGTTTGGTGTAAGCAGGACTGGCCGCTGCTCCTCTCCGCTGCTCCACGCCATGAATCACGCAGACAGCCGGTGCTTCGGTCCGCTGTCAATAAAGCTAATGCTGCACGCAGTGGTCTCTGTGTGCGATGTAATCTATTGTGTGCTTTCATATGCAGCGCGTGACCACAAAAACAAAACAACAAAAAACACTTCTCTTTACAGAACATGAATGGTTTGGTGGTTTTAGAGCTGGCACACACATTGTTCAGATATGAGTCAGAGCCGGGTTTATAGCACATTTTATACTGTGACTCAGTGGTTAGAAGGTCTGTCTTTCAATCAGAAGGTCGGTGGTTCGATCCCCGGCTCCGCTAGTCCATGTCGTTGTGTCCTTGAGCAAGACACTTAACCCTCATTGCTCACCGTTGCTGTGTCTACTGTCTACTGTATATCATGTAAGTCGCTTTGGATAAAAGCGTCAGCTAAATGAAATGTAATGTAATTCCTAATAACATGTATAAATATCCCTCTAACACAATGAAACAAGAATTTTGAACCGGGCTTCATCAAATGTTCAGATTTCTGTGGTGGAAATGTCAGCAAATTAGCACATATTCAATTAGACAATGCCTCATTTGCATATTCAAACACAGCATTTCTCCTTTATTCGAGTCATCTGGAGAAGATTTGTGCATGGGGATAGTTTCATTTCATTCATCTGAAAGGTCTCCCCTTAATATACTTATATATCCCCTTAATATACTTATATATCCCCTTAATATACTTATATATCCCCTTAATATACTTATATATCCCCTTAATATGCTTATATATCCCCTTAATATGCTTACTTTGAAGCAGCTTTCATTGATGGAATTCAAAATGTATACTGAGCGTCAGAGTGCAAGAAGGTCATGGAGCCGGTTTGACCTCAAATTAGCACCGGTTCCCTCTTGTTTCATACTGGTCTACTGACACCGAACCCCCCTTTTACAAAGCTCAGAATATAAAGCACTGGGATTGCTGTCACTGGTAATAAAGACTCGGGTCCAGTGGCGGTGGAAACCATCACAAAGTGAGAGGAGCCGTGCAGCCGGCCGTGCCGTTGGAGGGAAACTCCACCCGTTTCAGGCCGTGAACCGAGACATCACTGCTTCCTCTGTTTTACATAATAAAGGGATGATTTAATTCAAGATTTGTGGAAAGGAAACCTTCCCCTCATAATACAATACAGTGTGACATGCATATGAGAAGAAAAACTAAAGGGGGACGTCCTCTAAGCTTTGGATCCTTCGTCTCCTTTCAGCCAGTCATGAATTTGATTCTTTCATTTTTCTGACCTTTATTTAACCGGCACGGTTAAACGGATGGATGGATTCGTTTCTAAGAGCGTCGCTGTCGAATATGATTCATAAATCATGAGGAATCATAATGATCATCTGGTGGAGATGAAGATCAAGTTATACATTCTGTGTGTTTTTACAAGCTGCTGCTGAAGGCGTTTGTTAAGCAGTTATTGATGTGATGTCGCCACTTTGGAGGATAAAATAGAACAATAATGCATTATAAAACAATACTTTAATGTATGTTTTATGTTTGTAGCAGGGGTGGGACAGAGTCGTCGTTTTGCAAATTAATGTTGAGACTCAAGTCTTTGCACTCAAGTCCCAAGTTCCCAACTCTTGAGTTGAGTGCTCAACACATTTAAGAATGTTTTAACATCATATATCTATAAAAATTACAAAAATCTTTCAAATATGCATGCATTTCTGAAAACATGTTTGATAAAAAAGTACATCTGAGCTTATTTTAAAAAAGAAGTGTCGACTTGCTTGATTCAGGAAGTTAATTGATTTGTGTATAATTTGGAATAATGTACTTTTTTGATCTTTGGGCTTGTGGAGAGGACATCGAGTATCCACTGATGTTCAAGTCCAAGTCGAGTGTCAAGTCAAATTCATGACTGGAGCCCAAGTCATGTGACTCGAGTGAAGTGACAGGTGAATCCAGGCTGCTGTGCCTTTAATATCTTTGGATTTATTATGACATAACAATGTAAACCCTTGAGCTTTGTGCCAATAATGGATTCAACGTGGTCAAGTATCTTTTTTTCTCTATTAGATCACCTTTGGTCTTTGAAAAGCAAGAGTGTTTTTAGTAAATTAATTACAGGAAATGGAGTGAATGGCACCATGCAATTAAAAGAAAAGGGTCAATCACCACTTAACGATTCCCATCATGGCTATTTCAATATTCACAACTTTTGAATATTGACCACATTATGAAGGATGTTGTGATGAAAAGTGATGAAGGACCTGGCTACACTACACCGCCCCGGTGACCTCACGTGACCCCGCTCCTCGCGTCCCCAGAGTGACGACAGACCTTAAACGCGTCATGTACTCATTCACAGATGAGACGCGCGCAACAAGAAAAAAACGCGCTCTTCTGTTTTTTTTTTTTTTCACCTGTGACACGCACATCATTTGCCTTCTCTAAATGTGCATTGCACAAAACAATAACATCTGCGGCGCCGGGTGACGGTTTATCTGACGCGGGAACAACACGCGCGTGTCCGCGGTAATCTCTGATCAGCTGAAACGCTCCGCGTGATAAACATTGACTCCATCCCCGTGGGCAATCACTCCATAGTGCCGGCGTCATGGGAGGTAATGTATGCACACGGACGTGTTGCATTCGCCTCGGGGCCCTCGGCGCGCACGCACGGGCGTGCACGCACAGCGAGATGAATTACCACGCCACCTAGAATAAATACATATCAGCTACAGTGAGCGGGGGCGCTTTGCTCTTTCCTATTAATCCTCGGCGTGGTGATTTATTGCAGTGTGCTTGTCAGCAGCACATAGTCCCCTGGAACTGTGGCCGGCCGGAGAAGCCGAGGAGTTTAAGACTAAAAGGCCCAGCAGCTCCGCGTGCTGTCCGTTTATGTGCACGCGCACTGCTCCATGCACGCGGACGGTGATTATATATATATATATATGTGTGTGTGTGTGTGTGTGTTGGTTGAGCAACAATGACGGGACTTGGAAGATAATCCACTCGTCACAATCCAACTTTTTTTTTAAACTGATGCCATCCCAGGTGCAGAGGTGCGCATGCGTCACCGTGGAGACGCAGGGATGCTGCGCAATCCGCCCAGAGTGAACGCTAAAGGGCTCTTCTGGAAGTTATGTTTGTGCAGTGCACATTCAGCTCATGACCGGCGGTAGAGCAGGGGACTCCTGTTAGAGAGCTCCATCTAGTGGTTATAAATATACTACAGCGGCTAAAGGAAGAGACAGGTGATTTAACAATGTTTTTCAACAATACATTGATCATTTTGGTTCATATATAAGCTCAAACCTTAGTTTAGTCCTCGTGCCATAGAGCTCCATTGTTGTACAAACACTATTAATTAACATTTTCTAAAAACTACAACTCTCAGCAGTTTTAGGAAATTATTTAGCTTTTAATGAAAATCTCTCACTCCGTGAGATTTGCTGACAATTACAAAATATCAGCAACATTATTCCCTAAAGCAATAGCTAATGTCTGTTTTTAATAACCATAATAGCACATTTGATTCTGACTTTATTCTTTCCATAACCCCCCAACAAAAACTAAATCAATTTGACTGGTTTTACATTCACTGATCACTTGAAGTGATTTTTGTTTTCTTCAACTTCCCTTTCCAAGGTCAAGAAATAAACTGTATACCAATTACTCACCCTGTGTCACCTTGAAGGAAAACGTCTTCACTAAAACTATTTACAACACTTGTGCATCAACAGTCTCACGCCTGCTGGACCCACGCGAGCAGAGTGAAGGGTTAAAGTGAAGATTTGTGCGTGACAAACAAATATTCAAGGTAACGTGAGGCGAGTAATTATTCTACAAATAGGAATTTTGTAGGAGACGCATTCCTTTCAGCCAACATGAAGGACGAGCCCTTCAGGGTTGAGAACACTTCAATAAACTGACAGCGTACTGCAGCGGCTCTCAACCTTTTTACAGTTATTATATTCAGTTTGGTTGAAAAAAAAGATGTTATACACAGCGCTGAGCCATCAGTGTCTGATTTCATATAGAATATAAAAATTCAGTTTATGGATTTACACTTAGTATTATTGTATTTAATAATTAATAGCTATTTTTTAAAGGATTTTTGAATGGATGCTCATTTTAAATATATTTTTTTACAATGCTCACATACTCCCAGGGGTACACGTACCCCTATTTGAGAACCACAGGCAGAGTGAATATGATATCTGGCATGTAGAGTAGTTGAAAGCTCCAGAACGGGTACCAAATGGACCTCGAGTTGTGATTGGAAAAGTGTAAAAAAGAAAGAAAAAAAAGTCAAGAATGAACTTTGAACCTCGTTTTGACTCAATTTATTGTGAATTTCACACAGTTACAACACACGACTTAGAAAACCCACAACAGGACAACAAGGACACTTTGACAGCTACACAACAGAAGATAAGGACACTTCACTTCCGACCTTATTGTCCGTCTGAGAGAAAAAGATGGCGGCTTTCTGAGACTTCAAGGTTGTTTTTCCGAAGAGGACTTTCAGGGACGATACTGGAAAAAAGGTCTACGGATCTCACGTCACAACGGGCCGACGACGCTAAAGAAGTTAATGCAGGTGTTGAAGGCGCTGATTGTGCATTTTGGAGCGAGTTACATAAATGCATTTTCGGCAATTTTCTTCCATTTCCTCTCTTGGATCAGGACCGTGTGAGAGCGTTTCACTGAGTAGAAGCTAGCGTGAACTCGTGTCTCATTTATGAATGAGTCCTAACCTTTGAGCGTCATCACAGTTCAGACTGTCACCGCTAGATGGCGCTCTGAGGCTGCATCTGCAATAAAAGCCCCCTCCAAAACAAACCCATCTCATCTCCACCTCCTTGTTTCATCCAGTTCCTCTCTCTCTTTCACCGCCACACACTTTAACCCTCTTCCTCATATCCTCCTCCTCTCTCTACCAGTCTCCATCACCTCCATCTCCACAGCCCCTCTACTGCGAGGCCACAGCCTGGGTTTCCCCTCCGGAGGTCAGCAGCTGCATCAAGCTTCCCGAAGCCGGCCGGTTCTCTCCTGCGGCCCAGTTGAAGAACAATCTGGAGAAAAAGAAAAAAAAAATAGGAAATACAAACATTATTCAGGAAGCGGTCAAATTTGTTTTGTCGCATATCTCGTATTATTACGACACCGAGCATCTCCTCTGTTCAAGACCATAACTGCACATTTCTACATGTTATTTATAGTACATCAGGGTCTTCATCAGGGTATGAAGTGTGATTACGTTCATCATTAAAAAACTCAACGGGTCACGTGATCCCGTACTGAAACTGACTCACGCATATAGTAGCTGAAGAAAAGACAAAAATATTAAATCAAGAGTCAATAGATGTGAAAATGACTGGATAAAAAGCAAAATATGTGATAATATAAGCTATAACAAATAAAAAAATGACAAAGAAAAAGAGTAATGTGAAGCAAATAAATGAGCCAAGGACAAAAAGGAGGAGTAATCAATAATGCACATAGACGACAACCTTATTGAGGCGCACGCTGAAGACGCTCATTAGGGATCAAAGTTTAACGATGCTGGAAATACATATTTGAAGGAAGGTATAATAACGGTGTGGAGAATAAAAAAAGACTAGAAAACATGCAGCTCAAAACTGAATAATGTAGACTTCACAAGGCAGGGTTCCTTATGAAAAATAATACATCAGAAGGATAATCCATCACACGAGACAACAGCTTAATGGGGAAAAACTATTTAGTTTTTTTTTTTACGTTGAGTGTCGATGCGATTTAGAGGGCTTTAAAAAAAAAACGTAAATAAAAAAATAAAGATAGAATGCACAGTATCCATTTATCTGCACCATGTTGGTTCACTTTTGTACGATTTTATTAAGGATTGCATTAATATAAAGGTTATATTGTTAACTTGCATTTGCCAATTTTAATCACACTCTTTTATCAATAAATCGTGCATATTGCTGCACATTTCACCATCAATAACACAAACTTTGGCTTCCACGTCTCAATAACAGAGCCCGGATCCTCCACACAGAGCCCGGATCCTCCACACAGAGCCCGGATCCTCCACACAGAGCCCGGATCCTCCACACAGAGCCCGGATCCTCCACACAGAGCCCGGATCCTCCACACATTGTGGACTATAATAATGAATCTCCATATCTGTGATTTCAAGGTAACAACGTGTTCAGGTTTAATGAATGAAGTCCAGGAAGACGAGTACAGCAGATCAGAATCGGAGCGATGAAGACATGAGTGTCGCTTCCTTTCATTTCCGGCCACACGGATTGGTTTCCATTTCGGTCCTCAGACCCTCATTCGTTTCCTCGGGGATTATCAATCTGGATCAAATCCCATCAGGTCTCGGCCGGCCGACGCAGAGCGGAAAACACACACTTCTGACTCAACGTGTCCGGCGTTCATTCAGGAGCGTTGTAGGACTGACAGCTGTTTTGGGAAGATTTTTGACTAGAAGATGGATAAATAAACAGATTGAAAAATCGCTAATGAATCCAGAGGAAGCAACCAAGTGAAGAGTCATATCCATAGGGGTCCCTTGACCGCCTCAAGATACTGAAAGTGGGTTCTTCCGGTTCCCACAAGCCCCCCATCAAGGTCTCTTCATGCTCATCCCAAGCAGTTTGAGGCAGTACACATGCAGTAAACATGTGTTTTCACTAGGGGTCCCGAAACAGTCTCAGAACTGCATCCATTAGATTTGACTGAGACTCTCGTGGATCCAAAGGCCCCCCTTGTCGTCCCCCCCCCCCCCAGAAGCCACTTCACATACTGAGCTCGTGTTCAGGACGAGCTTAATCACCGACGACTGTCCCGTCGGGTAAATTGTTACAAATACGGCAGGAGGATTAAACGCGTGTCGCATTAGCGAGAGAATAAACGTCAAAAATAAGAAGACGGATGGCCGAAGCTACAGCGATGAGCAAGCAGGAAAAACCGGAGCCATCAATCACGTGGAAGCGCCCGATCAGCAGAAATCCATTTGGCCATCTTGGGATAAAACTGCATATTTCGATTCTCTCCGTCTCGCCCTCTTTTTTTTTTTATTTTTTTTTTTTTATAATAACACATTTGTGAATACGTGACCAGACATGAACCCGTTTCACCTGAGGAAGGTTTGATTGCCGTAATAAAAAACGTAATGATTTTTACATGGAAAGAAAACCACTTCTTGGTATTCCGGGCTCGTTGGCTGTCGGGCATCACGTCAGGTGACTTTAAGGCGGATTGAAAGCTGAACGTGTTTTCCTCTGATCCGAAGCATCAAACGGCTGAGCGTGATGTTCAGCCTGGGAATCAAACGCCGTTTTTACCGAACAGAGAGCGTCTAATTGTGAAACAGCCTGTAAAAAAAACAGACGGCCGGCGGCGTCAGACACGAGGAGTCGAACGCCGTGTGGCGGCACGGAGAAGAAAATGGGAAAAAACGAGATCAGCTGAGCATAAATAATTGTTTTTTTTTTTTTTGCTTATTACTGTTTACGGGCACAGACGGGATGTTTCAGTATGATGCATAAAAACAACAAAAAAAAGATCAGTTGGTCCATTTGGGGAAATAAAAGGAGCGCACTATAAATACAGTATATGGCTGCACAGTAAACACATTTTATCATTAAAACAAGCCGTGCAGCTTGAAAGTGGAAGTGCATTGTGGGTAGGACTTTTCCTACATTTGAAAATATATGAAAAGCATTGGATGGTGTTTTTGTTTTAGGATGCACGAACATTTCCTTTTAAAAATCTGTCTCCAGAGCAGATAAACATGGAGTCACGTTGATGTAAAACAGGCTCCGTACAGCCTCACTCATTCACTCACTCTGCGATGTACTCCAGCGGCGTCCAGGAGCCGAAGTCTGCGTCAGGCATGAACTTCCTGTTCATCGGCGTATCCAAGGTAACCCTGTCAAATTAAGCCAGATGACAATCAGGGTGCGGGCGAGCGAGAGAGAGAGAGAGAGCAGGCTGCTGCACCTCCACAAACAGAGAGCTCAGGGTTTGAAGGAAACAACAACATTTGCATCATGTTTGTGTTTTATTATCATATTCATGACCTCAAATATCATTTAGCGATTCCACACATCACGAGTCTGGTCACCTTGTGTGTCAATATGCTAATATTAACATGGAGTGTTTGTGTGTCCGAGCTTATAAACAACAACACACCCTGAACTGAAGTGTGTGTGTGGGGGAGGGGGAACAAGCTGTATGTATATACATGTAAGTACAAGAACACTCTACCCTCACATTGCTTCTAACACACACACACACACACACACACACACACACACACACACACACACACACACACACACACACACAAATGCTGAACAGATGTGACAGCAGCACGCTGCAGAGAACATATTTCTAGCTTCTCACGATGACGGTGCAGAAAGAAAATCTATTAAACTCAATAAGCGCACAATGATGCGGACGCCTCCGTGTGCGTCACTCATCGGAAACGGATCACGTGCACGACCACCGCGTGAGATTGGCAGCCTTATCATTTTCTTTTTTTTTTACTCCTGCAGCTCATCTTCAACCTCCCACTTCCTGTATCCGTCGTACGTGATTCATAAAACGTGAAGACTTAAACATACATACGAGTATTGAGCTTCATAACGGACCTTCCGTCTACTGGCATCTTGTTAAAAGTTCAATGAAGTCCAATACGCTCTTTTGTTGCGTTAACCGATAACATACGAGGTTAAACTTTGTCTTTGCGCAGTTATTCATATTTTTAGTGCAATTTAGAGAAATATAATAGAAATATTCTATAGTCTATTGTTTTGTATTTAAAATGCAAATAAGTTTCCTAGAGCTTAAAGCAACATCTTTAAATCTTTATTTTATCCTTTGAAGCGTCTAAAAGTGACGCCGACTGAGTCTAGTCCAGTGGGATTGAAAGCTAAACATCCTTTTTGAGATTTAAAGAAAAACTCTGGTTGGTTATTCTCCTCATCGAGTGGACGATCTTACCAGGAGGCAACATGAGTGAGAACATGTTTAATAACATAATATCCCCAAAAAAGTCCCATTAAATATGAGATCAAAAAGGCGGTGTGCAAAAAAACACCATGCGGCCGAACCCCCCTTCAGGCCTGCAGGTGGAGAGGATTTTGACTCTCAGGAGACACATTTGGGGGACGATTAATATTAATACCCTCCCCACCGGCAGTCCACCTCAGGACTGAACGTTTCCCGGCTGTACTCACGGCAGTATGGCCACGGCGGCGGCGCCGGACGGCATCCCGCTGTTCTTCGCCGCGAGGCTCTGGCACAGCTGGTGGACGGCCGCTTTGGCCATGCCGTAGCCCACCATGCCTGGAGGGGGCAGATGGAAGTTTATTTTAATGTCCTTGTGGGGGATGGGAGGGGGGAGGGGGGGAGATAGACAACATCAAAAGCATGACCCACTGTGCCGGGGAGTGGATGGCATTGATTCAGTCGGGAGAGGTCAAGTGGAAGGAAAATGGAGAAGCAGAGGGAACATCTTTTAAAGGCTTTAGTAGCAGCCGGGTGTGTTTGTGTTGAGCAAAAGAAACATTAAAAATCACGTTTAATTTACTCAGTCCATGTGAAACGTCGCTAACCGCTGCTTGTTGTGGACTTTGAAAACCAGATCAAGTTAAAGGAATGTTCAGTTGCTTCAGCATCTGGAAACAGTAACGGCCTCCACCCCCCCACTGAGCATCCAACAAGCTTTCTGAAGAACGCAGAGCTTCTGCCCACCCGGCTAAAGCAACCTCACGACCAATGAGAACGAGGGGCGGCGCCGGGGCGTTTAGAGGGAGCGCTTGTTTTTAAAACAGAGAGAAGAAGATTAAAAAAAAAAAGGCACGAGTTAGAGACGCCAGTCGTGCAGCGAGACTCCATCCTCGAGCTTTAGCCACCGTGTTCATGACCAGTCACATGATCACGAGCCGAGGTCACATGACGACGAGCCGAGGTCACATGACGACGAGCCGAGGTCACATGACGACGAGCCGAGGTCACATGACGACGAGCCGAGGTCACATGACGACGAGCCGAGGCCACATGACGACGAGCCGAGGTCACATGACGAAGAGCCGAGGTCACATGACGACGAGCCGAGGTCACATGACGACGAGCCGAGGTCACATGACGATTTTTAAACAATTTAGATCAAGAATATTCTGAGAAATGTTCAGAGTTAGCAGCATTCATGCACATAAATAACTCTATTGTTTGGTAATTTAGTCTAATTTAGTCCAACATTGCAAGTATTATAAAGTATTGTTGTTGTATTGTGTAATTTTTCTGAAATTAAATCCATGAAAACAGCATCTAAAATAAAGTGTTGACCTGATTTAATTGCATTGCCTCTTTAGACGTTAGCTAGAACCGTTCTACCTGGAGGTCAGCAGAGTTCTTTAGAAATAGTCTGTGTGGTTCCACCTGCTTTAATTCAGGAAATCTTCACAAACATTTAACTCAGGTGGGATTGACTTTAAGGAACATCTGGATGCTGGAAAACAAACTGGACTTCTGGATGGACGATAAAGAGCAACAAGCTGCTTGAACCGTTGTTTGCTGTGCATCCTGTTTTTGGCATATTTTAGAGGATAATCCGACTGGAGATTATGGAAAAACAAAGTCACATGAGGGCACAGAAGAAAAAGAAAAGACCCCTTTCCGTCTGGGGGATCAGTCTCGGTTTTAAACCCAAAATCAAAAGGTTAGGATTATTAAAACACCTCACGAGGTCAGACGCTCCACTCCGGGTCTGTTAAGTTGGGTTTGGAACGTCTGGATTCAGAGCAGCAAACGAAGTTTGTGTTCGGGAAGAACATTTGGAGCGATCCCAAAATCCTCTCGCATTTTCGCCACTTTTCCTTCATTCGTAAGACTTTAATTCACAATACCCGCCAAACCGCCCGTTAGTTAGTTAGTTATCCGACTTCTCTTTGTTTCCGCTGCACGGATTATCTGGATTTGGTCAACGCTCATTAACTCTGACTTTGTTTGATCAGAGCACACAGAGGAGGGGAAGTTCCTCCCAGCAAGGTTTGTTATAAACCCAAACATGTGGCTCTTGGTGTTGACTCCACATGAGCACACACACATCAGGGTTCATACACATTGTGACCAATGGATTTCCATAACTTTTCCAGGACTTTAAACCAAATTCCCATGACCAAACATTTAGTGAAATCTGGGTGTGAACATGAAAAAGTGATAAAATGTAGTATTTAAACTAACAATGAGGATTCAAAGCATACAGTATTCCTTAAAGGACACAAATGAATGAGAGACAATAGTTTGATTAAAAGAATAAACATTTATAGATATACTCAGTGTATGCCTGCTTATATTTTGAGTCTTTCTTTTAAAAGCATATTCATTATTTCAAACTCAGCGTAAATGAACCACATGAACACATGAATATAACACATTTACATGACTTTTACTAAACTTTGGGGATTTTTTCCAGGCTTGGAAATAACCTTTTTAAAATCCCATGACTTCTCCAGGTTTTCCATGACCGTATGAACCCTGGCATCTGTTTTAATTTAAGAGAACGTTCAGTTCTCTCGTATATTAAACCTCATACCTAACCAGCGTGCCTCTGCAGAGGGACTAAAGGTTCCCAGTAAATACAAACTCAGTCAAAAGGAAAACAATGGATCAGGACCAGAGCAGTGACTGCAGAGCGTGGACGTGGACAATGTGTGCAGAGCCTCAACTGCTGAGTCATCCTCTTCATAAGCCGGCGGCCAATGAGCTCGCTTGCTTTGTGTGCTGAGCCGGGGCTTTGCGTCGCTGTGCAGGTGGATCTGTTCCCGTCACGTGGCGAGCTCGGACACGCCAGATCCCCTCTGGACGCCCCGGAGGCCGGCTGGTGTCACTGCAGCAACGGTTCACTGTGGAGGCGAAGTCCCGCCTCCAAAGGGACCGCGTGTCCGAGAACAAATACGCACAGTGGTCGACGTCGAGAGACAATTTTAATTCCACAATGTGGAGTTTGTCAATTTAAGAAGATCATTTTGAGCGCTGCATGTTGTCGTATAAGACTGTAAAAAAGAGAATTAATAGTAATTAGAAAGTCTCCACATCCCAAAAGTGACGTTTTTCGCCGAGTTGACAAACGTTATCCGTGTCATTCACAAATCAAAAGAGAATCAAGGAATGATTTGTCTCCCAGCAATGACTATTGTACGCATTTTATTCTGAAATAAGGTCCCATGGAGGTCATTGGAAGGGGCGGGACTTCACCTCTCTATAGCTGGAATACAATTCATGGTCACGCCATCCAAAAAAATAAAGTTTCCTGTGCGCGATCATTCAGCTCCGGAGCTGGTCGGCTTACTGGTTTATTATTATTATTATCATCTTAAGTATAAATCATGCTCTCTAGTGATGCACAAGTGAGTTTTTTTAATAAGGCTGCAACTAATGATTATCTTTATCACCATTTAATCTGCCCGTTACTTCCTCAATAGTCAAATAGGGAAACGGCAAAAAAAAAAAGTAGTTTGTTTCCTTCCGCTGCTTCAATGAACCTAATCAGTCTGTTTGCTACTCGCCTCGTATCGAGTACAATAAGACGGCAGGTCGGGTCGAGTTAAACGCTCAAGGACGCTAACAGAGTGAAAGGTTGCCGACGGACAAACCGCTGCTATTGTATCCCCCCCTCCCCCCCCCCCCCCCCCCCCTCCTCCCTGTTTTGATTCTCCGATCCATTTTATTGACACCTTCGCCTCTCACCGTTGTGCGAATCCCCCCCGGTGTCTCTGATGAGGACGTCGATGCCCCGGTCAAAGCCCCGCGGTGCTTTCTATTGCCTGCTTTATGGGAATCGACAGGTTGGACAACAGAGCTGTATGCACACCCTGAACGGTAAACACCAGTGTGTGTGTGTGTGTGTGTGTGTGTGTGTGTGTGTGTGTGTGTGTGTCCCTTACCCCCGGTGCCCGACAGGGCAGCTTTGGCCCCGGCCAAAGTCAACAGTCCGCCTGGTTTCAGGTGCAGAGCGGCGAGGTGGCCGGAGATGGTGGAGGTCCACACACTCTGTTTCCACATCAGATCCGTGTTCTTGTATAAATCTGAGAGCGACGGGGAAAAATAAATCACCAAGGAAATTTGCTGGGTGTTTATCAAACGCATCATCTTATTTAGTGCAATATTTTTTTTAGAAACAGGCTTTCTGGCACAGAGAGGGTGACATGAGAGGATCAATAACACTCTTATTATCTGTCCGTTATGAATATAAGGCGACGGCTAGTCGTTGGCCGGCCTGGCTCTCTGTGGAACGGGAACAAAATCTGCATCAACGCCTCTAAAGCTCACAAATCAACACATTATGCATCTCATTAAATCCGTAGAGAAACCAAAGTGGGGTTTATATCAGATTATTTCTCGACTTGGACCAGACTCATCTGGCATAAAGCCGTCTGCAAATAAATTAATTTTTACACTTCAATAGATTGAACAAACAAGATATGTGTTATTGTTACCTTCTGGCTGAGCCATGCTAACCGCTCCACCTGTTTCCAGTCTTTATGCTAAGCTATGCTAACCTATGCTAAGCTAAGCGGCCGCTTCTTATTTATCGTGACAATTTTTTTCCATCAGAGTTTAATTTTGCGCATGATTTGCTGCAGGAAACAAACAGCTGATGATTAATGTTGCGGCAAACACACAATACAAAAAAAAAAGACCTTTGGAGCTGCAGCTTCCTCCCGCCCATCCTCCCGCCACGCACAAGATGGCGTCCACTTTCTGCTCCCCTAGCAACTGGGCCACATCCGCCGTCACCTGCACAGAGCGAGAGATAACTACGAAGCCACGGGGCGACCGCCTCTCAAATCAAACACCAGCTGGAAATGTTTAACACACATTCTGCGCTGCGTTCAGGGCGACAATCTAAACAAGGGAACAACATTCACAGCAGGTGATGAACGAGTGATGATTACAGAGAGATTATTTGTAAGCTTTATTACAAAGAAAGAATAAAAATGCAAGGATTTCCTATGATAAGGTAAATAAAACAAATGTTAATATATTAACCTGTATACAATAAGAATATAGCGAAATCATTAAATTAACTATTGAATTAGATTTGTATATCTTGGTGTGACCTGTTCAGGTTGGATAAATGGATTGAAAAAATATACACTAACAAATATAATACACTTTTATTAATTCATAAAACACAAAAATATATATTTGTTCCAGTAATGCAAACAAAAAGCAGCAAACCAACAAAGTCGTTCTTGAAAGAAAAATATATATATAGTTGTTAGATTCACGAGTTTTCTCCTTTTTTTTCAACCGGGTCTTGAACGCATCATCAGCATACAGATGAGCAAAACTCAGAAATTAAAAAAACGACATCCTGTAAACGCATCATATTTAATAGCTATTGCATACAGAACAACGTGCAGCTTTCTGCTGACACCACCAACCCTGTCTCTTTAGATATTAAGCTCGACATTAAGGAGACAGAAACTTAAATAAATAAATAAAATAAAGCATAATTCATGCTAGCTCACCTGTCCCGCCTGCTCGGTGAACGACTCGCTCAACTTCACGATGACGTTCTCGTTCGCCTCCTCGTTTGCAGCCATGTCGACACAAGCGACCCACTGTTACGTCACGAATAAAGAAATACGGTGAGACCGTCGGTAAGCATTGCGTGACGTGTTGCTAGCTTTAGCCGCTAACACTCACCCATCCTTTGGACTTGAAATGTTGGACACACTTGGAGCCCAGAGCTCCTCTTCCTCCGTACACGATCACCCGGTTCGCAGCCATGTTGACGGGGAGTTGATAGCTGCAGAGTGTGTGTGTGTGTGTGTGTGTGAGAGAGACTTCTTCTTCTTCTTCTTTTGCTTTTTATGGCGGTTGGCAAACAGCTTTCGGGTGCATTACCGCCACCCACTGATCTGGAGTGTGGACTTAAGGAAACTAAACCTCTACTCTAAACCCAACCCACACCTCTCAAATTCTATTCATTAATCTTGTAGCCTCTAAATATGCCAACAGAAGTTCCCAACAATCATCACTAAATCCCTTCTTCAGTACATCCATTATATTTCCCTCTCCCATCTCTCTTAGCCCACTTCTCAGGACCTCTCTCTCTGCCTCGTACCTCTGACATGTCAATAAAACATGGTCCACAGTTTCCTCTACTTGACAAATTTCACACCTTCCATTACAATGCTTCCCAACCACATAGAGGGAACTGTTAAGACCAGTATGACCGTTTCTTATTCTTGTCATTACCCTCTCCTCTTTTCTCTTCCGTCCACTAGCTCCTTCACTCCCAACCAATGGTTTGTTTTTAAACAGATATCTTCCTTTGCTCCCATTGTTCCATTCATCCTGCCATATCTTTTTGATTTGTCCCTTAATCACCACTTTAGCTTCTGACTTACTTATATTTACCTTGACTATATTTCTCCCCCTCTTCAGCGCCCCCTTTGCTGCCTTATCCGCCTCCTCATTTCCCTCGACTCCAACATGGGCAGGGACCCACACAAACCTCACTACCATCCGCATTTGATGGATTCTGTATATTGATTCTAGCACTTCACACATTAAATCTTCTCTGCTTCTGGAGTGGCAAAACTTCAGACTCGTTAGCACTGCACATGAATCTGATGCTATAACCACTCTCTCTGGCCTAACGTCCTCTACCCACCTTAGTGCAAAAACTATGCCCATCATCTCGCATGTAAACACTGACAAGTCATCACTTAATCTTTTCCCACACTCATACTGGAATTCTGGTATTACCGCTGCAGCTGCTGTTCTACCAGTTTCAGGGTCCTTAGCTCCGTCTGTATAAATTTGTATATAACTATAGTAATTCCTCCTGATATATGACTTGCAAATCTTACATTTACCCCCACACTCATCTCTCATCAGTTCAAGTAATCCCAAGTCCACTTCAGGTTGTGGCAGTATCCAAGGAGGAACAGCTGGCTGCACCACTGCTGGAGAGTAACTCCTATCCAGTATACCTAGTTCCCTAGCCTTCTCCCTAGCAACCCAACCAAAGCTCTTTGATGGTGCTTTATCATGTTCCCAGCACGGCTCAATTGCACTTATTGTTGGATGGCTGTTATGTCCTTGTAGACTGACCCAATATGTCATCATTATCTGTGTTCTTCTCAACTCCCACGGCATTTCTCCCATTTCAACCTGCAATGCCGCCACTGATGTTGTTTTAAAAGCCCCACTACACAGTCTTAATGCTTTTGCCTGTATTACATCTAATTTGCCCAACATAGTTTTTGACGCCGACCTATAAGCCACACATCCATAATCTATTACTGATCTAATCAGCCCCATATATATAGCTTTTAAAGCAGCCCTGTCAGCTCCCCACTCTGTTCCCACCAAGCATCTCATTACATTTAAAACCTTTTTACATTTATTAACCATTTTATCAATATGTACCTTCCAGGTGAGCCTCGCATCAAACCACATTCCTAAAAATTTGTATGAGTCCATCCTTTTCAGCTCCTTACCATATAAATACATTTTGCCCACTGTCCCAATTTTCTTTCTTGTAAAGAAAAGGGTATTTGTTTTTTCCACTGAAAACCTAAATCCCCATTCCAATGACCACTGTTCAACTCTTTTGATTGTTTCCTGCATCTGTTTCACCACATATTCCACATTCCTACCTCTTTTCCACAGTGCCCCATCATCTGCAAATAAAGATCTCCCTATATTATGTCCAACATTTTCATACACATCATCAATCATTATCGAAAACAATAACGGACTAATCACACTTCCCTGCGGTGTTCCATTTTCCACCAAATGCCTAGCAGACACCCCCCTTCCCACTCTTACTTCTATAGAGCGCCCCAACAAAAAATTTTTAACCCATCTGAACATTTTACCCGATACTCCTAATTTCTTAATTTTAATTAATAATCCCTCTTTCCACAGTAAATCATACGCTTTCTCCACATCAAAAAATACTGCAACTACTACTTCCTTATTCACTTGTGCCTTCCTCACCTCTGCTTCTAGACATGCTATTGGATCCATTGTTCCCCTTCCTTTCCTAAATCCACTTTGATATTTTGACCTAAGATTCCTTGTTTCCAAATAATATGTTAGTCTTTCTGTAATCATTCGCTCCATGACTTTGCACATGTGGGAAGTCAATGCTATTGGTCTATAGTTTGCTGGATTAGTGGGATCTTTTCCTGGTTTCCTGATAGGTACTATAACTGCTTGTTTCCAAATTCCTGGTAACTTTCCTTCCTGCCAAACCTTGTTATACAAATGCAAAATCACCTCTAATGCTAAATCTGCCAAATGGTTCAACATGATGTAACAAATCTGGTCTTTACCTGGAGCAGTTAGACCTGATTTTCTTAGTGCCCTTTTTATTTCTTCCAAAGTGAAGGGAGCATTAATTGCATCTTCCCTCACTTCATCTGTTTCCAACAATTCTTTATTTGTTTCACTTGTTTTTTGTCTTCCCTTTAAACCCTCCTCTGACATATTATCAGAACTATGGACCTCAATCAGTGCTTTAGCTATCATTTCCGCCTTTGCTTCATCATCACTAGCCACCACCCCACCATTTTCCAATACTGGATATCCCCACTCCCGTTTTACGCCACTCATTTTCTTAATCATTCCCCAAACTTGATTTATTGAAGTGCTTCTCCCTATTGTGTTACAAAATGATCTCCAATACTTCCTTTTAGTTTCTTTAATAGTTTTCCGTACTACTGCTTGCCTTCTCTTGTACTCTATTAAATTTACGAAATTGTGGGTGCTTTTTAAAACCTTAAAAGCCTTATTCCTTTTCTTTATTACCTCACTGCACTCATCATTCCACCATGGAACTAACTTCCGCCTCTTTGTACCAGTTTTCCTTAATATAGTCTGATTGGCAGCTCCAATTATTGCGTCTCTAACATTTCTATTAAATATTTCTATATCCTGATCTCTATCTATATCTTTAAACCTTGCTTCACTGATTTCTCTAAATTTATCCCACTGAGCCTTTCCAAATACCCACCTTTCTGCTGTATCTTCTGCCCGCACCCTACCTCCTCTTCCTACTCTACAAAAAATAGGGTAATGATCACTTCCAACAGTAGAATGCTTCCATACCTCCCACACACAAATACCCGCCAATGCCTGTGATACTATTGTCAGATCTAAAACTGACTCCTTCCCTGAGTTGTAATTAATTCTTGTGAAACTCCCATCATTTAAACATACAAGACCCAAGGAGTCCATCACCTCTTCTACTATCAATCCATTCCTATCAGTCTTTTCCCCTCCCCAGAGAGTACTATGCGCATTAAAATCACCACACCAAATGACCCTTCTTCTGTCCAATCCCTTTATTGCCTCTAATGCTTCTACTTCCAATCGTTGACACGGATTGTAGAAATTTACCACGACCAAACTTTCATCCCCTACCCACACTTCAACAACTACATATTCTAGGTCTTTCCCTTTTCCTATTTCTCGATAAGAAATTCCTTGCCTAACAAAGGTAGCACAACCTCCCCCACTACCCCGTTCTCTATCCCACCTTATGCACACATATCCCTGAATCACAAAATCTAAGTTTGGTTTAAGCCATGTCTCTTCAACACATATTATATCCGGTTTTTGTTCTACCCCATTAAGAAAACTTTTAAATTCTTGGCCATTTGCCAACAGACTCCTTGCATTGTGTGAGAGAGACGAGGCAGAGATTCAGCTAAACTCAGGGGGAGGAGGAGGACTGAGGGGGGCGTTTCTCCGGTTCGGCAACAGGTTGGCGGAGCTCATGCTGCATTCAAAGACGAGCGGAAACACCGCGACTACGAGGGGAACCGTGCAGGCTGTTGCTGCAAGCCATCACAGATCGGGGAAGTCGTTAAATACGAGTCGGTATTCCCGATTTCCAATCTCGATGCGTCACCTGCAGCAAACTGATGCGTGTAATGGAAGTCTCTGGGCTTCACGAGCATCTACAATGAACCCATATCAATTACCACAGAGCCATTAGGAAAGAGTGTGTAATGGTGCCTTCTTTTTTTTTTTTTAAATGGAAAAACTAGAGAATCCTGCAGGGAAATATGTGTGAAAATCAAATTTGGCTCAAACACTCGCCACACTTCCTCCAGCAGGTCTGTCTTTTCAGTCACTCTTGATTGGTTTTTAAAGGCTTTGGTTTTTCTGATCAAATCTCTGCTTAATAAAACAATAACCATTTCCTCTGCTATACATGCTCCAGGTTTGAAAAAGCCTAAACCCATCTCTTAAAGGACCAGTGTGGGGCGACTGTGGCTCAGTGGTTAGCAAGTCATTCTTTCAATCAGAGGGTCAGTGGTTCAAACCCCAGCTCAGCCAGTCCATGTCGTTGTGTCCTTGAGCAAGACACTTAACCCTTAATTGCTCACCGTTGCTGTGTCTACAGTCTACTGTATATCATGAAAGTCCATCCATCCATCCATTTTCCACCGCTTATCCGGGGTCGGGTCGCGGAGGCAGCAGGTCAAGCAGGCTGACCCAGACTTCTCTCTCACCCGCAACATCTACCAGCTCATTCTGGGGGATCCCGAGGCGTTCCCAGGCCAGCTGGGAGATATAATCCCTCCAGCGTGTCCTGGGTCTTCCCCGGGGCCTCCTACCAGTTGGACGTGCCTGGAAAACCTCTAAAGGGAGGCGTCCTGGAGGCATCCTAATTAGATGCCCGAACCACCTCAGCTGACTCCTTTCTACACGAAGGAGTAGCGGCTCGACTTCAAGCTCCCTCCTGATGTCCGAGCTCCTTACCCTATCTCTAAGGCTGAGCCCGGCCACTCTACGGAGGAAACTCATTTCGGCCGCTTGTATCCGCGACCTCGTTCTTTCGGACACGATCCAAAGCTCGTGACCATAGGTGAGGGTTGGGACGTAGACCGACCAGTAAATTGAGAGCTTTGCCTTTCGGCTCAGCTCCTTCTTCACCAAGACGGCCCGGTGCAACGCCTGTTTTACTGCTGCAGCCGCACCGATACGCCCGTCGATCTCCCGAGGATACGAACACAGCTCCTACTGCAGGCGTACAGAGACCGGATGGCCCGTTGCAACGGGTCCGGCACACCATACTCCCGCAGCACCCCCCACAAAAAGCCCCGAGGGACCCGGTCGAAAGCCTTCTCCAAGTCCACAAAGCACATGTAGACTGGTTGGGCAAACTCCCAGGACCCCTCCAGTATCCTTGCAAGGGTAAAGAGCTGGTCCACTGTTCCACGACCAGGACAAAACCCGCACTGTTCTTCTTGAATCCGAGGTTCGACAAACGGTCGGAGCCTCCGTTCCAGCACCCTGGCATAAGCTTTTCCCGGGAGGCTGAGTAGTGTGATACCCCGATAATTCGAGCACACTCTCCGGTCCCCCTTCTTGAAGATGGGAACCACCACCCCGGTCTGCCAGTCCATGGGCACTGTGCCCGACCCCCATGCGACATTGAAGAGGCGTGTCAGCCAAGACAGCCCAACAAAGTCCAGCGCCTTCAGCATCTCAGGGCGGATTTCATCCACCCCCGGCACCTTGCCACCAAGGAGCTTTTTGACTACCTTAGTGGCCTCTGCCAGGGATATGGGTTCATCCAACCCCAAGGCTTCAGGCGCTGCCCCCTGTTCAGGGGACATGTTGACCGAGTTTAGGAGTTCCTCAAAGTGCTCCTTCCACCGCCCGACGATATCCTCTGTCTGGGTCAGCAGCAACCCTCCCCCGCTGATAACAGCCTGGGGAAGGCCCTGCTTTCCCTTCCTGAGTCGTCGGATGGTTTGCCAGAACCTCCTTGAGGCCAACCGAAAGTCCTTCTCCATGGCCTCCCCGAACTCCTCCCATGCCCGAGTTTTAGCATCCGTGACCACCGCAGCTGCAGTCCTTCTGGCCTGCCTGTACCTGTCAGCTGCTTCAGGAGACCCCTGGGCCAACCAAGCCCGAAAGGCCTCCTTCTTCAGCTTGACGGCTTCCCTCACCCCTGGTGTCCACCACCGGGTTCTCGGGTTGCCGCCACGACAGGCACCGATGACCTTCCGACCACAGCTCCTAGCGGCCGCGTCCACAATAGAGGCTTTGAACATGATCCACTCGGATTCCATGTCCCCAACCTCCCTCGGGATGTGTGAGAAGTCCTTCGGAGGTGGGAGTTGAAGACCTCCCGGACAGGATCCTCCGCCAGACGTTCCCAGTTCACCCTCACTACACGTTTGGGCTTGCCAGGTCTCTCTGGCCGACTCCCCCGCCATCTGATCCAACTCACCACCAGGTGGTGATCAGTTGACAGCTCTGCTCCTCTCTTCACCCGAGTGTCCAAAACATACGGCCGCAGATCAGATGATACGATTACGAAGTCGATCATTGATCTCCGGCCTAAGGTGTTCTGGTACCAGGTACACTTATGAGCCACCTTATGTTCAAACATGGTGTTTGTTATGGACAAACTGTGGCTAGCACAGAAGTCCAACAATGAAACACCGCTCGGGTTCAGATCAGGCAAGCCGTTCCTCCCAATCACTCCCCGCCAGGTTTCTCTGTCGTCGCCCACGTGAGCGTTGAAGTCTCCCAGGAGAACTATGGAGTCGGCAGGCGGCGCCCTTTCCAGGACCCCTCCCACCAACTCCAAGAAGGCCGGATACTCCGAAATGCTGTTTGGTGCATAAGCACAAACAGTCAGAGCCTTACTCCCCGCAACTTGTAGGCGCAGGGAGGCGACCCTCTCGTTCTCCGGGGAAAACTCCAACACGGCGGCGCTCAGCCGGGGACTCGTGAGTATCCCCACTCCCGCCCGGCGCCTCTCACCCTGGGCGACTCCAGAAAAGAACAAAGTCCAACCCTTCTCCAGGAGTTTGGTTCCAGAGCCAGCGCTGTGCGTGGAGGTGAGCCCAACTATATCTAGCTGGTAACGCTCCACCTCCCCCACCAGCTCCGGCTCCTTCCCCGCTAGCGAGGTGACGTTCCACGTCCCTAGAGCTAGTCTATGTCGCCGGCGATCGGCTCGCCCAGGCCCGCCGCCCGGTCTACATAGCACCCGACCCCGATGTCTGTCCCTGCGGGTGGTGGGTCCACAGGGTGGCTGCACCATGGTGTTTCTTCGGGCTGAGCCCGACCGGGCCCCATGGGCGAAAGCCCGGCCACCAGACGCTCGCCGACGAGCTCGCCTCCCGGGTCTGGCTCCGGGAGGGAGCCCCGGTTTCCCTGGTCCGGGCGAGGTAACTTCAGTCTTAGGGCTGCTTATCATCAGGGTTTTTTGAACCGCTCTTAGTCTGGGCTCTCCCCCGAGACCTGTTTGCCTTGGGAGACCCTACCAGGGGCAGATGCCCCGGACAACATAGCTCCCAGGATCATTGAGCCACTCAAACGCCTTCACCGCGTTAAGGTGGCGATTCGCGAAGGAGCTTTGGATAAAAGCTAAATGAAATGTAATGTGTGTAGGATTGAGGGACATCTAGTGGTGAGATTGCAACCAACTGAAAACCTGCACACTGCTCCCTCTCCAAGTGAGATAACTACGGTGGGCTTCAGGGAAAGGAAAAATGTTGAAGACTCATGAAAGCTAGTGTTTGGTTTGTCCGTTCTGGGCCACCGTAGAACCTGGCAGTGCAAGAGGACCTGCTCCTTATGTGCAGATATGAAGAAGACCCTCTACAACAAATAATGGAACACAGCTTTAAGGAACGAGACACTCAAAAGGGTTAATAATTTATTATTATAATGTGTTGATGACTGTTCTGGTAGATGTGGTCTCAAGTATGTTTGAAGTCAAACCTGTGAAGACAATTGAAAGATTAGTTTGGCTACTCTTTAAATGATTGAGTACAAACTGTTTCTTGGTAAAGTAAAATACAATGCATACTGTGTTGAAGTCTCTTACCTCAGCTGTGTCTCCTCTCCAGGGTGTTTCATCTAAAAGAGTCCCTGGGTTGCCTGAACACACCCTTATGGTTCCGGGAGATACCTAGTGATAATTAGTACGGGGGGAGTGGTAAAGTTGATTTTCCTCTTTGGGCTTTATATGATCTCTATGGTGACGTGTGGCACCAATAGAGATGATGCATATTATTGACATTATGGGACTTAAATGTATGTATATATATATTTATTGTGTTATAGGTAAATGTGTTGTCAGGGGAGGGGCATAGTTACCTGTGCTGTGGTGTGGTAGAGGTCCTAATCAGTAGCAGGCTATATACAGCTGCTGGGACCACAAGCTGAGCTTGATAGACCATGACTGTCCTGTTTGGCATATGTGTTGCCCTCTGTGTTGACCTTCCTGCTTCCAAAATCCAGCTCATTCTAAGGTAACAAAAAACAATTATTTGTTTCAACTCATTATTTGAAAACCTAAATGTCCTTGAGTGCTCCACACTGGTCCTTTTTTTAAATTCGTCTGCACACATTCTCCAGAAACTCCCACGACACCCAGAAATCCCTTTGATGCATCTATAATTATTTTTTTCAGATTTAATTAGCCTTATTAAAAAGTCCAAAACCTTCACCTGGTCCCCACGAAAGCAACATTCCTCAAGTTTTCCTGACTGACTGGTCTCATACCATATATGGGCTTCCCTACTTTCTTATGTCTTTTCTTTGATCCAACCTTAATTATTTCCGTCTCCTTCACTGTTTTAAGACGTCACGATTCCCTCAGCAGAGAAGACTCTATGCTTTACTGAAGTGACTCTATCTTTTAGTGTTTTTAAATAAATACAACTGTCGTTTCTCTTCTTCGACTTGACTGGAAAATTAATAGAGCTAACATTGTCCCGGGTGGTTATTCTATTCTACTATTATGCTATTCCTAAAGGAATCTAATATAATTGAGTTAATGCTCTTTTGTTGGCGTTGTATTGATTATAATGTTAACACCATTTAATTGGCGTTGTTGGGGATTCTTCATCTGCTGTTGGAGCGACCCAGATTATTGTGGCATTTCTTTTCAAGTGTAGCAGATTATTAGTCAGATGAATATTCATTCTGTTAACTCTGGCTTAGTGTGACAAATAGATTAAAATTTTGGTAAAGCTGTATCTACGAGACTCCTACCCTACTTGTATGTGTAATGCAATTTCAAAATATGAACTATTTTTGATTATTTCTAGGTAGAGTGAGAATTATTCGTCCTCCGTTTGTTGTATTATGGTTTCTTTCCTGTTTTTTTTCCAAACAATTTGGAGCTTTTTAAGCCTCCTATAGGCTTGACAAATGTATCCCATGTAATTGGTGAAAAAAGTCACCTGACCCTCATATGTTTGGTCTGAGAAGACTTGTAGCTCCGCCCCTGTACCTCAAGTACTCCCCTTCAAAGTAAAGTCTCAAACTTTCCCTTATTTGCCAAACCTCTTCAATTATCTTACTTTTCCCTTCACCCTCTTCTCTTCTCCATCAGCCGCACCACCTTTTCTTTCTTTTTTAAGCTTTCTCGTGAAGCAGAAAACCACTGAGTCCCCCCAGGACTGTCACTTCAAGACTGTCTCCATCTGTCTTTCATCGGCTGTGACACCTTCCATTGATTAGTGCAGTTTTAAATAAAGGCACTTCACGGTGATGTAAAATCCAATAAGGGAATAAAATAGTCCTGCTCATTGATTTGCAACATCACTCACAATAACCTATTACATAAAAGGGATGTTAAAGGGGATATCTTTGCCAGAATGCAACATCTATGACTGGTTAACGCTAGTTTATACTCATACTCACATGATGGATATTCAACACATTTTTATCTGCTTACGATCACACGAACATACCTTGGTCATCTACTCCCATGGTTTTTATTTGTATCTCGGTTAGACTGGAGAAGCAGCAACTTCTTCAAAAGAATGTTGTTACTCTTATTTACCCTTCATATTAACAGTTTTTATTTTGATTGAGACATTTTCTATATATAGTAGATAGTTTGATACTCCAATATTTGTATTATTACAAATAGTTATTTGCAATTTCTAACATCAGTCTGGCCCCTACGTTGTCTTTTTTTAAACCCCATGTTAAAAACTCTCTCTGGCTTTTAACTCACTATAATAATTATAATTATATTTTGTCTACTGTGTTTTTATTTGTTATATTTTCATTGCTACACACTGGTCAATTTAAAAAAAATTTGCTTTCTGAGAAACTTGGATTGCATACAATATAATGTAACTCAGTCACGGGGGGTGCAGAAGGGTTTAAAAACTATATTTCTGAAGTAGCTTCAGGATCGGTCATAGAACATCTACAAAAAATAATTTGAGGGAGTTGTGTTGTAAGACAGCATGCAGCAAAAATAGAAAATAATTTTACAAAGGCCTGTGTACACAATGTCCACATTGCAAAATCACTGATTGTGCAATGTGGACATTGAACCTGAGCTAGAACCCTAATTTGTGAATCACCCGTTGCAGTTCACCCGTAAAAGCATCAGATCTCATGGGCATTGGAAGAAAAACTAGAAGGGGCACTCTGACTCCAATGTCCTTTCTCGCAATATTAATGGAAAAAATGAAATGTAGGAAAAAGATGATTTGTGTATCCGCCCCGTGATTCGCCCAGACTACATCCTTTCATTAAGTCTCAGGAAAATCAGGCCAGCAGTTTCTTTGTGCTCCAAACAGACAATCGCAGACGCATGCGGGTGGCTGCGCCCCGGGGGAAGAGCGGGTGGCATCTCTATGTCAGCCTCCAGTGTTCGAATGCGAGCTTGAAATGTTGCTGTGAAGTGACCAGAAAAGTGCTGTGTAAAATTCAACTCTATATTCCAGGGTTCATGCGGTCATGGAAAACCTGGAAAAGTCATGGGATTTTAAAATGGTTATTTCCAGGCCTGGAAAAGTCCTGGAATTAAAATAAAATCCCCCAAAGTTTAGTAAAAGTCATGTAAATGTGTTATATTCATGTGTTCATGTGCTTCATTTACGCTGAGTTTGAAATAATGAATATGCTTTTAAAAGAAAGACTCAAAATATAAGCAGGCATACGCTGAGTATATCTATAAATGTTTATTCTTTTAATCAAACTATTGTCTCTCATTCATTTGTGTCCTTTAAGGAATACTGTGTGCTTTGGAATCCTCTTTGTTAGTTTAAATACTACATTTTATCACTTTTTCATGGACACACCCAGATTTCACTAAATGTTTGGTCATGGGAATTTAGTTTAAAATCCTGGAAAAGAAATGGAAAATTTGCTTTAAAGTTGTGGAAAAGAAATGGAAAATTCATGGAAATCATTGGTCAAAATGTGTGAGAAGCACACAGTTCAGATGAGACCTTACGGGTGGATGTGTGGCCCCCCCCCCCCCCCCCCCCCCCCAACCCTTTAGTATTCAAACAGTGGGCACCAGGTGCTGCTGCAACACTGCGCTGCTGATGCCACGCCGCTGATCTACGGCTTCCCATTATTTCCGCCGCTGCTCCGTACGTGCTGTTTGCCGAACGCAGCGTGCCAACGAGACATCCCCGACGCTCATGAATAATACAGCAGGATGGCCTCGGCTCCCCCGCCACCGTGGAGAAGCCCCCGATCTGTCACACTCACCTGGATGTGACACACACTCCTGCTAAGGGGAATAAATGCTTGGTTTGTCTATTTTGACATCCACACACTTGCACATTTCCAGTGTGAGAGAGACAAATACACTTTTTTTTCCTTCTTTTCCCAGTGCTGTAAACACATACACAGTACACACCACACACACACACTTCTTTTGGAGTGCAAGTGGAGGGGATGTGTGAGAGATGAGTCAGTGAGGCCGACCGAGCTCTCTTCTCCTGGAGAGCTGGGCGACGTTCCGAGGAACACACCATAATTATGTCCCGCTGTCTGTTCAGACCTGGCAGAGACATCCTGCCGGTTCCTGACAGCCGACAAACACAAAATGATAAGGCCGGAGCCGGGTCGAGTGTCTGCCAGCGGCAGGCTGGTGGAGAAGAGCTGGTGGGGGTCGGACACTCAGGACGCACCCGGGATCCGGTGACATGATTGAAGGGTGGCCGGTTGGAGAGCAGGACCAGGAGCTGGGAAAACCAGTGCTCCCAAGTTGGAGCACTGGAGCAACGTCTTCCCACTAGCTGAAGGGGGGTATTTTCTGTCTTGATGGTTGAATTTTGTTTAGAATTTTTTTTTAGATTTTCTTTAGATTTCTTTTACTATAAAAAACATTTTTAACTTTTTTTTTTACGTTTAAAAATATTTAAACATATTTACAATATTTAATTGTAAAAAAAAGATTAAATTAAAAAAATGAAACCCACTTTCCTTTAAACTCCATTTTTGGTCTCCACCAACTTCTGAGTGAAATATATGGCTAATCACTAAATGCTCCACTATTTTTTTTTTTTTTACATGTTTTACATTTAAAAGATTTAAACATATTTACAATTTAAAAACCTTTTATAAAAATGAAACGTCCACTTTCCTTTAAACTCCATTGTTTGTCTCCACCAACTTCTGAGTGAAATATCTGGCTAATTAATCGCTAAACGCTCCACTATGTTTAGCTGCTAAGCTACATAACCGATTCTTTAAAGCTCCGTACAGCTCAGGGAAATACCAGCGTCGAGATTATTCTCTGTGGCCGAGTCATGTCAATCTTGTTTTTTGACGTTGCAGATTGTCATTACTGTCATCTCACAAAGCAAATGAAAAGTAAATCATTAAGTATGTGTCCACCTCAGGTTTGGCTCATAAATCCAGTGGAAAAAAAACATGCACTTAAGACTGAATCCTGAAGAACAAACGCTCAGTTTAACCTTTACACTACAATTTGAAAGAAGCAGGCTTTTAAACAATTTCTAAAGTCTCCTTTTACACATTAACTTTCCTAAAGTCATGTCATCTTCTAACATTATTCCAGCCGGCTGGGTGGCTTTAACCTTCCTCGTAACCGTAATGAGTGCGCCTTTACCCTCGGCCTCTCTGTCATTAATCTGCCGCGCTCTTTATTCCGTTGTGTAACGCTGATTGCGCGCATTCATCTTGGTTCTGCTGCACTTTATTTGTTTTCCGAAATGACCCGCGAACACAAATAATCACAGTTCTGTTTGCAAGCGATCGAGCGTTGTCATCTTTCATAAAAGGTATTCGCCGCACGTGTGAGCACACTGTCGTCTTCAGACGGGATTTATGCCGCGTGTGCGCTCTGTAGCTATCCGAACGAAGCCATCACTCGCGCATTTTAATGCATACATTACTCGCTGATTACTCTATTCACTGAGAAGGACTGCGGTGCTTTCTGGAATTCAGATTGCTCTGCCTCCAAACTGTTTTTTTGCAAAGAAAGGTCAGCTTATCTTTTGTTTAAGAGATAACATTTTCCTTTTTGTAATCTAGAAATGTGGCGTGTAAATTGCCTGTGGCGCTAATGTAGGTTAAATGTTTGATAGATGCATTGCAAAGATGGAGCGTGCACATGATGATGATGATGATGCTGCTGCTGGAAACACAATGTGGGACGCTGTGTACCGGCTGTTCATTTGGTCAAAGAAGACTCAATAGAAAGAAACGACTCTGAGCTGAGCAGCGCTCGCACCAGCTGGAGTTATGGGGCTTCCTGTCAAAATGTGATTTCCCAAAAGAACTAAACAGAAAAAAAGAGTTGGCACAGCAGGAAGCTCTCGCTACTCAATGTAATGGATTCAATGTCCGGCACAGAGGAGGGAAACGCACAACTACTGCACTTCATCAATGTGTGGAAGTCCTTCAGCGTCGAGATGGACAGTAAATATCAGTCAGTTCAGAGTTACCTTCCTGATAATCTGCTGAAGTCTGAACAGCTTTGACGGAAAGGTTATCCGGTCTCTCTTGGTGATCGTAAGTCGAAAGGGTTATGGAAATATGTCTTCTGAAGATGGGATCCCTCTGGAAGATTTAGATTACAAATGGGTAACAAATCCAACAACATGTGTCTGAAGTTTACCAGAAGAACTTTCAACGCTCCATCACGTATATTGTACAAGTCTGTGAATCTCTACTGGAGGAAAGAACAGCATCCCTCCAGAGGATCTTTGATGGCGGAGGGGTGAACAAACACATTGGTTCAACGTCCTGTACCTTTTCAGATCTGGAGACTATGAAAGGTCTTAGTATTGAACTCATACCATTTACATACTGGGTAATGGTCATTGAGTCGGTTTGTTGACTTGTGTATTTAGAACAAACAACACAAAGTGCCTCACAATGACAGACAAACACAAGATGTGAAATACAGAAGAAGAGTGATACCTTTTAAAAGAGATGACAAATTAATCAATGTCCACAGATTTTTAAAGAGGGGGAAAAAAGAAAGTTACCTTTCATTTTAAACCTGAGGGAACATCAACAGACCTTAATAAAAGCTCACGGACCATTCAGAGCCCTGAAATAGATCCTGAGACTGTGCTTTGTGAGATTGCTCCTATCAGGTCAGAATGTTTGAGCCCTGGACAAAGGTGATCACTAGTTTGGGTTAATCCATTCTTCCTACTGAGGAGACAAGTGGACCCAAAGAAAACCAGGAACTGCAACCCACGAGTATAAACAAACGTTAGTTTCTCAGTTTGTGTCCCGTCTCTTTGTCGTTCTTGTTAATTCCAGATTATTGTGTCTCCTCTCAGGATACGTTACATACAACAGTGGGAGTTGACATAGTTAGTGTCCGAGTGCCACAGCCATGCACCACCATCACAACAGGAACTAAAGAACAATGAGAAAGTATAACAAGTACAAGTACTGCATCCATCACGTGTATCATTACAGGAAACATGACAAATATGTATATTTTGGAGAGATGACTGTTATTTTGTTGCTGTTGTGACATGGTTGTGACGGTGGTGCATGGGGTGTGGCACTTGGACTCTGACCTTGGCGACGCCCACTTTTGGACCCACCATCCAATGGATTTGAAATGTTCAACCAATTATCCAATGAGAATTGCTTGATTGTTGTAGGTTGGCTATCTGTGTGTTTGCTTCTTAGTGTTAGTCCTCCTTGACTCGGATGAAGACGCGGTAGTGTTGAGGCGTTTAGTGTTTTTAATAATAGTAATAATAATAAAAACCCGCAAAATCAGTCCGTGTGTTCCAGTCCATTCTTTTCCATTGGACATTTCCAAGATGCACAGATAACTGTTTAAATGCAGGTGCAACATGTTTACAACATCCCACTTCTGCTCTGTTTAAACAGCGAGTCCTTTTAGATCTACAATTTACTACATTTGCGTCCTGTCATTTCCTCTAGTCGTTAAAACCTTGTCAAATCAGTTAGCTCTGGTCCCCTTCTTTAGCAAATGTTGTTGTTTTGGTCTCCAGCTGTGACGGCCAGCGCCACCCAGCCAAATTGTTTGGACTGATTCTCTTCAATCCTGCCAGAGGACACACTGTAGCTCCATCCCTTTCCCCGGGGTCTCTCTCTCTCTCTCTCATGGACTTTGATGCTTTAGAGACATAAATCCTGGGCAGCTTTTTCCCCGCTCATCCCCGAGCTGTGTCAAGCACCACTTTGTTGCCATTTGAATTCTTCGTTTCACTGTGGCGGCTTCCAAAAAAAAAAAAAAAAAGGGCGCTTGGAGAGTTTCGGCCTGGTGCGAGTTTGTTGATTGCGGTGCTTTATGACTTGTAAATGTGTTTGGTGGCTGAGCGGCGTGGAGTGGTTTCTTAATGGGAGCTTATCAAAGCAGTGGGCAGCAGGGGAGGGAAAAGACAGATAACAGGCGGGAAGATAGAGAGGGAGCTGGATGCTTCCACTACTGAGATGCACACTCCAGTTTATCAGGACCGCAGCTACATCTAATACACTGCTGCAGTAAATCCGGAAGCTTGTAATGTTCAGTTTCTGTTGTGATGGTTATGGTGGCTGCAGTTGGTGGTGAGTACTGCATTATATTGAGATATGTTTCTATTATTTAGTGCAATAAATACATCTGTATCGGTGAGGGTATAGGCTGAATCACCTCTCTCGTTCATGCAATACAGTTTAACAGCACCACAATGTACAAATCAGGACTTAAAGGGGAGTAGGGGAGAATAATGTATTATATTTCCCACCTCCATCTTCATCCACAGTTGAATCTGCAATATATGGTGGCGACACATCTTTCCATTCATAATCTTTCTTCTGTCAAAATGTTTCTGTTTTTAATTGATGTCTTTCTAATTTTGTTTTGTTCTGTTTGTCTCTGCTTATGTAAAGCATCTTTGCGTGGCTTGAAAAGCGCTATATAATATTAAAATATTATTATTATTACAATAAATTATATATTTGAATTAACCTGCACTGCACAGACTTTCCCCTCAAACATGCCTTCCTCTGGATGAGGGTTTAGCACTTAGCACGCTAGCACTTTATAGCTGCAGGTTAGAAGAGTGCATGATCATCCTGCAGGGAAAAAAATCATAAATATTTCCTTTTCTTTTCGTCAGTCAACACTAGATGTCCCCATGAGCATTTGCTAAAACAGAACCGGCTCACGCTCCTGGCTCCTGTGCAATAGCACCGTTTAGATCTTCATGCATGGCCATGTTTCCTCTTCAAGAGATGCAAATGCAGAGACGCGAGTCTGAAGGTATCGCTAACGGAAGGTAAAATAGTCAGCAACGGGCTAAACGCAGGTCATTACATGGAGATGCATCCCAGTATGAGCTCTGGAAACAAAAACCTGGTGTATTGTGGGTCAGGTGATCTGAACGGAGAGGATTAGTTGGTGAAGCTTGAAGGGGTGTAAATGTCTCAGATCTCACAGCAGCTCGCCCCAAAGTGGATTATGAAACTGATATTGTTGTCAGATGTTTACTGGAGGGCGAGAGATGGGAGGAAGAAGAAGACAGAGGAGACTGATGTAGGATAAACCTATAGCTAGCCCCGGAGTAAGACTTAAGATCAGTGCAGAGAAGCAGTACGATTGTATAGCGGCCGGTGGGAGGGGAAGAGCTGCAAGGAGAGAGGTTTCTCTGGAGGGAGAGGAGTTGTGATGAGAGAGGAGAGATTGCTGGTAAAATCCCAGGGAATCACCGGCGTCGGTGCTGAAGTCTTACTTCCACGGGTGTGAGGAAACAATCCGAATGGAGTTGGGGGAAAGAATCGAGAGCGGGATTGATACGTCTGTGCCGGGGACCTTGGGTTTAAAGATGGAGGCGGACTGGGAAGTGGAAAGCTCTGTGGAAAGCGCCGGCAGCTGTTTTCCTTTTGTCTGCGCTGTAGTTACAATTAATTAAGCCCCTCCCACTCCCCCATCTTCCAAAAATAAAAATAAAATGACAACAGTGTCCTCTTCTGCCCACCTGAATATTCTGATTAACTTGTTTTTGAAACGCAAGATCACAACATTTCAAGTTTCAGCAGGGGAGACGAGCCTTTATTAGCATATTCATCATTCCTCAAGTTTTTTTTTCCCACATTTGCCAACACTGTATCTCGGTTGACGAGGCTCATTTAATTCGTAATGATTAAGTGATGAAAACGAGGCTTGTTTTTAATTAAAGTTTGTCGACGGATAAACCAAAATGTGTTGGCTGTAGTGATTTTACACGAGTGGTAGCCACTGAGACGTAAAAGAGTGTTCAGAGGAAGGCGTTTTTTTTTTTTTTTTTTTAAAGACGTACTTCAAGCAACGCCGAAAGCAAGAAATGTAACTGTATTACTACGTTCTTCTCACATCTTTTTTTAAAAAAAAGCTTGTTTTGAGTGCGTTTTCAAACCCTTGGTGAGAAATGTCCGTTTCAGGGACATTTAGCATGTGCTGTAAGAGAAGATGTAAAGCCTTAAAGACCTTGTCTGCTGCAACACAAAAATCAAAATGAATTCCACCAAGCGAATGATAGAAAGGGAACTTATCTTGCAAAGGTTGACAAAACACGATTTCACAATATATATATATTTTTTTTTTTTCATGTTCTGTTCGCAGTCAAACGGCACAGAGATAGCACCCTGGATTCTGACTGAGGTTTGACATTTACAGCCAAATATCACCAGGAATCCGCTGTTGTTGATTCGGATGTGCTCCATCGTGCAGTTTCAGTGATGCTGCAACAATGTCGGTTAGAAAATATGTTTAGACAATTGGAGTTGGAGTCACATGTTCACGGTGTACACAACGCGAAATAAAGTGATGTGGGTTCAAAAGCTGAGATGACCGAAAAATAGTCCCACACTAATTTATAATTGCACTCTTACAATATTTAAATAGGATCAGCTGATCCGGAGATGTCACTTTTTTATTTCACTGTCTTCGTCCCCCGGCCCCTATATTACCCACAATGCAACTCGTGCCACTCATTTCTCATATTTCTTCGTTTTAAACTACACATTCTGGCCAAATCCTACACATTGCAGATTTTAAAATGACTGTGTGTAAAGTGACAATCAAACACTGTTTACTAATGAACCCAAAGAGATTCATCACCTGAAGTCTCAGCGTCTTTCAGCTCATTGTTTGTGTTTTACGGTCCACTGGTTTTACTGTTTCGGCTCAGATTTCTTCAGTGTTTTCAGTGAAAAAGCTCTAAAAAAAATACAAATAAAAACACTATATGCTTTCTTTTCAACACTGAACTGCAGCGACTCCTATAGTTAAACATTGTGGAGCATCTAGCTGCTGCAGAACTGGAGGTGGTGGAGACCCAACATGAAGCTCAAAGGAGAATAGAGAATGTAAATGCAACAGAAACATGAAGCCAAACTAAAGCTAACGTTGCTCCATGTCTGCTGGATCTGTCCTGTTTGCTAGCACATCAACCAAAGCAAGAAGTTGTTAATTGATAATAAGTCCATTTTAAATACCTTTCCAGCTGCCCCAATGCAGCCATGATCTAGGAAGACTTCTTTGAGGGAATCTATAAAAATCTGCAAGATGTTCATTGGATTCATTAAATGTAATCTGTATTCTAACTAATGTTTGATTTAAGCATTAGAGTACAGAGATGAGCGCTGATAATTTGATTCAGAAGATGTTTGATCAGGACTTCATGATGAAAAAGAGGTGATATATTCATCTCATCTCCAGCAGTAACACTGTTACTTTATTAATGTATAATCACGCTAATCATCTCTTTCCTTACAGGATATCTCGGTGGATCTGTCTGTGAACATCTGTTTGAATCCATCAAATCAAACTGTGCTGATTCGCAGTAAAATCAAAGTACTGCTGATCATGCTTTTTTTTTATTTATTAAAAGACAAAATTGATGTTTCTGAGTCAACTCGAACGACAATGATCATTATTCATGCCATAAGAAGTAACAACGTGTATAAAAAGAGCATTAATGAACAAGGTTTGCTTTACTTTATTAAAAGTAACGATAAAAACCAATGTTTTTGTAAAGACACAAGTAAAAAGTTAATGATTTAAGATGTTGAGTTCCACTTTACTCCTGTCAAATTTAATAAGACCCATAATAATAGCCTCAATTTTACGCTTTCCACTCAAAAACTCAGCCGGAGGCAAATCCCAAAAGCCGAATGTAACAAACGAGCCCGTCTTCAGTCGCATCACTCACCTTTTATGAGATGAAGACGAGCTGAATGAAACACAGGAAATGACGGGGAGGACAGTTAAGGAGAACCTTTATTTTTACAATTATTTAGACAATATTGTTGCCTGTCAGTGAAATTATATGTGAATGTAACACTGTCAATCATTTATTTTGTGTTGTTTGTAAGTATTTACATCTCTACAATTTTGCTATCAACTATAGTTATAATTTTGTTTGTTTTTCTTTATTTCACTTATTTTTTTGTGGAGACTTGCCACAACTCCTCCTCTACAGAGTTTATATTTTTATGATTATATATCTATACTGAGTTCAATCAACCTCCAGACAAATTAGTTCATATAATTTCTAGAATAATAAATACATTTTGCTTTGTCAGTATTTTTAAAAACAGGACCGCTCTTGTACTTTACAATGAATTACTGTTATATAGAATATATCAGTTTAATGTATTTTGTCTCTATTTGTGATGTTTTTTTTGTTCCACGTTGTCATGCTTTTATTTTTTACATGATTAGGGCCTTTATTACATATCTTAAGAGATAAGTCCAGCTATAGGACCTTTTTACAGTGTAAATGTTGCATAAATCCAATCAGGAACCAGGTGGTATTCCAGCACAGAAAACTGCTCACACTGCACATACAGGACGATGAATTGAAAGTTAATAGAAGCAAATTGTTGCCTGTGGGCTTCCTGTAAGGTTAATCCAGTCATCGACAGTCAGGTGTCACCCAAATGTCACTGTGACATCACTGTTACAGGTGAAGCTGTGAAACACTATAAACTCCATCGGCTCGACCTCTGCTCGCTCTCCCACGAACAAGCATGTCCTAACGGGCCGAGCCTCGTCCTCACCTCGTTTGGTCTCAACCTCACCTCCTTCGCGGCGAAAAGCACATGGGCTGTACAGCCAGAGCTGCCATGTTGGCTCGCTCTGCATAATGAGATCTGATCACAATATGGACAGAATGCAGACATGCATTTAAATCACAGATGTAAGAGCAAAGGCGTGATTGGATTGTTCATTAGCCGCGGAGGAAATCCAAATTCAGGTCGCGAAGGAGCTGCATTTAACTTTCAGAGCATTCATTTAGCGCCAAACAACTGTTTACTATGTAGAGATATAGAGGGGAAGTGGCTCGCTGTGTGTTGTAATCCGAGCTTCTCTGGCCGGCTGCTTGTGGTTGAAGTGCATATTAGTGCATGTGAGCACGTCTCACTGGCGCCGCTCTGCACTGCTCATGTACCGAAACATAGCACCGGTTCCCCCGCGGGTAACCGCCGTTAGCTCGCTTAGCACTGTTAGCGCCGTTAGCTATGAGCCACCTGCTCGCTGTTTGAAACGCTCCCGATCTTTATCTGCACCTCGAAGGTCATGAGGACGATCTGGTGTCAATGACCAATGATATTCCCAAAATTCTCCACAGAAATTAAGATTTTAACGACAATGTAAAGGGTTTTTATTATGTCCCGGAAATCTGTTTAGTGCCGAAGATGATTTGGCTTCTGCCTCTTTGAAAAAAATATCTTTGAATCATTCAAACAATTAATTCTCAGTTTTTTTATAAAGTTTTTTTTAATTTGACAATTATGCAACAATCTGGGCTCCTATTTGGATCTATATTTAAGTTATTGTTATCTACTGTTTATGTTGATTTTAGAGACTTGCTACATTCTTGCTTTGTTGTTATATTTGCCTTAATATATTTTTAAGGTAGCATACAATCTTCTAGAGGTTTCTACATCTTTGCTCTATTCATAAACACTCATACACACATACTTGTGCCAAATGTTAAAGGGATCTATGAGATTGCATTCAAATGGCCTGAAAATGTATTTTCCTATTTGAGTCTCATGCGGTTGTGTACTGTCGCTATATTTAAATCTGTGACTTCCTCGTTCGTCCTTCCATTAATAGATAACGCTCCTCCAGTTGCAATGCAAGACTTTCCATTTCCACAAATTATTTTGCAGATCTAATTTCAGTAAAACCATGTTGCCAGACGATAAAACAGCGTTGCAATATTGGAATCAAAGTTTCCTTGAAGCTCTCCGCTTTTCTTCCTCGCAGTGATCTCATTCCCGAGACCTGCTTCAAATCTGGACCGTGCCTCAGTGTGTCGAAGAAGTGTTTCATGTTGTTCATCCTGCTAAGTCCGATTTCATTCCACTTCCTTTGGGAAACTGCTTATTTAAGCACTTCAAAAGACTACAACACTCAGTTGTAGTGGCTACACAAAAGTTGTAATAAGTGATGATCCACTTTTTTCCTCCGTGAAGACGTGCAGGAAACACTTAAATGTTCCTGCAATCACGAGGATGTCCAAAAATAATCAAATATGCAAGAATGATCGTCTTACTTACTAAACTGTCTGCTTCTTTTCCTTTATAGTACTTGCTTCCTAATTAGAATAAATAGTCAATCCGATGTCCATGGATTCTGGAGTGAGTCGTGGCAAACACTGGCCACGGACGAAGGGCTGAGCGGGCCTGGAAGCAGCATGGTGGGCCTGGCCCGCTCGGAGCGCTGTTTTTGGGGGTTTCTAGCTTGTGATTAGAGCGAATTTGGACTCTGACCTCCAGTGAGACACAAAAGCTTTCAGTCAAAGTGCCGTAACTGGTGCATTATGAATGCACCCGCCGAGTATTCCATCAGGACTGACTCAGCAAAGACTTCGACTCGCTTTCAAAGTATCACTCTGTGCATAAATGCCAGGAGCTGAACAGTCGTGAGCGAGGCCGGCTGAAAGCATTCAAGAGCCGCGAATCACACGTCGGCTGCCAAACACAACACGAGCTAAACACAACACGAGCTAAACGCACAGCGTGCACTGCTGCTGTGAGTGTCGAGTTTATTTCTAATATGCTACATTAGGGCTGGGCAAAATATTGTTTTTATATTAATATCATGATATGAGACTGGATACCGTAATATGGCTATTGTAGTAAGTGTTGCCTTTTAATATTTTTTAAAAGCTGCATTACAGTAAATTGATGTGACTTCCTGAACTTTCCAGCTGTTCTTTTGTTTGTATATTTTACACACTTAGTCAATATATCCACATTATGGATGATTATTTTTCAAAGGTCTCGTGTTAATATTTTGTAAAAGCACTAATGGCCTTACAATTTTGTGGCAGTATCAATATCGAGGTATTTGCTAAAATACAAGTTTAAAAGTAAACTGTAAAAACACAAATACCTTCTACATTATAATGTGACTAAAGCGTGTTATTCAAATCTAATGGTGAATCAGATTGATATGCTTCTGAAAGCTCTTTGTGAAAGAAAAAAAACATTAAATGTGCCAGTTAAAAGATGCATCGCTCAATAACTATTCTGATTCATCAATTAATCATCTTAAAATCCCTCTTTGGTATTCAGGCAGAAAACGAAGATTCATTTAAAAAATACACGTTGCAGCAACCAGTAAACAAGATGAAATGAGGGCTCATTAGATGAGGATGCACTTGAAAGTTATCACAGCACGTTCTCTTATTTGACAATAGTTTATAGGGTAGTTAACGTTAACAATTTGGTAGTTAAAAACTGGGACATGTTTTGTGTTTTACAGATTTGTGTCAGGACTTTGGACACCCAGCTTGAAACTGTGACAATCATACACAAACTACAACATCTGGCAACGGTACGCATATATAGAAAATTAATAAAAAATGGCCGCTACAATCTTGCTATGCTGAATTCAATGGGAATGTCTGTTCTACCTGATTCTATTTCTATGACTAGGACCCATTATAACCACCTGACATCTCTATGGCCTTTCTTTTTATGTTTTTATTGTGTATTCCACTCCACCTTTTATTGTGTATTTTATTGTGCTTCCTTACCTATTGTGGTCACTGTGTTAATTTATGTTTTTTTCGACTCCTGTACAGACAGCACTTTGTGACCTTTCTCTGTGAAAAGCACCATATGAATACACTTTACTTGCTTACTGACATCACTGACTCATTTGAGAAGCTTTGACCAGTGAAAGCTTGGAATATTTGCTTGATAAATGACGAGAAATAAATACATTTTCTCCCCTACAGCGCTTAATCAATATTTTTCTTCAACATCTTTGCATACTTACCAAGGGTCCTGCTGCACCATTTTATGAAACCGCTCACTTTAGAAATCCACTCTCCATTTCTTGTGATCATAAGTTTGTGACTGTAGCCATGATGTTTTCCAAACATCGGAAATCTCAATCTTCCAGCGGAGCTCTTAAAGTCTTTCTTGTGAGCTCCCAGAGTGGATGCAGGAGTGATTCTCCAGCTGCATTCATTCACAGAGGTCAAATGGAAAGCCTCAGCTCTGGAAGATGGATCCAAACTCTAATGTCACTCTGTTCGAGTGGAGCCAGGCAGAGTGCAGAGTGCGAACCATATGCTCGGTCCTAATGCGGCAGTCGCAGCGGCTGTGCATCGAGTTGACATCGCAATCTGGAGCCGTGCACGCCGCCGCAAAGTTTAACGGATAATGGGATGTGAAACCGGTCACATATCACATCTGTGTGAGTGGGCTCCTGCTGACGCTCCCCATACAATTTGTCACAATCCATTACAGTCTTCTCACACACACACACACACACACACACACACACACACACACACACGCTGATTATTCTCACTGCCATCCTTTTGTGTAAATGCACACAAACAAAAGAGAAAAAAAGGCCAGCTCACACTCACCAATTCATGCAAATAATTAAATTCTCACACACACACACAAAAATGGACTTTTTACCGCTTTGCTTTGTGCAAACTTTCAAAACCAACACCCTCTAAACAATTGTATGCCCGAACACGACAGCATTACACAGAAACGCACACAGACAAAATGAACTCCCAGCTTGAAAAACAAAACGTGCTGACATTAGACAAATTCCTCCCCCCCAACTCTTCTTCATTCAACATGCAGCCCATTAATTGTCCGCATGATGAATTACAGCCATCTCAGTGGCCCCCGTGTGACATACATACTCGGGTTGTTTATAAGCACAGCTGTGGCACCGTAATCTCTGGATTTGTGATCTCTGGAATGTCAAGGGAGAGCTCCCCCTTACTCGCCTTAATGAATCATGCTATAACTTAATTTTGAGGCAGCCAGAAACACACTGGGCCCATGTGCCGCATGAGCATGCGCATCAAGCGTGATTATATATGCATTGAGGTGACTTTGGCACGATAGTTACACGAGGCGCTCGTGACTTGCTTCATCAGGATTGACTTGAAAACACGTTTCTGTGGGGTTTCTATGGTCTGATCATTTTTGACGTTGTCATTATTGACTCTTCACTACGTATTAGCTAGCTATTAAATTAGATGGCTATTAAATATGTTGTCACCCCGATGTGTCAACTTGGTCACTGCTTCAAGTCTCTTTGATGCTCTTAGTCCCCCTCTTACGTCCCTTTTAGACGAGTTGGGGGCATTGGGTAAATATATGCGCTCGTTACATGCATACACTTACGTCTTCACAAGAAGTTCTGTTTCTGTAACCAAACCTGTTAGTTCAAGCTGGTCTCATCCAGCATTTGTAGCAAAAGCTAAGAAAATAATGCACCGTAATTCGTAGATATCCCATAAAATGATTTCCTATTTTATCCAAGTCATATTATTCGAAAAAAGTAAAAAGAAATATAATTTGTCAAAAGTATAAAAGTCTTAGTATGTCAAAAAAGTCGGTGTGTCAAAAAAGTTTTAAAAAATGATTTGTCAAAAGTATAAAAAATTAATAGTATGTCAAAAAAGTCATAGTATGTCAAAATAGTCATAGATGTCAAAGTAGAAAAAAAATGATTTTTCAAAAAAAGTATAAAAAAGTCATAGTATGTCAAAAAAGTCATGGTATGTCAAAAAAGTGAAAAAATGATTTGTCAAAAAAAGTATAAAAAAGTCATAGTATGTCAAAAGTCATAGTATGTCAAAAAAGTAAAAAAAAATGATTTGTCAAAAAAAGTATAATAAAGTCATAGTATGTCAAAAAAAGTAAAAAAATAAATGATTTTTCAAAAAAGTATCAAAAAGTCATAGTATGTCAAAAAAGTCATGGTATGTCAAAAAAGTGAAAAAATATGATTTGTCAAAAAAAGTATAAAAAAGTCATAGTATGTCAAAAAAGTCATAGTATGTCAAAAAAAAAAAATGATTTGTCAAAAAAAGTATAAAAAAGTCATAGTACTCTATAAAAAGGGACAGAGCAGACTCTTTCTGCTGAGGAGACTGAGGTCTTTTGGGGTGCAGGGAGCACTCCTGAAGACCTTCTTTGACTCTGTGGTGGCATCAGCCATCTTCTATGGAGTGGTCTTCTGGTGCAGCAGCATCACGGCAGCTGACAGGAGGAGACTGGTCAAACTGGTAAAGAAGGCCAGCAGCGTGCTGGGGTGTCCTCTGGATACTGTGGAGGTGGTGGGAGACAGGAGGATGATGGCCAAGCTCTCATCCCTGATGAACCACGCCTCCCACCCCATGCAGGACACCCTGGCAGCTCTGCACAGCTCCTTCAGCCACCGGCTGATTCACCCCCGGTGTGTGAAGGAGAGGTACCGCAAGTCCTTCCTCCCTGCTGCTGTCAGACTGCACAACAAGCTGACCTCCCAGTAGCCCACAAACATTCTGGACTCTCAATACTTGAACACTTTTTTATCACTCTGGTCACTTTAATCCATTCTGGTGCAATATTTTGTAATATTTTGTAATTTGTATATTCAATATTCTGGTCACTTTAATCCATCCTGGTGCAATATTTTGTAATATTTTGTAATTTGTATATTCAATATTCTACTGTACATTCAATTTCTTCTTTACTGTTTATTTTATTATGTGTATTACTGTTTATTACTGTTTATTTATATTACTTGATTTCTTTTATCTTTACGTACTGAGCAATGCTGCTGTAATCCTGTAATTTCCCCACTGCGGGACTAATAAAGGATTATCTTATCTTATCTTATCTTATGTCAAAAGTCATAGTATGTCAAAAAAAAGTCGTATGTCAAAAAAATCATAGTATGTCAAAAAATATGATTTGTCAAAGTATAAAAAAGTTAGTTCAAGCTGGTCTCATCCAGCATTTGTAGCAAAAGCTAAGAAAATAATGCACCGTAATTTGTAGATATCTCATACAATGATTTCCTATTTCATCCAAGTCATATTATTTGAAAAAAGTAAAAAAAATATAATTTGTCAAAAGTATAAAAAATTCATAGTATGTCAAAAAAGTCATGTCAAAATAGTCATAGATGTAAAAAAAGTAAAAAATATGATTTGTCAAAAAAAGTTATAGTATGTCAAAAAAGTCATAGTATGTCAAAGTCATAGTATGTCAAAGTTAAAAAAAAATGTCAAAAGTATAAAAAAGTCATAGTATGTCAAAAAAGTCATAGTATGTCAAAATAGTCATAGTATGTCAAAAAAGTCGTATGTCAAAAAAGTGAAAAAAATATGATTTGTCAAAAGTATAAAAAAGTCATAGTATGTCAAAAAAGTCATGTCAAAATAGTCATAGATGTCAAAAAAGTCATAGATGTCAAAAAAGTAAAAAATATGATTTGTCAAAAAAGTATAAAAAAAGTTATAGTGCGTCAAAAAAGTAAAAGAAATGATTTATCAAAGTATAACAAAGTCATAGTATGTCAAAATAGTCATAGATGTCAAAGTAAAAAAAAAATTATTTGTCAAAAAAAGTATAAAAAAGTCATAGTATGTCATAGATGTCAAAAAAGTAAAAAATATGATTTATCAAAAAAGTCATAGATGTCAAAAAAGTGAAAAAATTTTGATTTGTCAAAAAAGTATAAAAAAAGTTATAGTATGTCAAAAAAGTAAATGAAATGATTTATCAAAGTATATCAAAGTCATAGTATGTCAAAAAGGTTATAGTATGTCAAAAAAGTAAAAAAATATGATTTGTCAAAAAAATGTATAAAAGTCATAGTAATGAAATTCTGTTGAACAGAAATTAAGATTAAAAGGAGAATAGAACACAAAGTAGTAGTATACAAGAGCAATTGAAACACACATTTCAAGGTAAAGTGACAGTTATGATATAAAGGTGGATGTATGAAGAGATAGTCATCGGCTAGAACTGGTCGGGGACAGATGATGCCGGGATGGAAGACGTTAGTTTCCAGGTTAAATCACACATGACGGTAATGTTGCTTATCGCGGCCACGCAGACGGCATTCAGATTGACTAAGCTCCTCCACCAAGTGACTACGGTCCCTTGGTGAAGGAGCTTAGAACAAGTCAATAGCTGGATGCAATTAAATTTCCTTCAATTAAATAATGACGTGACAGCTTTCTGTCTTGTCTCGGGTAATTTCAGACTCAGGTTGTATCACCCGAGAAGACCGCCCTCACCAGAAAACAACAGTTGGTTGTTTGTTAAAATGCTGAAAATAACCTGTGTTTTACTGACAAGTGACCTCTTATGGTAAATCGTGTCTGTCCTCTCCCATGAGCTAGAGAGGAAGGAGGTATTGAGCATACAAAGTGGCTGACTTTATCAATGCAGAACATGGTTTGCATCTTGTCTCCTCAATACTACCCGTGACTTGGGGACTTTTTTCACACCTCAAAGTATCCTGCTGCAACTGAATTTAGTCCTTGGCGCCTTCTGTTAAAATGCAGGTACAATTCTTCAAAGGTCTTTGGTCCCTTGGGTGGAAGCAACTTAATGTTGGTTCATTTTAACCATGGAAAGGTTTTTCAAACATTGACTCTAACTGGTGGTGCGAGATTTTGAGGATTTTCTGCTTTCTAAAGTCTCTGACATGCATTGTGTTGTTTATATATTAATACTTTGTACATACAAGCATACCACTTCCAGGTGGCTCGTAAAGAAGGGCGAGATGGAAGATTTATGAAGGATTTAAAGAAGTCTTGAAGATGGTGCAATGAGATCCATACTGGACGATTGCTCATCTTATGATTTATGTATGGTGTTCATTAGCAGTGCAGGAAGTAATGTTTTAGTTCCCTGACCCCGGCCTTAAATCAATTAAATTAAATTAATAATTTAAATTAATTTAAAGCTACTATAAGGAATTGAATTTGTTGTTGATTTAGCCGTCCACGTGGACGAAAGTGATAGTGTTTCAGTGCACCAGAGTCCTTTTTAAAAACTTTGCACTTTACTGCAGCAGCGTCTGACAGTCAGCAGAGGTGCAATTTCATTCAGTTGTGCTGTCTACAATTGTAAAAATAAAAAGTTTTTTTAATAGTTTCATGGCACACATTCTTAACATAATTACAATACACCAAGGGCAGCCTGCGGTACAGCGCATAAATTAAGAGTCTTGAAGTTTTAATTGGAGACAAGTAAATTGATGTGAATAGAAACTAGGTGAAACAACAGGCTAAACAGAAACAAATACATGAATTAATAATGATAAAATGCATAAATAGCTGCATTTGCAAACAAGACAAACGCAACTTGGGCTGCACTGTAGATGTAGCACACATTCATGCATCATAAATAGTGTCGACCTGTTGGAAGTTATTTTAAAAGCAGTCTTAAGGGGCTACGAGTACTTGTCAAAATGAAAGATCGCTGTGTGCACAATTACTTTATTTTTAATCGTGCAGCAGGTAGACATGGTCTCCCTGTTAAGGAAAGACTGTTAAGTTATTCAGGTTAGACTGAAGACAAAGTACATTTTTATTGCTTTCATGTTTCAAAGGAAATGTCCTTCATCTCTACTACTGGTTGGACGTTTATAAAAGACTTGAGTTGTGTTTTAGAGAGAAGCTTTTTTCTCAGATTCTTCTTTGTAGCGCTTTGGGAGAGGAGGAAATTGTCTTTTTTGCAATATCATATGTAGAGTGTCTTTTTTTCTGACAAAGTATTCATTTTGTTGATGGGATGTACAAAAAAAGATTTCCCTGCATATGTGCGGCATACTTGTGGACTATTTTGAAGAACTACGTTCCTGAGGGAAATGTAGTACTAGCATGCAGCATTACAGTAATAAAACATTGACATGACGCTTCCTTGGTAATACATCAAAATGAGTTATAATCAAATATAACTGTGAAAGGAGTCCTTATTCATAACGGGTATTTTTACTTTTGATACTCCAATGGGTTATGCTTTGCCTATAATGCTTTTATTTTCTCTGGTAAAATTGGTTTGTAGTATCTACATGTAGAGTACTTTCTTATTATTTGCACTTTTGGATCTGAATACTTCTCCCACCAGAGATTTCTGGTGTTGTATAAGTCCAGGCATTACATGAGACACAAGAACTACTACTAGAACTACTACTAATAGGAGTACATTGGTAGAAAAAGTGCCCAGACCCTGTATTAACACCACAATGCTTGACTACTCTGTTTCAAGTAAAAGTAATGCTTTAATAAAAATACAGAAATATCATCAGCAAAATGTACTTCAAGTATCAAAGGCTCTCTTCATGAAGAATGGACACTTTCAGAGCGTTATATTAGGATATTTTGTTCATTACCATTATTGACGCATTAAAAGTAAGCAGCATTTTAATGTTGTAACTGGTCCATAATAACACATTGTATTTTATTTGATGACACTGTCTGAAACTGTCAATAGTATTACTAAATGTTAGATAAATAGTAAAAAGTACAACATTTAATAAAGGAAATGTTGTACTAGTAGAAGTATAAAGTAACATAAAATAGTATAACCCAGTAGTAAGTAAATTAACTTGGTTACTGAATACTACATAGAAATAATAATACTTAATACATGGCTGATATTCCTTTACATGGCGACCAACAAGGTCTTTGAATGAAATAAATCAAATGAGAATATTGTATATTTTAAGCGGTCATCCGCCCCTGTGATGATCACCTGGAGGTCATACAACAGAGTGGCGATGTAGTACTGAATGAAAAGCACCCCTCCGTCACTGGAAGCATGCGCGTGCACGTGCAGAGTGAGTGCGCGGGGCAGCCAACCCAACTCTCTCCCTCTTTCTCCCCCACCATCGCTTTCATGTTCCACCCCTCTTAGTCAAGGACAGTTTCGCTTCGCATTCCGCCTGTCAGTCTGCCATCGTTTTGTTGCTTATACTGCCTTCTACGGGATACTCGTGATTGGTTCATCCCGTCCCTCTCATCCCTCCCTCCCGCGTGACTGTATGTAAATCCGGTCGGGACTCAGCCAGTAGGTGAGGTTGGGGCTGGCGGCTCCTGCCTCGGTGGCGCACACGAGACCCGAGAGCGGCCGAGGTGAGATCGCTAGCGCCGTCGGAGCTGTCCACTGCGCCGTGGTGCTGAACTCCACAGTCCCTCTGCTCTTCTTCTTCTTCCTCCTCCGTCCTCCTCGGTCGGCTTTGTTGCACATTGGTGGTATTTTGGGAAAGGATTAACAACCTCTCCTTTGGCTGCTTATAGGTGCAAACTTCTCCCGAGGACATCTCTCTTTCTCTCTCTCTCTCTCTCTCTCTCTCTCACTCCACACACACGCACAGCGGGAATTACACTAACCGTGGATTTGACCGGAGCTCGAGATTATCACTAATAATAGTTTGTTGAGAAGTGCTGCTTCCTTCCGTTTGCCTCTAATCTCGTTTGGATTATCCCCCTGGATGGTGTACGTCTGGACACACAGGTAAAAAGAAAATATATTATTTTGTTTGTTGTGAAATCTGTTTTGTTGAAACCTATATCCGACCGCAGCTCCATCCACGGAAAGTCCCTATCTCTGCCTGATGCGCTATCAGGCAGCAAGCTTAAACCTCATCATCGGTGAGGCGCCACAACTCTCGTCTATTAATCCAGCAGGTCACTCTCCTCGAATCAGAGAAGGGGAAGAAAAACAAAATCTCCCAATCTGTCGCCTCAAGCTTTTACCATTTCAATGTACTTGTCGCCAGGAGCTCGGTGCTCAAATCAACCGATATCAGGATATCTGAAGTTGAGATTACACTCGCTGTTATGCTGTCAGAAGCGCCGAAGCACAGACACGTCCTGTAACACAATCAATGTGTGTGTGTGTGTGTTTTTTAACGGTTGGAGACACGCCACAATGCCCAGAGCTTTTAATTTATCCGCGCACTACTTAGTGCGTTATTTTTTTTTTCCTTGGCACGCTAATCCTTGAGTGACACCGTTAGCAGCAGAGGGATTATACTTTTGTTTTTCATCCTCCGCTTTGCGCCAGACTCATCTGGCAGTATATTACACATGCTCCTGCGCGCGCCGGGGACGGTCCATTAATTGTGTTTATTGACGGTTTGCGAAATTAAATCTGGGGTGTTTTTCTGTGTTGTTTTTCCATGGCTGCGATGGTGCAGCAGATGGAGTAAGAGCTAACCTAAAGCCAGATTAAGTTCTGCTATCGATACGACACCGATTTTACAGGCTGAAATCCTTTGAGGAGGTCTCTGCTGTAGCTTCAGGACAAAAGATGCAACTTAATTACTAAACAGATATTAAAACACTGTGTAGGACTCATCCAAAAAAATGAAACAATGGTAGAATATCACTAGACCTACATTTACTAAAGTAGGTTGCGTTACTCACTACATTTTGAAGACAATGTCATTTGACACTTTCCAAAACAAGTTATACTTTGTGATTCATAAAAAAATATGATGCGTCGTTTGAGATAAAACCTGCCAGCAGTGTATACAATGTTTATTATGAGCTCAATATCTAGAACAATGACAACATAATACAATATGATAGTGTGAAACTCACAGGGTTCACTATTCTACATTGAACTATGTTTACTTCAGTAATATTTTCTATTTGAGACCTTTACTCATAAACATATCATCTTATTTAGGGGTTGTGAATTTGCGTGCCAGGTGTTATACCCCTGATTAGTAGTAACAACGGCATTCATTTACAGTAACCAATAAAAGACGCACAACAAATTCTGAACAGTCTTTATGTCGTAGTTCCTCATTTTGATATTCTGTGTGATTTACCGGGCACGCAGACACTAATGATGCCGACACGTTTTCCCTAATTAGAACGGTAATTGAAATTCCTGCAGAGGAAGCGAGCGTGCTACATAAACCATGCACGTTGAATGTTCAGCTATCTGTGGCACAATACAACTTCAAATCCTTTTATTCCCTCAATGCATTGACTTTATCTGTGAAAGCTCTTTGAAACCCTGAGATAAAATCTATTTCCAGTGGCACATTGGATGAATGAGCGGATCTATTCTTCAAGCCTGCACCGACTAATTGAATCTCCACTTGAATACGAACCACTGACCATGTGTCATTTCTATATATATATATATATATATATAGTGAGGATACTTGAAAAAATATGCTAGTCTCAATAAATACCATTTCGTTGAAGAGGATATGGGAAGACAGAAGAGCCAATTCTATTTTAAAATGTTTCCTTTCTTTACGATATGATACTGATTCACTCGGTTCAGTTATCTTCGAACCCAAAGACACCAACAAAGCTAAACAACAATGTTTGCAATATTCTCAAAAGGACACCCACACCAAGACCAGAAAAAGCTCTCTTGTACCCCCTTAGCTCAGATCCAATTAGACAATATAACAACAGGTATATGGTGCCAGCCAAGCAGGTAATGGTGTTAATGGAGCTGCTCTGCTTTTTCATTTCATTATAGTGACTTTCTTAGAGCGCCGCGGGGAAGCAAGGGCTTTTGAGTCGATATTTCTTTTCACTGCAAAGAAGGAAAATAATGCTCGGAAACTGATCAAAGCATTTCAGATTTGAGAGGAAAAGCTCTGCGTGTGAAGGTGTGGTCACTCGGTAATGGCAGCTGGTATTGGAGAGGATGGAGGGGAGGGTGGGTATGACAATGAAGCTGGATGTTGGGGAGCACAACTGCTGAAAATGGCACCGTTTTACGATACATGATAATCTCCGATGTCCCAGCGCCGCGCCAGATTCAAAAACACGCAGCACTCTGAGATGTTTTTACGGGGCTGTTTTAGAGAGCAAACCGGTTTTAAGAAGCATGTCTTTTTACCGATGTTACTTTTATGGATTTCTGCACAGCTGTTGGGTGCATCCACAAATTCAGCAGCTCACTTTTCAATGCCAAGTCAGGTCCCGAAGGTTTTTCCATTCCACACCTCTGTGATCATACACTACTCCCTTTTATGGCTACTGCACTGTCTATTTTAAGCTCCCAGTGGTTTCTACTGGGACGCCGAACAAACACGGGAGATGAAACAACTATACTGCAACTCTGCTCGGCCTCCTCTAGGGCTTCTTTGGGATCTATGAAATCCATTGTGTCAACATATAAAGAACCATCACACCGCTACTGAAGTAAAATGTGAAGAAAACATAATGGAATAAGGTGCCACGCTGTGCAGCATACTGCATGTTTTATGTGGCGGCATCATTGCATTTATTCAGCGCAAGACACCGGAGTGCCCTGCAGATTGAGATTTACACATTTTTCCACATCAGAAAACACATTTCCAAAGCCACGTTGGCTATTTAAAGATTCAAACTTGGTATCACGCAGATGCTTTTGGCTTCGTTTGCATATTTCAATATATATATATATATATATACGTTTTTACATTTTTTGCATTCACCCCATACAATTGAAGTAAATCCACTCTGTTTTCTTCTAAAGAAAGTAGTTACAAAGAAAACATCTGTCTGCCGAGTTATCCAGAGTAATATTGGATATTGTTAATGAAAAGAGACTTTTCTGTTGACTTTTGAATGTTTTCAGCATCACAAATTTGATTTATTTAATTTCCACTGGCGGTGATGGAAACGTCAGAGATGGGGGGGGGGTAAAGGCTTCATACCCCAGCAGCATGTGTCCCTGTCTCCCCCTGCCTTCCCTGTACTCTATCAAATGAAGAAGTAATGCCCAAAAAACTATGTTTAAAAAAATTATAATTGGAGAGTGATATCTCAAAACGTGGCTAAATACAACTAAAATCAATCTGCATGGATAGGTACTGTGTCACAAGTGAGAAAACATTTCCCTTATGGAAAATACATGTATTATTATTATTTTTTTTTCTGAGCGTTGGATGAGAAGATCAATACTACTCTCGTGTTTGTGCCCAGAGCTTGATGGTGATTAGTCAAGCTTGAGACGGATAATCTGGCTCAATTCAAAGTCCCAAAAATACGCCTCCCAGCTCCTCTAAAGCTCACGAGTTAATGTTGTATCTCACTCGGGCAATCCATACGCAGACAGAATGAGACTCTGTGCTTTTAGAGGAAGTTATGAAACGTTATAGGCAACACTGTCCGTCCATCTGACTCTCAGCAAGAAAGAGAATAAGCATATTTATAAAAAATATCAAACTATTCCTTTTAATGCTTTAAAAAAGGATCCATAGTTTGACTTTTGACTTCGTTGAAAGAGCTCAGCTGCGTTGATTGAGTAGATTTCTGAAACATACTGGTTTCACCACCACACATTTTTAATGGGCACGTCACATGATGACTGTTTTCTTCCTGTAATCATCGCACTTTCACTCTTTAACTCCCAGGTCACATTTCCTAAGGTCACACATACAAAACAAACAAACATATTTCAACACTCGTGCTTTGCTACGAGAATCCACGTTTCCAATGTGTTCGCGATAGGTTTTGATGCGCCGACAGTAAACGCGTTTCATCTCTCCACAGCAGAAACCCCCAACCCACCTCAACAATAACACTTCTAACGGTGCTCTCCCCTTTCCCATCTCCCCCTCTTCCCACTCAGAGCTAAGCTGCAGCCGCCGCCGACTCCCCGTCTGCGTCTCCGTGCCTGTCTTTGTTGTTCCCCTCTCCGATATGCGCCGTCTTCATTGAGCAGTGGGGCCCGCACGCATTGAGACATGTTACCCCGCTGCCATGTTTAGGAGACACTACCTCCTGTCTCCTGGTAAGCAGGGGGGTTCGTTTGATGAAGTGAAGACCTGTTTTCCCTCCATTTTTCTCCTTTTCATGTGCGAGCAAACCGACAGACGGGGAAAGCTCGTTTGATCGCGTGCAGACGAGGACGCTTAACAATGTCATTTAGGTTATCGGCACGTGCTTAACTTTATGTAGTGATTTATGAAAGAGGCTCCTCTGTGCGGTGAAGTCGAACATTTTTTTTTTTCTTGTTCCATTTTGCTTGGAAGATCAATCTAAGGCAACAGCATGAGGCTCCGTCTCCTGACTTCTCACACGGCTCTAGACCTCTGAAGCATGACCTCCACTCCACTCCATGTCTTGATTGAACTCCAAGTGGATTGTTAAATTGTTATTGTCATAACCCATTTCGGGCCGCACAGCAGAACAGGGCTTTCCGCGGCGGCTTTTTAAAGCTGAAACATTGAGACGGCTCTTTTCCTCCGTGGCCGACGGTCAGACCGTAATAGAAGTTGCGGAAACCTTGAGGGTGAGGGGTCAACAGGCTCTAGGTTTCTGCGCTAACCCTGTCACAGAGTGCTGCAAGCGGGCTAATCGCAAGTGCGGCTTGAGGCCTTGTGAAACGCATCTCGGCAGGTGGGTGCTGGCGCCGGCCTCCGAGATAACAACGCTGCTGTTTGCTGGTCGTCGGATGCGCTCCGACACTCGGGGAGTCGGGTGTTGGTGGTCCGGCCGTGCGTTGCATTTTAATGGCTGTTCAGTGTTCACCGGCGCTGTGGCCAAGCACCCGTCGCACAGTACAGTACATCAGATCAGTCCGATTATGTAATGATTGTTCACAACGGGGGGGCCTCTGCCGGGCCTTTTCCCGCAGAGTTGTGGCGACACCCTGCACCTCACGACGTTTGAAATGGTCTATAAATTAAACGGCTATAAAGGAGAAGTCAAGGTCTTTCCTGCCGCTGCTTCTTATGTCCAGACTCCCGCGATCGTAAATGACTGTAATGTGGGGCCGTAGAAAGCCCAAGTCCTCGCTGTCTAACCTTTGTCACTCAGAACCTATATGGAGGCCCCGCTCATAACCTCTGGATGGGTACAACTGATTGGTTGTGGCGTTCGCTCATCTTAATTGGTAATAATTGTGGTCATTTTGGATGAAGCCCAGCTCCAATCGGAGCTGACGGCACATGGTATAGGCTGTTGATAATTCTCAGATGTCGTGCCAAGCTCGACGGAAATCCTGCGCACGACAAAAGATATATTGGAATCACTTTTCAAAGCTGTGATGAATAATGTGCATGTTCTCTGAGGATGAAATTAGTTTAAATTTTCATACAGTACAAACTGGCAGCCGGGGCTGGTCACAGTGTGCTATCTGGCATTTCTTAAGGACTGCCTGGCTGGATCAAAGATACATTAGATAGTCTGAGAATCTAAAGCCTCTTTTAAAAGGCGTTAGAAGGGAAATTATGGGTCTGATTTGGGACTGACTTAAGTTTAAGTAGATTCTAATGTTAGGAAAAGTTACTTTTATTCACTTTAATTTGATTCAATCTACTTTCAAAAACCTGCAATGCCACAATGTGTTGCTGACTACTTCTTCGAGACATTTTGATTCAAAATTGTAATAACATGAAGTGAAGCAGAGGGAAAGTAACACTGTTATCGACGAAAAAAGTAAATTTAGCAGCTGTTCTTCGGCTTTCAATTGTATTATATGATCCTCCTCAGCTGTCAAGCATCTTCAAGCAATACTTTAATGTGTAGATTGGTACAACTCTCATGTCGCTGCAGTAAATGTGAAGCCAATCGTTTGCACAAAGAGTGGGGAAAAAAAAGGTGGAAACATCTGTCCCGAGGCGGATTTATTTTTGCCTTAGTTTGGATAGCGGCACGCAGCCAACATACCATAACCTATGGCTTTGGAGATTCAACGTTCGTTCTTCACATTTGTATCAAGTTGTGATGCTGAGAAAAGGAAAAAGGGTGAAACAGACATTGGCACATCTTGTTTGTGAGATCAGAAAATAGCGTTCGAATCCCTGCAGGATTGCTCAGCCGGTTTTAGCGCTCACTGAAATCTCACAGTCCGTAACACAACACATCTCTAGTCCTGCTGAGAACAAAGCAAGCTGCGAAGTTAGAAACACATCGGAGGCTCATTAGCGTTCCAGTGATTGACCAGCTGAACTCCCGTTACCCTCACGGCTTTCTTAATGTTTCTTCCCCCTCACCTCCGCTCGTTGTGTGCAGCGGTCCGACGCGGTCGCCACCAACAGAAGTCTTTTCATATCCCATCTGCGGCGCCCCGGTCACGCGGGACTCAAAGAGGGAAACACCTGCCTTGTTTTGTTCCTGCGACTGCCGTTGAATTCCCGGTGAAGCGCTAACTTTCAGAGCGTCGGTGGATCATTGAAATTCCCCTCGTTTGATTTCAGAAGTTTCTCTGCCTAGATTTGGACTGCCTGCTAGGATTTATAGCAGATTAACTTTGAAAGTGATTTAGCTCTCGGCTTCCGCGGGTTGCTACCGGGGCAGAAAAATAACAGTTTCTCATCCACCGTTTCCCTCCTCACGTTAACTGAATATTCTAAACGCGCAAAAAGAGAGTTTCTGGTGTATAAAAGAAGGTGATTGACAGTCAAGTAGGCAGAAATATAGAGGAGACTGAGCCCGATATAGGTGCTATCTAATGACCCAGACCGCACAATAAAAACACTCCCCGGACGCAATAGTGACGTTCCTCCTTCAGTGGTAAAATATAACCGCGCGCACAAGAGGATTTAGTGGGGTGACAACACGGCAAGTTCAAAGCTCGGTGTAATCACATTTTATGCGTCGGGATAGATATCTGAACGAAACAGATAACAGCCTCATAAAAAGGATGGGGGGGATAATGAATTATGTCATCACAACATGCAGCCAACACATTCACACGAGGGCCCATCGCCTTCTTTATCTTCTATCTGGTGGCACTGGGATGCACCGCTGTTATACGCTTGGCTTTCGGGAGCCGTGCGTCCTGCCTAATGAGTCGGGGGATATCGGATCGGCGCTCCTAAAGGGTTCAGCAGCTGAGTTGTAGACTGCAAGTCGCTTCTTTGAAGTCCGGTGAGAGTGAATCCTAAGAAGTCTGAATTCATTGTTTGTGGCAGTGGAGTCAGGCTTGTAAATGTACCATAGGGACTCAGGTGTGATTGATACAAGGGGTTTCGAATGATTGGAAGAGTTTCTCTGAAATTCCTTTCTGCTGGGTTTTTTCCGGCATAGCTAAAGGGCCGTGCTGGTGTTTTTCCACATTTTTAGCAAATAAACCACATGCATAGTTGGGAAAAACGGATGTTTTGAGCGCTAACCGTAAGGCTTATTCCAATTGGAAAGAGATGAATCGCTGTTTTAAACTTGAAAGTAATCTTTTAGCTGTTGGTGTGATCCCTCACTGGCTTCCCACCAGAACACTTATAGAGTTTGCAAGTTGTCACAAAATTGTAGATGCTCATGTTTAGATTTATTTCCCCCATTCTTGTCTTTTACAGTTGAGGTTCAAAGGTCGTTGTTGATACTGGAATCTGCACCAAACAATCTCACCTAAAGGTCTATTTAGTAGCATGTTCCAGAGCTTTTGATCATATCACAGGATCTTTATCAGATGGAGAATTGTAGATGTTCATATTTCCATATTTTCCCCCTGATTACTTTCAGGACTTTTTATCCTCTTAACTTTGAGGTTCTTTGCATTGGAAGCAGCCCAAAACACTCATCAAAAGGTCCATTTAGAAGCCCTTCTGGAGATTTCACTGCCAATTGTGGGTTTTTAAAATTGCCATTGTGGTGGGTGATTGCTTTGGCCCCCTCCCCGCCCCCGTCACCCGGATAACCCATTCACATGTCACGCTGTCTGAAAAATTAAAGCAGCAAGGCAAACAATGTGATAATTTGTCTATTAAGTCCCTGGTGTCTATTGTAAACTTTCACTCGTGCAGACGAGGTTCGCCGAGCATGAAAGTAACACCGTGCTTGGTAACACACAGTCACACCTGAGAGCTGCCCTGGATAACCACAGGTTTTATCAGCTCGCCCCTGAGCAGCCCCACCGGAGCCGTTTGTGAGTTAAGTGCACCTCAACAGCAGGTAATGAGGTAGCAGTCACACACAGATTTATGCTTTCTTATTTCAAACCGAGCGTGTAACTGCTTCCCTTCAAGCACTTGAACTTATTACTGTAACTTGGAAGTGTTGGTTGTCAAAAAAATCAAATATATTTGCTTTTAAGTGATTTGCCATGAACTGTAACTTTGGCCAAAATAAAAAGGGCAAGCGAGAGTTCAAAGTGATGAATTATTTAGGTTGAACACGTTCTTAAAAAAGAAAAACACGTCATTAACTGGATCTCACCTCAGTTTAAATGTCCGTTAACTGTTAAAGGAAAATATGGAGCCATTCTTCATGCTCATCCTCCATTTTTCATTCTCCATCCTCCATTCTCTATCCTCCATTCTCCATCCTCAATATTCATCCTCCATTCTCCATCCTCCATACTTCATCCTCCATTCTCCATACTTCATTCTCCATTCTCTATCCTCCATTCTCTATTCTCCATACTTCATTCTCCATTCTCTATCCTCCATTCTCTATTCTACATACTTCATTCTCCATCCTCTATCCTTCATACTCCATTCTCCACCCTCCACCCTGGAGATTGTTTCCCCTTCCTCACCATCAGGATGGTTTTATTTGCTACCAGCACGGTGCTACATCTTCATATGTGGCGACTGCCTATTATACTTCATATGTAGAAAAGATATACACATATGAATACTAATTCATTAAGCAAACTCAATAATTAAGTTATTGAATTGGACCATTAGCATAAATTCGAGTGACTCTTATTTGGACGTGATCCAGAATATTTGAGAGATGTTAAAGGCTGCGCCAGGTTTAGACCTCGGCTTTTACAAGGCCTGTTCAGATTTGGCTCAACTATTTGGATTCAATTTAAGCTGCAGAAAGAAATCCCCTTTTCTGAAAATTGCTCCTCATATGAAAAGAAAGGGGGCAAAGCCGAAGGTTTAAAAAGAAAAAAAAAGAAAAGGGCCCTTTCAACTATTTCCTCATGCCGTAGTCACTATTGCTCATTATTTCTGCTGTCAATAGCACGCACCAGGATAAAGTTAATTAAGTCTTACACAACCTTTGGCATTTCATCCATTTGAATAGAAGGCTGCTTAAAGCTGAGCTTGCTTTAGTTTATCTGTCGTGAAAATAATGATTTCTTTCTTTCTGAAGTTAAAAGTAAAGCAAATCAAAGGGACCAGATTTTGCCTTCTCAGGTGTCATTGACGCCTACTTAAGCGACAATAAATCAATATCGTTCCTCTACATAGCAGCAGGGAGTCCTACATAATTGAAACAGACTGGAGCATAAGCTAAAGGTCACATATCAGTCAGTCTGTGTCGAGGCCTGAGCTAAATATATTAAACGTGAATGTGTCCTCCAAATATGGAGATCAGAGGCAAATCTAAAGGCTGCACACAAAGCAGAATCCATGCTCGCTGTCAGCAGATACAGCTGCCAGCACAGCTGGGCGTCTGCAGAGGAAACACTCCGGTAGCAAAAGACGCGGCACATGCTCTCACCAAAACATCTGTCACCATGTCATTTCAGATGAATGGCCCGTGATTACACAATGATGTTTTTGTGAGGATGAGGCTTTGGATTCTTGGTGCGTTGCAAGATTGTTCACGTTGCCACAGCAAGAAAGAAGAAGTGCTGATGAAAGGAGCCACGTGAGAATTTGAAATCACCGAAAATAGAATTGTCCTTCTGGTTCGGGTAAAAGTTAAAAGCTGAGGCGCCTCCGCAAATTAAAAAAAAAAATCAGGAAACCAACTCAGGGACTCAAAAGTTATTGTGTTGCAATTGTGTTTGCGTTTCCTCAATCTCAAGAATGCAGAGGAGGCAAATTAGTGGCACGTAGGTTGAAAGGGAGCTTGAACTCCAGAGGAAGCCAAGGCAAAACAAAGAACTCTACTCTTTCTACTTATTTTGTTTGAGGTTATTTTCATAATTAAAGTTTGGGAAGTCAACTTTACACTTGAATAACAAAATAAATTCCCTATGCACACAAACCGTGTTTGTTTGCAGTCTGAATGAGTTATTTTCTCACAGCCTCTAGACTTCTGTACCATTACAACAACCTGTTAGATCCTGCGCCCTCAGATAGACTAGCTTCGGAGGAGGGAGCTATGATCCAGCAACCAAAAGGTTGCTAAACCAAAAGGTAGCTAAACCAAAAGGTAGCTACACTAAAAGGTTGCTACACTAAAAGGTTGCTAAACCAAAAGGTTGCTACACTAAAAGGTTGCTAAACCAAAAGGTTGCTACACCAAAAGGTTGCCAAACCAAAATATTGCTAAACCAAAAGGTGGCTAAACCAAAAGATTGCTACACTAAAAGGTTGCTTCACTAAAAGGTTGCTTCACTAAAAGGTTGCTAAACCAAAAGGTTGCCACGATCAAAATCATTTCCCTGAATCTTTATACTGTTCAAGGAAAGGTTCTGGCTGCAAATGAGAAAATGGTTTGCTCTGTATTGCCAATTGATACCACAGAATTGTGATTCAGAGAAAGTCCTATTTGTGACAGATTTCAGCTTTATTTGTGTCTCTAAGCACCTGGTTTATAGTAGAGGGTTTTTCTAGGAAAAATCCTCTGGCACACGGGAATTAATGCGTTTTATGTTTCCAGCTGCCGTAACAGCATGGAATAAACGGTGGGGCTGGGCAGTGATCATGTGCAGCGACAGTCACCGTGTCACGGAAATAGACACAAGCAGAACTTCACATTTATATCGACAAAAGTCGTGACAAATGTACTGTAATGGTGCAGAGCGGTGCCAAAATCCTACAACAACGGTTACGTAGCTCCCAAGTTGTTGCCAAAAAAAACAAAGGAGGCAGATCAGCACCGACTAATACTAGAAAACAGCAAAACAATAATTAGATTTCATGTTCTTTACAGTATCACGGTAAAAAACAATGCATATTTGTGTTGCATATTGATATCAATAGTTTGCCCACTTGTTAGCTGATGTTCCAACTATATCACACATTGTTCAATAAATCCATTTAGGACTTAATAAAAGAAAAAACATATGGATGAGACATCTGAAAAGGACTACGAAGTAAATTTGTTGAGCTAACGTCAATAAATCCGTCTGCTGGGGAAGAAACTGGAAAAAAAACCTACGAAATGGACTTTGAGTAGGGATTTTTTTTTATTTTATTTCTCTACATGGACCATTTCTTATTAGAAAATTAAGATAATGTAAATGGAATAATAAAGACATTTTTAAAAAGGTGACTGCCTCTCTTGTGCTATGAATAAACAGGAAAAAGAACGACAGCAACAAATGGAGGTATAGTGTCGTCTTGTCTTTTACGTATAAAGATAACAGAAGGAAAATAAATTATTGTTAGATGTGACTGAAGTGATTTATAGAGTTTTGGGAATCATTCATCTTTTTTTAGGGACTGTTCCAACACGAAGTGGGCGAAAATCAGCGAATCAAACCAGTGGCAGTTGCTCCGGAAATTAACTATAAACAATCGCACATTTATTCTGCACATTCACCATTAATGAATTGCCCGCACAGGCTTTTGTGGCATGATTAAAAACGTATTTTGTTCGGGGGAATTAAAGAGTTTCAGGATCAAGGTTGAAAGCTGGCTTCATTCTATCAAACGCACAGAAATCCTTTAAAAAGCTTAATGTTACATTTGAGTGTACGGTACCTGCACAGGTTATAGTGTAACGTTATGAGACCTGTGTTTGGAAATATGAGATTAAATGAAACATATTCATATTAAAGTCCAAAGAAATATCTATACCTTCTCCTTAATGTATAGATCAAACATGAGATCAATGGCTTTTCTGGTGCTGTTGACCAGTTTGTAGTTTCAAGGTAGATATTTAGACTTGAGCTTTGCCCAGAGGGGAAACTCAGCAGTACTTTCCGTAGGAAAATATTTTTGCCCCTTTACTTCAAACAGCCGTTCCTTTTGAGTTTATATGGGCTTCATATAAGATTACAACCTTACATTCACCTGCCAGCGTTTCTGACCTCTGGGCAAGTGCTGCCCCTTTTTATGAAGCCACTTTGCCATTTATTAACTGACTCACTGGCTGCAAGTCTTGTGGAAAATGTGGAAAATGTAGTATGGTCTGTTCCGAGTCGTGATGTGAGAAGCACCAGACCACTGTTGTGAAAGGCGTTTTTGTTTTCGCCTCATGCAAAACACTGTCAGCACGTCCTTTTCAAACCTCGAGTGTTTCGTTTCCATGCATATCCTTTGAACGTCTGGACTACAGAGATGCTGATGCTTCCTTGATGCACCAAACTAATGGCAAAGCAGCCGCAGTAGTACATCATGAAAAAACGATTCCTGCAGACACCATGCAGGGACATAACATGAGTTACTATTGAAGATACTCATTTAGGCTTGTATTACATTCAAACTCGTCCCTTTGTTCTTTTGTTGGAGGGAGCTGCTCTTTCTGAGAGATTGGCACAGCATTTTTTATTTTTTTTTTGCATTTGTAAGGGAGGAACAAGGACCAAACGGAAGCGCTACCCTAGGGGGGGAAGTCTGTCGCCTGTGGTTCTGGACGTGCTTTGAACTTGAAGGAGTCCTTTAACAGTGTACAGTGCTGCCGGGGATGTAGGAGTATGAGAAGTGCCATGATAACTCTGCCAAATAAGACATGCTGCATGCGGGGCGCTCGGGCAGCGAACACACATGGCAGCCGCTCCAGCGTCCTCCAGATATCTCCGAGACAAAAACTGTAGTGCTCCGACCGAATTGATCTGTACATAGAAAATACCGCTGAGCGCGCTTAAAGAGATCTGCCCATAGGATGTCAGGAATGTGTCAGCCGAAGCATACGGTGAAAGAGAGAGAGGAGAGAGCAGAGCCGTTTATCTGCTGACTTCAAGTTCCCCTCCAGTGACCTCGCTGAAGAATTTGAATAATTTCAAACAAGCGTCTCTAGGAAATCATTGGTTTACAGAGCAAACTGGGAGCACCAGAGCATCCTTGCTAGAAAAAGGCCTCTGTGCCACTATAGCGATGTAATTTCCCAGCTGAACAGGTGGGCTTCATTTAATGGGCCTGGAGAAAACAGTATTTTTGGAGCTTTAGGTTGGATAAGTCTACTCGTGTAGTCTGCGGAAAACAGAATTTGAATTTTCTCGAAAAACCTCAGTCTGCATCATGATGAATTCGATCACCAATAAAAAAATACCTCTTCAAAACCAACATACAAACTAAATCTCTTGAAAATATAGATCCACTTGTGGTGAAATTAGTTTTGCTTATGTGTTGCTCAACATTTGCAGAATAATTCAGGGTCCAAAATACATTACGGGCCTGACGGCAATGCAGGAAAAAAAAGAAATCCAATTTCCCGAGTGAGAAAATTCCCTGCTCTAAATTTTGTCCATGTTCACTGTTAATTGTTTTTTATGCTCACGAGAGCTGAACCCAAACAAGCCACAACAAATAAATGTTGCAGGCAGTTTTAACTAAAGGTGCCTTGCATCTAGAAGTGAAGAATATTGAATAAAAACCTGATATGTTATGAAATTTCATAGAACGGAATGAAAGTCTGAGAATATTGCAAGAAAAACTGAATATTCTATGCAAACCAGTGAAGTATTTCATGTTTTACTCACATAAACACCGTTATCCAACTTAAAAACATGGATTTTGAATATAAAAGCAGATCAATGTTTACCCTTCTTTTCTTTTCAGTCTAAACACAGTCTTCATTAGAAGTATGTTGAGTTTGGTGTAATACTTTAGCAGTAAAAGTAGCAATATCACATTGTAAATATACTCTGCTATATATATATACCAGAGTGCGGGACGCATTAAAAAATCCTCTATCATGAAGGCTACTGTATAATCAGAATATTATTTTAACATTAGTGTTGTAGCTACATTCATTTCATAAATGTAGTTACTAGACTTTACAAATACAGAGTGATTGGAAGTATTCCCATTTTTAGCAGCTGCATTATCAAAGTGACACCTACAATAATCTATAACCCAATGATATAATATTCTGTATAATGAGTCTTTTTACTTTTGTTACATTTCAATGCTAATACTTCACTTAAATGCAGAACTTTTACTTGAAACAGAGAATGTCTACACTGGGGTATTGCTATTTTACTGTAAACGATAGAAACACTTCTTCAACTGCCGGTTATACGTTTAACAGAGAAAACACACAAGCAAAATTAAGTGCACACACCAGCAAACCATTTTACTAGGGATGCAACGATACCACTTTTTACAAACCGATACGAGTACGAGTATTTTTATTTGTGTACTTGCCGATACCGAGTACCGATACTTCTTAGATTTGGTCTCCATGAAAGTGCAATTAATTTGGAGGCAGATTTTATTTTATCCTCTGCAGATTATGTCAAGCCTATAGTACAAAATTAACAGAAGGCTATCCCAAGCTTTAAACTTCTTGTGGAAGTCCCTCTAATGTCGGACCATAAAACGCCCCCGTGTCCGGGTTCATAATGTAAGCGATAATATTAGGGATCGAGCAATTATATAGGAAGCTGTGTTCCAAGTTATGTTTCCGGTGCTTTTATTGTGGAGGGAGAAACGGAAAGGAAAAGAGGAGTGGAATTGTGGGATATACGTGTGTGAAGGAGATAAAAAAGTGGTTCAAGTTACCCTGCAGCGTGTTTTCATTTTATTAGAATTACAAATATAGACACACAACAGACACTCGGCTACAATAATATCATCCGTAGCCGCACAACAGCGTCTGAATGAGGCCGCTGCCAGCGCTACTTCAGGTGGATCAGCAGCCGTTTGATTCAAACCGGCAGGACGGCAGTCATTTTTTACTGTGTGAACGCGACGCACATTACTCTACACACCTTGCTGCAAGAGCCGCAAGAGAGCGACGAAAGAGCCGTATGCGGCTCTGGATCACGGGTTGCCGACCCCTGCCCTAGACGTTGAAGTCAGGTAGGACAACAAATCTTTTTCTCCACAAAGCGCGACCAGTTTGTTGTAGCGAAATACTGTTGAGTGGTATCGGTTCTTGGTATCGGCAATTGAAACCGATATGCGTACGAGTATGTATGTACGAGTACCGATACCGGTATCGGTGCATCCCTACATTTTACCACACTTATGAAAAGTGTGGTTGTACTAACATAAACAAATGGGATGTGTTTGTTGCTATGTTTTTAAAATGTATTTAAAAGGCTAAATTCAACATTCAGACCTTTCATGAAGCATCAATCAATGATTTCCAATGTTAAGCTATAGAGTAGTAATGTGTACCTGAGCAGAGAATGATGTCGCTGTGTGAACCGTGCTTTTAGTGCACGTTCGTGCACGTGAGCTGACACACAAGCATAGTGCCCAGCATCTTGTTCCCTCCTCAGACAAAACACGGTTAACTCTGTCAGATCCTTTTTGTTGTTTGCACTGTTGGAGCTTTTCACACAGAACGCAACAACTGCTACACCGCGCTGTGAAACACATTATTTCCATTGGCTTGTGCGGCGCCATGACAGCTTTTCTCGCTGCGTCTAGCAAAGCCCGGGTGAGAGATGTGCGCTGAACCCAGCAGAACCCGAGAGACGGAGAACAAACTGGGTCCCGTGTGAAAGGTGCTTTAGGGCTTTTAGCGCCGTTAGCTGCAAGACAACGCCATGCTGAGAGCCGCTGAGAGGCAATAGAAACCATTCAAATCTCTTTAAATCTTCTACTTGCTCATAAACCTGTATGGACTGAAGGTGGAAGTTGTCTTTTGCGATCCAGATTTAGGGGCTTATGTCTGAAAATAAGCATATTTGCGTTATCAAGGTTAAGCGAAATCTAATGCCCTGAAGGCTTTCTTTTTTCCTAATTTTATGTTCTTGTAGAATCATTAAAGAAATCTCAATTGGTCATGGCCGTTTAACAAGACATTGTCCATCGTCACACTTAAGCTTTGATATGCAACTCAGCTACACAATGTCTGAATGTACTGGACCGCTCCCTGGTGTAAGTCTGCAGGACCGGCTGACTTTGAAGCAGGGTGATTGCAGAAAAACCTCATGCATGCTCAGCATAGTGGATAAATAACAGGGAATGAATGAATGAAAAAAAAAAAGAAGACGTGATTTGTGTCCTCCTTTGACGCTCTGCATTTGATGCTATAGAAAGAAAATAGGATATACTGCCAAAGTGCAAAAAAAAAAAAAGATTGCTGCCACAGAAATGTGATGAATGAAGCCTCAAATGCCACTTCAACACTTGACAGCTCTTAAAAAGAGTTTGCAAAATAAAGCATTTCAATAAATTTGTCCAGCTTGCAGAACAGGCTTTGATTTTTAAATCATATGCAAAAGGTAGCTCATTGCATTTTCCGCTGTGTCTCTCATCCGTCGGTTATCGGTTTGTTTTGTGGCAGCATAAGAAACATTAATAAGATAAGCTAATATGGCAGAAGTGTGACCTTCAGTATCTCATAAACGGGATATCAAGCATTTGAAAGGTGGAAAGGACTCGCAAAAGACTCACTGAAGTCAGTAAGTGCAAAGCATCCAAAATATTGGAAAGTACTTTTAACACAGTTTTTACTGTCACAATGAGCAAGTATCATGCTTGGCATAATTGTTGTATTTTGTGTTGAAATGAGGTCGGGTTCCCCGTCTATTTAATGTGATCAAACACCGTGACCTTGAAGAGGTCGCGACCTTCCCATTGAGAGTATTTCGGCGCCGTGGTCGGTTGACAGAGCATGCATGTCTCTTTCAGCACTTCCTTGCCCTCCATTCACAGATATTTAATTCATTGGGAATTCGAGTTAATTGCATGTATTCAGCTTCATAAATAGTATTTTAACTTCAACAGCCATAAATCATGAAGGTGAATGTCTCTATTTCAACCGTTGGGACTGGCCCCCCTAATTAATTTTTGCATTCATTTAATTTTAGTTTTTTGAACTGGTAAATGTGATTATGTGATTATTAAAATATAACAAGGAACTACTTGAATTACTCTTTGTTTAAGCAAGTCAAACCCATTTGAACTATAATAATTAGATATTGGTAAATTTGAGGAGATGAGTTTTTAATTTGACTTAAATCTCAATTTGTGTGTGCGCGAAGGTCAACCCACCCACTTCAGAATTACACGTCTGAATCGTTTTTTTGAGAAATAAGCAAAAATCTTGTGTTGTGACAACTTTGCAGACTCCATGGCGGCGAGCAGTGCAAAGCAGATGCTCGAGGGAAGCGTTGGCGTTTGTTGCTAAAATACCCAACCACGAGGGTTGCTGCCCTTTTGCAAGGGGTTGAAATATCTTAACGTTGCCATACGTTGTTTGATTGTTCTCAATATGTTCACAGTCTTATTTACAAATCGTGAACTCCACTGAGGCTCATACAGTGCTGTCTAAAAAAAAAACAGAAGAAACACAGCGTTCCCAGTAGACTATCAACCATATTCAGAATTGAGAATTTGTTCAATTATATTTGAGACGAGCTGACTGTAATTAGAAAGCTGTAAAGTGGAGAGATATTAGCAATACGTCAGAATTAGTTTAAGCCGACTAGTAATATTCACGTGGGAGTAGAGTATTCGTGAAGTAAGGGGGAGAAGAAAATCATGCATAATGTCAGGAAAATGTATAGCACGTTTTAATTATGTATTCCTATTTTCCAGACTCCAAACATGCATGACAGCTGATAGTAAATTACATTGTGTGCATGTATTAAAACCCAGTTAATTCTCAGCATGTTGCAGTCAGGTAATACGTATACGTGGTATAAGATTGAGCTTTATGGATATTTCTGTTGTTATGCTCGCGCAGTGCATTGAAAGGCGAAAATCTGCTGAACGAGACAGATGGGGTGGGGAGAGAGGCTGTGAGCTTGTCAAGCCATGATGCATTGTGTACATAGTGGGAAATGGGTAGTCTTCATTTGAAAGTCAATGCCAAAGCTTAGACGTGCTCCAGGGAATTTAAAACCACGAGTCAAAGTTATGATGACACTCCCTGGGGAGGTCCAGAGAAAACTTCCAGACTGCTTCTGTCTCCTGTGCTTTCAAGGCAGATAAATAACACTCAGACTATTTACTCAAACATTCAGACTCCTTCTCGCACACACAATGTCTTGTACTGTAAAGCCTGTACAATTATATGACATGCACATAGAGACTGGATGAACCAATATTACTAAAAGATACCTCACCTTTTCTAATACTAATCTGTTTTGCTTTCAGGCTTATTGGGAGAACTTTCACTTTTGAAAATGTAATTACATTTAGTTTCCAGTTCATTAGGTACACTTTCTAAAACGTGTGCAGTCTAATCATATAAATATATTGTATGACATTGAACTGTTTCCACATTTCACTGGTAGAAAAAGAAAATGAGAATTGCTGTTAGATGGTATGGTGACCACACATGTCAGTGGGGTCATGTAGTGTTGAGCGGACACTAGCTAGACTGGCTAATTAGCCACGTAGCTTGTAATTTTCCAGAGCAACGGGGAGTGAGGTGGAGCCGTTGGTCCCGACGCTGCTGCTGGACACCAGCCTGCTGTCCGGCTCGTTTTCTGGAACCAGTGTAGCGTTAATGCACGGTAGAGTTAGCAAGCTAGCTAACGAGACAGCCGCAAGCTAGCTTATTAGTTCCACCATGCTTTAAAGCTACACTGGTGACTGAAAAGGAGTCAAACAAAGCCATGTGCTTTCTGATGCTGTGACAAGTGTGTGGTTGAATAATTAGGTTGTTATATTTGCAGCTAGTTTTCATCATTTTCGCAAAACCTCACTTCCGTGAGTCCACGACTTGCTGTGAGTTGGTTCAATTTAAACGGACGTTGGTCGGCTACAATGCTAGCAATGGCAACTACACAAAGAAAAGTCCCACCTCCACCTTCAAGGTCAAACTGCAGTTTTTTGTTTAGAACATATTCGAGAGATCTTAAATTAAATGTTATAGTTATATTCCCATCTGTGTAATTGTCATTGTGGCACCAAGCTCTATTAACACTAATGGAGCACAATATGAAGAGTAAAATAGACCTGAAACATAACTCTGGTGTGCAATGGGAATACTATAATTTAGCATAGTTCAATCCACATGAAGACTTTTGCTCCTCGTAAGCTACCAATGAGTCAGTAGTCGAAAGAAGTACAACTGGAAAGGTATTCGTATGTATTGAAGTTGTGACTGATCATAATGAGTTTGATGTCTGCAAAGAGCTGCGCCGTATGACACAGTTAAACTTCTTATAACTGTCCATATGTCCCGACACAGCATCCTGCAAAAGTTAGTCCATTAATAACCCATTTAACACTGGAACGCCGCAAAGAACTTGATTGATTGTACCAGCGGATATGGTAATCCACCTAGTGTGGCTGAAAGACTGTGTTAGCAGAGAAGTGGAGCAGCAGCAGCTGCAGGCAGGGCTCCTACCTGGATCTGGAGAGTTTAGAAATGCATAGAGAATGAATATGTTCACATTAAAGAGGCAATAAGTAAGATTCTCACTGCCCCGTAGCACAAAACGACCATTATATGTCTGCAGGGGTTTAGTAAGGCTGTTGATGATTAACAGCGCTTTAACAATTACTTTGCCAGGTCCAGAGATCTTTTGAATTTCTCGACTCATACTTTGGTTTAAACTCCCTGCCCACTGGATTATCAAAGCACTTTCAATGCCCCCTCCCTATTACACAGACAGGAGTGAGGGAACGGTAGACGAGACATTTAATTTGCAAAGGCTAATGGCTTTGTTCTGAAGGAAAATAGGCTGAAGACCGGGGCTTAAAGCGGCATCATTATTCTGGCTGTTGCATAGAGCATGCATTTCTTTGTAGATATTTCCTTTAAATATTTCCTCTTATTAGCTGCCTTATTTGTTTTAGTTATGGAAATAGGACTTTAATGTTTCTCTATGAAACAAGGGAAGGTGGATGGATGGGCACAGAAGGTGGGCGTGATTGTAACCGTAGTACGGATTTATTTTACATGTAAATGTCTCTAAATTAAGTAAAAAGTCTGGAATATGGGAGTTGAATTTGGCAGACTATTCTATGCCCGCCCAAGCTGTTGTTTGTTCCTCTAATTGAATGTTTACATTCAGCATGAAACACATACTGTGCACAGTTCTTCCATATCGGTTCAAGAAAAACAAAAATAAAAGGCTGGGGTTTGAAGCCAGAAAGTGTGTAGGGAATCTGCAGGTAGCTCAGGAAGGGAAAACTACAAATCACAAAGTCACGGAAATAAAGTTTCAGCGTTCCCTCTTTCGTCCGGCACCTCGCCGCGTCGAGCCGCTCTGCCAACACGACCTCCTGACCCTCCAGCGAATATCACGTGGGCCCGCAGAGCTGCCACAACAGCGCCATTGTTGTCTGACTCGGTGTCACTCCAGAAGAACAAGGAAGCCGGGTCACCATCCTGCTGTCAGTCATCTCCTCCGCTGGAGGATGATGAGCAGGCGCTGGTGGCTTGACAACGGCTTAAAAAGCAAAGCTCGGTGTTTGGGCGTCAAAATCCACAAGTCAAGTCGAGTCAAATTTATTTATAAAGCGCTTCTAACAAAGGGGATTTTCATGCGACGTGACGCACAAAGAACTGTGTAAATGCAGAGCGACGACGATGGATGAAGCCTAAGAAGGAGCAAACACCTTGCAGATTTGAACATAAAAGTGTGTGTGATATGATTTTTCTATTTGGGGACATGCGAGTGTTTGCTGTGAGGATATATGAGAGCATGGTATCTGTATTTCCTGCATTTCTACTTCCTTGGACATCGCGGTTTCTGGGACAGACATTTTCATTTTCAGTAGTTTTTGTCTTCCCACAAACACTGTTTTGTTCAATTCATGTTGTGCAAAGGTCAAACTTGTCTTTTTTTTTTACCGTGCAATGAATTATTGAAAATGCAGTTACATTGGAGGGGACAAGTGAATATTCTCTTCTCCTGTTAAATAAATATATTTGGGCTGCAGCTCCGTGAGGGTGTGAGGAAACTGTTTAAGATGTAATCTCAGCGCTTCATCACAGTTACTTGACTTAGACACTCAGACTAATTAATCCAAAGCCCTCACTTTAATTGCCTTAATATATTGGCTCTTTGTCTTCTTTATCTTGATTTTCTCATGACGTCTATTTTCCCTTAATTGATTCAAAAGGAGATCTAATCTCCTCGCCGAGTGCGGGGTACGTATTGATAGCTTTAGTTTATGCCGGCGACAGTTTTGCGTTTCCCATTGTCTACACTAATTACTGGAGACTTGATGTATTATCTTGGCCAAACGGTATTGGACCTCCAGAGGCTTTGATCAGAGCGCTCACCTTTTTTTTTTTTTCATTGTTTTTTCATTTTTTTTGTTTTACAGGAAAAGACCAATGAAGACAGCCAGATGGTGGTCGGCGGCAATTTTACTGTTGGGCCTCGCTGTGCTCGGCGCAGACGGGAGACCCGACAAGGAGGGCCTCCGGTCGCCGCTCTATCGACCAGTCGTGAGATTCCGACACAAGGTATTGATCCGCCGTCCATAACCAGAGGTCCCAATGTGCTTTTGCCAAGTATGAAGCTAATTACAGCGGCGCTGTATTCTTCCACCAGATGACTCTCCTGTGGTGGTTGTTCTTGATGTATTTATTTTTTTTGCCCACTGAAAAATACTTGATGAATCATTATGCCTCCCTCTGTGCCAGGGGACTGTCTTTTCAAAGACAACATCGGATTTTAATGCGAGGCACATCTGAGCGGAGACGAGCTTTGAGTGAAGTGAGGAGGTTCGCGTTTCATTTTCGCTCGGCGTCGAAAGGTAAAAGATACGATGTAATGCTTATTGACTCAGCGGTACAGGGCAGATCTGCTGCTTTCATTAAACGCTTACCCTGCATCTCCAGGAACAAGTTACCTTCCCCCCCTCTAAACTAGCAGCATAGTGTGTTTTCTCTCTCTCGCTGTGCCCCAAAACAACAGAGTAAGAGATATGGATCAGTTAGTCAGACTGGGATAGAAATCGACTGCTTTGGCAGACGGGGATTTCAGGGGAAATCAAAGTGTTTTGTCACGAGGCATTAGTCGGATTGTGGCCCTTCAGTACACATTTCCCATAAGCCTCTTTTACAATTTTGTTCGCTAGTAAACACATCCCCTGTCTATGAAATCCGAGATACAAAATTAGCAGTGACAATGAGTGCTTTTATTTGAAGGCAATCTGTCTTCTTCAGAGTAGATATTGCATTTAGGATGGCTTTAGTCACGTCTGCCGGGGAATAAAAGGCAAAGACAGTGGTGCTGAAAGGTGGTTAGAAAACAGCGGGATCGAGAGGGGTACGGAGAAAACCGACGGTGGGAGCGTCACCGGACTGTCGGAGTCGAGCGAGCAGCCGGGAGCGATGCAAAGCTGTCGAATCGACACAGTGGTCAAAGACATTTTGACCTTTTTTTTTTAACAGTATTTCAATTTAGAGAGATGCTTTTCCAGGAACGTTGACCGCAGGAGTTGTGCTTTTTTTTCCAGCTGCACCTACTCTGGAAATAATGTGTGTAAAGGAAGCGAAGAGATTTAAACTTCAATACCCACCAAAGAAATCCTGTAATATGATCTCAGTAAACTGCAGAGATAGCACTTCTGTCAGAGTGGGATGCTGCAGACCAAACGGGGAAGAGAGGGAGAGCCGAACAGCCTGGACCTTCTTAAAGGGCCAGATCACAGTTTTTTACCTCGTCTCTATGTACATCGAGATCATGCATTTCATGCATTGTCGTGTTAATACTTTTTACTACAGATCAAGATCTGAAATGTCACGGGTTAAGCAGAATCCAGAAGCTTTGTAGATTTCAGTGTCTCACGGTTTCATCTTGTGAAGCCGATGCTTTTGAGGCTCTTTCTCTAGCTTGTGTTTCGAGTATCTCAATATCCTGATACCTGCATTGTATTTCAAACTATAGAGTACAGTTGAAGAGATTGCCTCAAAAACATAATTCCATGCATTCTTTGATAATAATGTTAATTTTAAAGGTATAGTTGTTTAAAAATCCCAGAAATTCTTGATTTTCAAGGTTGTGTGAATAGTGCGTTACCTCCTTTTGTATCAAACAGTTTATTATCTCTTATTCAAACTGGTTCTGACCTTTGTCCCCTTTCATTGGCCGGGTTTGGAAGCAGAGTGACTTCTAATAATCAAAGTAATGTACACGAACCACGTGAGGCGCGGATTTTTGACGAGAAGCTACAAAAATGATGTATGTGCTTTCCCACTCCAACGAAATGAATGTGCCTACCGGTGTGGATGCACCGTAGAGGAATGTCATTACAGCATCTGCATACCATTACAATTCATCCCGTGAGAGGACGGAGGTAAACGCCGCTCATCTATCCGCCTGTCAAAGCAGGGGCTGTGGAAACTTTACAGCCCTTTGGTGAAAAATGGCCTCGTTGCCAAAAATATGTCATCGGCCTTTTTTTGTTGCCGGAGAGAATATCTCCTCTGTCGGCTGGATTTGCTGAGAAGCTTGGGTCATCCGCTTGCCAATACAGATGAGCAACGCTGGATGACACTTGAAATATTATCTACGGATCGTAGAAAAGAAAAGTTTCACAACGTGGCTCCGCCGCTCAGAATTCAGATTTTCTTTTTTTCACTCAAAGTCTCAAATTAAAGCAGCTTATAAGCTTCTTAAGAATCTAGTTTGCATCCCACTTTTGATTGAACGCCTCTCAAGTTTACCGTTAATGGAACGCTGGATTACAAAGATCCTTTTTTTTTCCAAGTCACAAAATGTGCCGAACATTCCCTGGAGCTCACGGCCACGATCCTTGGTAATGCTACGCCTTTCCCTTCTCCTTGAAGGACTGTGTTTGACAAGGGTAACGGGATCGGACGCGACCTTTGTGAGCTTTCCTCGCAAAGACTTCAATCACTGGGAGGCGCTCGGCCATAAACAGCTGGTCACATGGTGCGCCCGTAATTCCCATGGCATTGTTTCAGAGATTCGCTGTGAAATCCTCCGCATGGGGTCGGGAAGAGGACACGGATCCCGGCCCACCAGGCTCCAGTCCTAATTAGAATTCATCGTAATGGGAATACCGCTCAAACTTCCCAGCTCTGTAGCTTCTGTTACGTTGAGAGTTGATTTCATACAGTCTCTCTCGCAATGACTTTCAAGGGATGGAGAGACCGGATGTGTAATAGCGGTGGCTAGACCGGCGCCGCACGAGGGACAAAAGCAATTTCTGTGAGTTTTGTCGCTCTGACATCAAGCTGTTATGTCAGGACAAACAAAATGGAGGCAAGGGCAACTGTGTGAAAAGCCCCATCCATCCAGCGCTGGCTCGGCCACATGGCAAATCTAGATTAACAGGGGATGAGAGAGAGAGAGAGAGTGAAAAAGAGAGAGAGAACGAGTTGGAGGGGCCGTGCAAATGAGATTGAGATAAAGAGACAGGGACCGGGAGAAATAACAGGAATACATCGTAAAATTCACAAGAGATTAATGTACAGTAGTTCTGCGATGTTTGGCTCAAATGTGCCTGTCAGCATTACTTCCACCCTCCTCCTCCTCCTCAGCTGGTCACTGTTAGCCCCGAACCTTGTCAGTCATCTTGATGAGCTGTCTACTTTCAAATGGCAGCCAGCCGGAGGCTGAGGTAACCGGCTTCTGTAAAGTCTCCACAGGGGCTGATGAAGCCGACGCTGAATGGAGCCAATCTGCTGCAACAATAACAAGATGTCCACGCCGGAGCGAAGGCCGCTACGCTGCTCGGCTTTATCTTCATTACCTGCTCGCTATTTGGTGCTTTTCAGTCAATGAAATCTGTGTTGGTAGTAAGGAAGGTGGACGCGTATGCTTGATGGAAAACAGCATTCGGAATTAAATTGATATTTTAATGTATCCTCATTCAACGGTTCAATTGATAGCTTTTTTTCGTGCGTTTTATTACATTATTATTACTACATTTCATTTAGCTGACAGTAGACCGTAGACACAGCAACAGTGAGCAATTAGGGTTAAGTGTCTTGCTCAAGGACACATCGACATGGACTAGCGGAGCCGGGGATCGAACCACCGATCCTCTGATTGAAAGTCAGACTTGCTAACCACTGACCCACAGTCGCCCAACAAAAGCAACGTCAATTTCCACTCGATACGTGCATCTATTTGCTACATGTCTTTATATCAAATGATTCCCTGGATAAGATACAACATAATTCTGTATGATATTTACGGGAATAATTTTTTTTTTTTTCAAGAAGTGGTTAATTAATGTAATGTTTTGACCTCCACTATCTGTCTGAGAGGGACATTGAAGGATTTTCCAACAGACGTATCCTCTTTTTTTTTTATTTATAATTGTGAAATAAACCATAAAACAACTGAATTCACATCACAAAGTACCGTACTGGGAACCGGCTCGTCCACGTCTTTGGTCTTAAAATGCAGCCGGTTGGAGGAGCGTGCATCGGCCGAAGCTCGGGTTAAACCAAGTTCAGTGTTTTTGCCAGCTGCCCTCTTCTTCAGCTCCTGTCACATTGAAATGAACGAGGAGGCCGTGCACTCCTTCACCCGGCTCCATCTATCCCTGTGAACCTCCGGATAGATGCAGCGCCGCTGATCGACCGTCTTACTGTAAATCCCCCGTCTCTTGTCATACAAGGTGTGTTGCAATTTGCACTTATATGTTTCGAGCTGAAGTGTACTCGGGAGTGGATGGCGTGGAGGAGTGAGGGATGTGAGATCTGGAGCGGGAGAGGGGAAAAAAAAAGAGGACGGGGGTGTAGGCGCAGGGAGGGAGGGAGGATGGGAAGGTGGTGGTAGTGGTGGGGAAGGGCGAGAGAGAGAGAGAGAGAGATGTGGGCGGTCAGCCAGCGAGCTGTGACGAGGCCAGATGAACCTCAGGTTGTTCAGCTGGGTGCTTCATCGTCCCCGGAGTCTCGGGGCCGGTGGCCCTGGGGAAATCACTCCCTTCAAACAAATGAAGTGTGAACACTGTCTGCCGTATGCAAATAGGGCCCCATTTGACATCTTCCCTACCTGTAGTGCCTCTCCGAATGTCACCTCCTCCGGAGGGAAGAGGGGACACGGAGGATGCCAGGCAGCCACAGGTGTGATTCCTGGCGAGGGATATTTTGTCAAACATCTCGGAAAGATGATTGTTATCAGATCACGGTGTTTGACTCGGGTGTCTTTTTTTAGTAATAGATGGATAAGGTGAGCTGGGGAGGTGGTGTTTACGGTCATTCAATGTTAAATAGTTGTGATGGTTTTGGCTCTGAATATGAAGTGGATTTGTCATCCATTATTTATGTTTTTACTCTTTTTAGTGCTGAAATGGAAGGTTTATTAATGGATGAGTTGATGAAACAGTTATTATCAAATCATCTACCACTAAGCTATTAACAGTTAAAGTAATTTCTAACTCAAAAATGAGAAAACAATAATTTATATTAGAACGGGACATAAAATAACATATTTCAGGGCGCTGCACTGTCAAAATACATTTCTTTTAAGTAAAATCTCTTGAATATTATTATCCATATGTGTTAAATACTTTAAATTCATTGCATACTCAAGTAATTGGCTGAAAATCAAATCAAGCATGTTTAAATAAGAAAATACATATGTTCTTTGCAAACCCCGGGGTTCGGGTAATCTGATATTTTCAGTCGGCAGTCACGGACCGCTGTTCGTTATTGACCATGGACCCGTTGCATAATGCATCTTCTCTATAACACCGCCGTGCTCGAGTTTGAATGTTCTGTACAAGAACGAGAAAGATGAGCTATGCAGATTTCACTGTAGAGAAATCAAATATTAATGCCCCTTTCTTTCTTTAGTATTCATGGTTTTGTGGAGAGCAGCTACTCAGAATAATAGTCCTAATAACGCTGTTTTCTACAACCGTCATCAATATGCATGCTCCGGATGCAGCCGGTTTTATAGTGCACCTAGTCAAGTGGTCATGGTTATTTGCTCTTCTTTATGTGCTTCTACACTGTGACTTCCATTATTTTTTTTATTTTATTTTTCAGTTTCGGTTCGCTGTGAGTGAGAAAGGAAATGAAACTGCAAATTTGTTCAAGTGGTGCGAGAAAGCCCGTAGAAGGCATTCATGGACATTCAGGCTTAGAAAAAAAAAATGTTGGATAAAAGAATCTGAAATCAACTGTCATGTTTGAAAAGAGTATAACAAGAAGGATTTCTATGATAAGATATGAGACAAAGAATTATAAGTTGCAAGAGAAAAGGTTATAGGTTAAAAATAATTAAACTGGAAATATCCTACAATGTATAAAAACTAAACCTCAGATAATCACCATGAACCCTCTTGCCCTTCTTTCTGTATTCATAGCTCTCTTGACGTTTTAATTCCCTTTTTAAAAAATAAAAAAAGGTGTTAATGCACAAAACCTTGTATCAATGCACAACAAAAGAAAAGGCATGCAAATGAGGCAACTTACCACTTAAGGTAATGGCATGTTAATATCTAACTTATGAGTGCATCATTAGTCTCCATTCAAACAGACGGCACTACATTGAGTCAAGTTATTGCACTTTGAGTGAAATCCATGGACCTGGATGTCATGCCTGCACTAACATGTGATCTCCGTTGAGCCATTTGCAAAGAGCTGGCTGTTCTATGTAGTAAAATACAATTTCAGTGGCACAAACACCAACGATTTCCCTCCTCCGAGATGAATGGAAACATGTTGTTGATGCAGTGATCTTCAGCCTCGTCTTAACTGTGATCTCTTCTCCTTTGTGTTCCTGCAGGATGGGATCCCCGAGAGCTTGAGGATAAAGGGTGAGTTTCCAACTCTCATTTCCGTGTCCTCCTAACTCTCCAGTGACATGCAATTTACACAACCAGCGTTGCGCGTCATGCACGTCCGGTGTTATGTGTTGTGTGATGAAGCATCTTTTGGACTACCTGTGGTGATGCTTTTTAAATAGAAAGCAGCAGAAACCACCAGACACAGAAAGCCCATTTGACCCCAAAAAAACCCATTAGGTAGCACAACACTATCATTTATTTTGTATTTTTTGGCTAAATGTGAAGATCTCAGCAGATAATCATAATTTTCAACCAACTTTGTTGTGATGTCCAGGAAAATCGAGGGTCTGTTATGTCTGGTTCATGCACTTTTTATTCCTCCTGTGTGATTTAATATATTTTTCTGTGCTGTAAACATTAGTCGTGGTGGTCTCTCCTGGTTTTCACTCCACTTTTAAACCATTGCAAGTTGGAGTTTAGAGATACGCAATGTTTGATGCCAGAGAAATGTGTTGTGCTGTGACATGCTTGAGTCACGACAAAGCTCCAAAAGCTGTTGGAAAACATTGTTGTGGTTCAAGCCGCCTAACACCTCATCATCAATATCATATCTCTTCGACTTCAGTATGGGAAGCGGTCCAATGAGGCGTGAAACAAGTCAGGAAAAATGGATTGGACTGAAACTACCTTCTCTTGCCACAGCATTTTTGTTTTTATCAGTTTAGCAGCAGCGTATATATATATTTCTAACACATACACATATGTTTCAGTTAATAATAAGGACTTTACTTATATAGTATCTTTAAAAACAGAGTTCACGATGTGCTTTGACAGACGAAGCTAAAGCAAGACAAAACACAATTTAATGACAGGAAGAAACAAAAGCAAGACAAGCTTTTACAAAATTGTAACATTTTAAATTTAAACATTGAAACGGTACAACAAAACAAATTGATGCGATTAATTCAATAATAAATAATGCAATAAAAGAGAAAAAGCAAATAAGTGCAGTAAAAATACATAAAAGTGTGTACATTTTGTGTGTACATTTGAAAACGTAGATTTGAATGAAGGTTTGGTGCTTTGGATCACATTTATAAATGTATATTAGTACCTCAGTAATAGTCATGCACAGTAGTAGTATTTTTAGTTTTACTGTGTCCAGTAATAGTTTCCTCAGTAGGAGCTGTGGGTGAAGAGTTATGCCTGATGCAATAACATTTTAATAGCTAAGAATAAATCAGAAAACAATTACTTGACTTGAAGCATTTATTCACCACAGTCCAAACGTACACATTCGTACAGATGTATTATCATATATATTATTTTGATATATATTATTAGTCACACACACAAGCTCTATCTCCCCTTTGACACACAAGTTAAGCACACACAACCTACGCACTATTCTAGTTATTCCTTAAAAGGAGTTTGCTACTTTCATAACACATTCTGGTGGGAAAAAAACATCTTAAACATACACAATTCCCCGTTGCTTAGGCCCGGCGGGGAGTCAATTTAGGGTTTTGCAATACACTGGCGGAAACCCTGAATTAATTATTGTTTTAGCTCTAATTTACATCTACAGCGAACGTCTCCCTTCACACTAGTTCTCAGAAATCTTCTTATTCCAAGCTCCCAAATATCTTATCTTCATTTTAAATCATTTTAAATCATTGTAAAGTGGAATATCTTGGTTCGACACGTACAAAGTTATTTCAAAATGTCACCTTGGACACTGGAAAGTTGTGACGCTGTTGTCGTCTTTTGTCTCAAGGATTGATGACTTTAACACATAATTGGTAGATGGATTCATCTTTAATGGACAGCAGCTGTAGTTGGCACCAGCTTCCCCCAACCAGCTTCACCCACCGGTCCGGCACGAGGCAGGTGTGGATGCGTTAATGCGCCTCTCGCCGGTTGACAGATGCATCTCATCCGTCAACCTGTCACCTTTCCAAACGTCTTCTCCGTCTCCTCTAAACAAGAGTCAATGTCAGGCAAAATGTGATCCCGCTGCCCAACTCGTCTGCCACTAAGTGTTCGAAAGGGCCGCTAAATGGACGTCTCCCCATTTCTCTTCACCGGGGGAAGGTCGAAGCAGTAATTGTGGAGGGTGCATTACCATAAAGGGCGGCCCCAGCTGTCTGCTGTGATTCACTTTAATGCGCTACGTAAGCCGAGAGGGGAGATCTCACTTTGGCCGGATTTCAGCAAACTCATTTCCAGCCCCGGTAACGAGAAGGCAAGCGGTCTGTAGAGAAAATCATAAATAATTCAAGCATCACCCCCCCACCCCTCCCGTACATTGGAGGCTTCTCATTATTACACAACTGGGGTCAATTTAGCGTTAAAACGTCGATTTTTACAAGATGCGTCACCGTCCATGTTAGGAATGGACATTTAGCGAACCCAAAGGTGCAAAGGAATTCCTGGTGTTGAAAGGGTAGGGGTGTAAACTGTGTTTTAAAACTGCGTTCATTCGTTATGATACGCACTACAAGTCGCATCTCTTTTAAGACTCTATTTTAATAGATTTTAACATACTTTGCTCCCTTAAAATCAACCAGTTCGACCAGGTGTGTTTTATTTTGGCGGTGTGTTTCCTCTCCGTCTTGTTCTATACTAAAACAGACGTAATTGAACGTGTGCAATTGTCTGAGACTGTAACGTTCCTCGGCCTGTGATGGACCGGCACACCTGGCCGGGGAGTTCCCTGCCCCAATATCTCACCTAATGTGCGCCGCGACCCTGAAGAAGATGAGTTTCCAAAATGGATGGATGGATATTATGTCCTCACATTTAGTGTGGGTGAGAAAACAAAAAAATAATCATAGATCGGGGGAATGCAGCGCCCTATAAACTCTCACTGAATGTCAGCACGGAGGAGACAAAGACAGACAAATGCCAGCCGTTTTCCAGGATGCTCTGTAATTGGAGTCCCAGAACGAGCGTGTGCCACAATAACCGGGCTTGTTATGCAGGCTGCAGCGAGACCTTGGGCCGCTGGTGAAATGCAATTTTATGGAATAAATAGACTGATTTAGCCATAAATACCTGATGGAGATAATCTTGCCTTCCTCATTACACGTAAATAATGTCAGCGGTGGCAACACTGCTCTGAAGGATGACTTGTGCTGGTGTGCAAAGGAGAGGCTCTGCCGGTGTTGTTGGTGTTTACAGCCCGTATTCAGTGAGGCAAACCCCTGTTACTTGTTCTGCTTATTTCAGGTTAAAGAAGCTTGTTCTGAACTCAACAAAACGTTGCTTTCATCTCGGTTCCTTATTATTAAGGTTGTTATGTTTCCTGAATATTCTGAATAACTGTGTACTCTAGTATGAAACTAGAATGATAAAGTATGAAAGTATTAAGTATGCAGTAGTCACTTCAAATAGATTTTCTTAATATAACCTTTGCACCGCCGCCGATATGCTAACATAGCGTCAGACGTGTGTCATCTCAGTTCAGATCAGGCTACGCTAACAACAGTCTACGCTAACAGTCTACTCTAACAGGTTACGCTAACAGGTTACGCTAACAACGGGTTACGCTAACAACAGGTTATGCTAACAACGGGTTATGCTAACAACGGGCTACGCTAACAACGGGCTACGCTAATAGCAGGCTATGCTAACAGCAGGTTACGCTAACAGGCTATGCTAACAACAGGCTACGCTAACAACAGGCCCGTTGTAGATGAGCCCGTCCCGTGCAGAATCGATCGCGGCCCAATGCATGCTGGTTAGAGTCGTGTCCGACTTGACAATAACCTCAACAGCGAGGCGGCCGCAGTTTTTAAAGCCAGGCGCCGCAGTTGCTCTCCACCGACTGCGTGACCCAATGCATGATGGGAAATGCTTGTGTGATAATAATAATAATAAAGCTTATTTATACAACACACATCAAAGTGAGCAGAAAAGTGTTTTTTGCAAGCGGACATAAAAAGAACAAAGGACAACACACAATACAAATACACATTTTCACATAAATAAATATGTACTTGACAGGCATGTAATTTACTTTACTTGGCGATGAGGAAAACTAAATTGGCTTTTATAGATGTTTAGTAAAGCCACAGTTATGTTTCATGAACATCACGTAAATGCTTTGGTTGAGTTTTTTGCTAGTTAGTGTTCACCTTTTTGTTGCTGTTTGACTTTGGTGGTTTGATCTCACAAACACACACACACAGGCTTTCAATACACTGGGGGAAGCCTGACAGAGTTCGGTCGACACCAATGATCTTGAAGTCACGTTGATGTAAAGTGATCTTGGGTGTCGATGTCTCGGAGTAGTTTAACAAGTACAAGTACATGAGCACAGTATTGGACTTGAATCCCAATACTGGTGCCTCTCTGCATGATTTTGTTGATATTTGGTGAGCCAGAAGCAATCCAGCATTTTAATAAAAATTCTTCACAACTGAACGACTAGCATTTAAACGAACCGGTCCACTGGGTAACCGGTGCAGACTTCTTAACGTATGTAAATATGGCCTCTGAAGACAAGACTGCAATATCAGTTTTAAATAACAATCAAACTCCGTGGACTATCCCCAATAAAAAATACGGTACAACCTTTCAGGTTTGAACTCTGCACAAGAGCAAACATCTTGTTTTGTTGCCTAGCACCAATGTTTATGTTTCCCTAATCTATGCCGTCTCCCATTCTTTCATTTACTGACATAATATATCAATTTGTATGCATAGCAGCTGCCTCACCCACCAGACCCAAGCCCGTAGCCGAGCCACATTTGAATAATTCAGAGGCTGCAAACACCAAGCTCTAAATTGTATATTAATTCTAAAATTACACACCACCCCCCGGGCCCGGGTTACACTTTTAATAACTCATCACAGAGCGGTGAAATGCTGCGTTGCGCTGCACTTTTTCCCCTCAGTCAGAATTATTGGAAGACTCCCCGTTGTTACATCTATAGCCTTTCACTGTTTGGCTACAATCTAATTTGCAACGGCTTTCATACGGTAAGTCTTGATCAAGTCGCTGTGGTTTCACTGAGTGAGCATCTTTTTCTGGGCGGGGAGAGAGAAGTTGTCGTCTTTTTTATTTTTTTAAAAGAGAGGCTGTGGGACTGCACTGCACCATCTGCGAGCACCATTGACAGGCTTAGATGAGTTGCCGAGAAGAAGAAGAAGAAGAAAAAAAAAGCCTTCAGGGTTTTCCTTTTTGAATTCCCACTGGAGTTCTCTGGCTAACTTTACAGGCCACTTATGCTCCTTGACCCACTAAAGCCATAAGAGGATAGTTGTGTCTGGCCTAAATACGATACAGTACAACTGCGTGACCTCTTGCGGGCAGGAAGCCCGGCTATACTGTTCATGGTCGCGCTGCACTTCAAAGAGCGTTAGGCTGTGTTTGCACTGCAGGTCTTCACGCTCAGTTTTAAATTTATGGCTCACATTTTTTGTCTGACTGGTTCAAATCCTTGGATATAGCTCTTAAATTATCTGATCGCAATACGACCTGCAAGCAAATGTCAAAAACACACCCACCAAAAGATTAATATCACAATAAATTTGGTTGTTAAACCCAACCTTCTCCAATTCTCTTTTTTTGGGATATATATATTTTTTATATCCCACATATTACATAATGCATTACATTACCCTCCGTTTTTACCCTCGCCCACCGTCCCTGAACACACCTTGTTAGCTGAAGTGTTCAATGCAGCATTTCAACAGAGACCCACCTGCAAGGCACCAGCTCACACATCTCTACATGTTGAATGCTTCAGAATTCATCAGCCATCCCGTGAGGTAATCAATAAAGCAAGTCTGCAACCGTACTCAAATGCCCTCATCCAGTGGGTAGCTCTCTATAACTCGCTAAGTGTGACAAGAAAGATTTCCATTTAAAGTCTGCACCTGGGTGAACTGACCCGTGGATACACCGGATACAAGTCAGACTGTATTTCTTCCATCCTGTGGCTGATTTGACTAACGCAGCTGTGACTAACATTGATAATGTTCAATTTATTTTTGCTGTTGCTGTGCATGCTGGGTCAACAGTTTAGCACAGCTTGAAGAAGAAAAAAAAAAGCCACGTTTCCATCAAGAAGTTGTTGGTTTCCTTCGGTCCATTGTTGCGGTCTAATTACCTCATGGACTAATTTGTCCATTTGATGGATGAAAAAGCGACGTGACACGGAACAAAAGCATCCACTGCATGAAACAATGCCGTCGTCTCTGTGGCGTCACCCGAAGGTTTCTGAAGAGCCAAAGTAAAGCTCAAAGTGAGCAGAACAGCCCAGTCCAAATGTAGCCCATCTAGCTTGAGGCTACCAAGCTAGCTAAGGCTAACAAGGCTAACAAGCTTGACAATATGCTACTCTGTGTTGCTAGCCAGCTAATGGCGCCTCTGTTGTCTTGGTGCTCCCGGTAGCCGGTGGGGCCCGGTGACAAATACATTAAGTAACTTCAGAAATGGAGACTTCTATCAATCAATGTATTTGTCACATGAAACCGTACAAGCTAACGTTTCTATGAAATGCGATACTCAGCTTCTTCAATTAGTAAATTTACATTATTCACCATAAAGCACACACCTTCCCTCTCTCTTCTTGCCAAAGTAATTTGTTCTATAAGAGTCATGGTCGAATGCCACTGTTTGGTATTCCGGGTTTTAGGCATCATTTTCTTTATGGACAGTACAGTTCCTGATATCCCGCTAAAAACTGATGCATATTGAGGTCATCTAACGGCGTACGCTTTTTTTTTTTTTTCTCACTGCGGCAACATTTCCTGCTGCATAGTGTTTATTGACGCACGTTGGATGTAATTAATAAAATTCAGAGGAGAAAAATTAAACTAAGTGTGTCTGTAAGTGTGTCTCTTTCAATCAGAGGATCGGTGGTTCGATCCCCGGCTCTAATAGTCCATGTCCTTATGTCCTTGATCAAGACTCTTAACCCTATTTGCTCACCGTTGCTGTGTCTACGGTTTACTGTATAGCATGTAAGTCGCTTTGGATAAAAACGTCAGCTAAATGAAATGTTGGACCAATAATCGTTCATTCCCTGCAAACACCACCCCAAAAGTTCCTGTACTTTCAGGAAGTAATATCCTTCCCAACCAGGACCTTTTATGGGATAAAACCCATTATTTAGACCCTGGGAAACAATGATGTCCTCAAAAGGGTCATAAAGGGTCAAAAGATACTGTGGTCGAAAAGAGGCTACGACCATAAATCATGTTACACCCGTGTGTTTTAAAAATACACCTGTCATCTGAATTGACTGTCCCAATCTTCACTGGCTCACCAAAAGCTCAGTGTGCATCCTACATGTTGCTTGATTCTCCTTTAATAGTGTGATGAAACCCAGCGTAGTTCACTGTGGTACCTGCTCGTTAACTGCATTTCCCTGGTGTCCCAGGTGAAAGTCAGTTCCTAATTAGGTGTAAACCAGCAGGAATCTGCATCCTCTTAACCACGGTTTAGTACTCTATCAAATGTGTCCTGCCTGGGCAAGACTTTAATGAACTAATTGTTCAAATGGTGTTTCCCTAAATGCCAATTATTTTGGATAGCTCTGCTACTCTCATCCCAGGATGCACATTTTCAATGGTGTGTTAGCGGTTTGAATGCCATTGCGCTCTAGTTTAAAGTCAAAAATCCATTTCAGCATCGGAAGAGCGCATCAACTCGGGTAGTTTGGAACTGCTTTGCTGAAAATTAACGGAAGACTGATTTCCTGGACGTTACATTTGATGTCTTTGAAAACCAAATGAGCTCCAGACTTCAGTCCTGTTATCACTTCTTATGCAACGTTATCTCCAGAAACCAAAAACCTTCTGGGCAACATCATTTCTTTTTCACGGATTTGTTTCTACACATTTTGAATCCTGATGGTACAAAACATTTCAATTCCCAGTTGTCTGTCACCTGGAGGTGGTTTTCAGGTCTAGTAACCGTTGGCTGATGGACAGTCTTATAGGCCTTTTATCCCCAAAACAGGAACGTTACAAATAACGTGAGTATATTTTACCCAATATAATGTACCTGATAAAAAAATATATTAAAATACAACAATACAAGGCAAATTGAAGTACTCTTCTTTTATTTTACCCTATAGAACTTCTCTTAAAATTAAAAACAGGTATCATGGGGGGGCCCTGAAAAAAGGCTAAAAATCGGGTGAAATATTAGGAAATCGTCAATAAAACCTGATTAAAAACATAAATAATGGAGCTATGAAGTTGTTCTCTGGTCCACATGTTCCTGGGACATGTGAGCCTTGTCCTGTGAAGGAAAAGTCACATGTCAATGGGAAAACCATCCGGAATGTTTTCACCAACCAGGGATTGGAGCAGAGCAGAGAGACACGCCCACCTCCAACAAAGACACGCCCACCTTCAATAAAGACACGCCCACCTTCCATAATGTCAGTGAGCAGCAGGAAGCTACACAAGGACCCACACAACTCAGACAAAAGCAACACAATGAAAATAACGTAACCACAATCGCTCTACATCAGTGCTCTAGGGTTAAGAGCCTCAACGTAATATACTGTAGTGGCATGCAATTTATTTCCAGCTCTTTAAATGCTTAATGAACTTGCTAAACTTGTTAAACTGCTTATTTATTTATTAATAACACGCACAAGGATAAAAAAAAGAGTGATGGGTGTCATGGCGATCATCAGCACTGCCAAAGGAAGCATAACGCGCTGCTCGCTTTAGCAAGATCAACAACATTACCATCTACAGTCATCTTCAGCGTATTAATGAATCCCAGGATGTTGGTACCCATATTTATTTTTGGGGCCAACCATATCCCGAATATGTAGAATTAAACGGAGTGAGACGGATCTAATTGAGATTCATCAATACTTCTTAGTGATCTGCATGAACCCGCGGTACTTACAGTGGATAATGATGGAGGCTTGGCGATGGCAGGGCCTTTTTTTCCATCTGAAGGTCAACACAGTAATCATAGGGAGGAACATTATATGGAAGGACGGCTCCTGTTCTCAGCCAAGATTAACTTTAATGCCGTTCAGATGAAATCTGAATGGCAGCAACCCATCAGTGTCCAAACACCAAGTGAGAGATATTCACATAGAGATATTTTATTGCATGAGAAATGAAAGGGACTCCGATGCTTCGCAGCTTTTTCAAAACAAGTAAAAGGAAATTCTTTAAGAATTCTCCGATGTCTTTATCCGACTTTCCCCATGAGGTCGACGTACATAAATCGCCTCACAGCGGCGTCGACAGCTTTTAATATCTAAATTGTCTTTTTGGGGTAAACGTAGGAAGCGTCAATACACCATATGAGTGAAAACCGCTCAGGCCCTGGTGTCTCCAACGCACGCCGTTCCAGATCATCTTGCAACGTTGCTTTTTTCTGTTGCACGGAGATGTAAAAAGTCGATATGACTGACAGTAGACTCGCCTTGTTGTATGGTTTTGTTCTCAGCTGGGGTTTAGCTCGTCGCTGCAGTTGTGGAGGGGAAAACAAAACACAACTGCAATTTTTTGTTTTCCTCATGTTCTTTCTTCTGCTGAAATCATAGTTGGTCTTCTTTGTGTTTCATCATGGCAAATACAAAAAAAAAATCTCTTTTTTTGCTGTTGTCAGACGGGTGCATTCTTTGCTTTAATCTTTTTACTATTCAGTGCATGTCCTATATTTGGGGACTCTGGAATTTCTTCTCTATTGTCCCCTATTGAGTTTAAGTGGTATAACCCTCTGAAGGCCTTTCAACCAACGCCTTGATGCCTCCCTTTAGCTGTTCAACCTCAGGCTAAGAGTTTTATTAACAAAAACAAATGCTTTTTTGAAGAAAGAAAACACTCCTAATTGATTGCTGGGTACTAAAAAAACGTCGTTCTCATGAATACGTCTTGATCTTATGTTTTTGGATTATTAGTTTGGGAGAACCACCTGCCAAAACCAGAGTTCCTCTGCTGAAAAATATGTGTCTGGTCAAATATTGTGAACAGAAAGTGCTTGCTTCAGGGAAAGATGCAGCCTTTCTGTGATGAAAATTATTCATAGCTCATTTGTTAACCTTCAAACCCTCAAATCACATACACATCAGCATCGCTTTGAACCCGCGGCGAGCTCTTAATGCTCCGGACGAGAGCATTTAGAGCTGAATGTTGTAATTACTTTGAGGGGGGAGATTAAATTTCCAACTAAACCTGTTTCTCGTGTAAACAAAATATGTGTTGGCATAGATTTCCTTTGTGTGTTTTTCCATTAACATTCCGCCGCTGGCACATAGTGTCTGTTTCTTCCCGGAAAATAAATGTCATCGTAAAGCTCGTCTTAATTTCGTCTATTGCTGCAAATCCACTGTACATGACCCCCTGAGGTCTGAGGTCATTTTCTCGATTTTACTTTTTTATTAAATGCACCAGCATATGATACATACCCCATGTGTTGTATATCAAAATTTGCAGAACGACCTCAGCGTTCCTTATAATGAGGCACTGTTGTCCTAAGGCACAGTGTAAAGATATAAAATGGCCCTAAAGCTGAAAAATGTAAGCTTGATTTTTGAAATTCTGCAAACTGCATTGTTTTTTTGCAGTGTAATGTCGTCTCTCTGACTGAAAACTGCAATGTTTGATTATGATGTCTTAATCTGAGGAAAGACAAGGTGATGCACATCCAACATTGTATTGTGCATTGTATTTCAGCCTGAAACCAAAGGGCTACATGCTTTCACTCCTCCACGCTACCATAAATCCTCAATTATAATCATTCTTTAAAATCTCCTTTCTCTTGTGAGAAATATGTGACGATATACATTCATGCAATCATCTTAAAACCACAAATAATAGAAACTTGCAGAGCGGCTCGCTGCAAAGAGAGGCAGTAATGGGAGCAGCGTGGATGTGCTTACAATTAGTCGGCAATCTCTGAAAAATGGAGGGTTGTTGGAGGAGACGCTCCCGGTGCTGCATCCCGATGTGGACAGAATGAGAGGAGAGCCCACGTTCAGTCATTAGGCGAGGGAACGAAATGGGACGGAAAGTTGCCAAGTGGCTGCCAGGTGATCTCATATCCACTCTCTAGCACATGCACTCAGCCAGACACACACACACACACACACACACACACACACACACTGCAAGAGAGTGGAAGGAACACAATTCTTTTTGTCTCGTTACTGCAATTGAATAAATGTTTTTGTATGCATTTCTTTAATGCTATTTTGTTGTCATATATCCTAGCTTAGACTAGGCGGTAGGCTTTGGAAAACAATTGAATACATGTAAACATTATAGCATCTGCTGAGGCACATTTAAATGTTGAATATATTGCACAAACTGAAAAGAGGAAGTAACAATGAAACTCAATAACAGCAGGTGCTTATTAGAGTGATTGATATGCAGTGTCGATCTCTGCAGCATTATGTTGCCGAGCTCAAAAGTAAAAAAGTATCTGGCTCAGCAAGTGGATGTTCAGAATGATTGAATGAAAAATAGAAATTGGATTTACATGCTAATAATGTGATAGGGAAGAGATATTAGAGCATATTCGTATACCTTGAAAATAAAATAGGACACGCATCAGTTCCAGTATCTGGGTTTGGTCGGATATTATTGAATCTGAATCCAGTATTGATTCAGTTCATCAAGTTCCCTAATCTAATCTAATCCAACTCAAATGGAAGGTGTCTCCGTCCCATTTCTCCATCCTGAACTGGCACTCCTTTATAGTTTAATTAAATTAGGTTTGGCTTTTAACATTTGTGAGAAAGTGAACGTACAAATAACTCAAAGATTCAATTAGCATCACTTTATGTTGGCCGAGAAAGCAGAAACTCAACAGCGATGAGAAGCAGCCTGATGAACTTTACAACTGATAGATACGCTGTATAGTTGAGCTGTAGACGATGAGAAATGTTAATTAAATCTAACCGATGCTTTGTGTCATCCTTTTACTGCAAACTAGGAATGCACATGTTCTTTCATCAACAGTCGGCAACCTAAACAATCAACTACGGGTTAATAATGAATCATTTATGAAATATGTTTGGACCTTTATCCATTGGAAAACATTTCAATGCAAAGTAGGCTACAGAAGCAGTTAAACGAACAGATCCAATGAACACCAAGTTACTTGAATGATAAACTAAATTATCACAAAAAAAATTACTTGATTTAAAAATTGCAAAGCTTTAGTCCAACGTTTTACTCACAAAAAACAGCTGCAAAACACCCAGCTTCATTAGAGGATATCAGTTAGATCAGACTACAGTGGAGATGTGTTTTAACAACCAAGGGATTCAAATATAATTTATTGTCATTATGCAACACAGGGATGCACAACCCATTCACAAGAAAAGACATGACAAACAAAACTATTATTATCTTGTCAAATAATATGGCCAACATCTTAACATTGAAAAGTCGACATCAGGAAAACATCGTCCATCAAACGTACTGTATGTTTGAGCGCTAAGCATCATGATGGAAACAGAGTCCGCCTCCAGAGTCCTGCAGTTTGCCCGTCGAGCGCTGCTTGATCCAGGACCACGATGGACCCGGGTCTCTGAAAAGAAGTGGGCTCAATAGTCCGCTGGGTTCACCTGGAGTCTACACTGGGGAGGGGCGTGGCCTCAGTAGGTTAGCTTAGCTCCCGTCGCGGCACTCCTCACTCTCCTATCTGCAGAGGTTTGGTGGCCTTTGGTCTGCAGGTCTAGCTAGGTGGTTAGCTAGGTTTTCAAATGTTAAATGTATTCTGACACATGCCATAAAATGCTCCAGTAATAAGACCGCAGCACGTTCATGCGCTGCTGTTGCAAATCAAATAATCAATTAAAATCCATATCGCTGTAGCCTTCAACAGTAAATAAGCTGTAATGTTGTTGAATTAATGTGAAGCCAGTTATCCATGTGTCAGTGTGTCTGCTTCATATAGTCCATGGCATACAGTCTGCAGACCTGATCCATATGATGGAGTGTTGTGTGCTTCACTGTAGCTAACGCTAGCCCAGCTGCTGGGAACAGATGCCCAGCTGGACGGATGTCCCGGGGACCAACAAAACTGTTGCTCCTACTTTATCTGTCTATTTACTGCCACTACTAAAATGCATTTATACTCAGAGCTTGTACAGTTCATCATTTTTGTCTTGATTGTGTAGAAGGATGATGCAATTAGAGCCTCAGCCTACGTTAGCCGAGCAGCTGCTTCCGTCCAAGATGCTAGTTCAGCGTTAGCATGACCCTCAGGAAGCTAAACTGGGTTTGGATACTTGGTTTGGATGTTATAATTGCGTATTTCTATTGGACAGCATGCGCCTGCCGGAGAGAGACAGAGCGAGGCAGACACACTCGTTTATGGCCTCACGGCTGATAAGATGAAAGACCTCGTTTTATTTGTGATGGTGGAGTTAGCTTCTGTGGCGGGTTTCGTGCCCTCACAATGTATGATTGGATCAGTCTGGATGACTCGTGCAGCCTCGGTCTCAGTCGAGCGTCACGGCGGAGGAAAGAGAGAGATACTGACGCCCGTGTGCACGGGGAGCAAGGTGCCTGAATATTAATTCATAGATAGCGGTTAAAACATTTAATACATAATCACAGTCTGATCAATTAAAATGATAATACCGTCATAGTAGTGGACCAAAGTCCTATCATTATTTTTTTTAAAGTAATTTTCTTTTATTTAATTGTTTTTGGATTTCAGAAAAAAAACTTTTATTTAAAACCCAGAAGGTAATATGGCACTTTTTGACTGATTTTCTTTTTCAGTAATTTAAGCAATGAATCTTTGATCTTTCCAAAAAAGAAATCAATCAGTTCTTCAATCTCATGTTCTCTTTTGTATTTTAACTTTTGCTCCTGAATAAAGCAAAAATATTCCCCTCCTAGAGTTTTTAGAATAATATTTCAATGATATCCTAAATACACACCATCTGTTTCCTATGACACTGTATTCATGGGATGTATTTCATTGCACAATTCAGGTCTTCTTCCCAACTATAAAAGCAATAGACAGACACAGGATTTTATTCAACTGCCAGTCTGCCACCACTACCGCAAATCATCTCGAGAGCGTGTGTTACAGTAAATATGCAGTTTTCAGCAACGTTGTCGCTGTGAATGCAGCCGTTCAGTAAACAGTGTGAGCTGCAGTGAATAAATACTACAACTCCTCAAGATCAAGCCAAAGCCAAATTCCTGTTTCTTGCTTACCATCTGTTGATTGAATTGTTATCCACAACTTTTAGCTCAGGCTCACTTAAGGTGGGCTGAACTTCTAGATGGACAAGACATTTACATTTTAGTGGCAAAGAAACTACATGTTTGAGAAAACACACCTACTGTAACGTCATCGCTCATGGTCTTTATCAGCATATTGAAAAGCACAGTTGGCTCAGTGGAGTAGTCTCAGCTGTCGTCACATGACCGTAACATGGGCAAGATAAGGGGAAAATGATGTTTATGCCTCAACGAATGCAGCACGACTGTTGGCAGAAGGCAATAGAAATGCTCTAAATTTACTACCTTTTAGATAATGCTTTTCCCTCTTGGATTATTAAAGTAAAATATAAGAATGTCCTTAAAATTATTGGTGGGGTCCTTTTTAATGGGCAGAGTGGATGGCCATCCATGGTTTGGCAATTAATATCTTTTTGAACCATCGATACGCCGGCATAATTCCTTATGCAGTATATAGTTTTAATTTGTATTTACTGTGTGTCCCTCCCTACTCTTCCAAGTTGGTGATGAATGTGTGGGACAGCGTTTTATGAATAAATTGGACGTGACTTGATTTGGTTGTTGCTGTTGGATTCCTTGAACACCCGGCGAGGTCTATTCATGTGCCGTTTGCAGAGAGCTGCAAGATGGATGTTCAGTCGTAAACACACTCCTATCTGCCTGCTTTACCTGAACTGAAAATGTTCCGGCCTTTTTTTTTTTTTTTTTTTAGAGATGTAATACATTTCCCCCTCGCTGTATTTCCATCCTACGTGATAATTCAGAGCACACAGGAGTAGTTTGTGCTGCTCCTCCTGTCGGCATCGCTGTAGCTTTTGACCCTTGTTTTTTTTTATTATTTTTTTTAACTGCCGCGTGTTTTACTGTTAAGGAGGATATTGCATTTCCCTATTCAGTCATCTTGAATAAGCAGTAAATGTCCTAAGATGTGAATGCAAAGCCTTTCCCTTCATTTTCAGTTAGTGAGCAGAGATGCAGAGTAAGGCCGGCTATAGGTTTCCGATCGGGGGGTTTGCAGAGCTCAGCTTTCATTAAAACAAGGAATCGGCCTTCTCTTTTATTAATTACACCAAATATTCGACCTCTGTTTGATGCGGTTAGACCCTGCATTCAATTTATCAAACGAAACCAAAAGGACATAAGAAAAAGGGGCCACACAGATTACAAGCGAAATGCTATCCCATCCGATCACGCAACAGTACGACGCCACGGTTAAAACAACACGACATATCCACCTACAGTTACACGAATAAGCAATATACCATGATGCATTTCTTCCATGACTTCCCCTTGTGCGGCGCATTGCAGAGTGAGGTCTTTGGAACGGGCTCATCGGGGTGGAAGGGAAAGTCATCAATGTTTTACACATAGTGGGTTACTTTGCTCCAAAGGGTTGAAAAAAAGCTCTTACGCCTCAAATAGCTTCTCATAAAATGTTCACGAGTAGTTTACGCCACCAGGAGCAAAAAGTGTTTCCCAGCGCTGCAATTAGCATATACGTTGGGGGGTGGGTGGGGGGGGGGGGGGGAGGGGGAGGGGAAGGAGAGGAGGCGATAACACAACACCTCCGTAGCGTTGCTGATGGATGCGAGGTCTTTCGGCAGGTCTCCTCCTCTGAGGACCGAGATCTTTGACTCGATGCGCCGAAGGATAACGAAGCCGAAAACCTGCGCTTGTTAATGCCGCAACAGTTTTTTTTGAAGCGCACAAAGATCGTCGCCAAGAATACTCAATGCTGCTGCCCGCGTTGGCTGCATACATCTCCATATTTCAAAAACCAGTGGAGCTTTTTTTTAAACTGACAGCCGAGCATGCGGAAGTGCTAGTTATGCTCATTTAGGCTCGCACACATGACACTTTCCATTAGACCCGGAGCTGTAAAGTTTGAAACCTGGTGGCTGCTGCACATTTTGGATATTTTGATCAAACCCTCGAGTGGCCTCTCAAAGTAAAAATGTGGAAGTCAGAAAAATGGTTTCATGCTTATTTTTCATATTGGGTGAATCCCTCGGCAGTGCGGTTGTTTCAGGGCACAGCATTGAAGTGATCGCAAAATGAATCATTTTCAAAAAAGTAAGGTACATTTCTTTTTTCACCTACTAAACGGTGCGTAGTATCGACACCAACTTGAGTTTTCTTCACTATACTCAGTATCAGAACCATGTATTTGGTAGGAGGTGCATATATTAGACATTAGACAATCAACACAGTCCAATAGAAACATTACATTTACAATAGTAAATACCCCTTAATAGTTAAATATAAAGGGGTGTGACCATTATTATTACATTTAGCTGATGCTTTTATCCAAAGCGACTTATAGCTATACAGTAGACACAGCAACGGTGAGTAATTAGGGTTAAGAGTCTTGATCAAGGACACATCGGCATGGACTAGCGGAGCCGGGGATCGAACCACCGATCCTCTGATTGAAAGACAGACCTGCTAACCACTGAGCCACAGTCGCCCCAGTAGGAAACAGTGGTAACGGAGTCAGTCGGTGGGGGTCCCGGGCTCCGTTGATGGATCCCTATCTGTGTGTCCTCTGCATACCTCAAGATCCTTTCATCCGATCAACTTCACGCTTGGTGGTTGTATTGCTGGGAACCCGAGGATGTGCGGTACTGAAATGGTTGCAATTATGATATGTGACACGTTCAATGTCAATAAACTATGAATAAACGCGTGAACGGAGCTTCAGGGCTCTGCATAGCGCTCATCGACGGCCTCGACCAAAGAAAATCTTCGTGGACTCAACAAAGAATTACAATAAAGTTCCACTTTAAATTGTGTCTTTTAAATACGTAACATAGCATGAAAGAAGCATTAAAAATGACTAATCCACTCAAAAAATCTTCGTTGACTAAACTTTTGCATCTGGATGCCGGATACCCTAACCTCACGATCAAACTCTTCTTCGCGTCCATGATGTCATCGATCAATGAGCGGCTCTCGGGAACATTGCGAGCAGCTTTTAAGGGGGTCAAGCAATCCACTCACTCCGAACGAACAAGCGCACCTCCGACAACGCCGCGAGCAGCAAAACCTCGAGCTCAGCACTAGTAACCTCAAATTATGAAATGTACTGTATTTTCATGTGACAACTCAATTATGGCTGGGTTGTCTGGTTATTTAAAACACCGGGCCGATGGTTACAGGTACATTGAAGTGTCTCCCGGTAACACTCCTTCTCTTAATGCAAGTCGAAGATGACAGCTACCAGGTTGTCTACGACTCAAGCTGGGTGAAAATGGGCTTCAAGACAATTAATTTAATTCTCCACGAATATGTCACCATTAATAAATTGTCAACATGCTGTTCTTGATGCACTGCTAATGGCCGCAGTTTATTTCAGGCACTGTGAGGAAAAGATTCAGGCGCGATGGCTGCATACGTTCAACTTTTTCTTTGCATGACAACGGCTTTGCTAAAATACACTTCCGCTTCCGGCGTTCGCTGCTCTGCACACGGCCCTTTACGTACCTGCTCAACATCTGCTGAGACTTTCACAGAAGTTAAACGAGCCAAGTGTCAGCAATGGTGTAAGGCGATGTGACATTGTTTATGTGCCGCGTAAAGTTTTAGCATTGCTTTAGCCGTTGTTCATTCTGATTTGCATCCCCTTGTACCCGTTCATGGGCCTTTTGGGGCAGCTTTACTCCGGTGCGCCGAGCGAGCTCGGCTCCTGACTGTTGTTTACCACAGTCTGGTCTCTCCCTCAGGACCCTGGGCCGCCGTAATGGAAAACATCAGATATGTACCAGGCAGACCTTCTGAGTTTAGGGAGAGGAGAGGAAAAAAGCCACTCCAGAAATAGGACCTGCAGTAGAGATGCACGTCCAAGAGGGAATGTGCTTCAGAGCGTTGGGGCGGCGGCATAGTTCAGTGGCTCCGCCTCCAACTGTCTGCATGTTAAAACGTCCTTGAGTGAGGCACTGAACCCCAAGTTTCTCCCCAGGCGCTTTAGAGCAGCCCACTGCTAATGGGGGTCGGCTACTCCTTCGGATGTGTTGGTCGAATTTCACGTATTTACCTGTACGGGACCTTTGATAGACAGTTTTGTTGTTTTTTGGCATTTAAATGCAGCATGAGCGCAAGAGATGTCAGGCGGCAATTTTACAAAGATTTTCCGTTATTATGCTTTTTGTCTTTTGCTGCGATAGCGAGGCTTTAATCTGTCTGACTGATGTTGAGTGATGTCTGATTTGGCAGCGTGACATGAAGCAGTGGTTTCTTGATTCTGTACGAGCCAATGAGCGCCTTGGGGGCTCTAACATTTGGCCAATGGGCGGGACTAACAGCGTTGTCAATGGTTGTCAGCTGTGCGCTTGAACCAATGAGTAATAATCAAAGAGACAATGTCTGAAGATGGAAACGTATTACCAAGTAATGCACACTGAAGGATTCACAAATGTATTTTGTGATGCATGTAAAAAACGACTTTCTCCACAAACCTATTTTGCAATGCACAGACTTGTTTATTATATATATATATATATATGTGTAAACAACATCCACATGTAAAAACATAAGATTCACATATATAATTCTGACGCAAACACAAAAACTCAATTTTTCATCATCATTCAGCTGTATTTGTGTTCGGCTTTATGGAGATTCCCCCGATGTTTGATTCACAAATGCATTTGTTTTAACAAAAAAAAAAAGCAAAAAAAAGTTTTAATGTCTAGATTTTGTTTATATCCATATACAATCTATATTAATTCATATGTTTGTGGAGTGATATCAGTTTGAGGCTAAATCTGATTATGTCGGCCGTGTTCAAGTACGTCTGCCATCCTTTTAGAGAGCGCTCACCTCATTATGCATGCTTCGAAGGATGATGCCCTTCAAGCGATGTTCTGGAGTCACACATGTCGGGAACTTGGTGTTGCCTACATGCTCTGACTAAATGTTGACATTGTACGAGGGCAGGGCACATGTTCTGCCTGCATGGTTAATAAGTAAAGTACATTCAGACCAATTTTCTTTGCATTTAAGGCTATTCGCCATGCAAAGTTTGGTAAAATAAGATAATCCTTTATTAGTCCCTCAGTGGTGAAATTGCAGGATTACAGCAGCAGTGCACACAAGAGACATACAGTAATATAAAAAATCAAGTACTATAAATAAACTGCAAAACAGTAAAAAAAAAAAAAAAAACAGTAGAGGAATACAATAGCAATATTAAATATGCAAACGGAATAAAAGTATATACAAGTTATTTAAATGTATTTATATTGCACCAGATAACGTAATTAAAGTGGCCATAAACAAACTATTTTGATCCTCAAGGTTATTTAGTTTAGATTTGCTGTAGGAAGGTCATTGTTTAATTATATATAGTGTGTATATATATGTAATATATATAGTATACAGTTCTAAAAATGCACATTCATGACATCCTCCTATCCTAACTTTGAATATGGACCCCTGGTTTTCGTGGTTAGCTCATTTCAGTCTTTGAAGCTAACGTTAGCGCTAGCCGCCTCAGAGCCATCAACAGTAACATGAATTTAATAGTAACTAATTAATTAGGTGTCATGAGTCAAATCAAAACCTTGTCAGACCTGACTTACCTGCAGTTTGTCATTATAACAATAACCGGCGACTTATGCCAGTTGTCATCCGTCAATACTGTCAGTCTTTGTTTGAATGAAATGATTGTATTTCAATATTAGTGAGTAATGTAAAGCATGCCACTATCTTTTAACCATTATGAATAATAAGTGATAATAATCGTGATGGGTCATCTCTTTAATTCACAAATTAAAATTGCGATCACCCCAAATTGTTAAACCCGTATATTTCCAGAAGTGCACATTATATATTCATACACTAAAGCTCACATCATAACCTTCGCCACGGAGCATCATGTATTTCTGCAACGCTCTGAAAAAGTAACAGGTCATCTCTAAATGAATGGCTGTGCACAACTCCTCATTTGTCTCTGATGTCAGCTGATGGCCAGGCCGTTGGATGTGCATACTGATAGCAAATGACTGCGCCCTTCGCTGACCCCGCTGGTGGCAGCGGCTGCCTGGCTGTGCGACACAAATTCACTGAATAATCATTATGCCAGGCCACCGCGGGGATTTAATAAACTAGCAAATTGACTGGCTCCAATCAGGTCACAGTGTACGCGGGGCCGTATCTGGTCTAAACCCTCTGTGACGGCTCGATGATGATGCAGGGCTGTTTGTGGGGAGATGTCCGGGGGACGGGAATGAGGCTTAACGCGTTAAGTTAACCACATCGTCTGTCTGCTCAAGCCCGGATATATACAACACTTTAACATTACACTTGCACACAACACTTACATTCCATGCACTATCTTATTTTTGATAATCTACTGTTCAATTATAAATATTCATCCATTCATTATTACATTTTATTTAGCTGACGCTTTTATCCAAAGCGACTTACATGCATTACATTAGACCATTAGACATTCACTATAATCAGTATCAAAACCATGTATTTGGTATGAGGTGCATACATTTAACATTAGACAATCAACAACAATCAACACTAGCAAAATTACAATAGCATATGAAATAAAGCGCACAAACAGATAACAGTGCTGTAAACAAGTGCACTCTAAGTGTGTGTTAAAGTGACATGTGTATTTAAATATAAAGTATAAAGGGGTGTGCAGGGACCTTTACATTTCATTTAGCTGATGCTTTTATCCAAAGCGACTTACATGCATTACAGTAGACTGTAGACGCAGCAACGGTGAGCAATCAGGGTTAAGTGTCTTGCTCAAGGGCACAACGGCATGGACTGGCTGAGCCGGGGTTTGAACCACCGATCCTCTGATTGAATGTTGGACCTGCTAACCACTGAGCCACAGTCGCCCATTCTCGTTTATTGCACTACGTTTACTGTTAAATGTTATACACCTTCCGACGGGACAAATTACTTGAATGTGAAAACAAACATGGCAATAAAAGCTTCTGATTCTGATCTACAAAACATTTCAATCGAAAGCCAGGAAGATCTCAAAAGGGAAATTTCAGGATTTAATATCACTTAATTTCTCAGATGCTTTACTTCATCTCTCGCGATTATATTAACTTTTAGCTGGTTAATGCGGATATACGAGGCTCTGCAGAAACGCTGTTTCCTCCTTTTGGAATTCGTGCTTCACTGCGAGCGCCAACGTCTCAGTGTTTGATGCATCGGAGCTGAGAAGCAGAGCCATTTATCTAATGCATTGTTAAAACCATTTGCTGAACGCCGGCTGTTCTCTTTGCCTTTTTGCTTTTCGAGTTTATATATCTGCTCGTTCTTCTCAAAGCCAAATGCATCATAGATTGTAATTAATGCAGCGAAGCACCACTCTCTAGTCAATATTTATTGGTCAGCGAGAGACAGTGTGTGCAGTGTGAGAGTAGAGTTTGTGGACGGCGGTCTCTGAGCGCCTCGGCTCAGTTATTTCTCTTCCTTCCATGACAGTTTTACAGTTCAGTTACTCTCTCTTATCTCAACTAAGTGCAGCGCAACTCTATGTGCTATGAATTATGGGCATGTGCAACTCATTTGCATTGCTAATGTGTTCAGAAGCAACTCTCTCTGTTCACATTTTGTTGCCTATACATGTGCTGGGACTCTGTAGTAGAGATCACAACTATAACGTGCTTTGAGTTGTCTAAAAATGTCCATAAAAAAACGTTAATCTTGCTTGAAGTTGCAGGAGTGGATCTGGGTGGGGGAAACAAATGAAAAGCATTGAAGTTGAATATTAATGGGTATTTTCAATATGATTGCTTTGCGGATACAGTTTTTATAAGCTTTCCTTCTTAAATGCGGCTGGCTTTGTTTTCAAAATGTAAAGAAAATTATAATCATAGGAATTTGATTGAAAAGCCAGGATTGTTAGAATAAGAGATCATGCAACAATGACACACAATTAAGCCATTATTTTAATATTCAACATAAGAAATTTGGCTGGATCGGCTTGTAATACAACTTATAGTGTTAAGATTAAGTTCATCGTTCAATAAAAAAAATGATTCAGGCCAAACTGGATTAATGCTGCTATAAATTTGATGAAAGTGGGAGAAACATGCAAAACAAATAGTAGAAACCATAATTCTAGCTCTCACCCTATCCCTAAAATAACATGTTACCACACAGTTGCATAATTAGATGTTCAGCAAAACAACATTATCGTTCCATCTGGAGTCATGTTTCAGGCCACCTGATGAATATACAAACCTGTTTTTGTCTCCACCACCTCAGGAGAAAAACATAATATCTATGTTTGGCTAAAATTATAATAATTTTTTCAACAGCTAGTTTGGAGCTGGCAAAGCAGCATAGCATACATGTTGAGCTTGGAGCAGGTACAACTGTGAACGTACATATCATAATAAAAATAATAATAGTTTTGGCCAAAGCAGAGCTGTCAATCAATATCGTGCTGGCATGAGTGGTGGTTTGCGTGTGAGGACGAGTTTTCCGACATTTTAGCTTTCATTGTCGGTATTAGCTTGGAAAAGCTTAGATATTTGTATTACCTTGGCATTTCTTTGAAGGACATTACGCTTATTCCTTCAACATTGTGACATTTCCGCAGATAGAATAAGCTGCGGACAAACCTTTAATAACTTTTCTGTGTCGTCATTGCCGAGCGTCTCCTATGTTCATGACTTTACGCAACGATGCAGCATTGAGAGGCATCCGCGCTGATGGTTGTTGAGCTTCTTTTTTTGGGATTATTTCGTTTCTCCGCTCATCATACCCGCTCACCGTCCCTCGAGGACCATTGCAAAGGGCAATCTAACAGTGAGCAAGCTGCTATTAGAAAGCCAATACAGTTGATGTGGTTCATGGGTTGCTGCACAGGCGGCTCTGTGGCTTGTCAGGACGCATTCCTGTTCGCTCAGGTTGAGAAGGCAGACCACAACAGTCATGTCCTCACGGAAAATCACTCTAATTATTTATTCAGGGAAGATTTTGATCTCATGCAACCTTTTGTAAATGAAGCCGTCCTCACGATCCTGCAGTATTTCCTTGTTATGGGTTTAAATGATGTACTATTAACATACAAGCTGCAATGGTGGAGTCTGGTGGTACTATTTGTTCCAGGGTTCAGGGTCTGCTGCAGATCTGCACCCCAGAAGCATGCTCGGAATAAGGGTCCTGCTCAAGGAGGCGTCCCTCATACTTCATTTCAAACCCTTAACAGCCCTCAGATTAAATTAATACTCAATGCTGATTTAACCCGCGCGATTGTAAGGGTCGCTTTTCATAAGAAGGTGTTGGTTCCTTCAAAACCGAAACCATTCCCTTTTATTTTCTGGCGCCTGTGCTTCCATTAAGTGGTGTTGACCACCTGTTGCCCACACTCACATAGAAGTCATTTTATTAAAATGTACTTATGTATATGACTCCTTTACAGTCTTGGGTTGAAGTGAACTCACTTTTAAGCACTCTGAATACGGGTGTGATACATAAAATGTGGTGACTTTATAAAAACATCGTCCAGTATCGATGGGGATTCCCCTGAGGGTTCACAGGACTGAAACAGCCTAAATGAGATCCAACCTGGAACAAGAGCCTAAAACTCAGACCGTCCATCTGTTTCGGTACATATTGATCACAGGTTGTGCATCGGTCAACAATGTAACGTCTTTTTTTTATTTTTATTTCCTTTTGTTTTTCTCCCCACAGCTTTTATGGGACACAATGGCTATCCAAGTCCATGTGAACACAAGTACTGTGGCTTGGGGCGTCATTGTGTGGCCAACCACGAGACCGGCCAAGGGGAGTGCAAGTGCTTGGATCACTGCAAGCCGCACTATAAACCCGTGTGTGGTTCCGATGGGAAGCTGTACCAAAACCATTGTGAGCTCCACCGGGCCTCCTGTCTCAGAGGACACAAGATAACCATCATGCACAGCGAGGAGTGCTTCTACAAAGGTAGGCGCTCATGTGAGCTTTCTCTAATGGTGTGTGTGTGTGTGTGTGTGTGTGTGTGTGTGTGTGTAGTCCAGTGGCTGCTGTATGTCCACCACCGTGCCCTTTGCATTGCATGTGAGGTCCTGTTGGCCCTGTAACATGTGGGGTTGAGTTTGTCTCCTGCTATGACAGGTACTTACATGTTTAGATAAAAAAAAAAAAACATTTGAGACATCCACTGTATGGGCATTTAAGGTGGAATAGTGTTTCTGGTTTTGGCATTTGAAGGTAGTACCTTTTTCGTGCAATGAAGGAAAACGATCTACAAAATATACTGTATATCAGGTATGGTATACTTATAGGTTTACTATAGGTACCTACATGGGACACATGATTATCACTGTGCAGTGTTATTGCCATGTCTGACCCATTCTGTGACCCAGGACTGAATTTAGGTTATTTACGATCTAATGGGATTGGGAAATGAGAGCCTTTTTCAACGTAGAAGAAGAGGAATAACTGAAACATCTGTGAGCGAGATACAGTCTGGGAAAAATACCCGTCTGCCAAATGTTGGCTGCTGAGCTAGTTTACTCCACCAGCCTCGTTGGCAGGTAACCAGCCCTCATTAGGGAGTGCCCTTCTAATCTTCTGCTACTCGGTCGGTAAAATAGTGCAAATCCCCATTTTGGCTTATAGACTTGAAATGTTCTCACCCTGGATCTGAATGGCTTATTGAAAATATGTCACTCCAATGAAGACAAATAATAAGTTCCCCCACAAACGGTGAATAGAATAAACAAACACATTGATTGCTATGCTGTGTTTTGTAGAGTTTGCTCATTTTGCTGAAATTACACCCACTGGTTCTGCTATTGAGCAGCATTTGTTGAATTTACTTTGGGGAACCTGGACTTATAGGAATAGATCGCCATTTTGGGGATATACGACGGTCATTTCAGCTAAGCACAAAGACTGGAAACAGCTGGACGTGTGAAGATAACAACTGCCTACCATCGTCTATGAAGCTCACCCATTAGGCAGATGCCAATATATCAGCTGAGACTCCATAGTTATAATCAGCAGCCAAGAAATAGTGTGATACATGACGCATTTTCCTCAATGAACCAGAGTATCGTCAATGTTTTTGTACAGATTGAACAAACAATGTGTAACACGTTGATTGGTGAGCTTTTTACTATTTGTTGGTTGTATCCCCATTTTTAACAAAGGTTTTGATAGCAAGCAAATGAGCGTATTTCCCAAAATGTGGAAAATACATACATACAAACATAATTTGTATTTGTAAAACTGTACTTGGTGAGAGGGGGTCCTCTCTAGCATTATGCATTTTCTTATTTTTTATAAAATAATGATTTAAAAAGTCCATGTGAAAGTATTATACAGGGACACACATTAAAAGCACCATCTACATTATGGGTTTATCTCTAATGTTCTTTGTAGATGCATATTTTATTAAAAACGTAGATAGTTGATGTCAAACACAATCACATACGGCCCATCAAATAGCATCAGAGCACACGCCACCGTACCCTCGCATCTTAAAGATATTTAATTAGCGCAAAAGATACATTTGAACTGGTGACATGAAATATTGACACAATACAGCAGTGTTCAACACTGCGTAGTAAATACAACATAAAGATCAAAAGAATCAATCTGAAACCAGTCATATCGTGAAAGGCGAGCTCTGTTTGGAGGAGGGAGCAGGTGGCGGTGCTGTAATGCTCATATTTCCCCCGAGAAGGTTGACTGCTCTCAACCATTGATTGTATAAACACACCAATTATTCTTAGTCCCTGGAAACAAGGCTACTCTCCCTTTTGTAAAGCCAGACATCAGTGAAGTAAGAGCTCCTGACACTCGCCACCTTTGTTCTATTCAGAGCGAATGGGCGTTGCAAACTCCTCACAGACGGCATATTCGTCATTGGGTTCGACAGGCTTTCTCCGCTCCCTTGTTTACTTTGAGAAGCAACTTCATACGACCCTGGGAACCACTTTGGATGTATACACACTGTTGCTGATGAAACTCTCTTGCGGTCCCCCCCCATTTCAGAGGGTTTTGGGGGCAACATCCTCGTTTGCGAAGCCCTAAACGAAGGCGAACGCCACATATGTGACATTCTGCCACTTCTGAAATGTTCAATTTAGAGATGAACAAAGCATCACGGCGGGAAAGGGAAACATGTGCATGATTTTACAGCAATTCCCCGCACTGTGCGAGAGCCAACGCATACAAACCGTCTGAAAACGGCAGCGACGTGATTTGGCGTACATTAAGAGCAGCCTGTGCAGAAACACTGATATCAATCCAAGCATCTGGTCCATCCCAATCACAGGAAAAGACATTCAGAAATTCCCCCCCCCGCCTCAACACAATCAGCATCTATCCGCAATGCAGAGTGGGATATTTGACCAATGTCAGTGGGATCAATATCAGATCGACAGGAGCCAGAAGGAGGAATAATAAGAAGAAAAAAAACTCGAGGCCTCTTTTTTCTCTTCTCTTCCCCCTCATCACCTCCCTCGCTCGGCCCAGACGTTCTTTCTTTTTCCCGGTGACGGATATGTAATCAATTTCTCGTTGGATGAGAGCACCGGGGAGAGGACAGAGGACACCGTTAGTAATCTGAGCTGAAAGCATTGTTTTCTTCTCGACACGTTGAAATATTCCGAAAAATAAAACGTAAACTATAAAAAAAAAATTAAAAAAACGCAGAGAAACACAGAGGGACTCGCCTGGATATCACCCAGCCTCGGAGGATTCGGTCTTTTGTTTCAAAGGGAACAAAAGGAACCGTGGCAATCAGAGGAAACAGATAATTGAGAAAATGTAATAGAGCTTACAAGCAAATCTAGATGTGATTATGATTCCGGGGTTATTAGCGGGTAAAATAGAATCTGCCCTCAACGGCATGTTAAATGTGTCACTTGATTATTTGTCCTCCAGGTAATGGGTTCAATTTACCTTGCAATATGGAGATATATTCTCATTATCGCAGCATAAAATTACATTTCCCTCAGTTCAGTATTAGTTATTACCATCATGGCGGTTATGTTTGGGTCCAATTTTGTGCCTCAGTCTGTTAGTTTGTTCATCGCCGAGATATCTACTGGACAGATTTCAATTACATCTGGTAGAAGGAAGCAGTGATGACGTTAACGGCTAACGGCTGACCCAAGGTCAGCTGTTATGGTTAATGGCAGTCGGTTTGTGGGTTCACAACAACTAGTGGATGAATCGACTTTAAATCCTTGGAGGATGAAGCCGAATACTTTTGGTTTCCCCTCCTGACATTCCTTATAGCGCCACCATGCGGTTGACTTATTTTGTGTGAAATCGGACAACCATTACCGTCGCCTTACACCAAAAGGGGGCGGGGCTGGATCCCAGGCTGGCCGGCCCACCTGTGTAGAGTTTGCACGTTCACCCCTTGACGGCGTGAGTTTGCTCCGGGTTCTGCATCGTCCTCCTGCAGCCCAAAGACATGCAGGTTAGGGTCAATTGAGGACTCTGAAATTGCTCGTAGTTGTGAGTGTGGATAGTGGCCTGGATCTATATGTGTCAGCCTGCAACCCTGAATAGGAGAAGCGCCGGTTACAGGTAGTGGATGGATGGATGACAGCAATTGTATGGATTGCTATGCAACATTACATCTAACGCCTTCATCAGGTCCATTTCTTATTCATTTAGTAGCTTGGTTTTATAACTAAATACATGCAAAAGCAATAACATTCCCTTCAGTGTCAGCTGTACGTTGTGTTTAGTAGGGATGTCCCATGTTGTTTCAAAGGATTGGTATCAGGGCCGATCTGGGCCTATTTCAATGGATCAGTATCTTATAAAATAAAGTCAATCAAAGGCCGATCTGGTCTCGATTGTACTCTACTGTGATTGTCCCACATCAGATTACCACATCCTCTGTGTGCAGCATTTCAATGCATACGAGGGTGAACACGCCCAATTGCTTCATTTCTGTTTCTAATAAACAGGTTTTAGTTATATATGAGCTTATATCTGATGCACATCTATGTCATTATAAACTTCCTCGCAGTTCTTTTAAATCCCATCTGCGCTGTGTTTACACCTCGTTTCAGAAGTGGAGGTGTTTCCCCCCCCAAAACCTATTGAGACTTCCTCCTTTAAATGAATATGCAGTGAGGGGAAAGCGCACCCTGCAGACAATCGCACAAATTAGAAGTCAACTGTGACTCTAGACGGTTTTGTTTGATAAACACAAGCACGTGAGTTTTGTTTGAGGTGGAATGAGTCACATTTGCACAGAAAACAGCTGCAGAAACCTCAATAAATCTCTCCCTCGGATGCTGATTGGCTGAATGTACGGCATTGGAAAGCTTGTCATTACAGCGGCAGGCAGTCTTCCCCTTGTCCAGCACACTAAACTGGCTGTAATCTTTAACCATAGGTTGTTCAATTTGGTCGACAATGCCATAAATGAACTGTCAATGCCAGATGGATGACATGTTGGTTCCCCTAATGCTCCGCTGCCACAAATTGCCTCATACTTTCCTTGTTGTTGGATATGGAAGCTAATAAAATGACGATCAGCCGGTCGGAGGAGATTCACATCCGTCATTTATCAGCTGCTCTCTCACCACATTCGGTGGCCAAACATTCGTTTTAATTATGGATGTGCATCTTATTTTAGACCCATATGTGTTCAGCAGCTCTAAAATCCTGCTGATTAAACACTGAGCCTCCTCCAATGCAAATATCCAGAAAAACAAATGTGTAAGTCATATGCCGAAGCACATTTCACACACATTATAGTGTGTTCATAGTGGATTTACATGCATTTTCACACACACACACACACACATGTATTAACATGCTAAAGGCGAGCGATGGTGCCGCAGTAGATTGTGATTTTGCAGTGCCACTAGTTCATTATTTAAGATGAGCTGTAAAATTGTACCATTATCCCCTGTATTCAAATGTCCCCGTGATGTCTTAATGAGACCAAATATCATACACGTCCAGAGTATCTCGCCATCTCTGAAAAGATTCTGCTTCTTATTAATTTGCTAGACAGACAATTAGTCCCCTGGGCGAGCTTAAACCCGGAGCCGGTGGGAAAATGATTGCTTCTCAGCTGACATCTATATGCAAAGAAGCTGAACCATTACCGGTTTCTGGTCCCAGCTGGACGGGTGTCTGTCGGCAGCGGATGGGCCTCGTCAGCCACGCCCTTCTCTGTGCTTCACGTCAGCTTCGGAAAGACGGGATAAAAAATGACAGCCATGTGTTGACTGAAGCTTCTCATTAGCACCGGGGAGCGCGCATGACCCCCTTCCACTTACCCCGCGCACTGCACGGCAACTTAACCAGGATCGGATCGGATTGAAAATTAAGTGGTGCACAAAAACCTGTCCAATCTGCGGAGAGGGAAATGTGTGCATGAAGGCGCGCAATCTCCGCAAACAGGCAATCGCCACGAGCGGAGACAATCAAGGGCCAAGGTTGCGGCGCGTCAAGCGAGTGGTTTCAGTGCATTCTGCACATCCAATTACCCGGGAGATCATTTAGAAAACCTGCAGACGTTTGGCTCCAAATTAACCTTCTGTGCCGGAGCGTCTCCATTTTTTATTTACTACTTACTGTGCGGTCGCGCTGCATCATTTACTTTGCCGTTGCGTCATGATGTCGGGGAGCACCGGGGCCGCCGTTTTACACGGGATGTGTTTCGACATCGAGCAGGTGGTGTTGGGTTGCATCACTCCTTACGGCAGCGGCCTGCAGACGTTACGTGGTCGCATTAAACACTGATGCGGGCGTTTTTAGGGATGCCAAATCCAAAGAGTTTGAAATATCAGAGTCCCAGAGTTTTTATATTGTAGGATAATGGTAAACTGCTAAATGGCTAAAATGTTAAATATGTAAAGTAAGTATTCTGCCTGGAGCTTAACACACCTGACGGGGACAATGCACGTCTTTTTAATCACAGTAATGGTTTCAGGCGGGGGATGGGTTGCTGAGTGTACGTTAGACTTGCTGCCAACATGTGATTAATAATGAGTAATATCTGAGAACCCGGAATAGCACTTTCACTTTCATAATTAAAGTTTCATTGCCTACCTGTGGTGTGATAACGACCTCACCTGCATCCGTGCAGCTCATGTCTCCCATGTGATCCTTGTAGGACTGCAACGAGATTCATTATTCTGCCCATTATCTTTAGAATATCAGAAGAGTGAATAATATAATAATAATAATATTACAGCTTCCCACAGTGCAGGCCAACATCTTCAGATTGTTTTATTTTTATCGGACGACCAGCCCAAAACCAAAATATACTGAATTTACTATCTTTGAAATGAGAGAAAACCTGCAGAGGAGAAAACAAAAGGGTCGACTGCATTAGCAAAATTGTTCCTGATTAATTGTGTGTTTGCCTAATTATGAAATCAACTAATTGTTGTCGCTCTGATTTGCATGACATGAATCTGCATTGTTGCAGGGTTCAAACACTTTGCTATAGCTGCTGGATGAATACAGGGTGGGGGGGCGAGGGGGGGCATACAATGTGTGCATTGGCTCTGACATCAAATAATATACATTTATAATGTTTCTCCTTCTGTTTGTGAAGCATTGGTGAAGTTGTGCAGCTAAACATGAACAAAGTGAAGGAGTGAAAGGTGCGTTGATACGATTTGATGGACATAAAGAGGGGGGAGGGGTTGTGGGGGGGGGGACTTCCCCCTATGGGGGCGAGAAACTACTCAGAGAGAGAGAAGCAGATTTCTGTTTTCCATAATCATCCAGAGGGAAAAATCAATAGAGGTTTGACATTGATGGAGGCCTCTGACAAGTCAGTCAGTCACAGGGTGTCACTTTTATTTATTCTCCTGTAATTAAACGAGCTTGGATCTTGTCAAGAAAAAAAGAGCAGTTCAGGGAGTATTTGTATCACATAATTTTGATTATATTAGATATCAGAGATCTTTTTGTCAGGGGTGTGGTTCCCATCAGTATAATTTTGAGGACCAGTTAATGGTGTGAGCACAGGTTTGCATTTTGAGCCTGTAGAACAACTTGAACTGGCTTTTTTTGTTTGAGTTCAGCACAGCCATATTTTACATAGTACATCAAACCGGGCACATATATGCCACACAGCCATAACGCACATCAGTAACTAGGCTGTGTCTATAAAAGTAGAGCTTTTTGAACCACGGGGCTTTTGTTGTTGGCTTCTCGGTGGAGCAAACTCTTTGTGGACGGCTCCCCTGGGCTCCGGCAAGGAAAAACATGCTCATGAAGCATCACAGCATCCGGCCTCCAGAGACCCCCTCTACCTTAGCGATGCGTCTCTGTCTTTCCCCACCGGAGGCTTTCCAGCGGGATCAGCTTGTGTACAGTAAAGGGCTCCCGAACCTCCCCGTGCGATCTGGCTTTCTTTTAATGACTCTCCGGTGCCGCTGGCGCCGCGACCTCTGCTGCGAGACCTGGCATTGTCATCGGCGGCAGGGCCAAACAACAAGCTCCTCATTAAAATCCAGACCTGTGGATCATTAAGTTTGCAAGGGCGTCCCAACCCCTCGTCGGCTGCTGGGTCTTAGTGCCGGTCGGCTCTGGAGTTACTGTCCTTGATCGTTGCGATCTGCTTCGTTGATTTGCTCCGAAATGAGATTTAGCGATTCATTTATCTGAGACCAAAACAAACAACAAAATATCTCGCCGATTAACTTCAAAGTATTATTTTATTTTTTTCTGACACATTATTATGGGTTTTGGACTGTGGCACCCGGCTGCATGTTGGTGTTGAATTCAGCAGCACTCAGGGCAGAGGAGATTAATGTTCCAGTTCAATCTATCCAGATTATGTGCTCATCGGCCGTGTATCAGATCAGTTGATGCAGGATTAGATCGGTTTTCTTTGTAACTAAGAAGAGCCACACACACACACACACACACACACAGGCACTACAGAGGCTGTGCAACTATCTTTGATGCGTGTAAATTGACGCCAAAGCATGCTTTTCTGATTGCATATATTTTCGTGCGTTTGTTTCTCTGAAAACGAATGTGTGCCTTTAAAGGTGTTCTGATAGACACAGATCCTGTATCAAGTTTAGCATTTAATTTATCAGCTCATTTACGCAACACAACACCACCATTTGTAGATCGAGTGAGTCATTATCCTCCTTGTTGAGAGTTGGATATGTGCAGTACTGGCTTGGATAGTTATTACCGAAGGAATTGTTATTTATTTCAAGGTGTATTTTGTTTTGAGTTGCTGTTACTGTACTATTTTTTTTAAATAGATCGTGACTGAAATGTGTCTTTGATGCACTGGCATCGGATTGGTACGTCGTGTCGGCCGTCAGCAAGTTCAGACTTCGGGAATCGATATCAAAAAGAAGAAAAAGACAAAATAAGGGCAACCGAGCCATCGTCTGAGCGATAGCATCCACGGCCCGCGACGACACCTGTGCCGTTTTCAATGGCCAGTAAGAGAACGTTGACTTGAAACGGAGAATAGACTGCTGCAAGGCCAGATCCACGGCAATGAAATGACTCCTCCGCCTCCATGACTCACTTCGCCACACAGGAGACGCTGAAAAAGGTCTATTGTCTGGAGCAATGGCCCACTGAGCCATCGCATGTCTCTTTCTGGGGGACAAATCAATGTTTCTCACCGCCTGATCATTTGAAAACCTTTAACAGAACACAGCCTTTCCGTAATCAGCGCTGTGGCGTTACAATGGAGCGATGATGTTGTGGCTTTTTTTTATTTATCCCATTGATTTTTCTCCTTTTTTTCTTCTCTGACACAGGCATCTGCTAATGGTAGTTATATCACTGAATACATGGCACCAATAGTCTCCCGTATAGCAGCTGGATGAAGACAGATGCAGTAGAAAAGCAGCGTCGATGTACGACATCGCTGCAGGGAGTGGCACAGGCCAATTTGTTGATAACTGATATGGTCGGAGAGATTTCAGAGCACAATGGTCTCATCTGTCTTTGTGTCTCGGGCTTGCCGGAATAGCTTCTGGAAGGATGCGCTGGGGGGAAGGAAAGTGAATGACCAATAATACAGATTGAATTAGGAGCAGAAATGGAAAATATGATGAGGGTGAAATATGATGTCACGGGGAATCAAAACTCCCCGGCTGTACGAATGTGAAAAATCTGCGATCTCGTTGTTTTTTTCCGCCGTAAAGGTCGTCACCGTAAGTGTTGCACACTTACCTTGAGCGGTAGGACAAAACATTTCTATCCGGGCTTTTCGAAGCATTCAGATGTATTTGTTTGGCAGGACGACTGAAACCTGCAATCACAGGCTGAGCTGCACAACACGTGTGTGGATGTACTGTATGTTGGAGAAACATGAACTCTGTATGATTCTGTTTCTTAACCCTGAACACCAACGTTAAGAATAGTCACTCTAACACTAACGTCGGGTGATTTTCACCCGATAGAAAGTACCTGATAAAACATACTTCTCATCAAAATATGTTAAAATACAACGATACAAGGCAAATTTAAGTCCTCTTCTATTATTTTACCCTATAGAACTTCTCATAAAACTATAAACAGGTATCATGGGGGGACCCTGAAAAAAGGCTCAAAAATCGGGTGAAAAATTTGGAAATGTCAATAAAACCTGATTAAAAACATAAATAATGGAGCTATGAAGTTGTTCTTTGGTCCACATGTTCCTGGGACATGTGAGCCTTGTCCTGTGAAGGAAAAGTCACATGTCAATGGGAAAACCCATCAGAAATTTCTTTTACCCTCTAACACTAACGTCACCCGAACACGTGACGGTTGAGAAAAACAGGAATCGGAGAAGTGAGACACGCCCACCTTCAACAAAGACACGCCCACCTTCAAGATAGACACGCCCACTTTCAATAACATCAGTGAGAAGCAGGAAGCTACACAAGGACCCATGCAGCTCAGACAAAAGCAACACAATAAAAAATAACGTAAACACAATCGCTCGAGTTGAAAATCATCCAACGTCAGTGTTCTGGGGTTAATATTGCTTGAGAATAATGCCGTTTGCCAAACGGGTCAATAGATATTTAAGAGTCTGTCATTCTTCACATTCTTGCCACAGCCTAAACATATGCTTTTATGGTTACACCGGATGATGCAGGAAAGTGTTTTGGTACACGTGACCTTTGACCTTTTCCTAACACATGTTCCACCTGTGTATGCGTGGGTCTTGACCACACATACTTAGGTATGTGTCGAACACAGAACAGTGAGAAAAGGGATCTCTGAACAGTATTAAAGCTCGCTTTGGGAAACAGTGTCGGACTTTTCTCCATCTTCTCGTAGGATGAAGAAATTCTGAACCATTCAATTGAATGATTTCATGACTTCTGTTTGTACTATATAGCTCATGTTACATGACATTACATTTCATTTAGTTGACACTTACAATAAGTGCATTTCACCGTGAGTACAAACAAGAATCAGAACAACAAGAATCAAGAAGGTACGATTTCATCAAAAAAGTTCAACTATAAAGTGCTATCAGTAAGAGACATTTCAGTGCTACTAAAGTGCTACATCCTTTATTCAAGATATAGTCGGAAAAGATGTGTTTTTAGTTTGCGACGGAAGATGTAGAGCAGGGGTGGGCAAACTTTTTGGCTCGGGGGCCACATTGACTTTTTTTTTTTTGACAGACGGGCCGGGCCAGTATCAGATGGATAGAGAGTGTTTGTGTATAAGTAAAAGCCAATAACTAAAAAGTAAAGATAACTTACATTACTTACTAACGGATATAACTTAAATGACTCAGCTTTTTTGTTTAACTTGCTGGCTAAGTCTTCGTCAATTAGTTCTACACGCCGAGTCACTGTCCTGCGTGATAAACTACATTTTTCAAATTTGTTTTTGCTCTCTGGACACAAGAGACCTGCTGTCTCTACCATGCATTCTTTCAAAAACTCCCCTTCAGAGAAAGGCTTGCTGGCTTTTGCTAATTTAAATGCTAGCAAATAACTTGCCTTGGTGCTTGATTCTTGACTAGCAGTTTGTCTAAAAAAAGCCCCCCTGTTGCAGAGGGGCTCAATGTAGGAAGCTGGCAGGAGGCTGGCAGGCAGAACCCTATATGTCACATGAGTCCCGTGGGTCTGATGTGCGTTCGTTATGCCGTATAAAACGGACCATGTCTCCGTGGCGCGCTGGCCTGTGGGGGAGGGGTGGAGGTGAGCAGACAGCAGCAGCTGGACTCGCAGCCTGATGCGCTGCAGAAAGCACGGCACGTAAAGACCGCTGTAACGCTTCTCCGTTCCCGACTTGAGTTAAGAAACATCGATGCTGGTCTTTTGCCGTCATCGTGCTTCGGGAAACTCAAGTCGGGAACGGAGAAGCGTTACAGCGGTCTTTACTATAATTTATAATTCATAATACTCGGCGGGCCGGATCAAAACGCCCAACGGGCCGGATCCGGCCCGCGGGCCGTAGTTTGCCCACCCTTGATGTAGAGACTTCCTGATGTCACTGGGCATCAGTATATCTTATCCCGTAGTAAATTGTTAAAAGACTAACGTGCTTAAAGTACAGTTGATTTCTCACGAGGAAACTCTTCATTTCCACCCCGCTGTACAGCAGGGTTTCAGTGGGGAAACGAGAGGGAGCCGTCACTGCAGATGGCGAGGCCGGTTCATATTTACTGAAGGACGCGACCCGGAGCCGTCGTCCCTCGTGCTGCATGACGAGTTTAACGGCTGCGTGTTGAGTTTGTTTATTTATTTACAACCCTGACAAATCTGGTCAAAATGGGCGACTGTGGCTCAGTGGATAGCAGGTCTGTCTTTCAACCAGAGGATCGGTGGTTCGATCCCCCTTCTGGCTACCCAGAAAAGTACATGCTGAAATGCATCCGATTACATCAAATTACGCCGCTGGATGCAGAAAGAACAACAGATTTCTATAATCCACTGTGATTGGACACTTGCAGAAAAGGTGTTGAGTCGCTTCCGAAGTCCAAAGTCGCTTTGGATAAAAGCCTCAGCTAAATGAAATGTAATGCAATGGAAAAATGACAAAACACTGAACCCCCAACATGTCAGCTAAATGATCCGGTAAGTCTTTGGTTAGATGTTGGTTATAGGTTTAAATGGCAGCTCCTGTCACGAGTGGGTTTTAGTAACAAGCCGATGCCTCGCAGCAGTACTTGAAGCATATTGAAGCCTATTGAATTCACACAAGCGTGATCCAAATGTAAACGCAAAGGCCGTCCAACGAAACACAGTTGTTGGCTTCGGCTGTCACTCCAAAGGTGATTGGCAGGTCCTTTAATCCCGGGTGTCACGTTGCTTGGCCAGTGGTTTACACTGTCACATCCAGCAGGAAGGACCCGAGTGTGAACCCGACAGGCCGGCCGGGATTCGAGGAGTCTGGATGTCCTCCCAGTGTGTCGTGTAACTTTCTAATCGCGGTCCAAACTCTTGCAGTTTAGCTAAATTGGAAACCCATTACGCTTCTTGCATTTGCGAGGTATTTGCAAAAAAGGCATGTTCTTAAAAATACATTAGAGAGAATCGTTTATTAACTGCTGCCTCCTCATAAAGGGTTGAGAGCATCTCAAGAAGCAGAGACGTCCAAAAAAAAAAAGTGTTTTTCCTTTTTCCTCATCTCTAATACTTTCATTACGGCCACCGATGCTGTTTGTGGAAAAAGAGATGCAAGAGATAATTTGTGTGTTTTCCAAACCAATACATGTAAAGCGCTGCACACTTTAGTCTGAATAAACACAATTAGAGAAGGGAAATGGGGAGAATGAATGCAATCCTTCACCTCGTGCCTTGTTGTTATCTACATTGTGACACCTAGAAGAAGAAGAACATTCCTGTTTGTTTCTACCTGTCAATGTGTAGCTTCCCTCGCCCTTCTCTTTCCTCCACCTCGCTTCTGTAAAGGCAACTAGAGATGCGCCGATACCGATATTGGTGATCGGCTGAATCAAATTTGGTGGATTGGTTATCGGTGACAATGAGGCAATCTGGTATTGGATACCTTTCTTCTAATTAATAACAATGCAGCTAGGAAATTCAGGTTATTCGGCCTATTTTGAATAGCCCATAATCACAAATTTGCCTCGGATGGCTTTACAATCTGTACACATCCCGGGACCTCACATCGGATCAGGAAAAACCCTTTCACTGGGAAAAAAGGGAAGAAACCTTCAGGAGAGCACCCTCCCTGAAGCAACAGATGTCATGTGACCAGAATCAACATAACAGAGTTACAGCACATTCAATAAAAATGACAGAGATTGTCACCAATTGGAGCTTATTAGGGCAATTATAATTGTATAAAGCCATGTTTTAGTAAAGCTTGATGTCGCCTTGCACTTGAAGGAATGATCCACTTCCAAAGTGAAGCCCACAGCTTGATAAGCAAACACTGCACCGCCCTGTGAAGAAGAGATAAGTCGGACTCTGGATATTCCATCCTGTGACCTGTAACTTGAACACTTGTAACGCTACGAGACACGATGGGCCTCGGCGGTTCCTCTAGTGTGATTTTAATCTCGTCTCCCTCGCCTCTGTTTCTTCATCTTTTCTTTTTATTTCATCGTGTTCAATTTCCAGTTGCAGATGGAGATCTTACAGAGTGTTTATTCACCGACGGAGCGATAACACCTGCGTGGATTGTTCGGGGAGTTGCTACTCGGGGAACTTGGCAACCGTCGCTTTGAGGCTTGCTATTAATTTGTGCCACATCTACTTCGAACAAAAAAACAACAACATGCGGATTAATTCGCACCACTACACTACTTATTAGCTGCTTTCAGGGTTGTGCCAGTAGACGATGGTCTCGGGGATCGACGGTGTTCACCAATAGACAATATAAAGACAATATTTGGCCTCATATTATTGTTATTGGTGTTGTGAAATGATCATTCGGGAGGCTGTAATTCCTTTCCACAGCGGTCACAGATATAAATAGAGTATATATACACACAAAAAAAGGAAAAAAGCAGCTCCTTACATTTGGCTCCTTGATTCAAAAGATATGAGGTGGGGCTCCATAAGCTGGGGAGGAACGCACACTGTGTCATCAAAATTATTATACGGGTACGGTTATAGTGTTGTGATTAAATTTCGTCCCAGTAGCCCCATCTCCCCACGTGTATCTATAAATAAATATGTATTAAAGGGTTTATTGTTAGCAAAAAAGGAACCCTTGAGGATATATCCAAACAAATATTGCGAAATCATTGAGTGTATTCAGTGTTTCTGTTGGGCTCCTCGGTCGTACACTGTCAATGCACCTGAGGCTTGGTTCACCCTATTTATAAGAATAATTAGCACCAGCTGCTTTGCACTGTACTGACGGAGAAAATAGGATTCTTTGCACAATGTGCTTTGCTTTATTGTGTGTAAACCACCATATCTACCTGTGTGCATGTGAAATTATGGAACAATATTTATTTTTTCTTTATATCAAATTAATTATCTGTTTCAATTGATAAGAAATTAGTATAGGAATATATAGGGATTATGCTTCTACCTATTCCTCATCAGTCTTTCTTTTTTGTATATTAGATTGTTGCTTTACTTATCGTATACATACATTCATACATGCATACATACATACATACGTACATGCATACATATATGCATACCATGCATGAATGCATACATACATGCAGGCATGCACACATTACATTACAGTTCATTTAGCTGACGCTTTTATCCAAAGCGACTTACATGCTATACAGTATACCGTAGACACAGCAACGGTGAACAATGAGGGTTAAGTGTCTTGCTCAAGGACACAACGACATGGACTGGCTGAGGCGGGGTTTGAACCACCAACCCTCTGATCCAAAGACTGACTTGCTAACCACTGAGCCACCGTCGCCCTTGCATACATACATGCATACCTACATACAAACATGCATACATGCATGAATGCATACATACAGGCATGCATACGTACATGCATACATACATACAAACAGGCATACATGCATGAATGCATACATACATGCATGCATACGTACATGCATACATACATACAAACATGCATACATGCATGAATGCATACATACATGCATGCTTACGTACATGCATACATACATACATGCATACATGCATGAATGCATACATGCATGCATACATACATGCAAGATAAACTTTCTTAATAAATGATAATCTGCTGTTATCCATTACCACCATTCTTAGACGCGTTGAAGGACAAAACAAACCCACATTTGTATAAATATACAGCTGAAGACTGCAAGAGGTCCAAGCTCAAGTGGGATGTCTGTCAGGTGGAGCTGTAAAATAAACAGTTACAAGGATATTTGCTGGATATTGAACACACAAGACCAAAACAAACACGGTGTGTGTTTTCTTGACCTAACTGAATGAATTAGCATCAATCAATCGGGTGAATATAAAAAAAAACACTGTACTCTTCTGTACTGTACGTTCAACTGTCTGCAGTCCAGAGACGCTTTCAAGGAAAACAAGCAAATAGTAAATATTACATAACAACGCTGCGCCGTATTGATTTGAGGGACAACTAGCTTGGCTTTGATATTAAAACATGAAAGAAATGTTTGAAGTAAATATTTTTGATCCACAATATACAGTTGTACTACCAAAGTAGAATATACATGTATATATATATATATATATCTTTTCATTATTTGTTTACGATAAATTCTACTTCTAATCTATTTATAGGCTCAAACTAATTGGTAATGTCTCGTGTCATTTTTTTGTTGCACGCAATCCGATGCAGACGCCGCCAAAACCCTCGCAGGTTTGCACACTTCAAGACGAGGAACTGGTGTCTTTGATCGATGGGATTATTTATAGCTTGTGCCGGGCTTCAAAGCATCCTATATTCATGTTCATTATGTGCCTAAAATGACCAATTATTCCATCAGAGGCGTGTGCAGAGGACTGGGCCACAGATCCCAAACAATCATATGACAAATTAGCCAATTAAACATGTTTGATGTTCCTCCCCCCTGTTGTGCTGAATAGGAGTTTGCCAGTGCAGAAGAAGTTCATTGATGTTCACAAGAGATATTTGTGACAAAGATAAGAGTAACTACACCCACAGTTTAAAAAAAAGAAAGGATAAAACAGGACTAAATATATAAAGCTTAGTCAGGTAAATATGTGCATAATTTCTTTTTGATTTCCTGCAACACATTTGTAAAGACCCTTTTTCGACGCCAGCTTTTTTTTATGTGCTACTATCTCTGGAGCAGCTCGAGGTTGAAAGCTTAACTGAAGGACCTTGACAGTGGTTTTTACTTTTTTGTAAAATTATAATCTTTCTATAGTTAATTATGTATTTAGTCCACATTTTGTTTTGTCATCGAAATCTTTGCGACCCATCATACAAAACCCTCAAAACTGACTTGATCTTGATGGATTGGCCAACTGGATTCTGTTACAAGTGTAGCTATGTTGAGTGAATGTTTGCAGTCTCCTAAAGATGGCTTTCCATCATGCATTGTCATTTTTATTGTTAGCTATTTTCTTTGCGAGCATTGTTTTATACGTCCACACCGTTGTAAATGGCGATGCCTCCTCAATGGTCTTTTTAAGGGTGAAAGAAATAAATATATTTAAGTATTGGTTTAAATCCCTTTTCCTGTGTGAAGTGTTCATTTTATTGCTCTCTGCCTTCTCCCTTTCTTTTGTTTTCCACCCACTTTCTCCATCCTGGATATCAAGCCTTTGAACAATTTGGTGAAATAAATGTGAACAATAGCTGCCAACGCTGCTTAAAGCGGTGTGCTTTGTGAGTAAGACACCATACGGCGATGGAGAGAAGAAGAGAATGGAGGGGGGATACAGTGCTACAGTGCTGTGGGCGTTTTCTAATATCAAACTGTTGACTTCATTCTATGTATAGCGCAACCCATCTCACCCAGTGACGGGACGCACTGTTTGATTTGCAGGTCGTAGACAGTGCAATCAAGTGAACGATGGATCTCTTATTGAGGAAGAAAAGGGAAAAGTGGACCAACAAAAATACAAGTTTAAGTAATACAAGTAAAAGGTCATGCTTTTTTAAATTGGCCTGCTCGAAAGAATTGTGCTTGAGATTTTGTGTGATTTTTGTGAAATGATATTGCAAACTGGCAAGATGCCTAGTATTGGTTTAATGATTGAAGATGGATACTTCCTCTGACTTCCAACTTGATTTTGGAAGGTCGTGATTCTCTGCATCGTCTAAATACCTTCCAGGGAAGTTCGGAGAAACTCAGCTCAACAGTTCATTCTTGACCATCTACGCTCAAGGTCCACTTACCTACTTGTTCTTTAGCTTTCAACCATAATCACAAGGTTTTCTTTGGGCTTCTTTTTCTCAGTTATCATGAAACTTTCCCTTGAACCGGAGCTTTTGACGATCACATCGTCTTGTCAAACCGTTGATGTTTAAACCAGCGATAACAGACATCAACATATCATCGGCTCTCTTGTGAACTGATTAAGCTCGCTGTGTGTTTGTGTGCATGCATTACAGTATGTTTCACTTTCATTGATATTTTGAAATAACGCATTTCTGCTGCATTCATGTAGTTTCGGAATAATCGCAAAAAAATGAGTTCCCGACTGCAAGAACGTCCCTCCAAGTCGGAACAACTCAGAAACAGCGTTTTGTTTAAGCCAGAATTGAGATATTGTTCTTGAGACTCCTGTGTATTCAAAGATGTGTTGGATTTTACAGGAAAAAGACCATCTGAGGAGCACCTGAATGCACCATCGTCTGCACCCTCCCTGCACTCTCTGAGGATTAAACAATCTGACACTGTAAAAAAATGTAGAAGCAATTTATGTGTCCAGCACAGATCTGCAGGTCTGTGCCTGCAGCCTTTGCAGAACTGTTAAGTTGGCCTGCGGGTGGCAAAATGTCGACTTCTGCTGCAGCTGACAAAAATCCCCCGAGTAAAATGACAAAATAAATTGTGCTGTTTCATGCTGTTCAGCTTTATTCTATCAACACGGTCAAACAGATGTGACTTCTGTACCTCTGCTGGCATATCGGTGTGCTTGTGCATTTTTACCGCCTTAACACGCACAGAGCTTGTAAACTGTTGATGGTGAATATTGATAATAGCAGTGGTGGGCCGTCAGGGCCAGCTAAGCCTTCTCTGCTGGCCTAAACAATCCCAAAGAATTGTTTTTCACAAATGCACTAAATGTATTATAATTATCTTTCCCCTATTAGCTTATTTTCTCATTGCACAGCTCCTGTCTTTGTCTGTTGCTCTGCTTCCAGCTTCTAGTGCAGCTTGTTTTAAGGAGAGCTCTCATCCAATCAGATTTCACCTCTATGTCTCTATGGAAGAAGAGCGTCCCGAGGCCTTCTAGCTGGCCTTTGCAGATTAAAGTATGTGGGGACGTTGCTGTGATTGTCACAGACTTCAACCAATCAGATCTTTAGTTTGACATGGTAGGCGTTTGACGGGTATTGAGTGGGCCGGTCTGACCGTGACCCCCCGGGCCACTTTGATGTGGACTACACAGCCCAGGTAGAAAATGCACGGCCCGCCACTGGATAATAGCTAAGACTTTCCGTTATTCTGAGCATACTGCATCTGGTGGTTAACACTGTTTGAAGTGGTCCAGAGCCAGCCAGTAAATAGACCTTGAGAGGATATTTTCTCATTGTTGGAGAAACTGCAGCCAAAAATGTCTGCCAGGTGATTGGTATTTATATATTTAAGCTTTGTGTTCATTTGTGAGCTGTGAATTAATCACAAAAAACCTGACATGACGATGTTTAGTGTCAGTAAAAGGCGAATCCAGTTCAACAGACGACATTGTTGATCAAACCTTTAAAATTCCTCTGATGTTTTTTTGAAATATTATAGCCTTTCTGCGTCTCTCCCGATTGGGAAATAGCAGTCCTTAAATGTTCAGTGCCCATAAAGCCTCCTTTTTGATTTAAGTCGGGGGAACTTTTTTCCTCTCGCGGCTTCTATCAGTTTGAATGGGAGTCTGTCAAAAGCTGAAATGACTGAGCAGGCTGCCAATTCGGCAGATTACTCCATACATCAGAAAACATTCCAATTCCTGACAAAACCATCAGCAAGAAAAATGCTCTGGACAGAAAAAAAAATGCAGCTGACCTGGACGCATTTACTCCTCCCTACTGATGGTCAAGGTGATCAAAATGTGATTCAATAAATAACCAAGATTGATGAAAATGGGACATCTCCAAAATGTGATTGGAGATGTCCCAGAAAAAAAAATATATACATATATATAGGTGCTGAGATAGTGATCGGGGAGTGACAAAACCGTCTTGTTTCTGTCCCTTGTTTGTGAAGCTCAATCCTTTATGACCCGATCAATAAAGGCTGTATGCCATATCTGGGCTGCAGATCTATGGGAACTCAACTCTTTATGGTTCCCAGCTATGACTGGAATGGCTAAATGGATGATAATAGAGTCCTTTAACCTAATGCTGACCCCACTGTGGGATGAAGAGCAGAACTCGGGAGGGATGGTGATAATACGTTTTACTGCCGGTCACTGTAAGGATCTGCTTTATACTCAGAGTAGGAGGCTGTGGGTGTACCATTAATGTCTCCTATAATGCTTGCCACAACATAAAGCTGGATGGATTCGTGTACGACTTTAGACCACACAGCGGACCTATGGCAGTTTGCGGTGCAAGCATTTCTCAGAGGCCGAGCGGCTCCGGGGAATAAAATAAACTTGGTGGTGGTTGAAGTAAACACATTGTGAGGCCGAGGCAAAGAAGCAAAGAAGGTAGCCGGGGGAAATGTAAATGCCATAGCCTCTTATGATCAGGAGGACGGGTACTCCATAGTCATTTATCCATATGAGCCAACCCAGCAGGTTAGCAGAGACAATTATTATCCAATATATATAAGTGCAAAACCGCCTATCTGCAAAATGATCCAGGAAAAGTGGGGGAAACCCTGTATCTGCACTCTGTGTTGTTCTTTTCTTGTGTATTTTTGTGTATTTTATATTATTGTTTGGGTATCCTTAACAAATAGCAATCTGCAAGAAAAGAACAGAGGTTTTGCTCTTCGGCCATCGATATAGATAATAAAACTCTGTTGGGTTGGCAAATTATTCTCAACTTAAAGTCGGCATACTCTTGCTCATACTCGTATCACACACTCACAAAATTGTTTCTTTATTGAGAAACTGGTTGTTTCAACCTCCACGTGTTCGGGTGAAACATTCCGGATGGTTTTCCCATTGAAGGAGACTTTTCCTTCACAGGACAAGGCTCACATGTCCCAGGAACATGTGGACCAAATAACAAGTTCATAGCTCCATTCATGTTTTATTGACGATTCCTAATTTTTCACCCAATTTTGAGCCTTTTTTCAAAGGGTACCCCCATGATACCTGTTTTTCGGTTCTTGAAAAGTTCTATAGGATAAAATAAAAGAAGAGTACTTCAATTTGCCTTGTATTATTGTATTTTAATATATTTTGATGAGAAGTATTTTTTATCAGGTACATTATATCGGGTGAAATACACCCCACGTTAGTGATGGTGTTACTATTTTAACGTTTGTGTTCTAGGGTTAAACTTGAAATATCACCTACTTGTTTATTTCGTTAGTAGCAAGAGCAATGAGATTTATGATGTCAGACTATTTTCATTGCCTTTGCTTTTTCCTCTGAGGTTCCAACATATTAAGTCTTTAAATCAGCTGCTGACATCATTTATTCTGCATCTGAAGGGTGTTTCCAAGCCCTTCGTATTGTCTGTCTGTTTGTTTGGCCCATCTGTGGGAAAAAAATAAAAAATATGTCCTCGTCTGTCTGCTATTTCCCAAATATAGACCTGCGGCAGTGTGTTGATTTGATATCGCTGCCTAGGTGTGTTCAGCCCCTGGGTCACTGTCCTCCATCATGTCATCAACAAGACCCGCCACGGAAGGAGAAAGCTCTTTGTAATCAACTCCACCGGGACCAGATTTGAGAAGTGAACAAAGCCTCCTTTCTTTATCTCTTCCTCTTCTTTCTCTGTCTGGTTTTCTATCTCTGGGCGGATTGACCAAAGATCTCTATTGAGGCATCTTTTAAGATTCTGTGGGTTTCAAGGTGTATTCATCTTTCTTGTCTTCTTTTTTGGTTTATGGTGGCTTAATACTATGGAAGCCCGTTTCCGCCAGCAAAAAAAAAAGAAAAAAACACTTAAAAATAATATTAAGTCTTTTTTTCTTTTTTTTTTATTACGTTTTCCACCAGAAAAAAAACTTTTTGTTTTTGTTTTTTTAAATAGAAAAAGTAAAAGTAATAATAATAAAAATACTAAAAATATTTAAGTGATTTTTTCTCCTTTTTTTTTTGCAGGCGGTAATGGGCTTACAGTCAGGAGTACATATAATATACATTTCAAACATTTCAATGTCATCATAATGTCATACTGAAGGCGTTGAAAACTATAGGGTTTGCTTGGCCCCGCAGAATGAAACAATATAAGAAGATATCGGAATACTTGAAGCAGTTGTAGAATGTAAACACTTCTTAATGTGCAAACTGCAATATAAAGAAATAACGTAACAAATACATAAATTAGATATGACAAGGTATTCAAAGATAGTTGTATAAACACTATAAACTGAGCACTGGTCAAGAGAAGTGGGCGGATCATTGTTGTTGGTATAAGGTTGGGAAAGCAGTTTGGTTGAACTACTTTCGCCCTGGCAAGACAACGTTACCTCAATTCTATTGTTTTAAACTGAACCCGTCTTTCTCGATTTCAGTGTTGGTAATGGCGCTCCTCTGCTTCCTTTTCCTCTCATTGGCAGTGCCCTCGGGCCAATGCCTCCTCAGGCGTCTGGCCCTTTGGCGCTACTGACATCCTTGATTTTGGTCCACCAACACATTTTGTGCTGAGGTGACATAATTGCTTGTGTTAGCAATACTGTGGCTACTTGGGATTTTATTAAAAAAAACAAATTCCCAACAGACACAATACTTCTCTTGGACACAAGTTCCTCTTGTGCATGCGGTTCGGCAGTGTACATTGGTAAATGTCAAATCCTGGCCTCACAAGTCAATATAAGTAAATTGTGTCATGTTTATAACGCTATTACACATTAAATATAAACATAAACCATAAGAATGACTCAAAATGACCCCCAAAATTGACTCAAAATGCACCCTGAGTTTTGAAAAAATGCTGATTAAAAAAGTTAGGACTAGCTAGAAGGCTAAACTCAACGGTTTTGGAAACCTTTGAGCCTACAGAGTCACACAAAGCATTGCAAAGATACGCACAAGAATGTCATTTGTGTCCAGCAAAAAATATCACAATTGACTTACTTATGGCTGAAATATGAATATTCCAGGCCTTCCTGCTGCCTCCTCACAGCTAAGGCCACGGAGCACCCTGCTGCAGTGAAACGAGCCCCGTTCAGGGACCACCGAGGACTGTGGGAATTTTCTACCTTGAGCAGAGTTGACATGCGTTCTCGACATGAACTAAAATAATTATTAAAAATACTTAACTTCACTCAATCAAAGCCAAACCTTACACAGATACTCCTACAATATTGAGGTATTTTATATTTAAATAAAAAGTGTTCGTTGATATAGTTAAGATAATAAATATTAACTTTTAATATTTATTTCTTCGAAAAATATTTTCTATTTTTTCTGTGTACTATCATAAACCAATATACCACTAATACATATATGGCCTTATTATCTATCTTCACAAGGGTTTTCTGTATATTATAGCTTTTTACATTTTTCAAATAGACCTTGTGAATGAGGAGATAATCAGGATTTAAAGTTAAAAAGCATTCGCAATTTTGGCTGAAAAATGGGTGGCTCCTTAGCATGGACATGATCCAACAGAGTTGAAACTAAAGCCCACCAAAGTGGAACTGGTCCAGTTTTGGGGCGCTGTAGGGTTTTGTAGCTGAACGCATGGAGGCTGAGGGGAGATTTTGAGGCTCCAAAAACATCTCTGGAGGTTTCTGTCAGAGCTCAGTGAAGAAGATGAGGGTGGGAGGGGGGAATTGGATGGGTGGGAAGAGGTGGAAGTCAAGTCTCCTGGATGATAATGATCCCCTTCAAGGTGAGAAGGGAGGGAGGTAATACATCAAAGATTAAGACGTGAGGAACGTCAGCAGTCCCTGAGCTAGACGGGAGGGAGAGAATCACACTTCCTCCTCCGAGGAGGAAACGGTAGTGACAGAGACTGAATGAAGGGAGGGAATCTGTTTCCATACAAGTTACTTTCAAACAAACTAAAGTTACCAGAGAAACTGGTGGCAGTATTGGTAATGACCTTCGTCTCTTGTGGCTGAGCTAACTGGGATTTACTCTCTTATTTGCAAAGATTTTTTAGTGTTTAGGTCAGAGGACTGGTTTGTTGTCACCATATCATTAGGTGATGTGCATGAGTCATAAACACATGTTATATTCATAATCTGGCAAGGAGAGGAAATGTGCTTCTAATGTGTCTCTTTTCGATGTTGTTGGATACTGTTTTTAATATTCGGCAAATGCTGCAAATTAGTTTCAGTTTGTCTCAGGTTTTGACAAGTGACTAATTAATATGAAATACTCTAAATAGCAGGTGAGAATGTGGTTTGTAGAAAATGGATTGACGAGTTTTGAATACTTCACTTTACATTACATCCATGGCCAGCTACAGCAATACATAAACTCAGTAACCCCACATTTTTAATTTGGGATTTTGACAAAATCAATAGAATTGAGTAGACACCCATACCAAAAAAATATTCTAAGCAATTGCAGCTCCATGACTTCAAAGTCCATCCACAGATCTAAAGATCCAGAGCAGCTACTTCATGGACCTTGTGGTGAGATTACTGAGGTCGAGAATGAACAGTTGTACATAGATGCACGAGCTCTTCAGCATGGCGGTCAGACACTAAAAGTTTTCTTCTGAAACTCTGGAGTGATGGCAAAAGTCGGTTATCTGTGCCCGAGGTCTGCTGCGAGTTGTTCTGCATTCGTATCACCGCGGACCGAGCGGCGGTGAGCGGTGTGCAGCACCCGCTGCCCCGATATCCATTTCAGATTCAGTCAGGTGTTGCGGCAGTGACATCTCTAGTTGCTCTTAAAGATTGCAATCAGTGACCTCTGATTTGGGTAACCCAGTTGTCACACCGTGCTGTCTTGATGTATTGTGAGCCGTGGCGGTATCCAGGGCCCCCGAGACGGAGATGGAAAAGCTGGAGGTGGTGGAGGAGGGAGGCGGCGGCGGTGAGGGGGCCAAGCTCCGTGGAGCAAAGATGGGACAGTTTCGGCAGAGTGGACTCCGGCTATTCCCGCTGAGCCATCTTTTTTCTTGATATAAATAAAACAGTAGTGCTTTTAAAGGGGCAGGTGGAGGAGGCTCACCCACGCTTATGGCCTCGGTGAACACTGGACAGGGTGGAGGAGGTTTGCCTTTTATCTCGCTGACTCCTCAACCCCTGCTCGGTCCCAGCGCATCAGGTAATGCAGCTTGGCCGGTGCTCCGACGCACAACATCAACCACGCTCTTTTGACAAACCTCACTCAGAGATGTTGCTGCCGAAACCACAAAAAAAAAAAACGATCCGGTGGGGACGGAGGTTTATTTTTGAAAAGACGGTGTCCATGCGACGGACGAATATCTGACCTAAATGGCTTCTTCTTCTCACTCTAATAATTCGAATTAAAGATGTTGCATCTCTGCCCTCTGCAAATGGGCCGTGGATGTTACAGTTGTACTACAGCCGGGTCGGGGTCCACCTCTGGGCTCTAGTCTGGCCCTTTTCTAATGGTCGCAGGGATTCAATTAACTGAAGGGCAAGTCTTCTTTTTGCATTTGAGAGCAGGATGACAGCTACTTGTGAGAATCACCTGTTTAATTATAGATCAGTCCGGGCCGCTGTGTGGACGTTTCGGCTCTAATCGAATTAAACCTCTATTTTCTGCTGAGAATTGAAGTGTCTCCAGGTTAGGGTTTGCATGAATCAGTTTTTTTTTCTCCAACATTATTTCATAAAAGCAGCACATTTCTTCAAATGATTCAATGCCATGTAGAGAAAGTCGCACGTCAGCAGCTGTCCATTAAGAGCATGCATTTTACCTCAGATAACGTTGCGGCACTTAAAGCAAGTGAAATGCAAAGGCTGTTATTTGCAGGCGAGACAGCTGAAACTGTATTTTAATTCACATATTTATTCAATCAGATGCCAGTGAAACGCAGCTGCAACGTGCCCATGTCGGCGTTCTGCGAGTCCCCGAAAACAGGTCTCTGCACTGTGTCATTTCAATTAAAGTCCCACCTGTTTGCACCCCTCCTGCCATTAACCATGGTACGAAAATACCACACAGATGGGCAAATCGAATTTCAAGGTTAAAAAATACCAACCGGTTATAGTACTGCTTGCACCAGTCTTAGTTTTCCATCTATATCAGTGGCTCTTAAAGGAGTAGCTCACTGCACTGACTTATATAACTGTCACTCCAAAACTCCAGAAAAGGTAGACGCAGCAGAACCAAAGTTTTATTCCATATGTTCTTTCATCATGCCTACATTACCCACAATGCATCATTACATTACACTTTTATCCAAAGTGACTTACATGCTATACAGTAGACTGTAGTCACAGCAACGGTGAGCAATCAGGGTTAAGAGTCTTGCTCAAGGACACATCGACATGGACTAGCGGAGCCGAGGATCGAACCACCGATCCTCTGATTGAAAGACAGACCTGCTAACCACTGATCCACAGTCACCCTATCATTACCAGTACAGCGTTCGATTTGCATCTGTCCTGCGAGAAGTGGCAATTGTCTCCACTATAGAGGAAGTGCAGTGGAGGTCTGATACCCTCACTTCTAATCCAGGAATGCCTTGAAGGAATTCCTTCATATGTGGCACCAACGTCCATCCCATTTCCTGTGAACACAATATATCAGGAGCGCCTCGAAGGTATAGAGGCGATATTGACAATATTGCTTTAAGAAGTTGAACAATCGTCAAAAAATAAAACTGAAGATAGACTTCTGAGGGCTGAGATGCATGTGTTGAGAGGCAGTATTAGCACTGTTTTAACCGAGGCCATGCTGAGGTCAGTAAATCACCTTTCGGACAGGCATGGGTGTAAACTGCACGTAGTTGGCAGAAGCATTCAACCACAAGGTGGTAATTGCAGTTTAACTGCTTGTTTTCAGCCCCTACCAATGCAGTTGTGTGCTCCCTCTGGAGCCACAAAAGGTTTTTACACAGCTTTTATTTTTCACACACTACTTTCCAAAGGCCTGCTAACAGAAATGGATATCTTAAGTTTGTGGCGTTCCTCTTTCAGATGAAATGCTGGCCTGTCAAGCTAATTCAGGGACCTTTATCCAAATCAAGGATTCCAAAGCATTCTCCATGCAGAGTCAAAAGACTGAAAGACACAGAGGGAAACCTGCTTCATTTATACTAAAGAAATCGAGTTGGGAACAATGGCTGTATCTTTGCATCGTACTAACGCATCTCTCTACTCACAGCAGAGCCGCCTGCTGCTACCGTGTTGCTGTGTTTGACAAATAGCTTTAATCAAATAAATGATTTGCCCCCCGATCGATAGAGCGCATATGAGTCCTCTCACTCTGGTATTTCCATCCAGGTGGGGACTTGAACTCCACATTATGTGAACAGTTCAAGGCAATTAATAAGAGGCAATGGCTTCGGCCGGTGGAACCTGGCCAGCCACTTTCCACATATGGAGCCTATGTGACCGGGGACATTCGTCACAAGGAAGGTCGTCTGAACAGCTGAAGCCAAACGACCTTCTTGTGGTATTATGAAACGGCGTGAAAAAAAAAAATAATACCGCCTACCATTAAAATACCACTACATTTTGACTAAAAGGTAAAGTGACAGATTAACAGCCACTATGAAAAGATGCTAGTCCAAAGGATAGTGAGAGTGATGGTGAAATATGGAGTGTAAAAGCTCCTGTGAGTGGATTAAAACAAAGTTTCACAGCTTGACTCTTTGCCACACAATTTTGTTATATCAGCTGCTTTCTGCAGAACCTTTTGCCCCTGGAAAATGTCATGCATTTTATTCCTGAATAATGTCGACAAAAGCTGCATTATAATAAAGCGATCCGGTGGGGGTCTAACAGTTGATGCTTCTATTACAGCACTGTTACCTCTCCTTGAACAGCGTTTACTCAGCTTGTAATTGGATGTTGCCTAAAAGGGCCGCGTTGTCATTAGTGTGTGTGGAAATATCTCAGAAGACTCTGAAAGGAAATCTTTGAGATTGTTGTCGACCCGTAGAAATATTCCTGCTCTTTTGAGAGCGTATGAAAGAATGTTGAGTGATGCAGGAAACACGTACATGTAAGGATTTGTCTTTCACTCCTGCAAAGATCACACCTTCCCATGAATGTGCTAAATCCGTTTTCCATCAGACGAATTATGTGCCACAAAAACACCTATGAAAATGTTCTGCTTTATTTTGCACAGTTGAAATAACACAACATGCAAACCATCCATTGCAGAAGGTAGATTTCTTTAATGCATTTTAGTGAGGATGCGAGTTGATGTTCATTGCAAATTTCATTCAAACAAATGCACTTAAGATTATGTATATATATATGCATACATGCATTTGATACCTTTTATTAAACGTGACAGTGAAACGATGACAAGAAAAGAAAGTGACACAACTAAGTCTGGTTTACGACCAACATCTTAAACCATGGCGGTAGGTAGAGATGTAGGGAGGTAGAGAGAGAGGTAGGTAGGTAGGTAGGTTAGAGAGAGAGGTAGAGATGTAGGTAGGTAGGTAGAGATGTTGGTAGGTAGGTAGAGATGTAGGTAGGTAGGTAGGTAGGTAGAGATGTAGGTAGGTAGGTAGAGATGTAGGTAGGTAGGTAGGTGAGTGGGTAGGTAGGTAGGTAGCTAGGTGGGTGGGTGGGTAGGTAGGTAGGTAGAGATGTAGGTAGCTAGGTGGGTGGGTGGGTAGGTAGGTAGGTAGAGATGTAGGTAGGTAGGTGGGTGAGTTCTTGCAAAGTTAAATAGAAGACATAACATTCTTTAGGTATGATAAATACTCAATATATACAACAAAACAGCAGCGTATTCAATTTAACAATAGAGAAAGTGCAAGGTATATGCAGTGTATATGAAATGTAATAGAAGATACTATAGTTACTAACTAAACAACAAAAGCAATGCTATTGATGCTGATGTTGATTCAATTGACGGAGGAGGACCTAAAGTCTTATAGCAGGAATGTTCTCCTGCTCTGTCCTCGTAGATCTTTGTAGCTCGGCATCATGCTGCTCCTGCAGCTCTGTGTACGATGACACAGCAGGAGGGGGGAAAAACATATGGTTTGGCAGATTTCTAGACTGATGATTCAAACATCAACATTTCGGGCGCAGACTTTTTTTATGTTGTCAAAAAGCAAGTTTGTGCGTGTGGCTGCTCGGCCTGTAATACAGAGTAAGCAGGCAGGTTGCATTGTAGCGTGTCCCACAAAGCTCAAAAGCAATTTGGGTGTCGGAGACCCGAGGCTGGGTTTTACAAGACTGACAATCATATCTGTTAATCTTCATTGGGCTGAACAACACAATAGATTTCTGCAGAGTTGTAACCGGTTCCCTGAAGGCCTCTTTGGCCCGAGGTATGTTGATTCAGTTAATTTGAGATTATCGCAGCCATTGTCTGATTAATACTCGTCTCGTCCCTGTGTCGACATGCACTGTGTAAATACATGGGGACTATGAGAACATGTGTGTGCAAAGCAGTTTGTCTGTGTACACTTGTGTGTGTGTGTGTGTGCTCATGCATGTGCCCGTGCACGCTCCTTTGACGCCGCTGACCTTCATATCCCCCGGTTATGCCAGCAGCCATTTATCTTTTATTCATTCTGCCATTTGTGACCAAGGCAGCTTCTCTGGCGCTGACGCTTGTCAAAACAGAGCCCGTCCCATGACGCGCCGCATGCCGCAGCCCCCGACGGCCTGCTCTCTAACCGCCGGTGCCGTTTCCACGGCACGGATCTAGCTCGCTGGCTGCCTTCTCCAGCCTCTGTCGCTCTGTTTCAGCTGCCAAGACTAATGCTGTAATTCAATAGATCCTCCTGTTGGTGCGCTATCGGCAGTGACTCGTAGGAAGGACGCGCTCACCAACCACCTCCGTTGTTGTTCACACTCGGCCGGTTTCACGACTCTTCAAACTGGGCATGCACCTCCAACATCTGTCAACAGCTGCCTGCGCCTCATTCCGACACGTTCGCCCGCTAAAGCTTCTCACCCAGAAGGCAGCACAGGTTCTCGTCCAGGCTCTGGTCATCTCGCGTCTAGACTATTGTAACTCCCTCCTGGCGGGTCTACCTGCTGGTGCCATCCGACCTTTGCAGCTCATCCAGAATGCAGCAGCTCGACTGGTCTTCAACCTCCCGAAATTCACCCACACTACTCCGCTCCTCCGCGACCTTCACTGGTTACCGGTGGCCGCCCGCATCCGCTTCAAAACACTGGTACTGGCGTACCGTGCTACGAACAGATCTGGTCCAGTCTACATCCAGGACATGGTAAAACCTTACACCCCAACTCGGCTTCTGCCAATCGCCTTGTAGCTCCGTCGCTGAGAGCTAAACACTCAACAAAGTCTCGACTGTTCTCTGTCCTGGCTCCTCGATGGTGGAATGAGCTCCCCATTGACATCAGGACAGCAGAAAGTCTCTACATCTTCCGTCGCAAACTAAAAACACATCTTTTCCGACTATACCTTGAATAAAGGATGTAGCACTATAGTAGCACTGAAATGGCTCTTACTGATAGCACTTTGTAGTCGAACCTTTGACGAAATTGTACCTTCTTGATTCTTGTTGTTCTGATTCTTGTTTGTAACCGTAGAATGCACTTATTGTAAGTCGCTTTGGATAAAAGCGTCAGCTAAATGACATGTAATGTAATGTAATGTAAAGCAAACAGACGCCTCGTTCCTGAGCTCTCCACCTGGCTATGTGAGCTTTTAATTATTCAGCTTCCCAGGTTATTGGAAAAGAAAGCATTGCAAGAGGAGATTTCAACTCGGAAACCACTGAGACGCTGTGAAAACACAAAGTAGGAAGAAACAACAAAATCAGCCGTACAGAAGTGTATTAAACGTGCACTGATGCTAAATTATTAAAAAACGTAGTATTGATAAATTTGACGGTTCTGTTATGGCTGATCCCCTCTACACACACACACACACACACACACACACACACACACACACACACACAGTAGAACTCGAGTTGACGACAGCTTGTTACTGTAAGAGCAAAACAACTTTTGTGAGTAAAAAGCCAATACTTTATCAATTACGGATGATATGATACTAGAACTATTATTATTATTATTACTATTATTACCTAATCACCTGCCTCAAGTTTATTTCTGGTATTGTGATGTCACGGATATTTCACATGTTAATTATATTGACATTTTATATAGGTTTCTTATAAGTTTTTTTGCATTTATATATTGACTTAAATTACATTTACATTACTTTTGATGGTTTAAAACACATTTATCTATAAAAAAAAAAAGATTAGCAATAAGAGTATTATCGATAAAATCCAGACGATACCCATACCCCATACTCTGTCTACTGAACGAATTACCAACATTCTCCCAAAACATATTGCCTATTCTTTTTTCTTTGATCTTCTAACACATTGGTGCAGATTTCCCACGGGTGTGAAGTAGATAGAGCGTTGGTGACGTCTAGCATGTGAGTCACGCTTTTCACACTCGTCATGCGCGTGGAGGCATTTTGCATTCGTCGTGTTTCTCCTCTCAATTATTGAAATTTTTCTTTTATTTGTCAAGTTTGTTTTTTCGGTCCTCCTCCAGTGTGTTCATGCGGAACCAAGACGCTCGCCAAATCAGTTTAATTTGCAGTTAAGTCTTTTGTTGACACTAATTATTTGTCTTTATTTGTATGGCAGAATATTAGTAGATCCACAAATATGTCCTCTTGAGGCTTCAAAACTGAAAAAGAAATACTGTTGCATCTCACACTTTTCTCACAATACTAAATATTTCAATGCCAGGCCCGGCATATTTTACACCTTTGGACTTCTCAAGGTCACGCAGGATTTTCACCCGAGCGATTGTGTTTACGTTATTTTCATTGTGTTGCTTTTTTCTGAGCTGTGTGGGTCCTTGTGTATCTTCATGCTGCTCACTGATGTTATTGAAGGTGGGAGTGTCTCTATTGAAGGTGGGCGTGTCTATATTGGATGTGGGGGCGTGTCTTTTCTCAACAGGCACGTGTTCGGTTGATTTTCACCCAACGTTAGTGATAGAGGGTGAATAAATTCCGGATGGTTTTCCCATTGAAGGAGACTTTTCCTTCACAGGACAAGGCTCACATGTCCCAGGAACATGTGGACCAGAGAACAACTTCATAGCTCCATTATTTATGTTTTTAATCAGGTTTTATTGACGATTTCCTCATTTTTCACCCGATTTTGAGCTTTTTTTCAGGGTCCCCCCATGATACCTGTTTTCAGTTGTATGAGAAGTTCTATAGGGTAAAATAAAAGAAGAGGACTTCAATTTGCCTTGTATTGTTGTATTTTAATATATTTTGATGAGAAGTATTTTTTATCAGGTACTTTATATCGGGTGAAAATCACCCGACGTTAGTGTTAGTGTGACTATTCTTAACGTTAGTGTTCTCGGCTCAAGCGCCTCATTTAAATGCTCGCTGATTGCTCAAGTTGTTTCGCCGAAGGAACGCTCGGAAAGAAAACGATGAGAGAAACAAGATCCCGCCCGTCAGCTAATGACATTCGTCTCTCGTGTGATTCTGACTCCGCTCGACCAGTCCTCAGCTCTCCGCCGGCTCCCGGTCCCACCGAGCGGAGGAGATCTCTTTAACAGTCTCACTAAATCATCCTCGCCTCCGATCATCCCCGACAAAGTCGATTTGTCATCGCGGAAAGCTTCCGACGCAGCAGCTGTTATTCCATACTCGTCCTGGGTAGGTGTGTCAGGCCCCTCCCCCTCCCCTCGACATTTGGAAAAAGCGCCATTGTCAACAACAACGTTTTTTTTCCGGTGGGTTGCTTGACATCCGCTAATATAACCGTTATTGGAGGAGGAACGCTTCCAGATCCAACAACGAGGAGCCGATGTGACATGTGTCAACCTGTAGTTCTAGTCATTATTTTCTCTTTGCCTCGACCCTACTCCGCTGAACCTTTCATGTAGTTGACGTCTTTCATCCCGAAGCCTTTGATGGCGGATTGTAAATACAACGCCACCGTGCATTCTGCAGCTGTCAGGGTTAGCGCTTGACACCAGTGTTATGGATTTGCTCGTCAGTTTCTTGGCGGTGACAGGGCTGGCTGGCTGCTGCCGCTTTCTTAGTTCGAGGCGGCGAAAAAAACACTGTTTGTGCTCCCCCCTCGGGAGAATAAACCGTAGCATTTGTTATTGTGGTTCAGATTTTTTTGTTTTTTGCCGGATGTGAACGGCAGCTTATTGTTTAATAAGGAGAGTCTTCGGGGAGATTGTAGTTTTCGCAGGTGCTAATTGGCTGACATTTGAAACATGGCGTCTAAGTTTAGAAATCACAAGTTCAATGCTTCTAATCATGCTGGTTTTTTTTCAGCACATGGGAGTCATTATCTTATCTCTTATCTTATTACATATCTGTTTGTAAACACCCGTTAACATTGAAATCATTTTAAATTAAAAAAAGAAAATCCCCTCAACTCTCACAGTAGTGATTGCCACGAGTTTATTACAAATAGTCCCTCCTTCTAATAATTCTGCCTGTCTTCCCCAGATGATAACTGCAGGCTGAGTGAGTACCGTCGGCTGAAAACCAAGGTCCTGGATTTGCATGACAAGCGGTACATGGGGTCCAACATCCACGGGGCCCACAAGGACAACATGGCCGCCAGGAAGCAGCTCGTTGACATGATGTTCAAACGTTTCGACGCGGACAACAACGGTCAGATAGACGCCAGCGAGCTCTCACAGGTAAGGATATTAATCTAAAGATGGACGTTAATGCACAATTAGATATCTGCTTTGGAACATAACACAAATGGCATGAATGTAAATTGGAGATTAAGATATAGGCTGTTTTGCACTTGCCTCAAGACCGAACCACCCTTTTGAAAACAATATTATACATAAAAATGCAATTCAATTAAATTAATCCTCATAGCCCAATATCACAAATCACATATTTGCCTCAGAGGGCTTTCCAACCTGACAGCATACGATATATTTTTTCCCGCTTTACCGAGAAAAGAAGAGAGGAAACCTCAGGGCGAGCTTCAGAGGAGGGATCCCTCTCCCGTGATGGACGGACGAGCAACATGATAACAGAAATACAACGTGGTCGATCCATATGAGATTAATGATTCATGTAATGAGGGCTGGAAAAGCACCAGAAGGACCAACACTAGCAGAATAATGATGATGGGGCGACTGTGGCTCAGTGGTTAGTGGGTCGGTCTTTCAATCAGAAGGTCGGTGGTTCGATCCCCGGCTCCGGCAGTCTGCGTCGTTGTGTCCTTGAGCAAGACACTTAACCCTTAGTTGCTCCCCGGGCGCTCCACGTAAGCTGCCCACTGCTCCTTAATACTAAGGATGGGTTAAAATGCAGAGAATAAATTCCATGTGATTGTGTAAAAACACACATGGCCAATAAAGTTGATTCTAAAAAGATTCTCATGATCCCCACCGTTGGTATCAGCAGCAGTGGATATCATAGAATAATGATAATAAAAGCAGTAATAGAAATGAGACTGATAATACATTTCATTTAGCTGACGCTTTTATCCAAAGTGACTTACATGCTATACAGTAGACCATAGACAGAGCAATGGTGAGCAATTAGGGTTAAGTGTCTTGCTCAAGGACACATCGGCCTGGACTAGCGGAGCCGGGGATCGAACCACCGATCCTCTGATTGAAAGACAGACCTTCTAACCACTGAGCCACAGTCTGAGAAATGTCCCTCACTGTAGGTTATCACAAGACATGTGTATCATCTACTGAAAGAGACTAATCATGAATAGTCTCATTGGAAAAGAAAGACAGATTGGCTCATTAATTCATGTTTGAAGTTGCAATTCTTTCAATTCAATTCAACTTTATTTATACATCACAGCGGTATTAGAGTTGTAACATACAATTATGCACAAAAACTAGATGCACTGTGTTTTGTGGTTATAATTTGCAGCACAGGAGGCTTTTTTAAAGGAAAAATAAATACAATAAAATAGAAAAAATAAATAAATAAAAAACCGAGCAAGAAGATACATTAATATCGATCCTCTGATTGAAAGACAGACCTGCTAACCACTGATCCACTGGGACAGTTGCCACATAATACTAACAACAGTTGTAGAGGTGGATGTCAGGTGCAGAAAATGAACGGCATAAATGAGCGAGCGTGTACCCGTGTGCTCAGGTGTTTAACCGAGACGCTTTGATCTCCATACGAGTAACCGTGTCAGGTGGCCTCCCCTCGCCCTTCCCTCTGCTAGCCGTGCTTCAGGTAAATCTTTTGAAAAGCGATGTGGGTCAAAGGAGCCGTGCACTCACGGGAAGCTGCAGCCTCTGACCGGCGCTGCCAAGAGGGATGGTTGTCAAAAAAAAGAAGAAGAAGAAGCTTTTAGTGACTGCTACAAGGAAGGAATATAGTATGTGCATAACAAATAAAGTCTCCCAGTACCTGAGGACTGGTTTTAAATAGAAAGTGCTTCAATAATTGAAAGGGTAAGCAACCCACCGCGGTGGTTTTCAGCAACATGAAACCAGTTGCTATTCTTAGGTCGGCTTCCTGCTGCTCCAGGAGGACATCCCATCTGCACCGGGGTCACCTTGGCTCGGCATGGTCAGTTCTCCCCCCCCCCCCCTCCGCCCACCTGGGGGACGTCTCATTGGATTAATTTAAATATATTTGAGTGTTTTAAGTTCAAAGCCTCCAAATAACGCCTCAAAAAACTTCATTTGGGGCCATATTTTCATATAATTTACATAGTTTTACATGTTTTTACATTTACTCGGTGCCCCGTGACAGCATGCGAGACATCCATGTTTGGCGAGTGAAATGCACAGTCAACAAACCATGTTGGGCTGTGTTTTATGGAATAATATTGTCAGTATGCGCTGAGTGGGGAATTTGAATATGCCCTTTAAAGCTGTTGGATATTACTTTGGATTTCCAAACCTCTTGGTGATGCCATTTATTCTACTTCAGGCCAAGCTGCACCACTCCACCGCTCTGTTTGAACGACATGAAGCTAGTCAGTAACACTTCACATCCAGATGGAGAAGCTCTTTTGTGGGGTTCTTCAAGGGCTGCTTTTAGCCCGCATCCCCTTTTATCTGAGACAAATATGCGAATGTTGGCAGATTTCATAGACTATCAGCTACATGTGCTCTGAGAAAAGAAGAGAAGCGAGTATTTCTGGAATAGTCGGAAAATAAAACTAACTAAACTTAATATTAATTAAAATCGCAGGTTGTCCTTCTGGGGTTTTCAACTAAATCCAAAGATTTTTTTTGCATGCATGCAAACATTCATGGCCTCCTCTGACTTTGTGAAAACACTTACTTTGTCCTTTTATTGTCTTTTGCTTCAAAATCAAGATTTTGTTAATTATTTTTTGTTTTTACTTCTCATACTGCAACCCAAACCTTGTTTTGCTGCCCTGACAGGAAACGTTTTTATATTAATAGCCTTAAAATCTTGAGAAAACTTTTCAACTTCTGCATACTTTCACCTCGCTTCAACATTCCTGCATAATAAAACGTTGCATGATAAATATCGGAGCGAAATAGCTTCATCAATCTGATAAATCACTTAATAATCGGAAGCAGTTGCGGGTTAACAGTGCCTCAACATACGGGCGCCTGAATGTAATTATGGATTGGGTCTTTAATGAGTTTTTATGTCGGTGTATTAAATGTCCTCACAGAATGTCATTTCAAAGTAATGAACAGCTCCACGGGATACAGTTTTCTTTTCTCTTCAAAGGATGTGAGTTTTTAAACATCATACACAATATATATAAAGGTTCAGAGTCGTTTAGAGTCCATTGTCGGGGCAATCTGCGTTAACCTCAGTGGCTTGGACTGCAGAAGTCTGCCCGATTGACAAAAGGTGAACGTTAAAGAAGACAAGAGGTTTATGCAAATGAGAGGATGGAGGGAACAAGCCCTCAAAAGGAGCATTGCACAAGCAAATCACACTCTTATCGGCAGTTGAAAGGACCAAACCATGGCTGCCACCCTTGTGCCCTCAGGCGAGTGTTTTCTGATCTCATTTGAAAGTTTAGGATGGAAATCTCTCACCATAGCTCACTTGACTTGCCTGAGTGTTCACGTGAAGGGGCGCAGGGAGCAATCGTGGCTACCCTTTCAGTCTTGAATGCCCTTTTAAAATGGCAACTCCAAACTTTCCTTTTTCTTCTTGCATTGCTCATATCTATAATTTGACCAAAGACAGAATGCCTTAAAGTATACCTTTTAAAAGGTATGAAAGTATGTACTATGTATGTACTCTGCTCTACCTGTTGTGTCTGAAAAATGGAGGATCAAGATGTAACTGCTATTGCACACAAGGTCATAGCTTTTGGAACAATTACTCTGTTTGTGAGGCAGTTATGTGAATCTTAAAGATTTGATAAAAAGTTTTGGGAACAGGTTCAATTTTAGCAAATTCATGTCGAGGTTTGACACGTGTTTAATTTACTATCTTAATTTGTCTGCAGGAAAATTAAAGCAAAGTTGGCTCAGGAGGAGACACACATAACTTTAAACATTGTTTTTCAATTGGAAGGGAAAAGGTTTGTTAAATGTGATGGTAAAGACAAAAAGAGACAAATGGATGTCTATCAGAAGGCTGGTTTAAAAGTTGACCAGAATATATAACAATGGGATATCAGTGCCTGATCAGAATCACGTGGTTTTACAGCAATATTGGAGAGTGTGGCTATAATACATACAACACACCTACAATGCTACCAAAATACGTAAATGTGTAAATCCTGAAATTGGTTCAAAATTATATATAGTAGGAAAAACTTGAATAGATTTGTGTCGACTAATGGTGGCGCCATTGGCTATGTAAATACACTTTGAATTGAAACAGGCAGAAACTGCCTTCTGACACCTTTTCATCCCATCACTGATGTGTAGAAGATGCTCGTGGCCCTTTTTTCATGGACTTGAATAGTCACTCTGTTCAGGAGAAGTGAGTGCATATATAACCAAAAGTATCCGTGTGGGAGGAATGCCATGTCAGCAAATGTTTAGCAAAACAGTTAAAACCTAAAAGCCTAAAACAAGCAGCTCCAACACCACTTCTCTCAAAGGACAACTACATTACTCCAAGTCAAGGCAGGCAAGAAAGGACTAAAGAGGCGAGCATATTTATGAGTTTCAATACCTTTTGAACTGAGGAATCTGCATCATATTTTTTAAGGTTATTGCAAGATCAATTTCAGTTTGGTTTAGTTGCAGATAGAAACTTCTCAACATATTTTAAAGACAAGAAAGAGAAAAAACACTCAACATTTGGCAGATGAGATCAAATGATTCAATATACCAAAGACTCAAGCAGATGCTCTGTTGTGTAGGCCGCAGTCATTTCAGGCTTGTTGTGTTTCCAGGATACGCTAAGGATACGCCCATTACTGGTGACTTCTACATTTTTGGGGCAAGTCATCCGGGAAGGGAGGTGCAGTGATCCGATGTACGAGGCATGATGTATAAAACCGTCCCTTGTGATCAGCGCTTTGACAGCTGATCTGGTGTGATGGATGTTTCACTGTCAGGGCCATGTGGACGGGGATGAGCAGGTCCATGCTTTAGCGGGCTGATGATGCAATCTGCTCAGTGTTTGGGACCTTTTTACAATCTATTGTGACAAAACCTCCGTTTGGCTACAATAAACTGACAGCTAATACGTTGTGTTTTCTATCATCTTTGACATTCAACACAGTTTAGATTGAGCATGTAACGTTGACTTATAACCAAGATCATATCCAAACTTTTCAAACAGTATTAAGTAAGTACACAGAATACAATTTTTAGATATTGAATAGGGCTGTACACAATGTCATTTACTTTATACATTTGAAGCTTCTTTTAAGGTTCTCAAATTAATTTAGAACGTCTGTCATCATATTTTATGATGTCATCGGCCTAAAAAAAACTAAATCCGCTGAGAAAATCAGATTTAATAATTGCGTCTAATTCTTTATTAAGCAGAACAACATTCAAATGTTGATTTAGAATTTAAGCGTCAGTGTTATCAATGACGCTTTTAACTTTTTGCGACAGTTCAATACTTAGATTTCCATTAAATGTTAGTTAATGCTTTTATTTCATCATATTTCATATATAGTTATATTCTAAAGAGGTAAAACTCCTGAAACACTTGTCTACAGAAAAATTTTATTTTCAGACCACATGTTTCTGCATGTGGCATCTCATCGGGGTCACCATTTAACACATCACAAAGAACATTTCATTTGGGTTAAGTATGGCGAAGAAAGGTTAAGGGAGGTAAAAGAGGGTAATTAAAGATTATACCTTAATAAACTACACCAACATATGTCCTTTACCTTAGCTAAGAGCTCTCAGTCCCTACACATAAACATAGCTTGAGTAGTTGTTACGAGCATATGTCGTATTGCAATCTGATATTTGGGCTCAAGACGAATGACTTTGAAAGATCTAAAGATTATTTATTGTTATAATGCAACACAACGAAATGCAGATTTCTCCACAAGAAAGACCGTCTGGGTCGTCGGCCGTGGGCTACGATCATCAGCTACCCACGAATCAGTCCAATCCCCACTCTTCTTTCTCCAATGTTGATGTGTACTCTGTCATTGCCATAAGTGTTTGCATAATACAACAATAAAAGACAACAAATTAAGACAAAAATGCATCGAATTTACAGACGCTACCAGCAGCAGCATTTAAATGTGTCGCTGTTCTTCTCGTCAGTGAACAATTTACCGATACCTTCGGCATCAAAGTATTTTTGACTTAGATATTGTAGTTCAAAACATATCCTCATTTTATTGATTTTTAAAAAAAGGACACAACCAGGTGGCATATTGTTGTATTTCTCAGTCACACCTACAAGCACTGTCCACTGACTGTAACTGAACGGCAATGCAATCTCGTTTAAGGTCATCAAGCAAGAAGGTCTGTCCAAGGACGTCTCCGAGTGCACACTGTTCGACCTGCTGAAGTACAACGACGTGAACGACGACGAGCACCTGACAAAAGACGAGTTTTACACGGCCTTGGGTGAGTCCAAAGTTGTGTTGGGGACATCTTTTGTGCCGTGATGGGAAAAGTTTAACGCTAACCCTGAAGAAAATGACGATTGAGCCGTTTTGTGTCCACATCTTCCATTTCCATTGTGTCAGAAAGCAAGTTTAAGATGAGGCAGGACTGACATTCAGTCAAAGCCTTTGATATTGTCTGATGTGTTTATTACATGTGTTGAAGTCCATTGCTCCCGTCAAATTAGTCTAGAAACGATGGGACAAATCATGTTTCACTATATATAATTCCCTTGGACAACAATGCAATAATCGTGATTACACTGCAACACAAAGGGTAGTGATACCATGGAAACAAAAGAAATATCTTCGATGTGTGTTCATTTTAAACCTTACCTTCAATTCACATTGTCCATACCACATTTAAGCATTCACGATGTTTTAGTGGTCCAGAATACCAGATTGACCTACTTTCACCCCTGATGAAGCTTATCTCACCCGTCTAAAATGTCTATAACTTATGAACTGTGAACTGTGAAAGAAAAAAATTTACGTTTTGATTGTTTTACATTTGAAATCAGTCCGTCGTGTTTCCTAGGAAACAGGGGTCATTATAAAGATACAATCTAGATACATGCACGCACTGTATAATGTTATAGAGCGTTTTAATATCTCGCCAATGGATTGCTTTGAACTCCAGATTGTTGGCAACTCTGTCGTCTGTTTGGCTCTCGTGGGTGAATGGATAAAAGCGTTCAACGTGGTGCCAAAGGAAGCAGGTCATGACTAATGCGAGACAGTAGTTCACCCCCCCTCCCCCCCACCCTCATTATAATATGACAGGTTATCTGCTATGTCTGAGTCACCTCCAAAACATGTGGACTAGTTCCCTCCTTTTGTCTCCTCCTCAAGCTCTCTTTCTTTCTTTTTGCCGGTTTCTCTCCGTCTGACATTTTCAGTCAGCTCAATATCCTCTGACGGAATATGTTCTGACATTTGGCTGGCATGACACATTTAGCAGTGGGAGAGAATTCATAATCAACCTTCCACTCATCAGTCCTTTGTATCTGAAGCGTTTCTTTGAGCAGACAAAGTCACGGGAGGAAGTGAATCATCTCGCCTGGTATATTCTCCACATCATACGTGAATGTGTGGGAGCAAAACCCCTTCGGGCGAATCCTGAAAATAAAGTAACCCCAGCCAATCTGCGCAGAGCTGCATTTCCTTGAAGAGTTAAGTTCCGCTAGCTCCCAAATACTTCCCCCTTCAGTTTTCTGATCTTTTTTTGCATGCTTTCAGCTTAACTCCTCATGAGGAAATGGGATATTTAATGTTAGTAAATTTCCCCCTCTGCGGCGGAGTTTCTTAAGACTCCTCTCTCTTACTTTTTTCCATTTCCATCCATCCGTTTTCATCCTCTTATCCGAGGTCGGGTCTCGGTGGCAGCAGGTCCAGCAGGCTGACCCAGGCCCCCCTCTCACTCGCAACATAAAACCAGCTCATTCTGGGGGATCCCGAGGCGTTTTGTCAAAAAAAGTATGAAAAAGTCATAGGATGTCAAAAAAGTCATAGGATGTCAAAAAAGTAATTTGTCCAAAAAATTATTTAAAAAGTCATAGTATGTCAAAAAAGTTAAAAAAAAATAGTCAAAAAAAAGTATGAAAAAGTCATAGGATGTCAAAAAAGTCCCAAAAAAATAATTTGTCAAAAAAAAGTATTAAAAAGTCATAGGATGTCAAAAAAGTCATAGGATGTCAAAAAAGTCATAGTATGTCAAAAAAGTCCAAAAAGAAATTGTCAAAAAAAGTATAAAAAAATCATAGGATGTCAAAAAAGTCACAGTATGTCAAAAACGTCATTTGTAAAAAAAAAAATATTAAAAAAGTCATAGCATGTCAAAAAAGTCGAAACAAATAATTTGTCAAAAAAAGTATGAAAAAGTCATAGGATGTCAAAAAAGTCGAAACAAATAATTTGTCAAAAAAAGTATGAAAAAGTCATAGTATGTCAAAAAAGTCAAAAAACGTAATTTGTAAAAATAAATATTAAAAAAGTCATAGTATGTCAAAAGTCATAAAAAAGAAAAATGTCAAAAAAAGTATGAAAAAGTCATAGGATGTCAAAAAAAAGAATTTGTCAAAAAAAGTATAAAAAGGTCATAGGATGTCAAAAAACTCATAGTATGTCAAAAACGTCATTTGTAAAATAAAAATATTAAAAAAGTCATAGCATGTCAAAAAAGTCATAGGATGTCAAAAAAAATAATTTGTCAAAAAAAGTATAAAAAAGTCATAGTATGTCAAAAGTCATAGTATGTCAAAAAAAAATCAAAAAACGTAATTTGTCCAAAAAATTATAAAAAAAGTCATAGTATGTCAAAAAAGTCCCAAAAAAATAATTTGTCAAAAAAAGTATAAAAAAGTCAAAGGATGTCAAAAAAGTCATAGGATGTCAAAAAAGTCATAGGATGTCAAAAAAGTCATAGTATGTCAAAAAAGTCCAAAAAAAATTGTCAAAACAAGTATAAAAAAATCATAGGATGTCAAAAAAATCATAGTATGTCAAAAACGTCATTTGTAAAAAAAAATATTAAAAAAGTCATAGCATGTCAAAAAAGTCGAAACAAATAATTTGTCAAAAAAAGTATGAAAAAGTCATAGTATGTCAAAAAAGTAAAAAAAACGTAATTTGTAAAAATAAATATTAAAAAAGTCATAGTATGTCAAAAAAGTCATAAAATAGAAAAATGTCAAAAAAAGTATGAAAAAGTCATAGGATGTCAAAAAAAAGAATTTGTCAAAAAAAGTATAAAAAGGTCATAGGATGTCAAAAAACTCATAGTATGTCAAAAACGTTATTTGTAAAAAAAAAATATTAAAAAAGTCATAGCATGTCAAAAAAGTCATAGGATGTCAAAAAAAATAATTTGTCAAAAAAAGTATAAAAAAGTCATAGTATGTCAAAAAAAAATCAAAAAACGTAATTTGTCCAAAAAAGTATTAAAAAGTCATAGGATGTCAAAAAAGTCATAGGATGTCAAAAAAGTCATAGGATGTCAAAAAAGTCATAGTATGTCAAAAAAGTCCAAAAAAAATTGTCAAAAAAAGTATAAAAAAATCATAGGATGTCAAAAAAATCATAGTATGTCAAAAACGTCATTTGTAAAAAAAAATATTAAAAAAGTCATAGCATGTCAAAAAAGTCGAAACAAATAATTTGTCAAAAAAAGTATGAAAAAGTCATAGTATGTAAAAAAAGTAAAAAAAACGTAATTTGTAAAAATAAATATTAAAAAAGTCATAGTATGTCAAAAAAGTCATAAAAAAGAAAAATGTCAAAAAAAGTATGAAAAAGTCATAGGATGTCAAAAAAAAGAATTTGTCAAAAAAAAGTAGAAAAAGGTCATAGGATGTCAAAAAACTCATAGGATGTCAAAAACGTCATTTGTAAAAAAAAATATTTAAAAAGTCATAGCATGTCAAAAAAGTCATAGGATGTCAAAAAAAATAATTTGTCAAAAAAAGTATAAAAAAGTCATAGTATGTCAAAAAAGTCATAGTATGTCAAAAAAATATCAAAAAACGTCATTTGTCCAAAAAATTATAAAAAAGTCATAGTATGTCAAAAAAGTCCCAAAAAAATAATTTGTCAAAAAAAGTATTAAAAAGTCATAGGATGTCAAAAAAGTCATAGTATGTCAAAAACGTAATTTGTAAAAAAAAATATTAAAAAAGTCATAGCATGTCAAAAAAGTCGAAACAAATAATTTGTCAAAAAAAGTATGAAAAAGTCATAGTATGTCAAAAAAGTAAAAAAACGTAATTTGTAAAAATAAATATTAAAAAAGTCATAGTATGTCAAAAAAGTCGGAAAAAAAAATGTCAAAAAAAGTATGAAAAAAGTCATAGTATGTCAAAATAAAAATAAAAGTCAAAAAACATAATTTGTCCCAAAAAAATATTTAAAAAGTCAAAAAAAGAAAAATTGACAAATAAAGTATGAAAAAAGTCATCGTATGCAAAAAAAGTCTAAAAATAATAATTTGTCAGAAAAAGTATAAAAAAGTCATAGGATGTCAAAAGTCATAGGATGTCAAAAACGTCATTTGTAAAAAAAAAAATTAAAAAAGTCATAGCATGTCAAAAAAGTCATAGTATGTCGAAAAAGTCATAGTATGTCAAAAAAAATCAAAAAATGTAATTTGTCCAAAAAAGTATTAAAAAGTCATAGTATGTCAAAAAAGTCCCAAAAAAAGTATTTGTCAAAAAAAGTACTAAAAAGTCATAGGATGTCAAAAAAGTCATAGGATGTCAAAAAAGTCCCAAAAAAATTATTTGTCAAAAAAAGTATAAAAAAGTCATAGTATGTCAAAAAAGTCGAAACAAATAATTTCTCAAAAAAAGTATGAAAAAGTCACAGCATGTCAAAAAAGTCATAGTATGTCAAAAAAGTCAAAAAACGTCATTTGTAGAAAAAAGTCGTATCCATCCATTTTCCACCGCTTATCCGGGGTCGGGTCGCGGAGGCAGCAGGTCCAGCAGGCTGACCCAGACTTCTCTCTCACCCGCAACATCTACCAGCTCATTCTGGGGGATCCCGAGGCGTTCAGGCCAGCTGGGAGATATAATCCCTACAGCGTGTCCTGGGTCTTCCCCGGGGCCTCCTACCAGGTGGACGTGCCTGGAAAACCTCTAAAGGGAGGCGTCCTGGAGGTTCTTTCCATTTCCATAAAATATTATTTCAAGAGTAGCGGTTTCAGTCAAGCAGTAATGCACTCTAGTTTGTGTCTCTGTCAACAGCTCAGTATGACTCAAACATCCCAAGTACTCTACTGGAGCACTCAAAGCCAGTTCACCTCCGTTCACTCCATTCTGGATTCACATGAGCGTTTTACATACCTGGAGGTCAGTGCAGTTCTTGGCCGGCGTCTTCTTCGCTGCATTCATCGCTCAGCCCTACTTCACTCTGCCACATGCTTCAAAGATGGGCCTCCATGAGTCTGAAAGAAAGGGTCACGAATGCACCTCCTCAAAAGACGTAACTGTACTGAACTTTTCAATTCAATTGATTTCAACGTACTCATGAACCGAAGGGGAGATTGCACACGATGCAATGGAGATAGAGCCTTACAAAAAGGACAGAGTAAAGGATTTGTCAAAACATTATCAACAGTCGTGCGGCCCAAAGAAAGAAAAGTAGATCTGACTGAGCCAGATGCATAAACCAGAAAAATTAATTGAGTGAAAGCTGCACTGTGTTGAGTTAAGTCTCAGTCCTTTCACATTATGGGGAGCCGTTAGATTCAATGTTCATATCTTCATTTGCTCCCATCGAGGAGGTCAGACAGTCAAAGTAGTGACAGACAACACTTCTACTTAAAAAAATGATAATAACAAATTTGGTATTAGACATTTATTTACGTGTATCTACCATTTCATTCATATATTGCACTGCTTTTGTGAACCTAAGACCTTTGGTGAACCAATTTCAAGCACCAGAACTGTTCGACCACCTGAGTTAAGTTGTGTTTTCACAAGAGATATGAAGAATTTCCAAAATTGAGATTCAATTTTTCAGCTTTAGAGTCATATTTTCTCTTTACACTTTTGCCTTATGGCAATGGTGCCTCATTATATAGAGAGATGAGATTGTTCTGCAATTTCTTTTATGTAAAACATGGGTATGTATCTTATATACAAGTCCCTTTAAAAGGTGAATTTAAGGGTTTTCACCCTGAAGGGACTCACCTTACTTAGGTTCAGCATCTAGTTCAGCAATCTGATGCCAATAATCATCTAGCATCATCGGTATGACTCACATTTAGAAATAAATGCTAATTGGGGAATCATTACTTTTTATTATGTTATGGAATTGATTAAAAAACACCAGTCAATCACTTTTACTGAGCGTGGCCAATCTATTTTATTCCTCTTCTATTACAATCGGTTATAAAACGGGGCTATTTCGAAACACGCCGTTAGAACTATATCTTTTTTTGGGGGGTTATACGAGGAACAGCTGCTCGCATCATCTCCACGTCGTCGCTGATGACTCGAGTCATAACCCACGTCGATGAGGGTTGATCCGCGAAAACCCGGGGATGGGTTTGGCCCCGCCGACCGCCGCAGTCACGGAGCCTGTGGCTGAAAATGCATCGCAAAAGTTACAGCTTCTCAGTATAATCTGTGAGTGGCAGCCATAAAAAAAAAAAAAAAAACGTATGCAAATACGTTAAACGGAGCAGCGTCATAAAGTAAATCAGTTGATCCGGCGTGTCCAGAATTACGGCGCGAGCGGCAATAAATGCCGAATGACTCGCCGTGAAAACGGCACCTGTCGGACCGCTCTTCTAATAAGGACCCTTCTGCACACCTTTGTGGAATATTCAAAGCGTGGCGACGTTGTTTGTCAGGACAGGAGATAAGACTTTAATGTCCATGCATTATTCATCCCTCCTTTGCATAGACTAGGAGGAGGGGGGGGTGCAGAATCAATTTGCTTCAGCTAGCAGTGAGGCAACTGTCTGGCAGAAGTGATGTCTTTTAATTAGATAATGTTACAGATATGAATGATGTCTGCCACGCCGCTGATAGGCGGCCCCTTGTCATCGTTGAATCATTTGCCGAACGATGGCTTAGTGCATCATGGGTAAACAGATAAGATGTCATCTATCATAAAATGTCATTAATTTTTTTTGGGGGGGGGGAAGGGGGAGTGTCACGATACTTCGGGGCATTGTTTGTCAGAAATGAACATCAATTATATGCAGTACACAGAAAGTATGTGAGGAAAGCTACAGTGTGATGTGTGCAGCAGTGACCTTGAACATACTTTATATATAATATAGCTTTTCAGTCCTTTTGTGTGTATTAGATTGTGGCTTTATGTAATGATTGACTGAATAAAACACACTACTACTACCTCCAAAGGATTTTTAATAAATCATTTGTAATTTAGTACATTAATAAGCAGTTACCCTATGTAGCTACAAGCAGCATCTTTGGTACATGAAGTTCAGTAGTTATACTGTGCCTTAGTTGTGTTTGTAAAGCTGCAATATCATTTCTGCATTTCAATAAGGATAAGTTACTCTGTACTGTATGTGACAGGAATAGTCATGATGTTTTTGCTTTTTATTTGTTGTAATCTGCATCAATTTTCCAATATTTTCCTCAATGTCACAGCACGGCAGAATATTTATTTGATATCGTAAGAATAAACCCCCCTAAGTCTTATTATAACTGTATTCCAACCCACATCCTGACTAATGCACACAACATTTACCAAACTTGTTATCAGATTGTAACTTTTAAGTCTGAAACCTGAGAAGAAAAAGGAACCGTGCTCCACATGTGAGGGATGCAACAGACGTTTAGCAACGGTTCAACAGAGCCTGCCGGAATAAATGATACAGGTGCATTCAAAAAAAAATATATATATATTTCTCATGTCTTTACATGTGCCTCCTTTCCCTCTTTATCGCGGAGCTGTGCACTCGGCCAAAAGATGAACACTTTTTGTGCATTCAGGGAGGGATGTGTGCCGTCTGCAGCAGACCGGTCAACCGGATTTGTGATCGCTGAGAAATCTACTGAGGAAAAGGTCACGCTCGCAATTTACCAGAAGCAATATCTCACCCTGACTGTGAAAACGGGGAACCTGGAACGTTGTACTCGGACAGTTTAGGTTAGCAATGAGCACATGTTATTCCTATCCGGGCACCGTAAGAAATAAAAAAGGTCTGGAGGTTAGCTTAGTTCGGGTAGCATAAAAAAAGCTGCTCCATGGTGCCAACGTCCTTTCTAAGCCCTTTGAAGTTGGTTGAACCGTCACAGGGGGGGGTGCGCTCTGCATGTGCATCCTGCAGATTAAATGTTATTAGTTTGGGTACACCTACTAAATGCATTTTCCTCTGAGCCTCCAGACACACGGCTTCACAGACAACAATGAAAGGGAATGTGCAAGTGTTTGGAAAGAATCCTCTGTCTGAACGCTCCCTCAGGCGAGTTCGAGGGCTCGAATCCAAACCCCTAACAAAAAAACAAAAAACGCTCCTGTGCACGGCAGAACTTGCATTGTGCCTTTCTAACACACACACACTCACACACACACACACGCGCAAATTACTCATCCCAATGGAGAAGCTACATCCAAACACATTTCCTGTCTGTCTTGATGTAGCACACTTTTATGACTCCAGCACTTGCCCTCATTCTAGCTCGTCTGTCAACTCCATAAAGTTTATTTATTCAGCACGCCATTCAACTGATTCACAGTAATGACCTTAACTGTCCTATCAAGTAGAGTGGTAATGCTATTTGTGCTGCACTGAGGAACATATATCACCCTCGCTTGTTGTGTCTTGGGTGCTAAGATATTGATCTGAACCATGACACCTCTTGACAGAACACACTGCTCGGAGATACCGCTCTTTGATTTCTGCTGAGGCGGGAAGCCTTGGAGTGCCCGTTAAATTCCTTGAGGGACTGGTGGGAAACTGTGAGGAAGACTGTGATGTGATCTGTAATGGTGATGGGGCTGAGTTGAAGGTGGGGACTGACAGTGTTTTTTAAGGACAATACCAGGATTTTTCCCTGTGAGTCCGGATCTTGGATGATCCTCCAGGTCCAACATATCTATTCGGGGGTTTAACGGAACAGAGGCGACATGGTTTGGTTCGTACCCGGATTTAGGGGTCAGGGTTCGGTACAGCTTTAAAAAAACGAAACCGAAAGGGAATCTTTTCATTTATTTTCAACAGACTGTAGTGCAACCATATCACCTTGTATACTGTTGGTACACTTACAGCTGTATTTTCTACTCGCGTTCATAGTGAACATACCTGCAAAAATATTAACTCAATGCTTTTTTAAATTTTATTCTGACACTATCTGCACGTGGCAAAAGTTATATTTTGGGAACTTAACTTTTGACCTAGAGTTTAACAAATTTAGGGTTTATGTTATAAGTTCTAAAAAATGTAAAAATGAAAATTTGAATAACTAACTAACAGCAGGGCAAGAATAAGCACAATTCAACCAAACTGCTGAAACTCTGAGAGCTGGTCAAACTAATAAAAGCTCTATGTGCGCTTAACAATGTTTGTTTATTTCTCCTTTCTGGCACTTTGCATTGAATCCAATAAGCAAGCGATCAATAAAAGCATGGCCTATGGAGGTGTTATTGACAGCTCGACTTTTTCCTGCACTGTAGACTGACTGGCGCTGCAGTGACTCCTTATCCCCCCCTGAGGGTTATATTACAGGAACATTTGGGCTGAGGCCTGTCAGGTAGCATGCACATTTCAGTAGATTGCTCTGCAACACAATACATACACAACTTTGGCATAATGCCAACACCATATCTTCTTTGCATCCTGTTGTTTGTTTATGGTTTAAACTAAAATTCTGGCCAGATTTTACACATTGCACCTACTAAATCAATTGTGGTCTTCAGCGATGAACCTCTAAACATCCTCTAGTTATTAGTTGGTTACAGAAAACCCTAAAACTGGGCTTGCAGGCGTATCGCGATGACATCATCACCTCACAGGAAACGGTCTAATTCTTTAAGAGCGCAGATGTACGGGGAGCAGCGATGACATCATCGGGTCACAGTTAAGCAAAGATTGCTGGGTAATGGTGATAAATAGCCATTGCTACCTTGATATGCCAATATGGGTTTAATTTGGGGGAACATATCAGTTCAGCAGTTGTGATTGTTCTTCACTTTTCGTTACTATTTTTATTTCATTCTATTCTGTTTATTCACATTCCTTCACATTTTCTTTTGGTTTAATGCAAGACGGCGCTAATCCTGTGTGTTTCCAAGTCTGCGGTAATCCCTATGTTTGTAGAAAGTTTGCCAAGTTCGGAAATGAGTTGACTTACGCTCCCGACTTCTGTGAAGATTATAATTAGACATCCAAACCAACAGCCGGGCCTCCTTAAGGGAAGGCTCCTTCCATTGAGGCAAACTCTGCTGTTATTCAGCACACATGGCACAGCGACAATTAATGGATACTCAGGCTTTTACTTGTCAAAACCCCTGCTGAGCATCCATTCACTGGCTGCGAGAAGTGGAGTTAAAATTGTTTCATAATTCATGGTTCATTTTCCAGCATGAGACTTTCCCATCTCCAGGATGTATTGGGGAGAATTAAAAGAAGTTTTTTTTTAATGCGTGAACCTCAACTGAAGGACGAGGGACAATTTTCTCCACGATTCTCGAGGGTGGATTGTTCTGGTGACACTAAAGGGATTGTGTGTTTTAACAATTATATGTTCACGCATCACGCATGCAGACCGAGCTGGTAATGTGTTTGTTTGGATAATACCATTAGTATTGTTCAAGGTAGTTGAGTTGAGTAGCTTCGAATTTGTTTGGGATAAAAATGGATCAATTCACAGTTTCCTCGCCGTGCAATTAACATAAGAACGCGGTGGTTAAGGTAATGGATTCTCACATCTGATGCTTCAATGAAAGTAAATGACAGCACAAAGAATCAGGGAGACTCGAGCGTTAGCGTTAATGCAGGTGGTTGACGTCTCTGCTCACAGATGGGAAGAAGGTATGCTTGAAGTGGAGAAAGCTAATAAATCCAATTTAACGTTTATATATCCAGTCACTTTAAAGTGTAACTTTAACCCCAGACCTGAGCCTAAATCAAGTCCAGGAAGTTATAAAATAATAAAAACCAGATGCAAAAAGTGGGGAAACCATGCAGACGAAAGCATTGACGCAGTGTCAACAAACATGGAAAGGAGCGAGGAGAGGGGCTCTGATTACAGGGTTATTATTATATTTCATCACATAGATTAGTCCTAAACTGTTGACCTTGCGAGATTAGGGTATATTTAAAATGTTGGATAGCGTTTTGAGCCATTTTAACCCATAAAATGCCAATTATCTCATTATGGTAAGGTCTCTTAATATTAACACCAGCATTGGTGTGTTTAATCAAAGTACAGCAAGTGTATAGCTCATAAAACAAGTTTTTAAACACCATTGTGTGGGAGGACAATTCCTCATCTTTATAGTAAGTTTAATTTTTTTTATTTTAAAGAGCAGTACCAACAGTGTACGTACTATATCTAAAAGACAGACACAATAATGGTATAATATATTGGTCTCATATACTGGTATCATATACTGGTCTCATATACTCATATACTGATCCCTTGACCTCTCATCTCAAGGTATGTGACTGGGAATGGGTCCAATGGTCACATGTCTCCCCTTAACATACTTGTCCACTGTATTCTAATCCTATGCAGTTTGGGGTAAAAAAACATGCATTTGTTTGCATTCATTATAAATATATATATAAAGTGTTATTTTCGCCTATTCTAAAAAGGTTGTATTTGAATATTTTTGCATACTGGGTCCCTAAACAGTCTTGGAATTGTATAAATTGAGTATCACTGGGAAGCTGGAGACTCTTTTGGATCCAATTAGCCCAATTGTATTCATTTATAATATAAGTAGTGAGGCATTGTTTTTCACATTTGACGTCACTCAACGAAATGACCTTTTGTGACCTCTATGATAAGCTTCCAGAAACTTTCCAACAACCGCCAGATCTATAACATTTAGACTTTTTCTATGGTGTTCCTCAAGGTTTTGGTGTCTTAATGTGGTATTTTTCAATTTGAGTTGTGAAAAATCTTAAATTTAGCATAGAATATGTGTGTGATTGGTATCAATTGGGGATTGCCATCATATACATCCATCATAATGTTCTACGCCTTTATGCTTTAATTCATAGATATTCATAATTTATAACTAGAAAAACCAGACAGACACAGTGATGAGCTTAAATTAATCAGCTTTCAGATGATATGTACCACTTCTATGTGGAATCTAATGTTGACCTACTATCTCACTCTAAAGATCCCCATTGCCCACTAAAAAGACAGAAACTGGTCCACGGGGGTCTCCACTCAAGTTGAAGAGCTCTTACTGCTCATTTATTTTGTCAAAATATTCATCACTCTCGAGCTGGTAGCGTTAGATTGAATGATATTTGACTGGCTCAGCAGATCTATATTATTTGGATCTGGGAAAATATTCATACATAGCAGCCACATCACTGCATCCTGTACGATGAAAACATCGATAATGATCACAGCAGAGCTCCAGTTTCAGAGTGAACTTAATGGTTTGAATGGAGCCACAAAGCCAAGGTGAATGTATACTCGTGCTATATTCTCATGAAGTTCATTTGAAGACTATTTCCATGCCTCCGAGCCATCTGTTCCAATTTGGTGGATGTGATATCTTAGGAACGCCTGGAGGGAATGTCTTCAAATTTGGCAGAAATGTCCGCTCCGTCTCGAAGATGTACCGATGAGAATGCGCTTGTCAAATGCCAGTGTGACCTCACAAAAACCTATTTTTTTGGCCATAACTCAAGGATTCATATGCACAGTTTTACAACTTCTCACAAATCTCGTTTAAGATAAATAATAAAAAATGATGAAGCGATGCCATTTTGGACAGGCGTAGACGTACGCCTATGGCGGAGGCATACATGTTGGTGGTAGTTCAATGACTTCCAGGTGTTACTGGGAAAGACAGTTTTCTCAGGACAGCGACACCATTGTAGGTCTTTGTGGATCCAACAGTCTGCTTTTAATTCACAAGAGGAAATCACTCTGAATACACTGTGGTGCCCTCTGACTGGTGAGTACTGGGAGAGGTTTGCTTTGCTTTCCCGGCTGTCGGGATTGTTTTAGAGGTTCAGTGCAAACGGATGGCTGCGTTCAAGCTCTTTTCTCAGCGTTTAACATCTCACGCCAGCCCGGCCGAAGGTGTCGGCGTCCACCGTTTGCTATGCGGGTGTGCCGTGATGTTGATGTAACACAAGTCGAAACACAAGTCGACAGAAGGGCGACGTAATGGGTGAAGATAATTGATGCACATGCTGAGTATACTGCCGACAAACAGGTTTCTGATGCTGCTCCGAATGGCAAAAGAACAGGTGTCACTCAACATTAGACCCTTAATAAAAATAAAAAAATAAATAAATGCAATGATATAGTTTACAGCCGTGCAGTGGGTGGTGAAATATGATGGAACAATTACATCACAGCCTCTCTTATGCGAAAGGTTAAGTGCTATATGATTTACTTATTGCAGTAAGATAGAGGGCTTTTTCATTAGTTGTTTTCCATAAGGTAGCTGTGATAAAATTAATCCAATTAGAGCTCCTCTCAGGCTCTGTTGCATACTAATGCTGGCCGTCCTTCAGGGTCTCCCCCAACAGCTGCTTTGGAAACAGACTTGAGCTGATCATCCAGAGGTAATGCACTCGCTAAGGCCATTTGTAAATGTTTAACAGCCATCTTGATGTGCGTAATGTTTGTGGGAGGAGAGAGGAAGGCTGTTATAATTATCCTCTCGCCCTTTACCTGTAATACTTGAATATGTAAACAACAACATTGCAAAAAACTGAATAACGTCGACATGCAGAAGGAGCTGCGATGCTGACGGATGCTGAAGCTAATGGTCACTGTAGCTGAGCCGAGGGTATTTTTCTTGGGCCGTTCAGAGCATTATAAAATAATCTAATTTAAGTGGAAAAGCTCAGAATCCACATCAAAGGTGTAGTTCCTCCCTCAAAATGATGCCAGGCTTCTTTGACCTAAGCTGCAGAGTTTTTCCATGTAAACAAACAAGAATGCATATCCGTTGATTCGGAGGTATTAGAAGATGTTTGCAACTTCAAAGATGCAAAGAAGAGCTTAATTACAAGTCTATGGCGTGGACATAACAAGCATCTAATGTTTACATCTGGTAGATATCTTCCGGTCTTGTTTTCTCATTGTGCACAAGTAATAAAGCACATGATGCACAAGAAAAGTGTTGCATTAAAGTAGATTGAAGCACAAATGGTCCTGAAAAGGCAGCGCACAGAAAAACTAAACTATAACCATAAAACACAGGCAAATTAAATGGCAGCTGAAGTTAGACTTAAACCCAAATTATGTTGGCACATTCATGCTGTTTCTCTCTACTTTACTCTCTGTTGCACCTCATAACAATATATTGCCATATAGGAAGTTCGCTGTTATCAAGTTGCAAGTTCAGTGCAGCACCAGAACAGGAAGCGGCTGCTTTTAAATTTAATTTCTGCAAACATAAAGACGCTGAATGTTGTGCAGATCCCACAGCATTAAATATGCAGGACCATAGCAGCCTGATGGGGTCCACACTTTGTTTATTGCACGCTACCAAATGTTAAATAGTTGACGTCTTGACCTTTTACGGCTTCGCCAGACTGTGTGGAAGAAAAGCAGACGGACCACAACTCCACGTTGAGGAGATTCAACAGAAATGATCTTTAAACAATATACGGTATCCATAAAAACACATCATTTTCTAAAATAGGCTGTTATTTAAAATGTTAAGGGAGGAACAAACATGGTGGCCTTTCAATGTCATTTATTAATGTGTTGTAAAGCATAGATAGTCCTCACATTAGATTAGGGTCACACAAAATACTTAACTAATACCTGAATTAATCATGAATTGTAGTATTAAAACATGTTTATAAAGCACATGTTAGTGCATCATCTATAAGTCCTTAATAATTGGTTTGTAATATATATATATATATATATATTAATGAATTTACAAATGGAGAATCCATCATTTATAAAGTATGAAAACCAATCATGAAACGCATTAATAGTCAAGCTTATTAATCAAGAATAAAACATGCATAACTGTTTATGAATTGCATACTAATGAGTTACTAATGTTTGTTCATGTTGAAACAATGCGTTATAAAGGCTGAATTAAGCGTTTACTCATCCTTTACTAATGCTTAATAGTGTGTAGTTATTAGAAAGTGTTAGCATGTGATTTATTAATGAACAAAACATAGTTTTGGGAGGTTTTTTTTTACATGTGAGCTCACCCTCTTCAGTGTGTGTTACCGCCTCTCTTTCCTTTGTTAGGTTAAGCATGCTCCATTTAAGTTTCTTCACTCAACATCACAGTCAGCTTGTATTTTTTTTACTCTTTTCTAAACTGAGCTGGGAGGAAATCCAGCGTGGTGCGGTGCAAAGGTGTCACCGCTGCCTGTCAACACGTTAGTCTTTAAAGCAGATCACCTGATTAGCGTTGCCATTGTCGCCTCGTGGTTCTGCAGGGATCCACTTTGTTTAGTGGTGCGACAAGTGGCAGCATTTCAACATTAAAAAGCAGAAATAAGTAGCTTCCTTGGTTTGACAAAAGGGGGAGTTTGTGTGTTTCAACTTTCAAACTGTCTTCTCTCTGTCAAACATTCAAGTCCACCGAGTCCCTCATCTTCAAATCAAAAACAAACACTCCATTCCTCTTGTTTTGGGAGAGAGTTTGCACAAATCAACCATCCAAAGATCTGAGAATGTGCACATGTGTGTATTCTGGTTTTGGAGTGTTTTATTTTCCTTCCCCTTTTGAGTCTTTGCGCATGGTCTATGAATACTCAGCATCAGGGAACTTACTTTTATCTCTCCGCTTCAAAATGTCAAACTCAAAGCAATTGGGGGTACACAACCTTTCAGCCTTGGTAATATGGAGCATCATTGAGAGGGAGAGAGAGAGGGAGATAGGGAGTGTGTTAGAGGAATGAGAGACTTGGTGAAGATAGACAGAGCGGGCATGTGTTGGAGAAAGAGAGCGGCAGAGAGGATGGAGCGAGGGGGTTGGCTAAGAAACCTTCGTGCAATTTGTCTTCCGGCGGGGCCGGGCCCCTCGCAGCGTCTTGCAGGCCCGGGCTATTTTCCTTGACAAGCTTGTTGCCTCCAGTGCAATAGGTGATTTACCTCTCGCCGCGGCACTGACCAACATCCCCTTCTGGGAGCAGAGCAGAGTAAATCAAAAGTCTGGACGCCGCCGTTAATCACTAATTACAGGTTTGGACGGCGAAGGTTGATCCTTCCTTGGGGGCTGAGTCCCTCAGGCCTCAAATCAGATCCCCCCCCAAAAAAATAGAAAAGAGAAGCCAAGGCCACTCCCTCGTGTGATAAATCTTTCACAGAGGAGGCGCAGGAGTGTTTGAGGCAGCTCCAGACTCCCGTCTCTCCGAGGAGTTTCTCGTTCAGGTCGGAGTCCAGGCCTCGCTTCCTTCTTCCCTCCCCTCTTGCCTGCATCCACCGGCTAAAGCTACGATGGAGCCGGCCGACTTTCTTCTTTAAATTCTCCATTTCGATGCCCCCGGGGGGATCGGCGGCAAATGGAGTGTGTTGCTTGCAGGGTGCAGCACCAGCATTAAGATACAAGGGGGCTGTAATTGAATGGTTAGGGAGGACATTATTGGAGGAGACTTTCAGCAGCATATCCTCCCACCGTCTCCTTAACGTTACGCAGAGCGCCGAGTGGCTGGATGCCGTTGATCGGATGGCGATGGCGGCGCCATCGTTGTCAGGGGAGGAAGAGGGTCTCGGATTAGCCGGGCGTGACTGATGGAAGATCCATTTTTCTTAATTCTTTACTTTCTGCATCAGAGCAGATTTTATGTGTTTCACTTTCCCTGCTGTGTTCTTGTTCCACTATTTATGGATTTCTTTGGGGTCGTCATCAGGTTTTGGGTTGCTGTCTTAGATTTTTGGTTGTTTGACATCTTTAAATTGTTTTAATCTTATGTTGGTTGTTTTTCATTTAAGTTTTTTTGTCTTTTTTTTCTGCACTAAGCCCAGTGTGTTTTTTTTACAGCATTCAATCTCACAAGATGAGCAGTTTTAAAGAAGCCAGGAGGTTTTTGTTGGCATTACTGCTTGTAGCGGATGTAGTAATCAATAATTGATTAATATCAAAATGTAATGATATTTAATAACACAGTTCTGAATCATAAACCCATGAATTAGTGTTAAAAGGTTAAAGATTCTTCACCGTCATCATTATTATCACATTTCAGTTTTTCTTCTGCTATTTATGAATCGCATTCAGATTTTGGGTTGTTTGACATCTTTAAATTGTCTTAATCTTAAAAAAATACTTTTTTCTACACATACACTAAGTTCAGTGTTGTTTTTTTTACATCATTCAGCCTCACAATATGAGTAGTTTTAAAGAAGCCCTGCAAAAGCAGGAGTTTTTTTGCAGACGTAATAATCAATAATTGATTAATATCAAAATATGTAATGATATTTAATAACAGTTCTGCATCATAAACCCACAAATTAGCGTAAAAAGGTAATTATTATCACATTTCAGTTTTTCTTCATCTTTCAACCCTTGTCTGCAGCCCCGCTCCTCCTTCATATTTATTTCATTTCTTTCCTCTCTGTCCGGCTCTCCACCCCTGACTTCCACTGTCAAGTCTTTATTGCGACAAACAGCTTTTAACCGATCAAACGCGCCCCATCAAATGATCACTGTCACATTAAGATGTCCACAGGGGGAAATGTTACAGTGACTTTATGAAGTTGGTTATTTCTTGTCATGTTCCATTTAAACCCATCTTTTCTTAGACAAACACAAGTGACGGGTTGTGTTCGCGACAAGAGAAACGTCCCTCCGTGTAGGCCGTCACAAGACATTCGTATCATCTACTGAAAGAGACTAATCATGAACAGTCTCATTGGAAAAGAAAGACGGATCGGCTCATTAATTCATGTTTGAACCTGCAATCTTGTCTGTGTGATGTGTGTTTATGAGATGATTTAGATACAAATGAAACACTTTTTTTCTTTGTTTTTTCTTTAAAAATCTACAATAAATATTCTGGAAACCATTTCCCACACCAGCCATGACGGCAAACCAAACCAGGGGCGTACTTCACGCTGCTGAAGATCACATAAGCATCACTCCCACTGTGTGATGTGTGTTTATGAGATGATTTAGATGCAAATTAAACACTTTTTTTTTGTTTTTTCTTTAAAAATCTAGTTAAAAATCTAAATAAATAATCTGGAAACCATCTCCCACACCAGCCCATGACGGCAAACCAAACCAGGGGCGTACTTCACGCTGCTGAAGATCACATATGCATCATTCCCAACTGCTTGTATTGCAAGATGACTTTGGGCACGGCACCGAGAACAGCTGTAATATTCGATACAGTCTGATGCAACCGCACGGCAATACGCACCGACTTCATGGAGCTCATGATGTTACATTTATGTCAACTCTGTCACACAGGTGTCGGCGCAACGGTGGGTTATGGTCTGAGGTTACATCTACATTGAATTCACATTATGCTGTTCGGTGTTTTAGTCCCCGAAGCCGGAAGTAAAGATTTATATTACTTTGTAAAGCTGTTATTTGGCTTTCTGGGTGAACACAATGGGAATAACATCTCATAATATAAAAATAGCAGCCAGTGTAAAAGTCATTTTCACCTGGATTTTTTTCTTTTCTTATCCCCATGAACCCCAAAACTTGTTATATTTCCAGCAGAAGGAACAAAGTTATCACAGTTTACAGTAATCTATGAATAGAAAGTGAAGAGAAAAGTGCGAATACAAGAAAAAGTGAAATATTTCCTGTTTAATTGTGGTTTTCTTTAATCAGTTTATTTAATGAAATCACACAGATTGTGGTATTTATTATACTTTCACACAACACTGCACTGAAGCCTCACAAATGACCACACACTCTCAAAACTTTGAATTATACTCCGCTAGGAAGAAAAAGCCCATTATTACCAAAATGAGAGATTAGAAGAGCTTTCCCACTGAAAAGAGGTCTGACTTTCCTCACGGCTCCGGGATGATTGGCCCCGGATCTAACGGACTAGCCGGGTTCACAGTTCAAAGACGCAACAAGTGGACCCAAAAAAAAAAAAAAAAAAGAAAATGACAGAGAAGGTTAAAAAGCGCTCAGAGGCCGGGGGTACGATGCCGCCGGAGTCGCGGCGTAATTGAAGGTGCTCTCATCCCGACTCCCTGGGCTGTGGCAAGTGAACACTGTCCACTGGGCCTGCTCTTTCATTAGCTTTTGTATTTCATGCCCTTAGGAGCAGAACAAATTGAGTCTCTGTTTCCTTTTGCTCTGTTGCTCATTACCCAAGAGAAAGATTAAAAAGCTTTCTCTCACTGGCGGCGTTACATAACGCCACCACAGAATGGATGAGGGCACATTGTCCCATCCAGAGTACCGGACACACAAAAGGCCTTAACTAGGCCTGCCGACCTCTCGCCGACCCACCACGGCTTTTATTAATGGAAGCGTTATCTCTCAGTTATGAGTGGAAATGAACCGCAGACCCCACAACCACCTCTCAGCATCACCAGAAACATATTTCGACATATATTATATGTATTGCAGGAGTATTGGATTGAGAAAGCTCCGCCTCTCGGCCTGTAGGCCTGTGTTTCCATGGGGAGCCTCACTGGCAGCAGGTTTTTTTTCCGTGATACTTTCTTAACGAAAGGATGCACTCCTGGGCTTTTACCACAATGTGGAGAGCCTCGCTTATTTTAAACTAACTTCTAGTTCCACGGCAGCGATCTTCAGGTGAGGTTTCATCAGACCAGCAGCTGTCGTGCCTCCCAGAGGTGGCTGCTCTGTAACCGTTAGCTAAGAAAGAGCTAACGGAGGTTTCATCAGACTAGTTGTGCAGCCTCGGTGCATCTTTAACTAAACACATCTGCCTCCTTTAACTAAACACATCTGCCTCCTTTAACTAAACACATCTGCCTCCGTAGCACAACAGCAGCTAATTGAGACACTTGTGTTCTGTATTCTTGTTTTCAGGCTTCATTGGGAGGGAAATGTGGGCAGAACATGAATTGCAATGTAAATTATCTCAGTGGGTTTATTCCACTGAGTTATGAGCTGGTGCAATATAGAGATGTTCACCAAGTATAGGCAAATTAAAAGTTTTACAAAGAACTGCAACTGTGGGCTCTTTTATTTAGAGCAGTTTATTTTACTTTCTCAAAATGTAGATTGAGTCAGTATCCTTAAAGGTGCAACACATAGGGGACAGCATTTCACCTCTAGAAGTTAAGATAAGATATTTATTAGTCCCCCAGTGGGGAAATTGCAGGATTACAGCAGCAGACAGGTAAAGTGCACACAAGAGACACATAGTAAAAAAAAGATTGTTTGAAAAAATTAATTTAAATATACAGTAAAACAGTAAATAATCCACGATAGCACTATTATATATACAGACAGAATACAAATGTATTTATATATTTATATTGCAGCAGTTGAAGTGATTAAAGTGACCAAAGTGATCCATACTGGGTCCATACAACCTAAATACATAGTCATTGGTTATAAAATCCTCCCGTGTGGCGTCGGCCATGTTTGTGCTTGCTGTGCCGCTAACAGGGGGCTTCACGGCCCAGTGGACAGGACGTGCCCCCCACTTTGGACATGATCCAATAAATTAATATCCAAAACGTACACGGTTATTAACAAGCCGCCTCTGCAGCTCGACTTCAGCATCTCCTCAATTTGGATTTAGCACATCCTGGACGCTCTATTGTGCCTTTTGAGCTACAAGTAGTCGTACGAGGCTCGTTTCAAATATCAACCTGATACATAGACGTCTATGACATCATCTCCTCAAGTTGGATTTAGCACATCCTGGACGCTAGTGTGCCTTTTGGGCTACAATTGGTTGTACGAGATATCAGATATCAACCTGATACATAGACGTCTATGACGTCACCATTGTAGCCTCCTCACGCCCCGTCGATAACGTTCTTGACCGTCGCTCCTTTGGAGACAACCCGTCTGACGCTGTGTTATTTGCCTTCCTCTCGCCAACAGATGTGTACCTGCTCACGCTGCCGGATGACCAGAAAGTGAGCGTCACCACCGTCACCGTCGGCCAGAGCGCCGTGTTGACGTGCGCCATCGCTGGGGAGCGGAGGCCTCCCATACTGTGGAAGAGGAACCAGCAATATCTCAACGCCTTGAACCTGGAGGACATCAACGTAAGGCATCCCCCTCTCCGATCTTTGGGTTTACGGATGGGTTAATGGGTGCATCAATAGGACACGTAGCCACATTAACAGGTAGACAGATGCATGATGGTATTTATACACAACACACGCTCAGGTGTACTAAATTCTGCACATTTGAGATTATTTCCAGTCAAATTTCTATTTTTTTTTGGCAGTCTCTCAGATTGTCAGCACGTTTTATTTGACTGTTGGCGCTGGCTTTGTATTCGTGGGTCTGACAGTAATCCAGGATGTCAGGTTGTGCGCATGTTGTCTGTGTTCAGAGACTGCTGGGAGGGACAGAGATCTCCGACAAAGAAAGGGGATGAAGGGGGGATACCAAAGGGGTTCAGCCCTAGAGGAAGAACCTACTTTCACGTCTTGTGAAAGTCTGTGTGTGCATATATGTGTGTGTGTGTGTGTGTGTGTGTGTGTGTGTGTGTGTGTGTTGCACGGCCCCATACAGGCCCCGTGTCACTTCCATCCACATCAAAGGGAGCTCTGGTACTTATGTGGCGATGTACAGAGGAGCCAGACCCCCTTTCCCCCCTCCGTGCATCAGGGCTGACCAAGATGAGTGTCATGCTGCTGTGCATAATTAAGTCAACAGTGTCGCAGTAGATAAAGGGAGACCCAGCGAAGCCACTAATGTATCATTAAATGTTGATGACCCTTAAAATGAGTAAGAGGCGGCCAGCTGTCGCCAGTCATCCTTGGCACCATCAACTGGCTCTAAACTGGTGCGCCGGTTCGGGCGGGTCGGTGATGTGTGAGCGCCCGGCGACGCCATTTTCAGCCTTTTAATGTAATTTGTTATAATATATAAAGACTGCTTTTAAGCAATGTATGGACAGAAATGATTTATGCAAGTGCAGGCTGTAACAAAAAAAAGAAATGTCAAGACAGATTATTTCCTGAAAACGCTTCTGAATATCTTTTGGAAGATTTATAGGAGGGGGAAAAAACAGAGGTGCAAGGTCTTGTAAGGTGATCGACGCTGGCTTTGATCTATCTTGCATTTTTATATATATATATACTTTTGTTACCAAGAACTGTTGCAGTTCTTTCTTTTTTCTTGTTCAGATTCAATAGAGCTTCTGTCTCATCTCCTGATTTCGCCTGGAGACACACAGCAGAGTTCAGCGTCCCGACCAGAGGTGGTCTTTATCTGCGCTTCACTCGCAGCCGTCAGCTCCCCGGCGACTAACATCAGATCTCGCACGGCGGTATTTTTCAATTCAGACGGCGGCTCGGGGATGAAAAGCTTCTGCTTGCCAAACGCTGTTCAGTACATCCAATGGAGGCGCACACACACACACACACACACACAAACACACGCTTTGTGTGAAGTTCGTCAATAGCTGGAATAATGAAAGCATGAACCATCATAGACCTGACATGAACCCATTACCTTTTCAAATTGTAGAACAACGTTTTTGGGGGATTTTTCTTCTTCTGTGGAATCATAAAGGCTTCCTTTTTGTTTCCGCCTGTACTGAGAGAGTGAGAAGAAGAACAAGCTGTGGTGGTTATCAATCAAAGCTTGGCCTTTGGCGGTTTGAAGCCATCAGACTGCCGGAGACATCAAAGTGTGATTTCCGTCCTCAAAAACCTTGAGTTTTCCTAAAGCTTGAGTTATTTATCCGAGATCCGACCGAGAAGAAAGACGGATGCAACTCACGCTGAGCCACTTTGTAGCGTCAGGATCCTTTAACCCTGAACACCAACTAAAATAGTCGCACTAACACAAACGTAACCCGATTTTCACCCGATATATAAGTATATATGAAATATGTTAAAATACAACTATACAAGGCAAATTGAAGTCCTCTTCTATTATTTTATAGAATTTCTCATAAAATAAAAACAGGTATTATGGGGGGACCCTGAAAAAAGGCTCAAAATCAGGTGAAAAATGAGGAAATCGTCAATAAAACATTATTAAAAACATAAATAATGGAGCTATGAAGTTGTTCTTTGGTCCACATGTTCTGGGACACGTGAGCCTTGTCCTGTGAAGGAAATTATTTTTTACCCTCTAACACTAACGTGAAAATCACCCAAACACGTGAAGGTTGAAGAAACCAGGGATTGGAGCAGAGAGACACGCCCACTTCCAATAAAGACACGCCCACTTTCAATGAAGACATGCAGCATGCCGGGTTGATGCCAGCTCAGCGTTACACTACTGCGGGGACTAATCTGTCTCTTCAGACTGAGCGCTGCCTGTACTCTGACCCCCGAGGTCGGCCATCGTCAGATTAAATTATTTTTTTTGTTGGTGTCCAACAAAGCCTGAGTTTACAACAAAGCCTGAGTTTACAACCTCTGCGAGTGCACAGATCTTCTCCACAACGGTGCCTGAATCAGCACCGGTCTCCTGCGGCTCATCAGAAAAACTGTGTGCAAACCAGGAAGCACCAACGGAACATCAGCTGCACACCATCGCCGGCTTAATCCAGATTTATTTTTGGCTCTCAGACTTCCAGTCAATCATCGTTGGCCCTTCCCAGAGAGGAGCGTGGATTTCACCGGCACCTGTTATCCACAGTCTAATTCTAAATTGCCTCTCAGACAATTTCCGCATAATTGCCGGCTGTTAATATTTGTGAGCGTCGACTGCCAGACTTAATTAGAGTCGCATCCCTGTGAGTACACATGCAGTTTATGACGTCTAATCCTGCGGGCCTTCCCAGTTTAGATATTTGGTTATTTGAGAAATGTTGTCGACTGAGTGAGCCGCACATTAATCCCGGTGGTGCGCTTGTATCCCGGAGTTCAATAGAGCTTCTCCAAATTTTGACAAAGCAGCTTACTGTAATTCCATGAAGTTGACAGTTGCTGCGTATTGCATCATCATCCGAGGCTGTCAGTGTTTCAACCCTCCCTGAGTGGCCGAGCCAAAGACATAGTGGCGTGTGTGTGTGTGTGTGTGTGTGTGTGTGTGTGTGTGTGTGTACCTTCATGTTTGCGTTTGGGGATGGTCGAAGGGCGAGTTAAGTATATTTTGTATTTCTGTAAAAGTTTAGAGAGATCTGAGCAGGATATCCTGGTTGGACATGTCATCTAATTTAAAAAGGTCCTTGTGAAACCAATTTTTTTGCTTCAGTCGTGACGAAACATGGAATTATTAAAAAATAGAAAATATGTTTTGAAGACTGCAGCTCCAACAGGAATAGACATAACTCAGGAAGCTGTACAATGAGAGCTAACTTGTTATTATTCTCCTTCTTTATCTTGTCTTTTTCGTTTTTATCTCCCATAATGCTTTGGTGCCTTATTCTTGTGGGTTTAATACTATTTCTGCATTGTTGTGTATGTGACCATTCATAAATATCTACATTTTAATTTTGATCAGTGTGTCTATACTGTAGTATTATGTGCTGAGAATTAAAGTTTTATTGCAATTTCCACATGCTTATGACTAAACACAGTGTCCTGTATTATTATTATTATACATCCAAACTCTATTAAGATTTTTATTTTTTTAATTGTATTGTCTGAATCACACTCTCCTCTATGTTACTGGTATCTTATCAACACATTAAATCAACACTGATGATTATAACATCATGCAGCGTTGCAGTCACCTGTTTTTAAATGTATTTATTATGCTTTTTATTAACATAACTTCTTAATGTTTGACTTCTGTTATTCTCCCCAACAGATCCCGTCCCAGGTATGATGTTTTTAGTTGTTTTTGTCTCAACAGACTGACAATGCTTCACTCTTATTTATTTTTTCCCATTCAAAAAAGCCCACAAAGCTACTGAGGCGCTAACAGCAGATGCATGATGCTGATGTCATGCACATCAAATAAGTTGAACAATGCTTTTTGTTTCTTCCAGCAGCTGCACCATTCACATCCAAAACAACCAATATGGGGAAATCAAAGGATACAGGATGAGCTATATATGAATTAGTAAATTTGTGTTATTGTCAACAAACCCAGTGTCCATCTCTTAATGCTTTGACTTCCCCAGCCTCCACCACTTCCACGCACTTTGAAGATTAAAACCTTCAAATGCAGGTGACAACAAATTATAATTAATGAAATAAAAAGTCACAATCTCCCAAACAGCTGGGCAAAATAAACAACAGTGGCTTTGCTCAAACCGAAGAAGGAACACGCCACTCGGTGCAAAATGTGGCTTATTTATGTAAACAGGAAAAATAAATTCACCGCCGACGTCTCTTTCCAGAAACTCTTCATTACTCGGAAACATTATCAACAAGTTCTGTTTTTTTTTTTTTATGTTGTTTCTCAACTCTGCGAGCACCAAAAATATGATTGCGTTCAACTCTAAGATATTGAGGTTGGAGGCTGACATGTTAGCATTCAAAATATCAAAAACATTCACCCCGATCTGTGTGGCTAAATACCACCAGACAAGTGAGAAAATATGATTTTTTATTTATTTATTGTTTTTGTAATTTCAGTGAGCCTGCACTTAAATGTCAAACTACCCCCCCCATGTTGTTTTTTTGTGGTGTTTTCTCATATTTCAATCTGGGTGAATATGTTTCACACCTCGGGGTGTTTTCACTCAACTAACTGCGTCTCGTAACGTTTCACGAGGCGCACAACTCCTCGTCGCCAGTGGAGGCCGGCTATCCCGACGAGGTGGCTCTTTATTGTCCTTCCAGAGGGCGACCTGGCTCTGACAGCTTTATTAATTACACCTCCGTGAGGGCCGCGGCCTCTTTGTAAATCCACCTCCACCCGCCCTTGTCACCCTTCTCCCCTGAGCCGTCGAGCGCCGGCCCCGCCTCGTCTGCCGGGGCGCCGCTGATAGCCGAGGTGAGGGTGGCGAGATGAGGTGGAGGAATCATGTCGACAGCCTCCGCCGAGGCTCGTTCCACCCCTCTGAGTTTCACCCCCCCACCCCCTCCACCCCACACACATTCATTTAAGAAGGTGACACAATATGCTCCCAGCCCAAGGGGCCAAAACGCACCATCGATTTCCCCTCATATGGCGAAGCTCTGATGCTTCACTCAGCAGGAGCCAGTACCATGGCCCCGTGAGTCGGATCGGGGCGCACCGGGACCGACTGATGAGCACGGCGCCGTACACACCACGACGCCGCCGTACACACCACGACGCCGCCGTACACACCACGGAGCCGTACACACCACGGCGCCGTACACACCACGACGCCGCCGTACACACGACGCCGTACACACCACGACGCCGTACACACCACGACGCCGTACACACCACGACGACGCCGTACACACCACGACGCCGTACACACCACGACGCCGTACACACCACGACGCCGTACACACCACGCCGTACACACCACGACGCCGTACACACCACGACGCCGTACACACCACGACGCCGTACACACCACGACGCCGTACACACCACGACGCCGTACACACCACGACGCCACCGTACACACCACGCCATACGCACCACGACGCCACCGTACACACCACGCCGCCGTACACACCACCGCTGACTTTGCTCGCTCGTCTGCAGGAGTTTAACCCTCGAACACTAACGTTAAAAATAGTCACACTAACACTAATGTCGGGTGATTTTCACCAGATATAAAGTACCTGATAACAAATACTTCTCATCAAAATATAATAAAATACAACAACACAAGGCAAATTGAAGTCCTCTTCTATTATTTTAACTTATAGAACTTCTCATAAAACTAAAAACAGGTATCATGGGGGACCCTGAAAAAAGGCTCAAAATCGGGTGAAAAATGAGGAAATCGTCAATAAAACATGATTAAAAACATAAATAATGGAGCTATTTGTTATTTGGTCCACATGTTCCTGGGACATGTGAGCCTTATCCTGTGAAGGAAAAGTCACATGTCGATGTAAAAACACATCCGAAATGTTTTTACCCTCTAACACTAACGTCAACAGCAATTGGAGCAGAGAGACACGCCCACCTTCAATAAAGACACGCCCACATTCAACAAAGACACGCCCGCCTTTAACAGACATGCTTGCCTTCAATAAAGACACGCCCACTTTCAATAACTTAGTGAGAAGCAGGAAGCTACACAAGGACCCGCGCAACTCATAAAAAAGCAACACAATGAAAATAATGTAAACACAATCGCTCGGGTGAAAATCACCCAACCTTAGTGTTCTGGGGATTAAAGGAGAAGCTAAACGCCGAGACGCAAACAGCCGGCAAAGATGTGATCGAAATGTTAAAAGCTGTTTAATTAGGAGAAAAAAAAAGGGCAGTTTTTCTTGTTATGAACTCTTCGGGAAGAAGAGCGTTAATTGGGGTTTTGTCTTCAGTTAAGAGCCACGAGGAGCAGGGGGGCAGACTTATAGAGCAAAGTTCACACTCACAGATATCTGCATGTCTTTTAAATGCATGGCAGCAACCGGGGACGGACACGTTTCGGCGCTTGGCCTTCATCACGTTCGTTGGCACTGAAGAAGACTCTAATGAAGGCTGTTGGAGCACGTTCATTTCTGGGAGAAAAAGAAGAAAAAAAACTTCTATTGTGAGCACGGACAGATGTTTAGCTCATAACTTATACCTGAAGATTTATAATCACTTGATTTACTTCATGCGCTATCTTTGAGAATTCATTAAAAAACAATCTGACACAGCTTCTTAGCAATATATCACTCTGCAAATCAGCAAGTTTCATTTGTGTCAACACTTCCATATCTCGGCAAGCAATATAGACTTGACATTACCAAAAATATAATGTGTTTGTAATATACGTTTATAGATGAAATTGAACAAGATTACATTACATTACATTACATTTCATTTAGCTGACGCTTTTATCCAAAGCGACTTACATGATATACAGTGTACAGTAGACCGTAGACACAGCAACGGTGAGCAATGAGGGTTAAGTGTCTTGCTCAAGGACACAACGACACGGACTGCCGGAGCCGGGGATCGAACCACCGACCTTCTGATTGAAAGACCGACTTGCTAACCACTGAGCCACAGATGAAGTGAAAAGATGAAGTGAAAACTAAAAATACCACAATAGCAAATAAATCCTTCCTTATTTTATGCTTGTAAAATATGCTTTTATACATTTCGAATTACATATTGCTTCAAATTATTCATCAAGGCTGATGCTATATTCCACAGTAATTGTAAAACATGTCTCCGAAGGTGCATGCTCGTCTCTGCCTCCGTCCTGAGGCCAGTAAGACCCTCACAGGTTCTCAACTCAAGACATCTCAGGAAGCATTTTAACTCAGAGATTTGATAAATAGCTTGTGAGTTTGTGAGTAGGAGTAAAATATATATTTATTTCCTTTTAACAGAGCTGAAAAGGTTGACTTTTCTATAGGAAACAATCAACACCCCCTCTTTCCATGCAGTTAATTCACTTTAATACCACAGTAATACTCATATATACATATAATCAACAAAAAAAACTAATTGTGATGACCAAGATGGCTTTTTTTCTGCAGTGTGATCTTAAAACTGTGGCTCATATTTATTTATTTGTCTTTGCCAAACGGATTCATCACACCTCATTAGCTTTGGGGGCTTCTTTCTATCTGTGCTACAGCTGAATAACTAATTATTCAGTTTGCTCTCTTTTCTTGTCCAGCTTTGTGTTCGCTTGCTTAATTCTTGTGCCTCACTAGGGACATTTGTTTGGCTTTTTATTTTAATATTTTTTTGATCATTGTGGCTGTGTTACTGCCTAAAAGCATATATGTTGGCAAAGCTGTGAAGGGAAGTTCAACCTCAGCTCCTATAAGTGAATAATAAACGGTGCAGCCATAATATGGAAAATCAAATTGTTTCAAACCACAATATTTTACAAAAATGCGAAATATTCGTCTCCAAATATTTCACCCTTAATTGTACCTTTACACCTCAGTATAATTTAAAAGGCAGAGTTATAGTTGGAAGGACACATTTTTTGAAAATGTTTTATCTGAAATTGCTTAAAAAAGTCAAAGTGCATAAAATTAATTATTGTTGCTAATCATTGAAATTTCCCCTGTGAACCAAACCCCCAAAAAGCAAAAATGTTCAATTTATTCAAGGTTGTGATCTGGAAGAAAATGAAGAAATAATAACACTTTTATTGCGTTATTGCTAACGCAGACGTTTTTGTCCTCAAAGGATATGAGAGCTTTTTTTTACGTGAGGCGAAAGAGTTAATAATCACCACAGCATGAATAACTCATATTTTAGTTGCCTCTTCATTACTGCACTCATGAACCTGAAGTGCGACACGTGTTGTGTATTAGTGGGTCATGTTGTCCTTTTTCAGGGCCGATGATATTTTTTTAAAAGCACCAGCGGTGATTTTGATTGGCCGTATGTTTCTGTGTTGAAAGCAGCTAACGCTGTGTCATTTACATGCTAATCACTTACATATCAATTACAGCCTCAGTCCTTCTTCATCTGATCACTTTCCTCTGATTGGAGAAAATACACGTACGAAAAAAAACATTTCTCTCAACTTTAACTTTTTCCTCTTTCGTTTTCCGTGCCACGAAATAACTTCAACTTTCGACTCCCATTGACAGACACTGCTCCACGGTGTCAAACGTGTCATCGCCTGTGATTTGGAGCATGTTCATCTCGTCATGTGCACGCTGCAGGCTTGTTGCATCCACATTGAATTCTCGTTTCCAGCTTCAAATGCCTTCTGCACGACCGCCACTCCTTCCTGTGAGTCATGAAGACTTTTGTTTTTCCCTCTCCTTTGTCTCTCGCTCGCAGGACTTTGGGGATGACGGCTCGCTGTACATCACCAAGGTGACCACGACCCACATGGGCAACTACAGCTGCCACACTGATGGCTACGAGAAGCTCTTCCAGACCCACACTCTTGAAGTGAATGGTAAGCGATAACGCAAGGAGATTGTTCTGCACATTTTGATATACCACATGGGTTTGTATCTCATATGCAAGTGCCTTAAAATTAATTCTGGGCGACTGTGTCTCAGTGGTTAGAGGATCAGAGGATCGTTGGTTCGATCCCCGGCTCACCTGGTCCGTGTCGATGTGTCCTTGAGCAAGACACTTAACCCTAAATGCTGCATAAATGAAATATTATGTAAAAAACTATGAAATTATGTAAAATTGAGAAAATGACCTCAGACCAACTGGAATGATTTTGTCTGCTACAACACATCTGCTCTTTGACCCACTTGTCACTTTGTTTGAGGAAAAACTAAATCAGAAACCACAAATGTTATTTTGTTTTGCATTAATTTGACGCATCACCACGCTGCTATCCGTCTTTGTGAACGGAGGCCGTGCAGTTACTCTGAGCCGGCTACAAAACACTCTGAACAAGCGCATTTGGCTTCCCCGCCGAAGTCTCCGTCTTATCTGATTTCCAAACGGGAACACAACATGTGTCTCATTCCCGACGGTGCGCCGCTCCGACTACCGGCGGCCGTTGAACCAAACAAGACATCGACAAGCCCCTCCAGCCGGAAAGGGAGACTCTCTGATATTTCCCTACGGACCGTCGGCCGCTATACGGCTCGCGGTGTTAGATTCAAGATCAACTTAAAGACGGCTCGTTCTGCTTCTGTACGATTGACCGACTTGTCCGCGGTCTTATCTGTGTCACTGGGACGTCTGCTTCTTTAGATGCTCTCTGGATTAAGTGTCCTAACTGTGTCTGGTGGCTCGAGCTTTGAACCCACAATGAATCACCGGTGGCGATTCTTTCATTTAATCCCAGGCGGGTGCGTTGTCATCGCAGGAAACATCTCCTGGCTCACTGCGGGTGCAGCAGATTTAAAGTCAGTGGAAAAACAATATGGCTGGGTTATTGTTCCTGGGACACAAAGGTCCTTTTTCCTGAAGGGGTCCCACCCCAGCAGTACTTCAAAGCAGAGTCTCTGTGAACAGACAGGAGGAAGCACAGGAAGTCATGTGCTGCTTACTTGTCTTTTAAGCCACTCCCACAAATGCACAATATCCCACAAAACAATTGTTGCATCCTGCTGCATGTGTACCTATTTTTCAGGGTAGGGAAGTATTTTGAAGGTTATACAAGGAAATATATATATATATACACAGTACTGTGCTAAAGTTTTAGGCAGGTGTGAAAAAATGCTGTAAACTAAGAATGCTTTCAAAAATAGAAGTGCTAACAGTTTATTTTCATCAATTAACAAAATGCAAAGTGAGCGAACAAAAGAAAAATCTTAGCACTTCTATTTCTGAAAGCATTCTTAGTTTACAGCATTTGCCCAAAACTTTTGCACAGTACTGTATATATATATATATGGAAATAATATTCACATCTGAGGTTGTCAAATGCATTTGGTTCAGCAGTCAAAGTACAAATAGAAACGCTAAAACTAGTTACAAAGAAAACCAAAAACCAACATGTAACGTCTGGTAAAGGAACAACGAGTGAAGCTTTATGAATGCATCGGGATGCCTGGATTACATAATTTACATGAGCAGAACTATGCCTGTTGGGCAGTGGGCCCACCAGAGAAAAACCTTCATAGAGGCAAATAAGGTGGTGAACAAACACATCTGAGCCTCATGGTCTGGATCGGCTTCTAACAGGCAACAACCGACCCGGCTTCCAGGTAAAAGACGTGAACCTAACCTGAAATCCAGCCAGCTTTCCACCATCGCTGCACTCCTTTTCCCGGCCGCGTGCCTGTCAGCTCTCGGAATACGTCACACAGCGAGGGTTATCCGTCACTGTCCATCAGTGTTTCAAGGGGAAACCAAAAAAAAAAAGAAAAGCGAGCGCTCTCCTCTGCTCTCGCTCGCTCCTCACTCATGTTACGTAAGACCTGCCATCTTCAGACTGACGGACAATCTGGAATAACAAATAACAATCTGACGGTGACGCCGGCGGCCGCGCCTGTCGATGTTTATACCGTCTGGTTCGCGTTCATTTCAGCCCCAAAAGATTTTGCCGTTGTTAAACTTGTAAACTGTGAATTGTGCACCGTTTATTAGCAGGTATGGTTCACATACGAGGGATATGTCTTGGCAGGTGGTGCATACATTAGACCAGTGATTTTCAACCAGTGTGCCGTGAGAAGATGTCCAATTTGACTTAATCGGTCCAAAAAAATATTATTTATTTGCTGTAAATAATTTTCCATTGTTAAGCGTCTGAGCCTGCAATATAGTGGTTGGCCTAGTAATTAAATACTCTTCCATGCCAGTAGGTAGAGCAATAATTACCTACCATATATGCTGTATTATGCTACAATGTGACAATTTAAAACTTTTTTTGGATGTCTTTATGGTGCCACGGCTCAAAAAAGGTTGAAAAACACTGCATTAGACAATAAACAGTCGATACAGTGCAAGAAACAGAAACATATTACATTATAGAATATAATATAAAATATGGTGCACAGACAAACAGATAACAAGACTTTACTCGCACTGTGTGTGCATGTGAAAGTGACGTCTTTACACTAGCTCTGGGTCTCTCTGCCGGACCAGGAACGGCAGCAGTGATGTCACACGTCGCTCGTAGTCTCGTCGCTCTGCTCAATATTTATTTAACACCCATGTTGGACCCGTGACATCACATCTGTTGGACTAAAAGGCTTTACCTTTGTGTCGATGCCCGCAATCCCGAGAAGAGTTACGGCTAACGAATGTGAGCTAGTCGTCAGTAGGGCGACCCCGCCACGTGAAGGCCGAGACGGAGACCGTGCGGCGAGGGCGAAGGCGCACCGAGGGTCGGGTTTTCTGGTGCTAATGAATCGAATGTGAATAAACCACATTCGATGCTCCCCGTCTTCATTACATTTGACGGACAGTTCATTATCATTCTTCCAGAAGATTACCCCAAGGTTAATTGCAATGATCTACAGGTCTTATTGAACCAGGCATTGTGTTTACGGAAACAGGGCGGATCTCGTGAGACCTGTGACTTCTGCTCGTAATTGATACTTCGGAAACTTCCAGATGACCTTTTTCCACCGCAGACTGTGAATCTCACCATTCATGGTCGGGGGTGGAAGTCTCCAAGGACCCGCTTATCACTCTTGCCACGACTACTGACAATTTCTAAAACTCAATTAGGGAAACAGCTGAGCGAGTAATTCTGAGAAACTGGATTCGGAGCGCTGTCCTTCACTCGGAGGCCACGGGAGAGTGACACGAGATACAATATGGGGGGTTTTATTCAGAGGAGCAGAGGAAATTTAGACTGGAGGATTTCCCCGAGAGGTTTCTCTACTGCAAGGTGGTACAGTTTGTGGAGGATCATTCAGCAGTTTTGGACTTCCTCTCTCACACACACACACACACACACACTGACTCATCAAAATTTCGTGGACTCCACACATGCAAGTTGTGTATCGTCCGTCGGCCTCCTTTGTATTGTCTGCACTATTATCTCCCAAGATGTGCATTCTGTTATGATTATTTATTTTCCGCAGAACGCCATGTCTGCTCTTGTTTTCTTTGTTTAATCTATAGACCCCTTCTTTGTTGCCATGACCCCGCTTCACCCTCAGGAATCAATAAAGTTGCATCTAATTTGTAGTGTGGCTGCAAAGTTGGTCCACTCTCCTAGCCACTTTAGCTGGAAAACAAATTGTTTTTTCGGCGGGTAAATTAATGAAAGTCTTGGTTGGATCATCAAATACACCGACCACTTCTGCTGCTGGAAATAAAACCAAATTTATTTTACCACTCGGGGAAGCTGCATTCATTTCGAAAACCTAATTTGAAATTTAAGTATTTCTGATGGGTAAAATGCAACAATATGGGTCCTAATGTTGTTTACTTCTGCCTGGCAGCATCATCGTTCAAAGTTCAAAAGTGCGCACCACTTGGAACGTTGAACTAAAGCTGTTCTCCATCTAAAAACATACGTACAGTACATTTTCCATCCGTTCCCAAAGAGATATTTTTGTATCTCATTTTCTTATATAATGCAGCATGTATCAATTTGAATCAAATTGCCAATTTTATTTTCGTAGAATTCTTATTGATATTGGTGATTATGCATCGCTCCTTTAAAGAAAAAGACCATACACAGTCCTTCACAATGATTAATATATATATATTATCCATTGCTCATTATTCTTTTGAGAAACAGGTTCCCTGTGGACTAAATTGCCTTAATTTTAATCATATATTATATTTGAATCCTTGCAGTAGTTAATGAATAAAATAAAATGTGCAAATAAAAGAAGAAAATGAGTGCACTCTGAAGATGACACGTCCTTCGTGGTAGAAGTAAAAAGCGTGCAAACATACTGGTACACCTTGGAGATCCATTATGCGTCTTCATTTTTTTTCATCCCACATCTTTTTTTAGAACAACTCCAGCACTTTTGACTTTATAGTTTTACCCTTGAAAGGTACTTCGTCCCCGGCTATGTGATGCACATGTGACGCGCTGAGTTTCATCTTGTTTCGGCGTGTTGGCGTGCGTACGGTACGTCACGCTGAGCGCGTGCACGCGTGTGTTGGAGGGCGAACCCGGGATGGTGTGCCGTTACCCGGTCGCATGCGGCGTCACAGTCACATGTGCATCGCATAGCCGATCCGATTCAAAGAGTTTGGAGCCGCTGGTTGGAAACCTCCCAGCACCGTGACGGTGAAGTGGCCTCCCGCCACGGCGTGCTCGCGCCCGCCCGTCTTCTGGAGCGCGCCGCGGCCCGACGGCAGCCCGGCTGAGTGATTGACGACTGGCTGGGGAGCTTTATGATGGAGCTGTCAGCCGGGCTGTGCCGGTTCTCCTGGCAGTGGCTCTCCTGACACTCAGAAACACATCGGGATGCAACTTCTCTCGCATCTCGCCCTATCACATCTATCCTATCAATCGCAATAGGCTTGACTTTAAAATGTTACTCACCACCTACAAAGCCCTAAACAATCTGGCCCCCTTCACCTGCTAACCCCTGCTCTCTACCCTTCACCTGCTAACCCCTGCTCCCTACCCTTCACCTGCTAACCCCTGCTCCCTACCCTTCACCTGTTAACCCCTGCTCTCTACCCTTCACCTGCTAACCCCTACTCCCTACCCTTCACCTGCTAACCCCTGCTCCCTACCCTTCATCTACTAACCCCTGCTCCCTACCCTTCACCTGCTAACCCCTGCTCCCTACCCTTCATCTACTAACCCCTGCTCCCTACCCTTCACCTGCTAACCCCTGCTCCCTACCCTTCATCTACTAACCCCTGCTCCCTACCCTTCACCTGCTAACCCCTGCTCCCTACCCTTCATCTGCTAACCCCTGCTCCCTACCCTTCACCTGCTAACCCCTACTCCCTACCCTTCACCTGTTAACCCCTGCTCCCTACCCTTCACCTGCTAACCCCTGCTCCCTACCCTTCACCGGTTAACCCCTGCTCCCTACCCTTCACCTGCTAACCCCTGCTCTCTACCCTTCACCTGTAACCCCTGCTCCCTACCCTTCACCTGCTAACCACCCATTTCCTCCACTGTCCGGGTGGAAAGGAAATGGAGTTTGCACATGCACAGTGGTGGAGTGTGTAAGTGACGTACTTTCCAAAGACAGAGAACATACTTTTCATGTTGAGTTCCACGGTTCTGTGTAGCTAATAAGGCTGTTAAGGGCCCGAGTGGGAGATGCAGATGTACTGCGAGGGAAGCGAGAGCATTTATTTACGTCTTCAAGCAGAATCCTGGATGCTGCCAAAGCTTTATGAAATGCTTTCAATAATTGAATCAATGCATTCATTTTTATCTTTTAATGGCATTGAATATCAATATATGAAAGCGGAGTCACTTGAAAGAGGGAAGGATCTCTCTTCAGTCGCTCACTGTGACGTGTATTCCTCTTTTCTCTCCATCCCGTTAAAGGGGTTTTCTTGGGGGAGTTTTTCCGATGCAATGCGAAGGTCTCAGGACAAAGGATGTTTGTAGTTGTGAATATTATATTTCATTTCCGGCATAAAGCCCTCTCAATCCTACGCACCGTTTCCCTGAAAGCTTTACAAGGACACAGCGAGACAAGTTTTAATCCTTTGTTTTTGTCTCGAAATTAAATTTTTTCACTTCCGATGAAATTTGTTTTTCTCGACTCATCTCGTGGCATATACATACATACGCTTATTCAAATGTAATTTTAGGGCAACTAGCGAACCCTGCACATCAAATAAAACCGTATTTAAACTTTATTGTCAGAGCCAGCAGAACAATATCATGAGAAAAATAGTTTTTAACACGAGGATTCTGTCTCATTACTGAAGACGCTCTGTTTCAATCTCACTTTAACTTCATCACATAACAAATGCAAACATATAATTGCTGATATTATAAAAAACAGGTCATCAAGTGATTAACTGAGCAATACAATACAACTTTTATAGTTTCAATATCAGCGGATCTCCTGTATTTCAGTATCAATGACACCTGCATACACGTTAAAGTCATAAGTTACAATGTATTAAACTCTATCAATAAATATATGAATTTAAGTTAATATTTTATCTTTTCTTTTATATATATAGTTTTCATTTCACTTTCATTCGGTATAGCTCAAATAAAAAAGTTAGTTAATTAAACTAACTAGCAGCGATCCCGATCCCCTGATATCAGCCAAATTTATTATGAACTTAATTACACACTTGAAGTATAAATATATCCATAATGTTGTATTCAACATTATAATTTGCACTCATCCAAACGAATTTGTAATCCAATAGATTTTCACTCCCGGCTTCTTGTCATTCTTTCATTCCACCTTAAGTAGTAATTTAATAATGTACGAGGCGTTATTGACCTCTATTAGCGACCGCTGGAAACTTCAATACCGGTTATAGACGTCTACAGCGATCCAGGATGAGCTTCCTCTCCCATATTCATGGTCACGTGGGGAATTCACTGGCTCGAGGTTTTTCTTAGATAATGGGCCTCTAACACAGAAGTCACCATTATTGAGCTGCAGACAGCCGGTGGGAAAGAACTTGGCTCCACATCCACTTGGCTCTGTGTCACCCCCTCCTCCCCCCTCCTCCCCCCTCCTCCCCCTCGAGTACTTGACAGACAGCAGTCACATTTATTTTCTCAGTATGGAGTTGGGTACGGTAGGTAGATATGCAGAGCAGATACCCGACAGGAAAATCTATACGAAGCTAATACAATGCAAACACAGCTTTTTTTTTTTTTTGAGAAGCGATGAGCTCCATTGTTAAACAGCACTCATCAAAGGCTCCAGCACTTAGTGGGGATAACATTGATGTTTATCAAAAGTGATATTCTCCTACGTGTGTGCTCAGGTCATTCTACCTTTTAATAACTCAATCTTTTCTAACTCAATTTACACACCACTCTGTTTACTCAATGCGTTTAAAGCCGCTTAGAAGCAACAATCACCGGAAGGTCAAGGTGTTCAAGGTCGATCCCTCTTGGACGAGAAGTACTTCAGCGTGGCAAACAAGTGTGATGACTTACAGTTCCCCGAGCCCGATAATCAGACCCACGGCGAAGTGTATGCATCCTGATAAAGTCATTATGAGTTGGCAGGACGGTGGCTGGTGAGGAGGAATATTCAGATTTAAGAGTTGTTATCTCTGTAAGTCCACTGATAACAACTTTTACAGGTGTGTGCATCTCATTAACAGTGTTTATGTCACTGTTTATTATCAATCTGGCTTAGTTTAGCTCTGGCTAATGAATTTGTCACAACGGGAAACAACCACAAATAGACAGAGCAACACACAACTCTGAAGCTAGCTATATAGCATAGGTGTAGTATAGTATTAGTATAGTATAGTATAGTATTAGTATAATATATAGCATAGTATTAGTATAGTATATAGCATATTATTAGTATAGTAAACAGTATAGTATTAGTATAGTATTAGTATAGTAAACAGTATGGTATAGTACTAGTATAGTAAACAGTATAGTATAATATTAGTATAGTAAACAGAATAGTATTAGTATAGTATAATATTAGTATAGTAAACAGTATAGTATTAATATAGTATAGTATTAGTATAGTAAACAGTATAGTGTATAGTATACTTCTGCAATACAAACAAAAGCCAAACCAAATTGCTAAGAACATGCACATGTGTTTCCTTTATAATCATGTATTCCATTTCCGTATCACTCATAAGCTTTTTAATGGCACATAATCGTTTAAATAAACTCATTTTGGACACCTGTCTGCTTACCCAATATGCTCACTTTTTCAAACAAATATTTAAACAATGCTTCCATGTTTACCAACGTAATTAAGCCGAGACGAAACTAGGCTGGGCCGGGTGTCCCTCCCACCGCAGATGTTTTGTTGAATTAGGTCCATGAAAATCCTAGTTTAGAGGACCCAGTTGCAACTTGTGCCCGGCCTCAGCCGACCTCTGTACACCAATCCACGGCGCTGATTACACCTGCACTTACCCACTCTGTAATTATGACCCTCCACCCGCTGCACCTACTCCTCTTTCGCTGCAACCTATCGGACTCCTGCAGCTCTGATTGGAGATCTTCAGCTCAGAGTACCGACCAGCTCCATCTTCTCAAAGCTCACAAGCAATTTACTCAAACAGGTGTGTGAGATGAGATGTGCGCTTGATGCCATGCCATCTATTTTCTATCAGTCTCAATGGCATCAGAAGATATTTCTATACACACTGTATTGGCTCTAACAAAAGGCCATCCTGATGATAAGATCCCTGGCCTGTCTCCCCTTTGCAGCACCTGTTTCTAGATTGATTCTGAAGGTTAGAAAAACACACAATCACACACGATGTATGAATAGAAATATGAGCTATAGCAATAGCGTATAAACTGTGCACTGCAAGTATTTCTAATTAAATTGGAGCGTCTCAAAGATAATATGTGTTATGATTTAGTGTATTAAACCATTGAAGGCCCTCTTGGTAGCAGCTGGTTGAGTTACATTCAGATCATGTTTCATTTCTTTCCTTAACACCATTCACAACCTTTCTGAGAAAAATGGCGAATTATGGTAATAAACCGTAATTCTCAAATGTGAAATGGCCCTATTTTTTAAAAGCAGTTTTCTTGGGGTGAAAAAAATCATGTTCAATTCAGATCAAAAGTGCTTGAATCACCGAGCATTCAGCAGAAATAATGCATGTGACTCTGCACTACTTTTACTGTACTCTGTGTGACTGACCACTGTGGCAGCAATACAGCTTTTTCTTCAACAAAAAGTCCCGTAAATCTATTTTGCATTAATTCCAACGGCCAATTAATGCAACTTTGTTGGGATTGCCCTAGAGGATTTATTAATGAGGTGCTGAAGGGAGTCCGGTCGATCCACGCTAACACTATCCGGCTGTTGATTAGTAGGTTGTTGTGGATGTGGGCCAGCTACATAGCCCCACGCTGTGTGTGCCAAGACCCCAAAACCTCCCCCCAACAAACACATCGATTCTGACCTTATTCTACTCGTTCTTCTGATCTCTTATCTGAAACTAATCTTGATATTAGATCATCTCAAATACTGCCATAAATTTACAATACAATAATGAATTCAATTGATTTAAAACTCAGCATAACTTCGTTCTAATAACTTCAGCACTTGAAAAGTGTTGACCATTGCCTGGCCTTCATAATGAGTCCATTTACATGCAGCTTAGTGTCCTCGTAATGATCATATTTGGGATATTAATTTGAAACGCGCAGTAGAACCAGGTTTTTCAGCTCGATATGTCTAATTATCCAAGTCTCCGATCGGTGTAAGTTACTCCTGAACTCCTCCACAGCCAGCAAATCTGTCATTTCTGTATTGATCGAGTTTCACCTCAGTTTAGTTTCTGGCTGCACGCTGGATTTAGATTACATTATTTTTCATTACTGCTGAATCTGCCGATTCTTTCATTTATTTATTGTTTTTCCAGTAAGTAAATAAATGAATAAATCAAGTTCAAATCCCAAACGATTTATCTTAATGAATTTAATACAAAGGAAAGCAGCATATTTCATACTTTAGAAGCTTGGTTTGGATTTTTTCTTTCTTGAAAATAAACTCAAAAACAGTTAATTTCCTATTTCAGCTCTAATCCCCCGTATCACTGATATCCAACCCTGTCATTTAATTTTTTCGATCTTCATTTCAGAATTCATCACCAGATTTTGTTTTGTTTTTGTTTCACTTAAACTAACCACCACTTTACTTAAAGTTACCATTATTTTCCATATACCCGATCTGAACTAGCGTCCACGTGGACAGCATCCTTGAAGATGAAAATGCAAAAAAAATCAAATCACATAATTTGCATAGCGCTTTCAAAGTATATGCTCTTTTATATACACTGAGATTGCCGCTCTCTATTGTGCGAGCCTTCAGGAAGACGGATGTAAAGATGCAACTTTACATTCAAGCGATCCTCCGTCACGGAGCAATTTCTGCAACCGCGGCTGTCAGGAGTTGATTTACAGTGAACACGCGACACATAAAGGGATAAAAAAAAAAAAAAGGATAATAAAAGCAGATAGAAAGAAGCTACACACACGAAAGAGAGCACCTGTATGTGTGTGTATAGGCATCTGTGAGGATATTAAGTGTGAGTAATAATCCTCACTCAAAAGATGGGACAAAATAATTGTCTCCGCGGGCCCCATCCAGTCAACCTTGTTACCGCTGAGGGCCGTCGGCGTAACCGTGGCTGTGATTGGTAAAGTAACCCGGGCGCCGCGGGGGGCCCCTCGGTGGCCCCTCGCCGGTCGGCGTGCTGGCGTGCGGTGGTTACCAGATGGCCGTGGCAACAGTCCTCAGTCGCCTCGCTCACCTGGCTGAGTGAACGCTTCCTCTAACCTGGCGCCCCCGCAGGAAATAGTCCCGGCGGCACGTCTGCCTCGGCTGCTTCTGCCAAGACGCTCGCTCCCGTCCTCTGAAGTCTGTTTTTCCCGAAAGGGGGAAGAAAAGGAGGACACTGATTTGGGCCACGGAGGCAACGGGGGGGGGGATCGCTCAAAACAAGATGGCAAGATAGGGAAGAAAAAAAAAAAGTGATGTCCCGCCTCGCTGCCAGGTTGTCGTCTTATTTGTGACAGGCGGCTGTTGTGGGACGACTCATGCTGCCTTTTTTCTTTTTTTTTCTTTCTTTGTTGTTGTTGTTGTGGTCGCTCTGTAAACAGTTCATTGTCACTGTCCAAGTTTCCGTCAGCATCTCCCCTCCGAGATACTACGCTCCCTTTTATTTTGAAAGGTTTTATCATTGTTATGCTACTCTGAGAAGGCGTCGTTCTTTTTAAAGGATTATTCAAATGCATTCTTTTGATATTTCTCCATGTTTTATGGAGCAAGGCTCTCACAATTTTAGCCACCGGGTGTAGAGAGAAACTCGCGGCGTATTCTATCAGCCTCTGAATACATTCATATTGTTAATGTATTTGTGTGTTTTATTGATTTATGTTGATTTATGGCTCATGGAAGTACAGTATGTAGGATCTTTTCTTCTTTTGTTTGCTTTCGCCTCGGGGGAGGGCGAAGCAGTGAAGCTCCAGCATGACGGTGGCACGATGTGACGTTCAGGTCCTTTTTCTTTCTTTCACACATTTAGTTTTCTCTGCTTCCTGACAAAAAGGTAACATAACAAAATCAATGGCCACCAAGCAAAATCAATAACGTCCGAACCGCCTTATTTATCAATCGGATTCGCTTGGCTTCGCCGAGCGCGGTAACCTCATCTGAAGGCGTTCGGCGGTGCGAGTGCCAAAAACCGTAAAGTTCAGGACTTGGCATCTTCTTTTAAAACTTCTCGTTCCTCAAGTGGTGCTTTAAGTTAAAGCGAACAACATCGTGGGATGCGCCGCATTTATTCACCTCTCCCTCCCTCTCTCTTCTCCGCCTCCGTTTTCCAGTTCCTCCCGTCATCAGGGTTTACCCGGAGAGCCAAGCCCGGGAGCCGGGCGTCACCGCCGGCCTGCGCTGCCACGCCGAGGGCATCCCCGGCCCGCGGCTGTCCTGGCTGAAGAACGGCGTGGACATCACCACCAAGCTGTCCAAGCAGCTCACCCTGCAAGGTACCGAGTCAGCTGGCTGCTCCCTGCAATTTTATTTATATATATATATTTTTTTTTTATTCCCACTGCTTCTGCTTCCATTATTATTTTTAGTACTGCTGTCATTACCTCTTTTACTGCGGCGGTTGCTCCGCCAATTGCTCCATGAAATAATAAGTACCATTTGACGTGGTCGTTGCTATCCTTACTGCTCATGACTTTATTGTTAAGAGATATGGCAGTTTGAACAGACATTATAATCAAGAAAAAATATCTGGTGTATATATAAAAGAAATATGTATTCATCAGTTGATGTATTTAAAAAAAAAAAAAAATCTTGAGTCATACTATATGAGCTGAACGATGCTGATTGGTCGGTTAGATGTCGTCGTTTATCGTGGCCAATTTCAGTTGAAATATGTTTTTTTTATTTTTATTGAGAGAGATTCATAATCCCGGTTGCTTGACATATTTGTTTCTTTGTTGTATCAGATACTCAGCTTGAAATGGCCTTATTGTTCTTTCAATTAACAGCAAAGCCAAAAATAAAATTCCGCTGAGGTTGCACACAAAAGCTTCTGACACACACACACACACACACACACACACACACACACACACACACACACACACACACCTTAAATTCTCCCCAAATCAAACCTCTCACCTTCCTTCCCAACACACTAGAGAGCCGTTATGTAACACCCTAATGGCGGCAGAGGATGGAAGCATGGGCGTCTCCTTTAATCTGCTCTCTGTCTCTGTTGCTCCTCAAAGCGAATGGCAGTGAGGTGCACATCAGCAACGTGCACTTCGAAGACACCGGCGCCTACACCTGCATCGCCAAGAACGACGCCGGCGTGGACGAGGACATCTCTTCGCTGTTCGTGGAGGACTCGGCGCGCAAAACCCGTACGTATAAGTCACGACGCCGTTCGTCTGTTTCAGAAGGATAATGGAGTCACGCAAATGGAGCTCTTAATAATTTATCCCGTCAGCTCTTAATAGTTTATGTCCTGTAGTGCTGTGATGGAGCCTCTGCGAAGGGAAATAATGGTGATGCTATCTATACTTTCCTCATCTCCTGGTTGGGAAGCAGGTACAATTGTTCATGCAATCGATCCACTCAGGAGGACGTTGCATGCTGGGATACGCGAGCGCTGCCATTAGTTTTTTTGTGCTGAAACGACAGGTCGATTCTCTGATTAGGAGAGAGAGGAAATAAATTCCCCGTTTCTGATTTCGTAATATGACCAGCTGCAGCTTTTTCTTCTTTTTTTTATGTCCTATGTCCTTTCTTTTAGTTTTGGCCTGTTAGTCACACAATTGAAAATGTCACCATGGCAAATTATGATGGGCATTTTGTCCCCAAACAGTAAGTTAATTAATCCCAAATGTAATCAGCAGATTAATCGATTATGGAGAGAATCATTAGCTGCGGCCGTAATGTTTTTTATATTTTTTTATTCATCAATTCATGTTTGACGATCAGTGAAATAATTGTTCAATCTATAAAAATGTTTTTATCAACAATAACCTGAGAATGAGGTAATCTTTATAATGCGTATTTTGTGCAAAACCCCAAAAATATGAAATATATAAATGCTAATCCTACAGTGGACATTTTTGCTTAATAAATTAATACTTTGATTAATTATAAAAAATGGCTGTCAGGTGAAACTGACACCTCCACTGTTTCCGCTCCGTCGCTCCACATCGGGATGTTCGTCACGCACACGCTGCTAATTGATGACGGCGGCGTTTGGCATTGTCGGTGTGCAACCGTGTAACATTAGGGTTGTGACACGAGTAACCTTCGTATTCAAATGCGGAGGCTTTTTTTTTTTCTCGACACAAACAGTGTCTCCCCTTTGTGTATCCCCCCCCCATGAATAGAGTCTTACGCAATAATTAACGCTGACCTTCTCAGAAATGTCAGAATCGGTCTTTTGGGGGTTCAAAAAGCCAGTTGTTAGTGTGTGGTTCTTCCCCCTTCAGGTAATTAGGGATCCCAAACAGCACACTTTGCAGTCAAGTCGCACGTATCAAGCGCACCCTGCCCCTGCACCTCGGCGCTTGGAGTTCACCTCCGCGTCGAACGACACTTCCTCCACCACCCGGCCCGCCATCAGAGGATCGCGCTCGCCGAGGTCGGGAGTCACCGGAGCGCTTTGAAGCTTTTGAAGCGGCACCTTGGGCCAAAAATGGAGCTGGGAGATAGTTATGGAAGACCATTTTTCTTTTTTTTTTTGGTGTGAGCAACCCCACAGGATAGGAGTTCAAAGGGATGTCAGCAGACGGATCTGCACTTTCACATTAGTACAAGTGGAGCTAGCCGCCGGAGTCTGGCATGAATATGTGACTGAGTCAACCGGAGCTTCCCTACGAGGACGCCAGCTTCAGTCGGAGACGAGAAGAGAGCAAATGGGAGGCGACTTCCTCTGAGCCGGGCTCGGCTGTCTGCGGGAGCCCGGGGCTCATGTGTGGTGTCAGCTCACACCGCCTGCAGCCCTCAACCTCTGAAGCCAGAACACATCCCTCACGAGTCTTTGAGTTCAAAATGTCGTTTTTTTTTTTTTAGCGTTGAAAATGTTTTGCGTTTTTTTTTCTCCAATGAGAGTTCAGAATTCCTGAATCATCTTAAGTATTTGAAGGCGTCAACAACAAATGACAGCGTCTAACGTCAGATATTCAATTTACAAGATTACATTTTTCAGCTTCAGAGTCATATTTTCTCTTTACACTTTTGCCTTATGACAACGGTGCATCATTATATCTAGAGCTGAGATTGTTCTGCAATTTCTGATGCAACACATGAGTATGTATCTCATATGCAAGTGCCTTTAAAAGGTGAATTTAAGAAATTATATTAAATCGCGAAAATTACCTCAGTGTCCAGAAGGTCCAGAAATCCTTGCTCTTAAAGTTCCTGGAACATTTGTGACACTTCTGATTGATAAAGTTATTATTATGTCGTTGAGTTTGAGCTCTAAAACCATCAATGCATCCATCACGTAGTACTTTCATCTCTAAATAATGTATTTGTATGTGGTGTATTTACCATCAACTCACTGATTATGACTAGGCCTAGTTCTCAGCTCTCTATAGTTTATTAATAACTACCCATGCTACTACTATACAGAGCCTGTGTGACTGATGTGAGAGAGGAAAGAGCTGCATGAGGCTTTAGATGAATGGATGCTACGTGTAGTAAGTGAGGTCAGCTCCTTATTGCTTCTCGTTAGTTGTATAAAAGGCCGCATATCCTTCAAGGTGACTGCAACAGAATCGCAAACACAAGAAATGTTTGACTCTCAGAACCCTTTGGTGGTTACACAACACCCTCTAGAGTGGGAACATCTTTTTATTGCATTGTCACAATAACGTGAATAACTTTTAAAAAACGTGACCTTTACGATGGCTCGTTAATTACCTTTATTTGAACCCTTTATATACGGTATTGGCCCGTCGAGCCCCCGTTACTTGATTTCCGCTTGACATCTGTTTGCCTTCGTGTCGTTTATGTTTTCTTTCGGTTGTCAGAAGAAACCAAAGCAGACGCGTTTCCTTTAGTCACTCAACCAGCTCTCTCTTCTTCACGTGGAGGTCCGGGATGAAAGAGAGGAGCATCAGATTGTTCAGCTTTACAAGTGGAATTGTTTGATTTGTCACAAAAGGTCCAGGAAAGTAACAGCTAACTGTGTGTGTGTGTGTGTGTGTGTGTGTGTGTGTGTGTGTGTGTGTGTGTGTGTGTGTGTGTGTGGGAACAGACAGAGGGAGGTGTGAAACAACTTTTTAATTAATTTGGTCCATTCAGAGTCTCAGGGCCATTTTTATTTCTAAAGCACATTTCACATACAAAGGCACTTTTCTATAAAGCATGAAAACATACAATACAACAGAAAAAAGACAATAAATAAATGCATATACATACAGATATATAGATTCAAAAATAGTTTTAAGCTTGAAAAAAAAAAAGCTGTTGACATATAAGCCGTATTTCTGCCTCATATTCGGTGCAGTCTTGTATATAACGGAGCAGCCTCTCATATAAAAAGGTGAAACAAACAAACACAAACAAGTATTAAATCTGTGAGCGGGCTGCGGTTTGTTTTTCTGACCCGACCCGCTCGTGTCATTTGCATCGTCTTGGCTTTTGATTATCAACTGGAGACGGACAGATATTTTTATTAGGCTCTCCAGTAAAAGGCCGACTGGGTGATATTTCCTCGGAAAGCTGCCAACACTTCGGAGCGTGAGGCCAGAGCCGGAGCGCCGTTCCTCGTGAATCACGAGGAACGGCGCTCCGGCTCTGGCCTCACGCTGTCGGTGCATATTCATAAATGGCCGATACTGCAAACGTATTAATAAGCAGAAAACAGCAGCTATTAAGCTACTTGGTGCAAACCGGTGACCTCGCGGTGAATCTTCAGAGTATGCGTGTCTTCCTCAGTCTGCGGCGAACACAGGCGCCCCGCCGCTTCACATACTCGGAGATGTCTCACACTCTCAAATTATGTCTGCATATTTCTGCAGGCACGGCGCAGTTATGTTTTTTTTTTTTTCCTTCAGACTTGTTTGATTCCGTTAGAAAAATAAATAAAACAGGATTATTATTCCAAAAGCGAATGCTTATTTATGCCACGAGTTTTGACTTTTCAAGGTCGTCGTACTTAAATACGACGTATGTGTTACACCCCCGGAAAAAGGGGGAGAAATGATCACAAGAGGGATGATACGTTTTTTCTCACAGCAAGAACTTTACTGAAGTGAGCGAGAAAAGACCGCGAATTCCCCCGAGCAATGTGGGCGGAGACTAAAGCAATCGATCTCAGATTTTTAGATCAAGACCACTATGTAGATCAGTTATCCCCTACATTTTTTATTTTTAAACTGCCTTTTTAACATATCACATTTCAATATGAACAGACAACGAAATCAACATATTTATGCACATCTTTCAACTTGTCACATATTCCCCCTGAGGTATGTGGGCGGAGACTAAAGCAATCGATCTCAGATCACTATGTATGTTTAAGCATCTTTTTAACATCACTTTTCAACATAAATAAACTTGCTAAAAGTGCACATCTTTCAACTTGTCACATATGCAATAACGTAATAAGACGTATCTTATAAAAGCTCAATTCCGCCAGATTAAGAGAAAGCAAACATGTGAAAGCTCTTCATTACACATCATTATAATGCAATAATAGAATAAATAAACACGATTATTATTCCAAAAGCGAATGCAGATTTTTTTTACGAGTTTATAGTCTCACACACACACTTTTCAAGGTCAACGTACTTAAATACAACGTATGCAGTAACGTAATAAGACATATCTTACAAAAGCTCAAAGAGAAAGCATCATTATAATGAAATATTAAAAATAAATAATATATAAATAATAAATACAGATAAAACAATTTAAACAAAGCCAGAAAATTATGACAAATAATGCAAATATTTGTATTTTAATTATCTATCCCTGAATTGAACACAGAAGGAATGTTTCTCTGTATATGTGCTGTTCTCCGGCGAGGTAACCTGACCTTAAACACATAATGAGGAGGGCGATTGATTCCGCTGAAGGTCACCGGCTCATTATTCTCAGCCTGTTTGCTACGAGCAGCGTCTGCATCAGCACTCAGCTTTTCCTGTAACAACAGTTTGGAAAATCTTTACGTTTTGCTCATCGGTAGAGTGAAGTCAGCGTGGAGCTTTCCAACCACGACCGGCTCTTTTGGCTATTCCCGTCTCCACTTGCTCGGTCTTTGTTAAGTTCAAAAACCTTGGGCGATCGCGTGGAGAGAAGTCCAGGATTCAATTAGTTATAATTAAAAAGCATTTAATAAAAAGATGATGATGAACAGAATATAGTTCCCGGCCGTGCAACTCGCGACTTGTTAAATACTCTCAATCGCTGAGCTTAAGGCCTCTCCATTGGTTAGTTTCCCAGCATGCAATGTAGCTAGCAATAACATAGCATGCTAATGGCTAAACCTGAGTCCTACTCAGGAAAACAGTCCAACAACTATACAGTTTTCCGCCTAATCCTTCCTGGGAATGGGGTCCAGTTGTGATGGGGCAGAGAGGAAGCAGATGCCAAGAGGCTCTTCCCATTAGGGTTACCTTGTGTGTCAGTGATGACGTTCACTGACAGAGCTAACGTTAGCAGTTAGCCAAGCGGGTCTGACTTCACCTGCTCTGCAAATCATCCGTCTGTCTCACTTCCACATGCAATGTTTCACTCTGCGCGTTTCCTGATGGACTCAAAGGGGAAATTAAATGTCCAATCACGCTGGATTATAGAAATCCGTTGTTCTTTCTGCAGACAGCGGCGTAATTTGACGAAATTGGATGCAAGGAGGAAGGCTGCTATTTCAGAGTGTACTTTTCTGGGTAGCCAGAAGGTACATTTCATTTAGCTTTTATCCAAAGAGACTTACATGCTATACAGTAGACCGTAGACACGGTGAGCAATTAAGGTTAAGTGTCTTGCTCAAGGACATATCGACATGGACTAGCGGAGCCGGGGATCGAACCACCGATCCTCTGATTGAAAGACAGACCTGCTAACCACTGAGCCACAGTCTCCCAGAAGGTGCACTGTTGATGTTGAAAGAGATGTTGAAGAGAATTGGACACAGCGTTGGTGCATGAAGCTAAAAAAAAAAAAAAGTACGACATTGAGTTTAAATTACAGATGAAATTACCCAGATCCTCCGGCGACGGTCTGCATCGTCCCATAGGACGAGCTCTCATCCCTCGCTCCAGCCTTGTTTTGCGGGATCCGCCTGTTAATGTCACAGTTTCATCAGCCCGTTACCTGCAGACTCTCTCCAGCCCCGCTCCACTCACCTGTCAGTCACACCCAGCTCGTCCGCTCACTCCATTCACCTGCACACACAGCTGTCTCGCATCACACGCAATCAGGCCAGTATTTAAGCACCAGCCTCACACTCACTCCTTGCCAGATCGTTCGCTGCTATGCTCACCTCTCCAGTACAGACCTGCCTGCCTTCCCGGACCCGACCGCGCCTGTTCCCGATTCTTCGTCTCGCCTGCCACCCGAGTCTCCGACCCGTCTGCCTGTCTTCCCGGACCCGACCTCGCTTGTTCCTGACTCCCTGCTTGCCTGCCCCTTGATTCCTGCTTGCCGGCTCCTGAGCTGTCCACCTGTCTGTCTGAGCTTAATTAAAGTATTGAACCGCAGCTCTCTGTCTCCCGAGTCCTCCGTCCTGCACCTGGGTCCACCACCCACACGTGACAGAACGATCTGGCCAAGAAATGGACCCAGCAGGACCACTGCCGGCCCAGTTCCCGTACCGTGACCGGAGCCAGCAACCCGATAGGTGTTCCCCTGGAGGGGAGCCTTTTCACCCACTCAGGGGAGGTCAACAGCTTACCGGGTGGAACTTGGCGGATCCCGCACCGGCGTCGCCGCCTGTCCCGAGTCGGGACTACATGATTCAGCAGATGTTGGACACTATTGCGGTCGCGATGGCCCGCCTCAGGCTGCCAGCCCCGGTCCCAGCTTCTCCGACTGCGCCGCTGCCAGCCCCGGTTCCGTCGGCGGTCCGGCCGACTCCAGCTCCCCGTGTCCTGTCGGCGTTGGAAGGCTTTCCCACATCCCACGTCTCCCTCCTGGAGCCGACCGTCGAGAGCGTGCTTAGCCCTCCAGCCATCCCCCCCCCGCCCACCCTCGCCTGGCAGTTCCGTGGACGCCCGGAGGCGTCCGTGGAGGGGGGGGTACGGTCCCCGAGTCCGGTCGGCGTCCCGGCCGACTCCTGCGCCCCGGTCCCGAGTTCCCCGACTGTGCCGCTGTCAGCCCCGGTCCCGAGTTCCCCGACTGTGCCGCTGTCAGCCCCGGTCCCGAGTTCCCCGACTGTGCCGCTGTCAGCCCCGGTCCCGAGTTCCCCGACTGTGCCGCTGTCAGCCCCTGTCCCGAGTTCCCCGACTGTGCCGCTGTCAGCCCCGGTCCCGAGTTCCCCGACTGTGCCGCTGTCAGCCCCTGTCCCGAGTTCCCCGACTGTGCCGCTGTCAGCCCCTGTCCCGAGTTCCCCGACTGTGCCGCTGTCAGCCCCTGTCCCGAGTTCCCCGACTGTGCCGCTGTCAGCCCCTGTCCCGAGTTCCCCGACTGTGCCGCTGTCAGCCCCTGTCCCGAGTTCCCCGACTGTGCCGCTGTCAGCCCCTGTCCCGAGTTCCCCGACTGTGCCGCTGTCAGCCCCTGTCCCGAGTTCCCCGACTGTGCCGCTGTCAGCCCCTGTCCCGAGTTCCCCGACTGTGCCGCTGTCAGCCCCTGTCCCGAGTTCCCCGACTGTGCCGCTGTCAGCCCCTGTCCCGAGTTCCCCGACTGTGCCGCTGTCAGCCCCTGTCCCGAGTTCCCCGACTGTGCCGCTGTCAGCCCCTGTCCCGAGTTCCCCGACTGTGCCGCTGTCAGCCCCTGTCCCGAGTTCCCCGACTGTGCCGATGTCAGTCCCGGCCCGAGCCCCCTCACCCGTGCTGCTGTTAGTCTCGGGTCCCGTTTCCCCGACCGCTCCGCGGATAGTCCCGGCCCGGTCGGTGGCTCAGCCGATCCTAGCTCCCCGAGTCCCGCCGGCAGCCCGGCCCGGCTCCTACCCTACAAGTCCCGTCGGCGGTCCGGCCGACACCTGTTCCCCGAGTCCCGTCGGCGGTCCGGCCGACACCGGTCCCTCGAGTCCCGTCGGCGGTCCGGCCGACACCTGTCCCTCGAGTCCCGTCGGCGGTCCGGCCGACACCTGTCCCTCGAGACCCGTCGGCGGTCCGGCCGACACCGGTCCCCAGAGTCCTGTCGGCGGTCCGGCCGACACCTGTCCCCAGAGCCCCGTCCAGTCAGGTCCCGTCCCGAGCCCCGTCCAGTCAGGTCCCGTCCCGAGCCCCGTCCAGTCAGGTCCCGTCCCGAGCCCCGTCCAGTCAGGTCCCATCCCGAGCCCCGTCCAGTCAGGTCCCGTCCCGAGCCCCGTCCAGTCCCGTCCCGAGCCCAGCCCTCCCGAGTCCCCGCATGATGGCCGTTCCCCGGCCCGTCCTCCCGAGTCCCCGCATGATGGCCGTCCTCCGGCCCGTCCCCCAGAGCGCGCCGGTCCGCCTGGTGGCCGTCCTCCGGGCCGCCCTCTGACTGTTCCTGCCGGGGCCCGGAGCCCTCCGCCGGCTCCCCTCCACCCACCCTGGGGTGCTTTTGTTTTTGGGTTGTCTCTGGATTGGGGACGTCAGGGGCCGTCCCTTGAGGGGGGGGTTCTGTCACAGTTTCATCAGCCCGTTACCTGCAGACTCTCTCCAGCCCCGCTCCACTCACCTGTCAGTCACACCCAGCTCGTCCGCTCACTCCATTCACCTGCACACACAGCTGTCTCGCATCACACGCAATCAGGCCAGTATTTAAGCACCAGCCTCACACTCACTCCTTGCCAGATCGTTCGCTGCTATGCTCACCTCTCCAGTACAGACCTGCCTGCCTTCCCGGACCCGACCGCGCCTGTTCCCGATTCTTCGTCTCGCCTGCCACCCGAGTCTCCGACCCGTCTGCCTGTCTTCCCGGACCCGACCTCGCTTGTTCCTGACTCCCTGCTTGCCTGCCCCTTGATTCCTGCTTGCCGGCTCCTGAGCTGTCCACCTGTCTGTCTGAGCTTAATTAAAGTATTGAACCGCAGCTCTCTGTCTCCCGAGTCCTCCGTCCTGCACCTGGGTCCACCACCCACACGTGACAGTTAATGCATTTTAATAACTTTTACGACCTAATGATTTAAAGTTACTGTGACATTTAACGACTCTACGTGACCTACGTAGATGGACGACACCATAGGCATTTTAAATGCTTGTTGTCCGATCCCGTGCAGAATCAGATGACATCATGCACGTTCCAGCTCAGACCTGCCGGCTGCAGCGTTCCCGTCTCCAGCCAGGAGCAGAGTCCTTCCACATCCTGCTTTCAGGGAGATGCTACAGGGAACAGAAATCGTGGAAATAAAATAATAAAAAAACGGTGCTTAACCAAACATATCTACAAATATATTGCGTCTAACGTAATGCAAATCCTCCGTAATCATGGACAGTACACTGTTAACTCATAACTCATAACCTAAAATCGACTTTTCCTGATTTTCAACAATGTTCTCCTCATATATTTTCAATTCTTAGACATTCTGGTTATATTTTGCAAGAAGTCTTCCATATTCCATGTTCTTCAAATTGGTGGCATTTGTCTGTAAGTTGGGGAAGCTTCGTTCTGTGATCCCACAGACGTTGAGATGCTGGTGGGCACGTTGTGTTGGCAGAGCCGCCCGGATCTAATACCACAGATATGAAACAGACGCAGATCCAAATATCACATGGCGGTTATGTGAAATATGGAGAGAAAAAATCCGACTTCGTGGAAAGCAACGCTCTCAATCTGTGAAATCACTGTGACCCACCCCGGGCTTCTCACTCAGACGGCCGAATGAGAGACAGATCCGAATGACTAACTAAGCCGGTTGTCAAAGGGCTGAATAAGGTATTAGGCAGGAGATGAACTGGAAAAACACCATCTGATGAGCGACCAAAGTGAATTGTTTTTCTCTCAAAGTTACCCAAGCACCTCGTTGTTTGGGGAAAACCCGAGCAGTCAGTCACCGCTCCGAGATCCCTTTAACGGAGTCTGTCACCGGCAGGCGGAGCGCCATCCATCTCTGACAGCCTGCCGCCGAAACCGGCATAAATATCTGCCCTTCACAATGTGCCAATTATTTCTGCAGCGTCAGAGGGATGCTCAGTCATCGCGAGGCTCCGGACGAGCGTTTGTTGCTTCAATCGCTTCGCATTAGCCGCACTTCAGGCCTCGTATGAGGGACCTTCAGAGCACCGGCAGATGGCCCGGTGCCCTCTTCAACTGAAGTGTCCTTCTGTAGCGATGAAGACATTATTACTATAGAATATAGACTTAGTGCCGTCATTGTTCAGAGCATTTCATCCTGTTTAACTCTAGAAGTTGCGTGGGTCCTTGTGTAGCTTCCTGCTTCTCACTGATGTTATTGAAGGTGGGCGTGTCTTTACTGGAGGTGGGCGTGTCTTTATTGAAAGTGGGCGTGTCTCTCTGCTTCAATCCCTGTTTTTTTTTCAAATGGCACGTATTCGGGTGATTTTCACCAGACGTTAGTGTTAGAGGGTAAAATAATTTTGGATGGTTTTCCCATTGAAGGAGACTTTTCCTTCACAGAACAAGGCTCACATGTCAGGAACATGTGGACCAAAGAACAAGTTCATAGCTCCATTATTTATGTTTTTAATCAGGTTTATTGACAATTTCCTTATTTTTCACCCGAATTTGAGCCTTTTTTCAGGGTCCCCCATGATATCTGTTTTTAGTTTTATGAGAAGTTCTATAGGGTAAAATAATAGAAGAGTACTTCAATTTGCCTTGTATTGTTGTATTTTAATATATTTTGATGAGAAGTATTTTTTATCAGGTACTTTATATCGGGTGAAAATCACCTGACATTAGTGATGGTGTGACTATTTTTAACGTTAGTGCTCTTGGGTTAAAGCCACTTTTTCCACATTGTTTGTGCAGGAATGAGCTCAATATGCATTCATTTTATTTGTGTTTTGTATGTTATGCACTGAGCAGTTATGAGTAGTTTGCATGTTGCCTGAGATTAAAGTGTCACTGTGTGGCTATTTCCTTCTTAATTGGTTCTCATTAAGAGAATAATTGGCCTAGAGGACACACCATGGCAGCAGCGCTGGTGTTTTATTTGCGCGGGAACATTTACCCCAGAAGTCGTGCAAATAATTAAGATTTTAATGAGATTTGGGGGAAGTTTTCAGTGTGAATATTGTTAATTAATGACCACATTACATTAGATGTCTGGCTCCTCATAAATGCTGAAACATTACGAGGGGCTACCAGTTGACTGCTTAGCTCAGGTTTATGTAACTTTATGAATGAAGTTTATAATTAAATGCGTAAGAAAAGCTGAGAGATGAGATTTTTTTTTACAACTTTCTAAGAAGCAGCTGGCAGACAGGAAAATAATTATGAGTGAAATTACACCCGTTTACTTTACCTCCAATAAAGACTTCTGACAGTTTGTTTGGTCAACTGTTTTTATGGACCGTAAAACTGACGTTCAGGTTAATCTACCCGACATCACATCCTGTTTCCTACATGTACGCTTTATGTAAGCGCACACTCGTGAGGTGCCGAGCCTCATTGGAGGAGTTCGGGCTTCATAACCTGCTCGTGACTTCTCTTTGCTTTACTCCTCCTCCTGTTTTCTTTACTCAGAGCTGTGAGTCACTGTAGAGGCCCATAAGTAATGTGTGACCTTTACTTACCGCCACAGGAACCCAACGTCTTGACAACTCTAGTGGGCTGAAAGTAGAGCGCTGTAAAACATCTGCTCTCGCTCACGAGTTACTGAATCTCTTTACGACGGAGTGAGATTATATCACGGGGATGGATGGATGGATAGATAGATAGATAGATAGATTAATGGATGGATGGATGGATGGATACTTTATTCATCCCAAAGGGGGAGTTAGTTAGCAAAATATATAAGGAATGAATTAAATAAATAATGAAATAATCCCAAACGTTAGAAATGGATGTATATATATATTTAAAAAAATCTTGAAAATTTTTTGATAATTTTACATTATATATTTTCAAGAAAATTAGATATGTAAAATTTTATTTTCTTGATCCTAAATCCAGATCTGATTGTTTTGTCTCGTCTGAGGTTAATGAGACTCATTTCTAACATTTGGTATTATTTCATCTTACCTTTTCTGATCTTTAAGAAAGTCTTTCCCATGAAGCCTAATTACTCGATCAGACATATTACCATCACATTCAACATTTTACCGTTTCTGTTTTACACACTGTGATATCTTTACTCTGCTTTTGTCTGTGTTCTTGATGCTCCTTTATACCAAATCATATCTTCCACATCCTCCTTTATTCCACACTACACTCTCCAGTGTTTCTAAACCCTTTTTTTTGTGACGTATAACAGTTGGTCGGCTTTTGTTCCACTCAAACCCGCCGCTATTTGAATTCAGGCAGAGTGGAAGATCTAATCAGCGAAATCCGCTGGTGAAGTGATTGGTTGGAACAAAACCCTGCAATCTCCCGGGCCTCGATGGCACGCGGATAAGAACCGGCGCTGCCACACCAAAGTCTGCACAAAGCTGTTTTATTCTGCACGCTCCCTCCATGCTGTCTGCTCCACATCCTGCGAATAGAGAAGATCAGCTCCTGCCAAAACAGCGTCCATGTTTCCATCAGCGCCGTCCCTCCCCGTCCCAGTGGGCTTTCACAGGGAGTTGGACACGCTGTCAGCGGCACGGAGCTCCAACCAGACAGCGACGCCACGCTCGGTGTCGGCGGCCGTCTGCCTGTCGACTGGGTTTCATGCTCGAGGCTTCTGTGAGATGAATATTGTGAGTCTAGTGGAAAGTTTTGAAACGGCCTTTTAAAGCCGTTGGGGGACGAGCCCGCAAAAGAAGACGTCTGATGATGCGTTCTGCGAAAGGATGCTGACGAGTACCCGTCTTTTGAAAGTAGTAATCGATAAAAAGAAACAAAAGGACAAAGCAAGAACTCAAAAACGTCCTAAAAAGATTGGAAAATGAATCAATCACAGTGATTTATTCAACATTAGATGAAACAGGTAATATCGATGTCTTCCTCCTAACTTTACAAACGTTATACATCGGTTAAAAAGCAGGTGTTTATATGATTATTACATTATTATTACATTTCATTTAGCTGATGCTTTTATCCAAAGAGACTTACATGATATACAGTAGACACAGCAACAGTGAGCAATTAGGGTTAAGTGTCTTGCTCAAGGACACAACGACACGGACTAGCGGAACCGGGGATCGAACCACCGACCCTCTGATTGAAAGACAGACCTGCTAACCACTGATCCACAGTAGTAGAAACCTTCTTTTTCCATCATTGCTGTTGGTTCATATGCACAGATACATATTTACCTCTCCGTGTATTCTACTGCAGTTTTTGTTTGTGAAGAGCGCAGACACTTTTTTTTTTCCTGAGCTTCAATGTCTAAAACTCTCCAGTAACTTTTTACATTTCCTTCAAGGATGAAGTCTTTTGAATACTTCTCCTCCTGAGGAGACGATTCAGCCGTCAGTCAGTCCTCCACAGGCTTCCAGCTGTAATTCTACTGCAGTCAGTCTTGTTATTTTTTGAAAGCTTCCTTATTCTACCTGACTGTAAGTAGTTCTGCTGGAGACTTACCGTTGAAGTTTAGCCCTCGATCTTTAAGCGCCTTCAAATATATGCAGCACAGAGTTGCTAAAAGCGATAAAAAAACACCTTGAATTAGACATGACCCTGCGATCCTTCTCCTTCTCCTAATTTGACTTACCCTCTGAGTATTACAATTTCATGACCTTCCAGCTGACCCCTAAAACTCTCCGTGCTTTAAAGTTGAGCTTTCACAATGTCTCTTGATTCTGAATTATTCACACTGGATGTTACGTTTTCTACTCTTTATTTGTAAAGTATTTATTCAGCCATTTTCTCAATGGACAAGGCAGATGATATTGTCTACAAACGCTATGAATAGAACAGTTGATCTTACAAACAAGTTCCTTCAATGAAGCCGAAGCCTGATATATCTAAACAATATTGCAGAAGAGCTCCATTGTTGTCTGAAAATATTAAAAACATGGATGGCACCTCCTTTCAAAAGTCCCCAACAAATGTGAAATGTCCTCAGTTTGACTGTTTAATAAAAATGACAGAGCGCAGGTGTTTCAGGTAACAACTGAGCCTTTTAGTAAAAAAAAAAAAAGAAACAATATTTGTGACCTGTTTCTGGAGATTTATGTCTTCACTCCAATGGGTTTGTAGCTGAGAGCCACAGACATGGAGGGGAAGTGGGACTGACGCATTGTTGGTTCTAGTCTCCAGGAGAGAATATACGGTATATAACCAGCTTTATCCTTTAAAAGCCTCTGAAAACTTGGTTTCATATCAAAGTATATATCGTAGTATTTCTCAAGAACATTAAATATGGATGACTAGACAAAACAATAGGAAAAAACAGCCTTGAGTATCGGGTATAATAGTTTAACACTCAAAAAACCCACCTGCACTTGAACTCATCTAACCTTTGACAACAATGTCGTGGTAGTTTAAGTCCCCATTGCTCCGAGTACGAAGCTAATTAAGAACACTTCAGATGCTTTAAGAAAGTCACTCAAGTAACCCCTGATTGTAATTAGAAAAACAAAAGTTGGACAAAGTTAACGACTTTTTTTTATTTATAGAGAATCAATTAAAAAAAAAGAGGACATTTGAGGCAGTGGATCTGGAGAGAAAAGGGGAAACGTATTGAAGAAAAGGGAACGTCTGAGAGAGCAGAATTGATGATAGCATTAGAGACGCCATTGATAAACGCACATTTCTGCTGATCTCAAGGTTTTCCGGCTCTGGCTAAGACCCAAAGCAGGGGGTCCTGAGGCATCTTAATCCAGCATGGCTGCAGTAAAGCATATGAGGTGCATTCTGCACTGAAAGGATATCTGTTCATATCAATGAAGATGAAATATATATTTATTGTTTCTTCCCTATTTGAGAGGCTTACCTGTTCTGCTTTCTTTCTGCGATCTTAAAAATCATAATGCATATTTGTGTGTTGCTTGAATCAAAATGAAAGCATGCAGAACTTAAAATTAGAATTTAAAACTACACTGCAGTGGAAGTTTTCCAGGGTGGGATAATCCTTGGGAAGAGCAGCATTCCCGTGCACACCCCCGAAGCATTTGCATCTACTCTGACCCAATTACTCTACTTATGCATCTGCCGTGTCCCCGCCACGCCACCAACAAAATGAATTTATGCAACATTGCTGACGGGCGACCACAGCGTCGTCCCGGTGAGCGCGGCGGCGTTCCCGATGTTCCGAGGGCAGTGGAAACACAGTTATTACGGCCACCAGAAAAGAGTGAACTCACCGCCTACAGTGGCAGCCAGCTTGTTTTGCTATATGGATGATGAAGATGATGTATGGGCCCCTTCCATGCGCTGAACCGCCACAGTCTTCCTGCCAAGTGATGAATAGCATCAATACTGTGGACTATTGGAACAGACCGAGGCGCCCAAGATCTCATCTCCAACTCCTCTTTTCCATTTTCTCCGGGGTTTTTTTTCCTCCCCATTTTTTTTGGCACGTCTCAAATAAATTGTATTGTTTTGCTTTATATTTTTGCCCTCTGCTCCTCCTTTGTCCGTCTATCTATAGACCCCGCTCCTTTTGTGTAACTTTTAATGAGCTGAAAGGTATGCAAGGGTGCGCAGGAAACCCTCGACGAAGCACTTTTAAAAGATTAAGGCTGAGTAACGGGCGCGTACGGTGTCTCGTCGGCTTTGTGTCTCCCCTCTCTTTTCTTTCCCGGCCGCATCCGTCCAGCCCCGAGCGGGAGGCCGCGGGAATGAGCATCGCAACGGAGGCGAGATTAGAATCGGATGTGAATTGGGCTGCAGATTGGTTTGTAGCCCAGAAAATGCCTGAAAGTGGAAGATGGGCTGGAAGCAGAGGGAAGACCGAGGGGGACGGATGAACAATGAGAGAGAAGGTCACCATTAAGAAGCCAGTGTGAAGGGAAAGTGCTGCCGCTGTGGCGGAGGATAAGGATGATTGAGGAGCAGAATTTGCATGGAAAATAACTTTATAATGGCGCTAAATTTTCTCCTTACCACATCACTCTTTAGTCATGTCATTTTAAGTAATTGCACTTTCCTCTCCGAGTGCCCATTGGCTGCTTTGAAAGCCACCAGCTGGTCTGCGTTTTGGGCCAGCCATTAAAGCACTCAGGCTGTTGTGTGGCTTTTATTTGACATTTCACATCATTAGTCACCTCTAAGTGAATTTAATGTGAAATCACCTGTTACAGGAGCCAAAACAGTGTTTTTTTTTGTGTGAAAACGATGTACACTAATCCCTCCTAATCACGTATGATAACCATCTGAGCTTCAAACCAGCGGCTTATCCATACAGCTCATATTGATGGATGGCGATCTGACGTCTCGTTTTTTATTTTTTTATTATATTACGTATCTCCGCGTTCTTGGGATGCAGCAAACTGTTTTACAGCGCTCGTAGTTTGTTGACTGCACTCCATTTTCCGGTGTTTGGTATCAAATTATTTCCTATCAGAAGGCTCTATTGATCGTTTGCTGCACGAGGTGTCAGAGACGCCGCTTCCATAAAACGTTCATGCAGCCGGCTCTCCTCCTCGCCTCAATAGGAGTTCGTGTTTGGGTGTTAGCGCTCACAAAAGGACCTCATTGATCCTCGCATTGATTTCTAACCGCACTTTCCTCTTTTTCTTCCTCACAGTGGCAAACATTCTGTGGCGGGAAGAAGGTACGTCTAGACTGCTTCTGGTTCACCACGCCGTTCATTAAACTGAGTTAATTGAATTTTTTGTAACGGGGTTACTGAACTGTGATGAGAGGGATTAAATGATTGGATGCTTTGAACGTAGATAACAATGTTGTCGGCCAATTTCCGTTGCAAATGTTCACACCGTGCAGTCTCATAATCTATTTTTATATACATGCGCTCGGTGTTAACGGGTGGCGTTTGTGCTGTGTTTCCAGGTCTGGGCATCGGCAACATGTTCTACGTGTTTTATGAAGACGGCATTAAAGTCATCCAGCCCGTGGCCTGTGAGATACAGAGACACATTAAGCCCAGCGAGAAGCTGCTGGCTCTGCAGGTGAGTCGCAATCAGCTCGGGACGAACGTTGTGTGATTTATTCTGAGCTGAACTGAACCATCCGAGACATCTGAGTTCAGATGTGAGGACTTGTAGAGTTACATATGCTCATGAAAACTCTCCTGGATCATTTTACAAGAGTCTAGGTTCATATTTTTGTCCATGATCTTAATAATCTCAATCAAGTCATGTACTAATCAATCAGTGGGTTTAGGTTTGGTAAAATACCCATGATCCTTAGTTGCTATTGGTACTGAGAGGAATCCGGTTGTCTCAAATCCATGTAAGAATTAGCTAAAAATATTAAAGTAAAGCTCATTAAAGGCAAGGCAAATTTATTTGTATAGCACATTTCAACAACAAGGCGATTCAAAGTGCTTCACATAAAACCATTAAAAGCATCAAAACACAATGCAAAATCAAACAATTAAAGACATTCATTAAAACATTAAAAAACATTTAATAAGCAAAAAATAAATATATACAGAATTGAATAAAGTAAAACTGAAAACCAAAATCAAACAACTGCAATAAACCCAATAAAACCCCTGAAAACTGTTAGCTGAGAGCCAATCAGAACTAAAAACAACTAATAAATAGTTCAGTTTACCAGAAAAACAGCTTCAAAATAAATGCTAATTTTGCTGGATTTGTTACTAAACAACTGTTTGCTAACAGTCGTGAGGTGATGAAGTCAATTGTGTGTTCAGAGATTGTAATAATACAAAAGTTTTATGCCTATTCGAGTCTCAGAGCTCGAACAGTATCTGGGGAGAAAACAAACATTATTCGTACTTCTAAAATGATTCCTGAAGCCTTTGACCCTCCGGCCTTTCTTACCTTCTGTGAAGGATCTGAGTCGGTCCAGAGCACGCTAACGATTTATACCTGCCGACTTTAAAACCTCTCTTTTACGACATTAGAAAACTAAGCAGTCAATGTAATGAAAGAAAAAAAGAGGCAGGGAAAACGGGAGCCGGCATCAATCAACTCCACCGAGAAGCAATAACAACTAAATCATTTATGATGCAAATGTTTTTACAGTGAACTGCTGTAAATAAACCGCAGTGTTTTTTTTTTTTTTGAAAGACAAAATTGGATAATGTGACTTGTGTGATGTATTATTCGCCGGCTTTGACGAGCGTCGCCTGACCTCCTAGCAACAGCTGCTGAAATCAATCATAAGCAGTCAATAGTTTCTATACGTTGATTGAACTCCGGTCCGGCACCAGCCTGTTAGATATGAATGCACAGGCAGATCTCAGAATCAGAACCAGAATCAGAACCATTTATTGAAATGGAAACAATGTTACACGTTGTGCCTTCAAACATAGAGTTGATGAAAGAGTTCAGTGTTCATTATTATGAGCAATAAAAACAGGTGAAACTTGATTAAAATATCAAATAATTAGAAATTTCAATCAGAATCAGAACCATTTATTGCCATGTTTGTTTTCGCATTCAAGGAATTTGTCCTGGTGGAAGGTGCATAACATTTAACAATAAACAGAGTGCAATAAATGGGAATTAATGAATGAATATTTACAATTGAACAGTAGAATATAAAAAGATAAAGTGCATGGAATGTAAGTGTAGTGTTAAAGTGGCGAGTGTATTTAAATATAAAAATTTGTCAAGCGATTACCGCGAGTAGGTGTTCTGTGTACTTCCTGTTTACTTCCTGTTTACTGTAAACAGCAGGGGAAATTAACTTGGTGGAAAATCTGTTCAAATGTAAAAACAATGTAAACAATGAGGTGTAAATATCAGCAAAATGGGATGTTGTTACATGTTAAAGCTTAACTTCCAATTGACTCATCTACTATTGGAAAAAACTGCTTTCTGAAATGAATATCCTGTCATACTATTTAATATAAAAGTGTGTTGCACCTGTAAAGTTCCTTTTATTGACACTTTGGATGTTTCCCTCCCCACAGATGATGCTGTGATGATTATTAACTCTATGACTCATACTCCTGGCTTAACTGGGGAATATCAGAACCATCATATTTCTCAGCGTGGCTCTTTAAAAGACCTTTTCAGAAATATTTTGCAGGGGAATTAACCATTTTTGTTGAAAGGATGCAGTCCAGTATGATATGTTATTGTTCCTGCTGTGGCTCCAGTACTGAAAAATGCCATTTCAGTTTATATATGCAACGTATACACTGTGATGCTGGTGTGGCGAAAGCATTTACATAATGAAGGAGTTACATCTGCAGTCTTAAGAAGCTGTCAGTTACTACATAAATCACATACATGCTCTGCACCCACACACACACACACACACACACACACAGACATATGCAGTACACACACACACAGTGAGGATTACAGCCGCCTCCGTTCACACCCTCCGCTGTGCATCAGATGTTCGATTTCTCACCTCTTGAAGGTGCAATAAGTAAGATATTTACAGCCGAGTGGCACACGTTGACCACAGTGTGGGACTGCAGGGGTCACACAGAGGTCAATACGGTGACTCAACCATCACTTCACCAAGTGCAGGGATTTCTGGCTTTCAAAAAACCAAATTTCCCAACCTGTTTTAGATCAAAAACACTGGCAGGTGGTGTTACAACTGGACACTGAAAGACATCGCGGCTACAAAGAATTGGAAACCTTCTCATGGAGCCAAAGCGCTGCCATTGTGTTCGCATCCTGCACGAAGCCGCCTCTCGGCTGCGCGATTGTTTTTGTGTCTGCCCAAAAACGAACCTGCTTATCTGCAGATGAAATACAGGGGCCGGGATGAGTCGTGGGGGCCGGGAAACAGAGATGAGTTAAACCGTGTCGGCGCCGCCGCCGCCGCTCCCCTTCATCCCTGATGAAGTTCATGCGTCGCCTAATGCCCTCCTGACTGAGAGAAGCTGGCCCGCGGGACGGCACCTGTCACGGACCGCCTCCTGCAGTCGTAAATACGGGAGAGAAAGAGTTCATCCGTCCATGTCGGAGCCCTCCATTCATCCTTTTCTGGCCAACGGCTCCCTAAATTGTCCCACAGAGCCTGGAACAGACGACTGGGCAGAGGCCTGGAGGCTTTGAGGGGGGGGGAGGGGAGGGGAGCTCCAGAGACAGAAGGCCGGCGAAGGTTCCCGTCGGCCCAGGAAAGACGAGCGCTGCCAGGACCGAGAGCCGAACAGCCGCGGATCGTCTGCAAGGCTTCGTGCTGAGGATTATGTACGGACAAACCGGAGCGATTACGGAGATTTTATTTTTTTTCAGGGACCTTCGCAAAGCTCATTTATCCAAGTTGTCGAGATAACACGACTCACATCAGCACCGGAGATACGATCGCGAGTAGTAAACAACACGGAATAACGACTGGATGGAGATGATTGTGTTTTAATGCAGATATGAAGAAGCATTAATTGTGTGTGTTTTTGTCTTGCAGGAGGAGGTGTGCCCCACCTCCCCGGGAGAAGAGGTTCAGAGGTGTGTGTGGTCATCGGCGGTCAACGTCAAGGACAAGTTTATTTATGTGACGCAGCCGACCTTGGATCGAGTGCTCATAGTCGACATCCAGTCTCAGAAGGCCGTCCAGGTAGTTCTCGGGATAAATTGGAAAAGCTGGTTCATGTCAAATTTTTTTTTGTCGGCAGCTCTACAACAATGCGTGGCGTGGGAGGAGTTAACACTTTTGCTCAGAAAAGGGGGCAAAAAAAAAGAGAAAAGAGTCCTGTTTTGTAAAAGCGAAGGCTCTCACCGCCTCCGTCTGTGCCAACAAAACCTCAAGGTCGCAGGAGGCGAACGCATTTTTCCCCTTTTCTTCTTTCTCCAAAAAACTTTCCCGCATTGATTGAACATTTTACAAGAACCCACGATAAATCATCACTGTATGGGTATTTTCTGTGATTCATTTTGTCGAATGAAGGACGTGTTTTTTTTTTTTTTCCTTCATAAAATCGTCCCTTTCGACTTGGGATTCAGTTTGATACAATACATCATCATCCTTCATCCGGAAACTAAATCATTTCAGACCGCATCCTCCAACTTTCACCCAAAGTGCACGGGGAACTTTTTTTGGGGGAACAGCTTGCACATTAGATATGCATGCATTTAAGATATTCTACTTGAGTAATAATTTAGAAGGATGCTAATACACAGGAGTGGTTGCTGTGGTGTCCTGATATTGGACTGGTTGAGCTTTAATGCAAGACATGTTTGACACTTAAATAATTATATATAAATAACATAATTATGTACACTATGATGTAAACCTGCTATTTATCTCATTCAGACACTCACAGCTAATATATTTGATAATATTGTTAAACGCAATAATTGGCCAAACCTAAGCTCCGCCTTTTTTCCTTAATGCACCAATCACAGTTGGCCTGAGCACGAACTTGGACAAACTTGGTCGTCTCTCAACTCTGATACTTATTTATACTGTAACTAAGGAGGGGTGCTCAGAAACGATCACTTCTGTGTAAAATATGTACTTTACTTGAACTCCATAGCGTGCGATTCAGACAAATCGAGGATTGGAAAATTAAGTTTTAGCTCATTTGCAACACAAGAAAAACACAAATCGAAACAGTGGTGCATCCCTGTAAACAGGAGGAAAACAAACTGCAGCAAAAAAAAAAATGACGTGGGCGGATAACACAATCGGCATCTTAACATTTGACATCAAGCAAACACTGTCGATGAAATTTGGAATATGTTTATTAGGCGTTATTGATGTAAACACACAGTCGGCCTCCTGTTGGCTCCGCCCTTCAAATGCAGCTGGATCCTGGAGGCCCTGAGGCCTCGATGGGACCAGGTCCTTGTAAAGAGTCACCGACCCCCCCCATTGCCGGCTTAGCCCGGAGCCTGGGGTCCGATTGCCGGTCCCGTCCTGGATCTGGTTCCAGGTTGTCAAAGTAATGTTAGCAATGTGGAAAAGATTCAGCACAGTTCTACATCCTGCAGTATTCTGATCAAGTAGCTGGTGATGAATGAGGTGTCACGGAGAGTAGCGTGCAGCTGCTATTCTAATGTGTCAGGTACATTAAATTAACATATCATATCTTCTGCCGCTCATCTCATATTCCAGCTTGGAGCTATAGGTTGTGAATAGCAAACAGGCTGCCAGTCAAAACAGTTTGTGCTTCCTCAGCCAAACAACAGCTGCTCCACTGAAGTGGCTCTTTTCCAGCTTTTAAGATCATCCGCTTCACCTTTACTTCACCTGCTTGACCCCCCCCCCGACCCCACCGGCTCCATACCTGCTGACCTCCGCTTAACGGCCACATTGATGAGGAGGACCCGGCAGCCTCCGAGACCCACCTCTCCGCGGAAACTGTAACCTGGCAACCCCCTTTATAGATATTGTAACATGGCAACTGCGGTTTTCCTCACTGATGCCACGAGACACCATTCCCCAAACACCCTGCAGAGCACTCTTGCAGCACCGTTTATTTTCCTCGTTTTTCCTCGTTTATGGAGGCAGACTGAGGAAGTAGCCCGATGCAACATTCACGGAGCGGCGTCCCGTCGCACCCTCGGGGGTCGCCGGGTTTCTGGGCGCGCCGGCCCGATGCCGGGCCGCTCCGATCGCCGCAGATGTTTTCGTTAAGCGCGATGGCTGTTTACAGCTCGCACGCCTCCCGGGAGACCCGCCGGTGAGCCGGCTGCCGTCCCAGAGAATGTCACCAGCTCATTATGCGCTCGCTCTGAGATTTAGATTCGCCGCATTATATCAGCGGTTGTTAATTAACCACCTGAACCCACATCCCGTCTCCCAACAGTGGGAGAGGCACACATCCCGGCGTTCCAGTTACAGGTTTCGCTGCCTTCCGTATTGCCGTTGAATTATTAATAGCGTTGACGTCCGCAAAAGTTACGATTAACGGGCAAAAAGCATTTAGAAATGTGTCGCTAATGAAACGCTCAGTGGAGATTTTTTTTTTTCAACGAGCAGAATGTATTCTGCATTTTATGAACAAATTACTTGCAACAGGCACACGGATGAACGTTTTGAAAAGCTGCACGAGCGTATTGACTACGCGAACACCTGTTTTCTCCGATGACTACACGCTCAGCGATAAGTTAGGATTCAACAGATATTCTCAATTTATGTGCAATAACCCCTCTCTGGAGCTGGTTTGCTCTCTCGGTGATACAATATCTATATTTTCGTCCAGGTAAACAAAACTATTAGGGCTGCATAGCAAAACAAATGATATAGAAAGTAAGCTGCAGTCAAAGGGGATTGTGGGAATATGATTGCTTTTTTTCTTGCGGCGGCGGCGGCTGCCTTCCCGATTCCCTTTGAAGCCGGCTGTCCGTCCGCACCCGGGTGAACATAATGCACGAGGTGCACTTTTCTGTCACATGCGACTCATCTATTGTTCCTCGACTTGGGAATATGGCCGCCGCGTGTCGAGGAAATGGATAAAGACTAAAAGCAATTACTTCAGTGCGGTAAAGCAATTGTGTCTGTCACCACTTGATTTGAAATGCAGCCTAATGGCCCTAAAAAAAAAAAACTAAAAAAAAACACGCTGCACAAGAAAAGCCCGCCTCCACTCTGCCTTGTTAAAGGAAGACTTGCTCCTGTCAACCCCTGATGCATTAGTCTGCAGGAGAACTTTTCCAAAGCATTACCACTGCACATCAAAGCCGGATCTCTTCAAAAGCAAAGTCTAGATTGCCTTGAATTGTTATTCTGTGGCCCAGCTGTCTTTAAAGGCCCCGTTTGGTTTGATTTCGATGTGTGTGTGTGTGTGTGTGTGTGTGTGTGTGTGTGTGTGTCTTCCAGACCGTCAGCACCGACCCTTATCCTGTGAAGCTTCACTATGACAAATCTCACGACCAGGTGTGGCTGCTCAGCTGGGGCGACATGGAGAAGAACCTCCCCACGCTCCAGGTGAGTCCGCAGAAAGTTGTAAGGAGCGCTGGGAATGTTTATTCCTTCCTCGGCAGAGTTTCATCCTTGTGAAGGAAAGCAGACGATGAGACTTTCAAGCTCAGACATTTTGCTTTGTCAGCTTTCGATGCTAAGGTTCGCAAAACGGGCCTGAATATGTGTTTGTGTCGCTTTTTTGTGTCGCGTCAATTAAATGATTGTTCTGTGCAATGTATTCCTTCATTGATGGAAGGCCGGTCACAACCTCTCCGAGACCAAAGTGATGTCTTCAAATTGATAATTTTGTCAGAACGAACAGTCGAAAAGCAGAAAAAAACACATTTAGGAAGAAAATGTTTGACAAAAAGTTTGGAAAGTTAATTATAGGTTCAAATAATCGACCTTAACCCTAGAACACTAACGTCGGGTGATTTCCTTCTGAGTTGCGTGGGTCCTTGGGTAGCTGATGTTATGGAAGGTGGGCGTGTCTTTATTGAAGGTGGGCGTGTCTCTCTGCTCCAATCCCTGGTTGTTTCAACATTCACGTGTTACGTTAGTGATAGAGGGTGAAAACATTCCGGATGGTTTTCCCATTGAAGGAGACTTTTCCTTCACAGGACAAGGCTCACATGTCCCAGGAACATGTGGACCAGAGAACAAGTTCATAGCTCCATTATTTATGTTTTTAATCAGGTTTTATTGACGATTCCCTAATTTTTCACCCAATTTTGAGTCAGGGTCCCCCCATGATACCTGTTTTTAGTTTTAAGAGAAGTTTTATAGGGTAAAATAATAGAAGAGGACTTCAATCTGCCTTGTATTGTTGTATTTTAATATATTTTGATGTATATTGAAGTATATTTTATCAGCTACATGATATCGGGTGATAGTGTTATTTTTAGCGTAAGGGTTAAAGCATCAAATAGTAAAAGTGCGAGGTAATTAAATGCACAAGTCCCACTTATAGACTTTGTTCCAGCGACAACAAACAGAGAACATTTCCATTTTTTGTAAACAACCTTATAATCACCTTCATGGCTTCACAGCGAAGGTCTCGCTGGTCCCTGTTTTTCCAATATGACATGAATGTGGCATTAATCACTGAAGCCTCTCTGGGATATTCAATCGTGGATTTGTTTGCCTTGTTTGATGAGGGGTAATTAATAGTCGCTTACAGGGCAGTGTGTAAGTATGAACAAATGAATCCTAGTATACTGCTCTGAACAAACATACTTCTCCTTTTCTGCCATCAACAAATCTCCAAACTCGAACGCGATAATCTCAAGATATTTTAAACCTGACCTTTGCAGGTGGAAAGACATTTTGTTGATTTTCGATAATTTTCGTCTTTCGGGGGGGAAAAGGCAAAGTGCCTGACATGACTCTGGATCTGCTGGCGGGGGAATTGACATTATACTGAATTAACAAGACATCACATACACATGGGGTGGTCTGCATTAACTGGGGAAGTCAGAAATGGCCTCATTCTGTTTGTCACTGAGGAAACTAAAGGATAATTTATGGCATCTGCAATAAGCTAATTTATTGGCGTGGCTCTAGTCACACCCATGTGAGGTGGGTTTCATTAATTCAAACCTCAAATTTCCGCTTGATATGCATAAAAAAAAAAAACATCAAATCATCGCAGTTGTATTTCAGAGCCATAAAGACGAGGGAAACAACAAGTCACCGTCCAAATACTAACGCCGCGTGTCACCGTGACACGGACTTGAAGATCCTGCTACAAATAGAAGCATTGTAATGAAATGCTAATTTATTTTAAGAGCAGCTTTTGTTTCCTCCGAGCTGCGGCGTGGAGTGCTTGTGCTTGAAAATCTCACTCGTAATCGCCTGTGACGAAATTCACAACGCCGGGTGTTCGGCTCTGTGGCAATTCGCTTTGTGCATTGTGGCAGAATCAAAGCAGGCCCCGCCCACACACGAGCACACGTCGGTATTATTTCGACACCGGTTAACAACGGCACACTGCGAGGCTGCAGAGCCTCGGCAGGAAGAGAAGAGGCTGAAGGCTTGTGTCTCACATCAACGCCTCGAAGCAACATATTGAGCGTTTATTTGAGTTTATTCCACTGGTTTTATGGATTTAAACCATTTGTTTACTTGGAAAATAAAGTATTACCCTGTTTTTTTTGGTTGTAAGCTTCATATAAGTACATTACATTTCATTTAGCTGACGCTATACAGTAGACCCAGCAACGGTGAGCAATTAGGGTTAAGTGGGGCGACTGTGGGTCAGTGGTTAGCAGATCTGTCTTTCAATCAGAGGGTCGGTGGTTCGATCCCAGGCTCCGGTAGTCCATGTTGTTGTGTCCTTGAGCAAGACGCTTAACCCTAATTGCTAATCATGTAAGTCGCTTTGGATAAAAGCGTCAGCTAAATGAAATGTAATGTAAAAGTGTCTCCCTCAAGGAGCCGGGGATCGAACCACCGATCCTCTGATTGAAAGACAGACCTGCTAACCACTGATCCACAGACGTACGAGTTACAGCACTGAGCTCATGTTTGACACTCGACTCCTCCCCCATTGGTGCTGCAGGTGATCAACCAGGCCAGCGGGCGAGTCTCCCACCACACCGTCCACACGCAGCCGGTCGGCCGGCGCTTCGACAGGGTGGACGACTTCTTCATCCCGGCCTCCAGCCTCATCATTAACCACATCAGGTGCGTCCAGTACGATCCAAGAAAGCCTCCTAATGCAAATTGATTTGCAAATTACGTTTTTAGCCCATTGGCATTTCGTTCACTTTTTTATCCCTAGACTCGATACGGTGATAATGATTTGTGTGTGTGTGTGTGTGTGTGTGTGTGTGTGTGTGTGTGTGTGTGTGTGTGTGTGTGTGGTGATGTGGTAATGGAGACTTTTTGGGAGGAAGGCCCGGTGGTCACGGCAGCTGATCACCTGAAGTTGTTCTAAAAATAAACCGCCGTCACATCGGCTGTGGACTTCACTTTTTATATCCTAGTCTGTAAACCCAAAGGCTAATTAAGAATAATTGACCAATATAAATAGTGATCACCACATAAATAAAAATGTGAACCTCAATATACTTACAATGACGAATAAAGCTATTTCTAACCATTTGCATGGTTTCCCCCAAATAGACACAGCAGGGTTGGCTGAGTTAGCTAAACACGGTTCAAGGCTGGTTAAAACACATGCATTATAAATAGACATTCATTACAATTGCGATACAAATTATGTGTTTGGTCTATAATATACAATTATGTATTATCAGAACGTTGATATGACCACTATATATATATATATATATATATATATATATATATATACACACACACAATACTTCTTGTTTACCATCTCACTGCTGTATGTTACTTTTTTGAGCATGGGGCGTCCACGCCGCCTAGCTTCAGGTTAGCTTCCGGTTAGCCCGATGCTAACTAGAACGAGGACGCCGTGATTCAATTCTGCAGCTAAAGCTAGCATGTTGCTACCAGAAGTTAGCTGGACCATGTAGAGCGACGGTTCACGGCGATGTATCGAACTGCTGTGGATAAATGAGGTCACGTCCCATCTTCCCATCAAAGTGAATGAGACGAGAGACAAAACAATACTTCTTATTGCACCTCGCTTCACTGCAGCTGTCTGCAGCCGGGTCAGACCTACAGTTTGCACTCAAACACTGAGGGATTATCCATATTTCAGCCAAAAGTAAGTCAATTTTCATAATTTTTGCTGGACACAAATGCTGCACTTTCTTGTGCATATCTTTGCAATGCCGATTCCAAAACCGCTGAGTATAGCATTCTAGCTAGTCCCTAACTTTTTTAATCAACATTTTTCAAAAAACGAGGGATGCAGTTTGGGGGTAACTTTGAGTCATTTTGAGTCATAATTATGGTTTATGTTCATTTTCTATTCTGTAATAGTGTTATAAACATGACACAAATGACTTATATTGACTTGTTGGGTCAGGATCTGACTTTTTTATTGTTTTCTTTGGATTCCTTTTGGATTTTTCTTGTATTTTCTACCTAGTCTCAGAGGCTTATAGGTCGTTATAACTCTAAAACGAGTCTAACACAAGTTGTGCTTTAACATTTTAACCACATTGTTTTAACCAGCTTCTAAAACAAGAGTAGGCAGTGTAATTATGTTGCTAAGCGCCCACAATGGTAAGTAAATGCAGCCTTAACTGGTTATAAATGCCGCGCATGTTTTCGTGCGCTCCTTCCTTCATTAGAAGTCATTACAGCAGCTGCTCTAAGACTTCTTATTTATCGTTGCTAATGTGTTTTCAAGGTAAAATTTGTAATCTGCATCAACGGTACGTGCCCAGTTGGCAGCGCACCTCCTCCCTCACATTCGAGTTAATCAACAACAAAGACAACAAAGCTGAAGTCACAGCCGGGCCTGAACTCGGACAGAGAAAAGCTGCTGCCGACCGCTTGGCCCATGGTACGGAGAGGCCGGGAACAAGCAGGCGGTCGGGAGGATTCCAGGATGTTAGCGGCCCCCTGGTGTGGGGGAGTAAGCAGTTCAGTGTGTGTGTGTGTGTGTGTGTGTGTGTGTGTGTGTGTGTGTAGGGGGTGGAGGGGTGCTGGCATATCTGTAATTAGATCCACTGAGACTTGCAAGAAAAGATTGCAGGAAAGTGTGTTTGAAAATTACCAACGAGCTGCTCATCATTTTTGATGCTCTTAAAAAAAAGTTTTTCCCCGATAATAACAGATTATTGTGCCAAATGTTCTCATGTAATCGTTCAGTCGAGAAGAAACCATCAGATTGTTTTGCTTCAGTAATGTTGACTCAGTGTTGCAGCTTTAATCTCCTTTATCAATTTTTCTGACGATTTGTTTATTCAGCAAATAAAATGTTATCCACCCCACTGACAGAATCCCATAAATACTCATTTTACAATGAAGGAAGACAGACAAGCAGCAGGGAATGAAAAGAAAAATGTATTTTCGGTCGATCGACTTATTGATTCATCAGTTGCTTGTTTCATAACTTATCATTTTATGTTGTTATCAATATATACTGTACATATCAATGTATATTAAAATAATTGAAATACCTGAAACATTAAGGTCCCATTGATTCAAAAACAATTTATCCAATCCAATATTCCAATAAAGTAATCCTGATAATATATTTGTAATATTGCCTACAATTGATTAATACAATAACATATGTTACAGTAGTTGAATAGAGCATACAATATACAAAAGTTACGTCATAGTAGAAGTAATATGACATGTAAGTGAAGGGATTGGTTATAGTGGTGGCGAATTGTATTGCAAAACTCATAATTCAGCCTCTTTAACAGTGAAGTAGTCCTCTATATGATATATCAGTATACATATCTTGACATCTATATGCACATGGATGTTTCTTTTTATTTGGACAGCTCTTTATTTTGCAGGACAGTGTGCATTAACTGCTGCCTTGCAGCTCTGATGTTTTCATTTTTGTTCTTAAATCTTGTGCACAGACGGCCCGAGCGCAGCACCGATCAGTTGATGTAGCAACATGAGCCGTGTGCAAACCGCCGGCATGCATTCAGCAACTTCCAGGGATTGTTTAATGGCCGGGGGATTCCCCTCAGCAGCGCCCATAAAGCGAGCAGGAACTTCTGGGGGCTGTCGTTCATTAAAAAGCATCGACTTACAGTCAGCCACCTCTGCACGTCAGCAAAAAAAAAGCTTTTATTTCATATTTCTGCACATATCTACAGCACCCTGCAGCTCAGGCTGCCCCGTACCTGTTTTATTTATTTATTTTTTGCTTTTTGGCAAAACAAGTCGAGCGAGATGTTGATTCGATGTTTTTGTGGCTGCAGGACGGCTGAACAAGAATTGCTGTGTTATGGATATCTTTTGCCGTGCAGCGTTCATTGTTCTCTTCCCTGTGCATGAATTTTCGCCCTCAGGAGTCTGAACTGAACTGCGGAGCAAAGGGTTTGAGACCCTGTCATTTTTCTTTAAACTGCAAATATTGACATGTGGATAAGCGGATAAAATGTGAAGTAGCTTCGGTTAAACATAACCCTGTTGTGCAGAACCGGGGAGAATCTTGAATGCATTAATCATCGGTACAAACGGCAAACAGCGGCTGTCAGTTTGGCTGAGAGCAATCTGGGTCTGCCAATAACACAACCCAGCTGTGTTCACATCAGAGCAAGGCCAAACAATGCTTGATTATTAATTTATCATACATGATTTATTTTTTTTGTTGTATTTTTCGCTGTTGGTGTGCATAACATATCACAGTACGTGTGCACTACCGATGTATTCAGTCCGTCACAACAGACTGAATACAAACCAAGGAAAAATACAATTTATGTATTTACGCAAATAACAAATGTACCTCCGATGAGGTGATTTCAGTTTACGGTGGAGGTAAATCCAGTTGGGATAAAAAAAAAATCATATTTTTACGGTACATTTTTTCCAAGATTTTAGTGACACTACATTGAGGCGGCTCATTGATAAATCGAAAAGTTAAAGTTGTCACTCTAAATCTTGGATTTGATGCCGTTTTGGTTGCTTTGCCTCAGATTTAAACGTATGCTATCTCTGACATCCCTTCGGCTTGACAGACACTGTAAACCGATTTTATTCGACCTTTCTTCATGGCCAAAGCATAACCTTCCTATCCTCCCGTTAACAGAAAACCGCTGATCCATGTTGTGCCTTGATGGTTCCAATACATTGTGACTAAGACAACAGCAAACTGAAAGGCAGCATGGCTCTACGCAATCTATCTTAGAAACAAAGGCAAGAAAAAAAGAGAGCTGGGAAGACATCTTTTACAACACAGTCAAGACTGCAGGAAGCCATAAAATATGAAAAACCTCTCCAATAATGTTAAAGCAAGCTCCCTACAGCTTGGAACAGCTTTTCTTGACAGCGGCCATGTGTATCTGAACACAGAACCACTCAAACTGAAAGAAAATCAACCTCTATTTCTTACATGTCCAACAGATTGTCCAGCAGCTACAAAACATCCAAAAAAAAAAAAAACTATTTTAAAAGTCTGAAAATTGGGCTTAATCTTAACAACATCTGTTAAAAATCGTTCAACATTATATTCAATGATCTTCTCCATACAAACCAAAACAAAGCCTCTTTCCTGGAGCCAGTGGTCAGGTTATTGATCCCCACCACAGCAATGATAATGTCCTCGGTGGCTTTTTCAAACAGCCATTTTCTGCTCGGAGGTGCAGACAGCTCGGTGTCAAAAATGGCACCATAGATGATAAATGGCGGCGAGATTCAGGACCCTGTCAGCATCGATCAGCTGGTATTCACATTTAATTGAGGCCTGTCGGCTCCTTGCATATTCCCCCTCTACTTGTTCAGCTGTTAAAATGTAATGTACCATTACCATACTCTTTGGGGTTTTATAATGAATAGTATTTTAACTGATCCATGCCCACATCTAAAACTGCAATAATTCTATTAGGGGGGAAGTGTGGATGATGCTAGGCTGCCAATATGAAGCATGTCAGGGACCAGCGTTTGGCTGTTGAAGTGGTTGAATGGAACTCTCGGCAATCATTTATTTTTCTTTCTCCTGAACATTTCTTTAAAAATGATGCCGGTCCAACCATTATCATAATTACCCGGTACAAATCAATTTCCATTTCGTATTCCATGTTGATGCATCTTGATATGTGAATCGTGCTGCTTTGCTTTAATATGTTATCACTCGCCGCTTTGGAAGTAATGAGCCTTGGAAACAAATATAATCACCACATTACTGGTACATGTCTGACTTAAAATAATGAAACATTGATTTTTTGAGACAAAGCGTGATTAAATTACCTTTTGAAATGACTTTTGGACAACATTCGTATGATGTCCTGCTGTTTAAACATCTTAAACAGGGATTGTTTCTTATTTTACATTTTGTCTGTCAGGCACAACCAGCTGTTCTGGTATTTCTAATTGTTAGCTACTCTCAGAGACTACAGCCACTGAACAGGTGTACAGCTTCACCATTTTTACCATATAAATTCAGCATGTTCAGTATACTAGGCAAGGCAAGTTTATTTCTATAGCACATTTCAACAACAAGGCGATTCAAAGTGCTTCACATAAAACCATTAAAAGCATCAAAACAAAATAAAACAAGATTTCAAAACAATTAAGAACATTCATTAAAACATTAAAAACTGTTAAAAAAGCAAAAAATACAGAATTGAATAAAAGTTGCAAACTAAGTAGCAGTGAACAGAATAATTTCAAGCTGATGGGATTGAGGTACTGCAGGTATTCGGTCATGAACTTAGGTATTAAAACTGAACTAAAGGTGGTGCTAGATGAGTTAAGGGATCCCCAAAGTTACAATCCCATTAAGACATCAAAAACATGAACCTCACTCATGCTGGTGCAGAGCAGAAATCAGAGGATCAACAAAACCATGGCCAACAGAACCATCAGTGTCTAATGAAAAGCATGCATCCGTCCATTTCATATAGAGGATGTATTTCACTGGATGAGTAAACATGTGGACTCACTAGTGGCATCAGATTAAAGTTAAAGAGTCATTACCTTCCTTCTCTGAAAAGCATGAATGTCTGCAAAAAATTGCATCTCAATCCATCCAATAGTTCATAAGATATTTTGGTGTGGACCAAAGTGGAGACCATCCAACCGGCATCTATAGAGCGTGAAATCTGTCATAATTTGAGGTTTACAAGACGATCAAATGTGTTATTGATCAAAGCGTTTGCTTTGTTTTTCTATTGCCTCCAGATTTGGCCTCATCCTTCACCGAAATGAACCTGTCCTGCACAAGATCGACCTGGAGACGACGTCGTATGTGAAAAACATCAGCCTGCGGGCGTACAACTGCATCCCCAAGTCCGTGACCTACACCCACCTGGGCGGCTACTACTTCGTCAACTGCAGGCCCGACTCCACCGGCGCCACGCAGCCTCAGCTCATCCTGGACAGCGTGACCGACGGCGTGATCGGCCAGAACCGCGACGTCACCGGCACCCCGTACGTGTCTCCGGACGGCCACTACCTGGTCACCGTGGACGACGGCGACGGCCTGATGAGGATCCAGGAGGTCTCCGAGCGGGGCGAGATCCAGGAGCCCTTCGACATCCACACCAACCTCCACCTGTCCGACCTGGCCTTCCAGCGCTCCTTCACGGAGGTCCACCAGTACAACGTGTTCGGCAGCTCCGGCCGTCAAACAGACGCTCTGTTTGTGGAGCTGCGCACCGGCAAAGTGAAGATGATCAAGAGCTTGAAAGAGGCCACCAAGTCCTTTGAGTGGCCGTGGAGCAGTAGGAACAGGGTAATGGCGGGAAGCGGACTGTTCGGACAGTACCTCATGACCCCGTCCAGAGAGTCCCTCTTCATCCTGGACGGGAGGCTCAACAAGCTCAACTGTGAGATCACCGATGTCCTCAAAGGCAACGTGGTGGCGTGGGTTGGGGAGTCTTAGGTCGTGAAGCCGAGGCCCCGCGACGCGTTCTCCTTCTTCTTCTTCTTCTTCTCGACGGTACTGTTGCACTGAATTCTGTTGCAAAGTTTTTAGTTTTGTGGGAACGCGATAGTGAATCCCACAGGTTCAGAAACCAAATTGACCATTTGTAAGTCCATTGGATGAGGGACTCATCCCAACAAAAAAAAAATTACGATATACAAGTGAGGGAGTAATTGATTGATAGTGTCTGAAAGCCAAGTTTAAAATCTTTTTCTTTCTTTTTTTCCACTGGATGATTCACATTTATATCAAAAATAAAGTTGCTTGCTGGTAATCTTTTTCAGGAAAATTGGTATTAATCCGTAAATGTGTGCAACTTTGCATAGTTATTCACAATCGGTTGTATTCAGTGTGTGAGAATGCTGTAGATAATCTCTGAACAAAACTAATACTTAAGTGATTTGGCAGAAATAGATATATATATATATATATATTCTGTAAATGTCCAGAAAAACTCTTACAATTTAAGTTTAGCCATCCCAAACTTTTTTCCTGTGCCTTCAAGGAAAATTCCCCTCCATCAGAGGAATTAGCATTATTATTCCCAGTGTGACTGCAGACTGCCCCTCCTCCCTTGACCCCTCCATTCGTGGTGAGCGTGGTTCCTCACTAATCTACCGCTGCCGTCTATCCGTCGGTCCAACGCGGCCGATTCAGTCTAATTAAAACGAGCCCTCGCTGCGATCCGATCCCGTTTGAAGTGGAGATTGAGAGCCCGAGTGTTTCATTACGCTCGGTCACCTTTTGATCCGACAACATAAGGAGCGTTAGGGACACAGTTTTGAATTAAATCCGTATTGTTTTCCTTTTTTAGTCCAAAGCAGAAAAAATGAAAGCCAGCCAGGGGATGTTAGATAAACTGAACGAGCTTTATACACTAAAACATCGTGAAATTTGAAGTATTTCCAAATATTCCATAGCGATGAGTCAACAGAGCACTCGAGTTGGAAGAAAAATAATTACTTTAATATCTCTGGACCAAAAAAAAAAAAAGATATGGAAAGCATCTTAGAGTGTAATACTATTGAAGAAAAAAAAAAAACATGCATTGTCTGCTCTTGTTCGGCAGCACGTTTGAAATGTTTTAATGTGAAGTGATGATGAGCTAGCACGCTGGGGGAGTCGGTAATTGTGTTGTGTTGAGGGTCTCCGGGGCTTTGAATGTGGCAAACACAGTAGACGCGTATAGCTGGCCAGTCAATGATCAGTTCCCTAGCTGGACACATTTCTATGCATTTTCACACTAGCACTCTACGACTCAGTAAATCACAATGGGCAACTGTATCTCAAATTTAGTAAGGACTTTTGACGTGTACAGATTATATAAAGTCATTCCGTCTTTCCTGTTGAATTGTACTCGTATATATTTTGATTTAGATTATTTTTTTCTTCCCCCTTTTCCAATTTAAAATCCAAATGTACTGATGATGACGACCTCTGACCTTTTTTCTCTCTGTTCTGTACAAAGCGGCCGACTGTGACTCCATTCGTTTCCCATCCGGTGTACAGATTCACGCGGGTCACGATCAACACACCCCCTTTTTAAGATATGAAAACAAAAACACACACACAGTTGTCATTATCAGCATCTTGGACCCCCGAGCACATTGTGATCACTGCTTTCACCTCCACATAGCCATGTCTTGTATGTTTCTTCATGTGATTGTTATTTATATAGAGAAAACACGCTTGTCATTTTACCCAACAATAAAAACTAGACCAACAAAAACAAGTGTGATGTTGTCTATTTCCTCAAAACAAGCCTTTATTGTGTAGACACGCAGATGAATCATGTTAAAGCGGTCTGTGGACAATTATTATGCTTCATGAACAAGGTCAACACTCTGTTATCCCTTTGGGTATATTTATCTTGCACAGAAGCATGCAGTATAACGCATGATTATAATTAGCATGTTGTACTTGAAGGTCTGTGAACTGAAAGAAAAACAGTCTGCAGTATGGGCTGAAGTGACTTATTAAGTTGTGTTGAATGTGTTAAAATGTATATTCTTTTTCAATGGAAAATAAGATTGTCTGGTCTTTTCGGAAAAAAAATGTGAATGAGACAAATAGGATTCAACTGAAGGCTAAATGGAAAATATAAATCACTATTAAAAGGTACACTTACTGATATAAGTATATATAAAGATGCAAAAGAAATATAAATGGTGCAAAAGAAAGCGAGGACATTTATTCCTTTCCGTTATCCAAACAGCTTATCCTGTTTAGGGAGCCGATCCCAGCTGACTGGGCGAAGGCAGGGTATGCTGGTCAGGTCACCAGTTTATTGCAGGGCATATGTATGTATGTGTGTGTATATATATATATATATATATATATATATAAATAAAGACAGACATGCTCACATTCACACCGACGGGCAATTTAGAGCCTCCAATTAACTTAAGCTGCATGTCTCTGGACTGTGGGAGGAAGCCGGAGAACCTGGAGGGAACCCACAAGAAGGACCGCCCGGGATCGGGGATCGCGTTGGACACAGTGCTATCCACTGCACCACCATGCAGCCCCGGGTCATTTATATTCCACTTAAATGTATGTATTAATATACTTAGATATAGTGGAAAAATAATACCATGACAATATCTTAAAAGGTTATAGTGTCATTAAAAAGTTTGCTACAGTGTGCCCTTAAAATGGTGGGAAAAAGATAGTCTAAAACTCTTTGTATAGTCACAAAAAGTCAAGTGTTGTAGTGTAAATAAAGTAAAATAATCATAGATCATGAAAAACATAGCATGATACATCACAAAAAATCATAAAAAAAATGAAGTTAAAGAAATATATAATTAAAGGTCATAGTATATTGTAGTAAAAACAATAAAATAATAATAATAATTGTAAAAATCTTATGTTTCTAGGCAAGAACGTAATAACAGATTTTTAAACCATTGTAAAATTTTCCCAGAAAGTTATGGTATGCAATTAAAAAGGCATTTAAAAGTCATGTTATATAATTTCTTTAATAGGTCTATTAAAAGTCAGGGAATAGTTGACTATAAAGGTTTAACAATTTTAGTATGTCACAAAGTCTCATAAACATAGTATTGTAAGTCATAAAGATTGCATTTTAATATCATAGTATATAATTGTATAAAGTAAAAGTCATTAAAAAAAGCCTTAGTACAGCATTAAGAAGTCCAAGCATTTAATGTTGAAAAAAGGCCCAAATAAGTCTCAAAATAAAGGGGCTTTGTAAAAACAGTTGGTAAAAGTATATAAAGGTTAAATGACGATGTAATATAAGGTGACCGTGTCAAAGTCATGAGCTGGAGAGCTCAGGAATCCATAAGCCGTGTGGCCTGCGGGGCGACGCTGCCTCTGGGCTCGGTGGTGGAGGGGGAGGGTCTGACTGCCAGACGACAGCAGGCTGAACAGTTTGGGGTCGAGGTGATTGGGGTCCTCGAGTCTGTCGGCCTCCTTCCTCCACCGCTGGGTGTGAAGGTCTCCCATGGACAGCCGCTCTGTCCGGATGGTGCACTGAGCAGTTTGCACCACTCTCTGCAGGAACAATGGCCGGTCAGGGCTCTTAATCGTGCTCCTGTAGAGGCCATGTTGAAGATTCAAAACTTTTAGTGTATAGTTTGTCGTAAGAGAAGTCATAGAATACAAGGCCATGAAATTGTTATTTAAAAAAAAATATATATATTTTACATTTTTTATAATACTTTTTAAAAATATTTTAAAAAAATATTTAAAAATAGTAATAATATTACATTACATTACATGTCATTTAGCTGACGCTTTGATCCAAAGCGACTTACAATAAGTGCATTCTACGGTTACAAACAAGAATCAGAACAACAAGAATCAAGAAGGTACAATTTCGTCAAAGGTTCGACTACAAAGTGCTATCAGTAAGAGCCATTTCAGTGCTACTATAGTGCTACATCCTTTATTCAAGGTATAGTCGGAAAAGATATGTTTTTAGTTTGCGACGGAAGATGTAGAGACTTTCTGATGTCCTGATGTCAATGGGGAGCTCATTCCACCATCAAGGAGCTACAAGGCGATTGGCAGAAGCCGAGCTGGGGTGTAAGGTTTTACCATGTCCTGGATGTAGACTGGACCAGATCTGTTCGTAGCACGGTACGCCAGTACCAATGTTTTGAAGCGGATGCGGGCAGCCACCGGTAACCAGTGAAGGTCGCGGAGGAGCGGAGTGGTGTGTGAGAATTTCGGGAGGTTAAAGACCAGTCGAGCTGCAGCATTCTGGATGAGCTGCAAAGGTCGGATGGCACCAGCAGGTAGACCCGCCAGGAGGGAGTTACAATAGTCTAGACACGAGATGACCAGAGCCTGGACCAGAACCTGTGCTGCCTTCTGGGTGAGAAGTGGACGTATTCTCCTGATGTTGTGCAGCATGAATCTACAGGAACGAGTTGTTGCGGTAATGTTGGCAGTCAGGGAGAGTTGACTGTCCAGGGTCACACCGAGGTTCCTGGCAGTCGGGGTCGGGGCCAAGACTGAGTTGTTGAAAGTAATCGTCAGGTCGTGAGTGGGGGAGACTTTCCCTGGAAGGAGAAGTAATTCCGTCTTGTCGGGGTTAATCTTCAGGTGATGTGTGGACATCCAGTGTGAGATGTCAGTCAGACAGGCAGAGATTCGTGCTGCTACCTGTGTTTCCGATTTGGGAAACGAGAGGATCAGTTGGGTGTCATCAGCATAGCTATGATAGGAAAAGCCATGCGAGCGAATGACGGAGCCAAGAGAGTTGGTGTACAGGGAGAAGAGGAGAGGACCGAGGACGGAGCCTTGAGGGACCCCAGTAGTGAGAGGACAAGGCTCAGACACAGATCCTCTCCAGGTTACCCGGTAGGTCCGATCGCTGAGGTAGGATGAGAGGAGGGAGAGCGCAGTGCCTGAGATACCCAGGTCCTGGAGGGAGGAGATGAGGATCTGGTGGTTCACTGTGTCAAAGGCAGCAGAAAGGTCCAGAAGGATAAGGACAGAGGAGAGAGAGGCTTCTCTCGCAGTGTGAAGCTGCTCAGAGACAGCAAGGAGGGCAGTCTCTGTTGAGTGGCCTGCCTTGAATCCAGACTGGTGAGGGTCCAGAAGGTTGTTCTGATGGAGGAAGTAGGAGACTTGATTGAAGATAGCTCGCTCCAGGGTTTTGGAAAGAAAGGGAAGGAGAGAGACAGGTCTGTACTGTTTACTTCTGACGGGTTGAGAGTGGGTTTCTTCAGGAGAGGGTTAACTCTTGCCTCCTTCAGAGAGTTAGGGAAACAACCAGTTGAGAGGGAGGTGTTAATAAGATGGGTGAGAAAGGGAAGAAGGTCAGGAGCAATAGACTGGAGGATGTGAGATGGGATGGGGTCAAGGGGGCAGGTGGTTGGGCGGGCAGAGGTTACCAAGGTAAGAACTTGATCGGGAGACAGAGGGGTGAAAGAGGAAAGCGAAGGGGAGGCGGATAGGGTTAGTGGAGATGTAGTTATGGGAGGGGGATCAGTAAATGAGGAGCGTATGTCATCTATCTTTTTTGTAAAATAGTCGACAAAGTGGTTCGGTAGAAGGGTGGAGGGAGGAGGAGGACAGGGGGGGTCAAGGAGGTTGGAAAAAATGGAGAAGAGTTTTTTGCGGTTAGAGAAAGAAGATTCAATTCTGGATTGGTAGAACAGGCTTTTGGCTGCAGAGATAGAGGCAGAGAAGGAGGCGAGAAGAGAGTGATAGACGTGCAGGTCGTCTGCGTGTTTGGATTTTCGCCATTTCCTTTCCGATGCTCGCAAAGTGGCTCTCTGGGCACGGACCGGGTCTGACAACCACGGAGCTGGAGGAGAGTTGAAGACCTTACATGTCGTAAGAGGACAGAGAGAATCAAGAGAGGAGGACAGAGTAGAGAGGAGAGTGTCTGTGGCAGAGTTAGGATGCATGAGTGAGAAAGAGTCGGTTGAAGGAAGGGTTGATAGAACAGACGAGGCCAGAGAGGAGGGAGAGAGGGAGAGAGGAGGGAGAGGGAGCGAATGTTGCGACGGATAGGTGCAGAGTCTGTTGCTGTGGGAGGGTTGTCAGTTCCCAAGAGTGGGAGAGAGTAGGAGATGAAGAAGTGGTCGGAGACGTGAAGTGGAGTTACAGTGAGGTTAGATGTTGAGCAGTTTCTGGTGAAAATATAGTCAAGATGATTTCCAGCTTTGTGAGTCGGAGGTGAAGGACTGAGTGAGAGAGCAAAGGAAGACAGTAGGAGCACCAGGTCACATGACTTCTCGGTCTGGATGTTGAAGTCACCTAGAAGAATGAGAGGGGGGCCGTTTTCTGGGAAACTTGATAGGAGGACGTCTAATTCTTCCAAGAAATCTCCCAGGGAACCAGGTGGACGGTAGAGAACAACAATGTTCAGTTGAACCGGATGGGTAACCGTCACAGCATGAAGCTCAAAAGTCAGTGGTGTAGGCAATGGAAGCGGGTAGAGAGAAAAACTCCATTTGGGGGAGATGAGTAGACCTGTACCCCCACCCCGGCCAGTGGGCCTAGGTGTGTGGCTGAAGGAGAAGGCAGACGAGAGAGCAGCAGGGGTAGATGTGTTGTCTGGTGTGATCCAGGTCTCAGTGAGAGCCAGGAAGTCCAGAGATTGCTTGATAGCAAAGCCAGAGATGAAGTCTGCCTTGCGGTTAGCTGACTGGCAGTTCCAGAGGCCTCCTGTGACGAGGTGTTGGGTTTGTGTGGAGCGGGTGGGATAAATCAACGCGGAAGGATTTTGATGCAAGTAAGAACGAGTCCAAGGTCTAAAGTATCTACGAGGTGATATGTACACAGGTATGGAAGGGAAACACATTTTCACAGTGTTAATATAATAATATTTTTAAAATGTATTTTAAAAATGTATTTTAATTATATTTATTAAAAAAAGTATATTATTTAAAAAAAAATATTTAAAAATAATATTTTAAATTTGTATTTAAAAAAATTCAAAAAAAGTCTTAGTATAGTGCATGAAAAGATTACTAGCACCTACACAATCATAGAGTTAAGACACACTTTTGCATACTACTACTCTTTGAAATAATTTGCAAAACAGTTAAAAAATTAATACTTTGGAAAATGTTGTATATTATCTTTTAATACATTTTAACCTCCCTAATTGTCGATAAATAGATTAATCAGCCTTTTCTGTTCAACAAAACAGTATTTTCCATGGCCATTTTCTTAAACTACATCTATCTTCTTTGGTAAAAACATGTTTCAATGTAATATGTAGAATATCGTTTCAGTGTATCATCAATTAAATCTAATTTTCTTCTCAAGGATATTTGTACAGGGAAGATTGTTCTGCTGAAAACAAGTTTGTATTACACCACAGCTAATACTTCCAGGCAGGGTGTTATTCCCCCTCTGGGCTTATGCATTTAAAATGTATGTGGCTGCAGGTTGTGTCAGGTGTTTTGGATAAAAGGATCCTACAACCTGCACAAGGCTGTATACTTATCTTTGAAATCCATGTGGAGAGGTACTTCCATCTGAACAACCCTTACATCCGATAAGCCCCTTCCTCTGAAAAAGAAAAAACACCGTTTTCAAGCTCATTCACGACAAAGGAGAACATGATATCACATCCCCTGTTTTTGTGTTTACTATACGATGCCTGAGATAAGCACTTGAGACTCAGAGTAGGGCTGTTTTATCTGTCTGGATATGTTTCGTACTGTTCATTAATTGTTAATTAAAGTGCCATCATGTCTTCACATCTTTCTTTTCTGAACAGGGAAACCCAATGTGGGGCAGGGGCGTGGTTAGCGCACCTGCGGCGAGAGAGAGAGAGAAACGCGCTCATTGGGATCAGCTGCAGTTCGTTAGCGGACTGCGGCTGAAACCAATGAGCGCGTGGAAGCCGGGCTATGTAAACCCGGCAGGGAGAGGGGTTCGGGGTGGTTGTTGGAATGTACATGCAGAGAGCAGCTTGTGCTGAGTGTGATGTATGGAATAAAGACCCGATGGAACCTGTAAAGGAGGTATTGTTAGTATCTGTTCTTGCCACGGATCCACGGGTGGGGGAGAAACCTGCCACACCCAACATTTGTTTTTTTTTTAAATAATGAGAAGATAATGAGAAGATAGCAGAACCTTGCATTTGAAAAGCAGAACTGGAAGTCAACGGTGAAATATCCTGCGGCGTACACAGTGTGGTCAAATTATTTAATTATAAATTTAGAGATTCCTATCCAAAAAAAAAATATATATATATATATATATATATAAATAACATAATTTGCTACTTTGGGATCTGCTTCCAAAAATTATAATCGGTCATGCTATTTTATGGCATTTATTTGTGTGTGTGTGTAATAGTGCGAAGAAAAAAAGTTACAGAAATCATTAACTTAAAGTCACATAATAGGACTTTTCAAAAAAATCACCATAATACAATCTGAAAGTTGAACTTCAAGCTCAACTAAACTAAAGCTCCTTCCATAAGCCAGAGCTAAACTGAGAGAAATAAACAGTATGCAAGTCTCAGTGCAGGAGGAAGTACTCAGATCTTTTTCTGATGTATAGCAGTAGTATTAAGTAGATCATGAGATTATGTGTGTGTGTGATTGTGCAACTGTGTGTCTGTCCATGGCATATCTAACTGCATAATATTGTGGTTGCCCAATTAAGGCTGCATGCTCAAGGAGACCATATCCGTTGTTCATTTTATGACATGATCATGTGTTTCATCAACATCTGATTAACTGATTAAAAACTTAATCCACCAGGAAACATGTAAGGCAGTGGAAAGTATAATATTTCCCTCTGAGATGTAAGGAAATAAAGGAAAGCAGTTTAAATCACTCGGACACCCTTTGATACAGCCATAAAAACGTGTGTTCACGATGTTACCCAGAGATCAACAGGAGCTGAGCATTGGTGTGAAAGTGTGGATCCCCCCCCCCTCCCCCGATAAACGCTCCCTAATGCATTCCTCCCCCCACCGCTTCCAATTTATATTCATCTCCCAGTCACACAGGCTTTTATATTAATATTCTTCATTACAGAATCTCCTTTAATAAAACAGCCTTGTGAATAGAAAAGAGGTCCTGGCAGTTCCTTAATTATCTATTGTCAGCCCTTTATCTTCCCCCGGGCTCATGGGAGGGCCTCGGACCCCACCCCAGCACCCGGGCCTCCATCAGGGGAGCGTGGCACCACACCACGCTCCGTATTATTCCCTTCATCCCGTCATAGGGCGAGCGGCATAATCACGCCGCGGGCTCCTAAATCATGTTGCCGGGGCCGACAGTGCAGCCTCCCTGCTCCATCCATACCGAGGCGCCTGATGACTGATTGAGGCCACTGGTAGTCTCTCTCTCTCTCTCTCTCTCTCTCTCTCTCTCTCTCTCTCTCTCTCTCTCTCTCTCTCTCTCTCTCTCTCTCTCTCTCTCTCTCTCTCTCTCTCTCTCTCTCTCTCTCTCTCTCTCTCTCTCTCTCTCTCTCTCTCTCTCTCTCTCTCTCTCTCTCTCTCTCTCTCTCTCTCTCTCTCTCTCTCTCTCTCTCTCTCTCTCTCTCTCTCTCTCTCTGTGTGGACAGAGGCCTTCCTCTGGATAAATTTCATGATGTCTGCTTCGGGGTGATCATTTATCGATGTTTACATCAGAAAAGAGTGTAAAAATATCACCAACAGTCCAAAACCCAAAGATATTGAATTTACAACACTAGCATACAACCATGCTAATGTTAACATGCTCACGATAACAATGTTAATGTTAGTTTATGAGCATGCTAACATTTATGAGCATACTAACATTTTCTAATCATATATAGAAAGGTTTAATTACACACAAAAAAACATGGAGTTTGGAAAAATGACATGATGTCTAAATGTGGCTCTGCTCTGGGGTGATCATTTACAAAGTTTAAGACGTCAGCAATATCCATTACAACCCAAAGTGATGGACCAACAGTCCAAAACCCAAAAATATTTAATTTACAACACTAATAAACAACCATGCTAATGTTAACATGCTCATGATAACAATGTTAATGTTAGTTTATGAGCATGCTAACATTTTCTAATCAACAAAATGATGGGAATGTTGTAATTTAAATCAGAGTATTGATGAATGCTGGAAAAGTCAGGGGAGAACAATACCAGGATGTTTGCACCACATTTCATCACGATTCATCCTGCAGGTGTCGAGACATTTTCCTAAAAGCCATAAATGTCAATCTTATGGAGATGCTGGAGGAAAGGTCAGTACCATCAAAGTGCAACACATGAACTGGAAACCATGAACGTCCATCAGGTAACTACTTCACACGATGAGTGAAAACTAAAGAAAAAGTTAGAGGTTTAACAAAGTTACCACAAGTCAACCTATGAGGACCAATGATGTCTGCAGGTTTTCTAATCAATCCATCCAATAATTTCCAAATAACCTTCAGTCCAGACCAAAGTAAAGGAGACAGGTGACTCTTTTTCCTCAGAAAATCAGTGTTTCCTCATTTACGTCTCCTATACAATCAGACTTCATTTACAACGGGATGAGTCGCCCCCTGCTGGCGATTAGAAAGAATGCACGTTCAGACCCTGAGGCTGTCCGCCTGAACAGATGGGAGTTTTTTTGCTTATGAAGCACTCCATGATTGTGACGCCTGTCTGTGCAAATAGCCAAACTTTTTAAAGGTCATTTAGCAAATCCGTCCCATTTGAAGCTACCGGGTAATGCAGACCAGAGCTGAATAAGAATGATGTCATCGTTTATTATCAACAAGAAAAACAAACAATATTTATATTTGTTTCTGCCGGATGTTTTCATATGCATAAGTCATGGACATATGGCAGCAGCCTGCCGCCAGCTGAAGCCTCATCCCCTTTAGTTGTCCCATTGTCACGCTGAGCCAGTTTTCATGACATTGAGGCCGAAGGACGCTCAGCAGCGGTGGGGACTCGGGCAGAATCCTGTCATGCAGACACAGCCGACTGATCCCGCCCCCCGGTAGTGCCCGGGTCGGCCGTGACAGGAGCCACCGCCTCCGCTTAGCATGCACCTTGTCCATCCTTCTGGCAGCAGAGGGAGCGCTCGCCAAGGTCGACCCCAAGAGGGCAAGGTTAAGTTGGGAAAAAACGTCTCAAAGTTAAACTCAGAGGTCTCCCCCAACTCTTTTTACACCTTCCCTGCCACAGAATGACATCAGTGCTGTCAGAGCATAACATGCCATTCTGGCTTCAGCACATTAAAGCATGCAGGGTTTTTATTCTCAACCCTGTGATTCAACCTGAGCCCTGTGAGATCAATTAACTCCTAACTCACTCTGACTGGTTGCTTTTAAAAAAAAACAGAAAGTGAAAGAAAATCCAATACAGCTGTGTTTTGTGTCTTTGAGGTGGGAATCAGCCCAGTTATACAGTATGTTGACGCTCAGGATGCTACATCACATTCACTGCAACAATTAGTCCATTAATAGTCCATTGGGGGCAAAGTGGCAAACAGTTGGTTCCAGCTTCTCAAATGTGAATATTTGAGATGATATCATAAGAATATATTTTTTTTCATCTCTTCTACGATAATAAACTTAATATCTTTGTGTTTTGGACTGATGGGCATTTTCACCGTGGGTTAATTAATCAAGGATATAATCTAAAGAACAATCTATGTGTGGAAATATTAATTAAAAGTTATTTGCAGCCGTTATACATGATGATGGTCCTGAATGTGTGGAATTTTTCTTTTGACAGAATAAGGTTTTTTGTAAAGACACATCCCTGGATAGACTGGCGACTTATCCAGGGTGTACCCTGCCTTCGCCCAATGACAGCTGGGATCGGCTCCAGCGCCCCGCGACCCTAAACAGGATAAGCGGTTCGGATAATGGATGGATGGATGGATGGATGGATGTAAAGACACATGTTCGTTCCTATTCCCTAAAATTAGTAATCTCTCAAAAAAATATCTACACAAAAAGTCAGAAATCCTTTGGTTACTGGTTTCGAAGAATTTCAGATGATCCCTAAATATTCTATTTTGATTTGGAACAATATTAATTTAATGTATTGTAGTTGAACCAATTGGTTCAGCTCTGATGTATTGTGTGTGTGTGTGTGTGTGAGAACCAAAGCCCCGCCCCCAAAATAACGTAAGAATACACTACTCAGATCGTCTGTACTTAAAGATGGAGCAGCGTCTCTACTCAAAACCAGACGCATCCATCAATACATCTTCAGGGTTTCGGCCAGAGACAGACAGCGAGATCCGGAACAACCTCAAATTAAAAAAGTGTGCTTCTTGCTTGCGTAACATCTGTCCTGACTCCTTTGAACATGGAGCCCTTTGAACAGAAAGTTAGCCCTGCAGTTCCATCTCAACATTTCCCCAAACTGGCAGTGGGGGGTGTTCAGGATCTCGAGCCCTTAAAAAGAAAAAAAAGCGTGAAATAATCATCAAATTTCTGTAAGCAGGCTCTGCAGCGTATTCAAAAGCCAAATGACTGCAGCGTGGTTGTGTATCTCATCACTGCAGACTTCTGATGCCCAGCTGGGACGGTGGAGGGGAATGAGGCTGATGTACGTTAGCTGCTAACAATCAGTTTGATTTGTTTGCGTGGATGTTTCTAGGCGACGTCTTTGATGTTTAGAATTTCGGTGGAAGTGCGACTCTTTTGTTTATTCAGCCACGGAGGATTATTGATGCTCATGCTAATTATCAAACTCGTACTTTTTTTTTATTAATTTTACACACACGATGATGTTGCAAGAGAAGATTATATATATTTTTTTTAGAAAACATGTGTTTTGACACACGCCAAGTTTACAAGTTTACATTTTACATGACAAGTTTAACTGAAAATGTTCACACTTTTTGTGGAAGAAAAGATCAATTAAAATGGTCTTCCAGCAGCTGTATTCTTCTTCTTCTATTATTACATTTTCCGAAAAAAAAGGTGATACTGTTTGAAACCCCAAAACTGGCCACACGGCATCGAAATTGAAGCGATATCATAAGCAAATTTTAGGGTCTGCCCACATATCATACATATATCGCTGTAGCAAAAAGTCAGGCCAACAGTGTCGGGGACATTACAATATGTGTGTGTGTGTGTGTGTGTGTGCACTTTATTGAGCTAATAAGTCAACAAGTCAAAACCAGAAGAGTATATTCTGATTTATTGGCAAAAATGACTTCATAAATATCTGAATAAACTGCCCTGTATTCATTATTTTAGACATAAAGCATCCATCATCTGTCTGACTGACTGTCCATCTGGACACAACAGCTTTCAGACCGCACCGCGGGACATCGGAGAAAACACCCGGCAGAGTGCCACGCCAGACACGGCGCTGCAACTTGCTGCAACTCGCCGCAACACGCCGCAACACGCCGCAACTCGCCGCAACACGCTGCAACTTGCTGCAACTCACTGCAGCACGCTGCAACTCACTGCAACACGCAGCAACACGCAGCAACTCGCTGCAACACGCTGAAACATGCAGCAACTCGCTGCAACATGCAGCAACTCACTGCAACATGCAGCAACTCACAGCAACACGCAGCAACACGCAGCAACTCACTGCAACATGCAGCAACTCACAGCAACACGCAGCAACTCGCTGCAACACGCTCCGTCTCCAGCCTTCCTCCTCTCCACGCAGGCCGTGATAAACCTCTGAAACCCGTTCACCGCTTCACAAATCATGGACGGTCTCCATCCTTGGACGTCCCTCTCCACTGGAGCAGGAGGCCCGTCTTCACGCCCGGGCCTCCGGCGAATCAAACCCGCCGGCCAGCCGGTCGTCATTAGGAGAATTTACTTGCCGTTGCCTCGCCGCCGCCGAGCGGAGGAGGGCCAGATGCGCCGCCCGTCTCCCAGGTTGCCCGAACACAGCGAGACGCATCCGGCACCGGGGGAACCGTTCTACGGAGCAGCTCCATCACTGTCAGGAGGACGCGCCGCACAGCTCCACGGCTCTGAGCCAAAGAGCCAGCTGTTGAGAGAGGAGGAGGAGGAGGAGGAGGCCTGTGGTTTCTGATGCTGAGAGGGGCTCATCCAATATGTGAAATGTGGTAAATGTTTTGGAAAGCAGTTTAAACTGTGTTGCATGTATGAAAAGGTGTTATATGAAGAAAAGGTATTAGAATTCCATTGAAAAGGTTGTTTTGCTGTAGTATGAACTGCATCCTCAAGTAAAATAGAACAATGAGCATATTATTAGGGTTATGTTAGCAAAATATCAAGAAATATTCAAGAATGGTGTTTAAATTCATTAATTAATATGTAAGCATTTTAATGTAGCTGGACAGGGTGGAGCTACTTGTTAAAACATTAAATATTGTTTAGTAATGGAGAGTTTGGAAAAAATGTAATATGTAATTTGCCATCATGATATCACTATATATTTATAGATATATTGTTTCTGCAACATTTATTGAGAAACATTTTCTGGGTAAAATAACCAGCCTGAATGTCTGTTTCTGATTTTGGAGGATGCTTCTTTTTTTAAATCATCAAATAAAGCATAACAGCAAGAAAGTCTCCAAAAATCTGCAGAAGGAATCGGTTGGATGGGCTGCGACAGCTGCAGATACCAGATTTTTTATTTTATTTTTATTTTATTTTGTCGGAGCATTTGTTCATTTATTTGCCGTCAGGATGTGATGAGAATTTCAACTAAAATATCTAAAATATTTTTGAAAAAAGATGACCAACCCTGACTTCAGAATGAATAACTTCACCAACTAAACCTGTATGTACAATTAGTACCTCATATGCTAATATGTATAATATTATTATACTATGTTGTACTTCCTGCTGTCTGTAAACCTCGAATCACTTTATACTGAATTAAATTGCAGTCATGACTTTACTTTGTTCTTTCCAATCAAAGTAGGTAAAGGCCACGCATGTATTAACTGATAATCAGTGTGAATGTTAATTAGTCGCAATTCTAATCATGCGGCGCGACAGCTGAAACGTGAGAATTGTTACAAACTGTATTGTGTAATGCATTAGTCATGTTTTATTGTGGTGTCTTTTTTATTTTTCTTTGACATGAAGAAAATAACATGTGATTTGTGAAGTGTCTGTCTTTTTTAATTGCACAGCATCTTTTAACACATATATATGGAAGCTCATTTCCACCAGTAAAGGGAAAAACATATGAGATAGCAAATAATTATGAGATAGAAAGTCATAATTATAAGATAGAAAGTTGAAATTATGGGATAAGAAAGTCAAAATTATGAGATAGAAAGTTGAAATGTGATAAATTGAAATTATGAGATAAGAAAGTTGAAATTATGAGATAAGAAAGTTGAAATTATGTGAAAAGAAAGTCGAAATTATGAGATGAGAAAGTATGCATGCACACAGTGTTTATCTGGTAAGAAAATAACTCATAACCTTAATATCTCATAATTTGGACTTTCTTATCTCATAATTTGGACTTTCTTATCTCATAATTTGGACTTTCTATCTCTTAGTTATGACCTTACATACAGTTTCATAAATAAATCAATGAAATTTAAACTAGGGCTGTCACAGTGCTGCATATTGACACAATGCTACACTCGTGCCACGTTACAATATTCAATATCTAAAACGATATCTATTCTCTAATCACGACGTCAGCACAATATCCATCTGTTGCCTTTAAAATCACAATCTACCTGCGAGTGACAGCCGATGAAATAACATCCAGATTAAGGGTGTCACATCAAAATTAAACAAATAAAGAGAACGCGGCTGTAACTGAAACAACGTGTCATAATTTGTGTCATAATTTGTGTCATAATTTGTGTCATAATTTTGTGTCATAAACCGTGTTCATACACGGCTCGCCTCGGGGATTCTGCCTGCAGCTGCATGCGCCGCCGTTTGTCACAGAAATTAAAACTAAATCCATTTCGCTGTCACACACATACACCCACACACACACACACACACACACACACACACACACCAAGTACTGTGCGATAAGTGCAATTATGAGGTATATTGGGTATTTATATTTCCCACTACTTCAAACTTCTACTCCTCTACATAACAGAGAAATATATGTTTCATTCCATTATCTGGCAACTTTTACAAACAAAACATGTGATCAATTCATAAAATATTGCTCTGTGGTATTGATTGAACTGGTAGAACCAGCTGTGACATTAGCATTTACATTTTTATGTGCATAAACCCCAGTGAAATATTGAATGTAGGACTTTTACAAAGCAGTATTTCCACTTTAATTTATACTTCTTCCAACATTTAGCCACAATTATGAATCAACTCTTTGCCACATGCAGCATTTCAAAGATGATTTTTTAGCATTTTTAATTGTGCGAGGTGTAATTAATTAATGGCATTAATAGCATTTCCTTATTGTATAATCTTGTTCATACTTTTTTCTAATTGTCTTTTTCAATAGGCCTTTTTAATCAACCTTTTTTTGCAAAAATAAATATAATATAATAAAGATTATACAATACATCAACCCAATGTCCTGTTTTTTAACCAAAACACATAATATCTTTACTTCAAAGTCTCAGTTTGACCTCGTGGAGCTCATGAAAAACATATTGACAAAACTGAAGTATAAGAACGTTGTCTGTGTCCGGTGAACATACCGTAAAGACGCTCAAGGTCAAAGGTCATTCTCGACCTTGGAACCATCAGACGAGAAAACCTTCAACACGATCGGTCCCTTTAGCTGCTCCTGGAGCTTTATATCAAAGTTTGTCCAGTTGTCATGGCTACGTCAAAAGCCCAAATTGCCATCTTTCTTGAGCGCTTTTTAAGAGCAATGCCTCCCCTCAAAAACCCAACAAAATACACTCAGCAGGCCAACGCTGAAATAGGAAACGGTGACTTCAGTCTCCCACCTGAACCCAAGAATGTGATTCAGAGGCATTTGAACTGCTAGCTTTAGCTTAGCTTCAGTTTATCTTCAGTTTAGCTTTAGCTTAGCTTCAGCTTAGCTTCAGCGGATGCAGCAGAAGCCACGGAGAGACAGAATAAAGAATGAGCTGCTGCAAGGATGCAGATCTGCCCTAAACACCAGTCAACACTGTAAACAGCTGACTTTCTACGACATGAAGCTAGCGCGAGTAGATTACATGCAAAGTAAAAAGAATTGCGAAAAATGTGATTCTTTGAATTCAAACATGATTAAAAAATATGCGTGACGCCAAGTTGTGAAAGCCAATCAGCGTTGAGATGCTCCGCCCGTCATCGCTCCCGTCCTGAGATAAGCCACGCCCCCTTTTAGGTGCGAATGACGCGAATTAACCACATACAGCTGAGCGAGTAAACTCACGCGAGTAACTTTTAATGTGAATGCAGCATGAACCCGTCATTTATTTCTCATACATCTGTCAATCACTCAATATTTACTTGCTGTCATTTACTCGGAGCTGTCAATCATGACATCAGCTGTTCAAACCAGCTGGTCTCCTCTATCCAATAGCAGCAAGACCATGGGCTAGTGATGCAATTGTTTCTTTGCTGCTGTCTCTTTTTTTAAATATGATTGCCTCTCTTCCTCCAGTTTGTTCTTGCTGCTGTTGCACACCCCTCCACCTCCCCACCTCCGCCCAGTCTCCGCTGGTCCATCAGCTTCATCATTCGGCCTCGTCAGCCTCCACCACCACCAGGTCTGAGCTCCACAGGGGGGTTTATCTCGCCGCTGATCGGCGCCGACGGCCCTCGATTACGACTCCCCCCGTGGAGTCCAAGCGCCAAAGACTCTGTCAATACTTCATCATCACAAATCACCTGTTAATAAACAATTATCTTGTATTTATCAGACCCGTAGGAAAGGTCAAACAGATTTTCACAGAATTTTTTTTTTTGGGGGGCTGTTAGGGACAGACAATGGTCTCTGAACAATTACGTTCTAATAGAATTACGCTGCACTCCCAATTAAGTTTCAAGGAAAACACATTTTCTCCTGGATTACGGGCGCAGTGGGACAGCTTGAAACACGAGGTTCTTCTTGTATATCGAAACAAAACAAGAACAAAACTACTTGGTTAGGTTTATTAAAAAGAAAAAGGTTTGGGCTTAAAAATTGTAAACAATACAAAACAAGTTGGATACTCCGACCTCCTCCGACACAGAATATCAAGGACTCATTTGAAGCTTATTTCAATGAGATGGGTGCGACATAATTACTGGATTTTTCTCTGAATAAAGCCGAAAAGCTTCGGCTGTCAATGAACGTCATAAAATAGAAATTAAATCAAGTGAAAAGGTGACAGTACAAATAATTTGCTTGCTCAAAAGAAAGAGGATTTAGCGTGAAGGACTCTTGAGAGCATCTTGTTACAACCAGTTTGTAAAAACACCTGTTGAATATTAGTAATAATAAAAATAGAGACATAACGTAAAGTGACTGAAAGCTTCAGAAAAGCTCATAAAAACTACTTTGTGATGAGATGAAATGATATTATTCTCATATTTAGAGTACACGTCTCTCGGTGGTTATTAAACCTGTACATTGGTTGTAGAGTGAACAGCTCCATCACACACAGACCCGAGTTTTGTGATATTCTCATCTTTCTGTGAAGATAATAAAAAAATAATGAGTGTATCTCCACTTTTCAAAAATTGCCTCCTCGTCAGTCCTCGCAGCACTTGTCTGTTATCTCCCGCTTACAGCCGCCGTTCCTAGGCAACAGTTGACACCAGATTACCAATATCGGTCCATAAACAATGCTCAACAGCGCATGAATAGGCAGTTAAATTACAGCCATTTAACAGCTGGAGTTATCTGATGGTGCAACTTGCAGACGGGACTGCCCATGAGAGCAGCGTTGACACTGCATCAGTGGAACAGCTGATCCCGGACCAGTCCGGAGGAACACCGGAGACCGATAACGTCGGCCGTCTGTGAACACCACACCAAAGGTAGGTGGTCAAAGGTCATCGTCTCATCCAACACCAAAGACCGTCTTTGAACACAGAGAGGGATTTATGACACACACACACACACACACACACACACTCTATGGCTACTGGCAAACGACATCCGCGAGGATCCCAATTTCTTTCTTTTTTATTTTATTTTTGTAAGCCAGTAAGTATTTTCGCCTTAATAACAATGTAACATACTGAACAGTAATAAAAAGTACTGAAGACACAACGCAAAACCATTTGAGCAAAAATTGCTTTGAATAACATAATTAAACATTTTCTCCACCAAGTCTTTTCTAATGTGTACGGTTTATTAAATGAAGAAAAAAAATGAAATAAAACATCACTTCTGAGAACAGATGAAAGCTTTTGCAAGGCTGACAGACACAGCACAAGGGCATTATGGCAACACAAAAGGGCTAAAATCACATTTGGTTTGGTCGATCGTTAGAAGGTTGCAGGGTTTCGAGCCCCCCTCAGTCTCAATCATGAGAACTGAATACGAGTCACAGTCACTGAACTGTGTAACTTTCTGTCAGCCCGAATGTTACAAAAGTATGGACCAATATACCAGTCGACAAATCTAATGTCGCCCTTCCAGACAACAAAAGAGTAACAAGGTGAATGTCAAATTATCTCTCTGTGATTATCATATCTAATGAAGGTGCAATCATGTATTATATGAAGTCTAATAAAAAGGTTGAGAGGTCTGGAAGACCTTAAATGGGAAAAATCTGCAGAAGTGTACATTCGTTTTGACTCATCAAGGCAAATGGAAGACAGGACTGAATTAGTGATTAAAAATGTATTTCTGCAGTTTGCCGCGTAAAAAAAAAGGTTGCAGGTATTTAAATGTGAGGAGAGACGTGACTGACATGCACTTTGTCTTGTATATATCGGATGAGAGGGCCACGACACACACATATGGTGTTGGGAAGACACAATAACAACAGAAACAATGCCTATCCCTCCTAAACGAGTCCAGCGGTGTTCGGCTGGATTTGAGTTGAGTTGGTCGGCTCAGATTCGGGCTGTCAGACTGTGGAGGGCTGAGGTGCAGCAGCACTTCTTTGTGCTATGTTTACTGTGTCAAATCTCCCCGTCGCTCACTCCGACAGCCGGCTCCTGAATAAAATAAAATCCTCCAGGGCTGAGAGGCATGTTACTGTGACTGTTGTTACTAGGTTGGTCGCGTCATTAGCGGGGTCAGAACTGCGTATTAACCTCGTGAGTTTGATAACTTTTGGGGTTTTTTTCCCGTCCTTCTGTGCTTCTTCTTATGTTTGAAAATCAAAAATTCACAACGAGTCATAAACCTCTCGGCGCTTCAGACTTCAGGCTCCGCTCCTGCTTACTGCGTACTTACAGAAACCGGTTGTTTGTTCCAGTCAGGCACAATAAGAGCGCAGAGGAAGATGGAGAGTTGACAGCTGTCTTCTGCACACCGCCCTAACCGTGTCAACAGAGTTTTACTTTCCATCCACCACGCTCGCTCGCCGTGTTGGCTTCAGGTTCGGGCTTCACGTATAGCGCTCACAGTGACACGTCATCGTTCTTTCAGTCCCTAAAGGTGAAGCGATATCGCTGCTCCGGCCGCGGAAACAGATCTGCAACCTAGTGTGCAATAAAGTAGAGGGATGGAGGGTGTTTGGCATTCAAATCTGCAGGAATGTTTGATTTATATTCTAAGCCCACAAAGCTGTCAAATGTTGCGCTGATGTTAGACACTGTAACATGGTTTCAACCTCCCCCCCGACCAATGTAATAGTTCTCACCCTCGGAAAGAGAGTAGGGCTATTTTATATGGTGCTCAATATAAATGTTTTTGTTTTGGGCGACAGGGCAAAAAAAAAAAAAAAAGAATAAACAGTTATTCCCTCCAGGAGAATGCTATGCGAAGGTGAGTTGGTGGCAATTTGAATGCATTGGAGCAAGCAAGCTTATTTTTCCAAAAATAATATAGAGGCAGCCAATACTTGCAGCCTTTCTCACAACAGCTTGTCTGCTTGCGACCCCCCCCCCCCCCCCCCTTCGCTTGGGATTTCATTTTTTTCTTTTTCTTGGGAATATACTGAACACAGAAGTAGCTTTCAGACGGCAGCACGTTCATCATTTATTATTGCAAAGTCCTTCTTCGGTGCTGCAGACGACGAACTCGAGGAAATTATCCCGTGACCACTTCTTAAGGCCTAGAAAGCCACGTGGGAATGTTGAGGCGTGAAACTGTGGATTGGATCTATGCAAAGCAAAGATGTCTTTCAGGTTATATAATTGGGCCCGTGTTTGTTTATGTGTCTGCGAGTGTGCAAGCATGGGATATGGGGAGCATGGGGGTAGTTATGGTTGTATATTCCATTTATTTGGCTGCTTCCTGGATTTTATTTCTCACACGTTAACACACTCGCAGAGGCAATGTTCAAATGCAAAGGTTTGGCAGGTATAATGTTCACAATCTTAGCTTAGCATGCTAGCAGTGTAACATGTGCTAATTAGTACAACTGTGGCTGAAAAAACTAAATACGTTTCAGACATTAACATTGATGTTTGTGGCAATCCATCTACAACTTTATTGATATATTTCTCTCAAAACCACAAAATGTCAACCTCATGGCGGCACTAGTGGAAAGGTCAGGGAATCCCGTCATCAGGCTTCATCCTCTGAAAACCATGAGTGCATGCACAGTTATTTATGTACAACAATTTGAGACAACTCATCTTGGATATATTGAGATATTTTTTAGGATAAGTGAAAATGTTCAAATCAGGGCATCAAAGCAAATAGGATTAATCCTTTCTGGAAACAAGAGGGGGGAAAAAGGGGGAAATTCATGCCTTTCCATAACTTCCTTTTTAGCCCCAAAGCCCCCCAGATGGGGGCTCTGGGGTTCACTCTCTGGGACTGAGCATAACAGAAAATACAAGAAAAATCCCCAAAAATCAATATAAGTCAATTGTGTCATGTTTATAACACTATTACACAATAAATATGAACATAAACCATAAGTATGACTCAAAGTGACCCCCAAAGTGACTCAGAATGGACCCCTCATTTTGGAAAAATGCTGATAAAACCAGTTGGGGACTAGCTAGAATGCTATACTGAACGGTTTTGGAATCCTTAAGACAGTAACCCCGGGAGCAAGGCAAGTCTCTCCATAAGTTTCACTTTGGTTTTAATTGAGATGTTTACATGCTGTGCAGTCTGGAGGAATGTTTTTTGGCTATGTCACCTCCCTCGGGGGTTCACAGTATGTAAGGCAGAAGACATTTACTGGAAGTATCTTCATCCACATTGTATGTATTTCTATTTCATGACTTTGGCCTTGGTAGTTATGAACATACGAAGTTGGTGCAGTTCTCACCGACGTTACTGTGCCCATCATGGGAGGCAGTTCACTAGAAGTGGGTTATATCAAAGAACAAAATGTACAGCGTTCTTGAAATCACACGTTTGTATTGTGACAGTCGGATGTGGCATGTCAGCCAAACAAAATTACTTAATTTTGTTCTTAATGAGCATGGGGATGTCGAAGGCCTGAACCGTAAACAAAGTGAAGCAGTTCATTATGTTGTGCGACAACAGAGGGCAGGAAAAAAATTAAAAATGAAATGCTCTTCTCTTTCCACCACAATGGGAACCGTTTCCTTTGTTGCCTCTGAATCACTTCCTGGCTTGGCATGTCCACGGGGAACGATCAAGACTTGTTGCTCTGTTTGTCCCATTCATTTGCATTTTTCCGCTGCGAAGCTGCATTTAATTATTACACAGAGAGCCCATTTACAAAGATAATGAGAGCGAGAGAGAGACCAAAAGCAAGCAAAACTCCCCATTACACAGTTTAACACTACATACACGAAAAGCAAATCCTGCACGACAACCATTGCTTTCCCCTCCATATGTTCTCCCTGAGGAGAGATAAAAATTCAACAGCACTAGAAGCCCTAATTGGTCACTGTAGGGCGGAGCTGTGGATTAATGAGGGCATATAAAGAGATCAGTCCAAATTAAACTTATATTTCAAGCTCCCTTCCTTGAAACAAACATCCTACAACATCATACTTTTTTTTAAAAGCGCAAAAAGCTGCAGCCTTAGATATCATTCCAAATAAAGTTCGGGTGCACAATATTCAACTCTCCATGACAGCAACATGTCAGAAATTACAATCCGTAAACCGGAGCAAATTGTGCCGCTGTACGCCGAGTGGCTTTTTGGAGTAATCTAATAAATACCTTCAACATGACAGCATCACTGCAGCATCACTGCAAGACGAAACATTTCCTCTCCTCGGCTCTCCCCGTTTCAAGTGCGTGACACGGGCAATTGGGTGCGCATTGTGACAACATTCTTCAAGCGTCTTTTCCTGCATAACTCACAGCAGATACAGTCGTTCACACAGAAACTGGAGTGCGTCCCAATCATCTGGTTACAAGCAGACAACACAAGTTGTTTCACGCAGACAATTATTTGAGGCAGCAGAGCCCAAACACAGCGAGTGAGTTACAAAATGTGTCGTTCTGATAATTCGGCTTCTTTTTACAGATGTTCATGTGTTTTCAGCTTGACAGTAGAAAAAAAACACAAGGCGTGTTTAAATTCATGTTTAAATTTATGTTACATTTATGTTAAATTTATGTTACATTTATGTTAAATTTGTGTTACATTTTGTTAAATGTATGTTACATTGTGTTACATTTTGTTACATTTATGTTACATTGTGTTACATTTATGTTACATTGTGTTACATTTATGTTACATTGTGTTACATTTATGTTACATTTATGTTACATTTATGTTGCATTGTGTTACATTTATGTTACATTTTGTTACATTTATGTTACATTGTGTTACATTTATGTTACATTGTGTTACATTTATGTTACATTGTGTTACATTTATGTTACATTTTGTTAAATGTATGTTACATTTTGTTAAATGTATGTTACATTTTGTTAAATGTATGTTACATTGTGTTACATGTATGTTACATTGTGTTACATGTATGTTACATTGTGTTACATGTATGTTAAAGTTATGTTACATTTTGTTAAATGTATGTTACATTTATGTTACATTGTGTTACATTTTGTTACATTTATGTTACATTGTGTTACATTTGTGTTACATTTATGTTACATTGTGTTGCATTTATGTTCCATTTTGTTAAATGTATGTTACATTTTGTTACATTGTGTTACATGTATGTTGCATTGTGTTACATTTATGTTACATTTTGTTAAATGTATGTTACATTGTGTTACATGTATGTTACATTGTGTTACATTTATGTTACATTTTATTAAATGTATGTTACATTTTGTTAAATGTATGTTATATTTTGTTACATTTATGTTACATTTTGTTACATTTATGTTACATTTTGTTAAATGTATCTTGCTCAAAGATCAAGAGAGTATCAGTAAACAAAGCATAGAAAAAAGTTAAGAAAACAAGTTTGGTAATATTATAAAAAGTATTCCAAAGTCTGTATAAAAAATGTTTATTAAATTTGCCCAGCTGTCTATTCATCCGGTTTTATTGTTTGAGTTTCATGAGCGTATTGTTATGAGTCACTATAAAAAGGGAGAATTCTCTATTTTTGCAAGTTTTCATTTTACTGTGTTGTGAAGTAGTTATTTATCGTTGTCACTAAAATCAATGTATTCTGTCCATCGGGTATTGTGCATTACCTCTCTGCTTTTTTAAAAATCAATCTTGTATATTTTTTATATATTCTATCTGGTCTGTATTCAGCAGTTTTAAAGTTTAAGTTATCAGTTTTACTTGTATGAAGTATATTCAGTTCCGTTTGAACATCTTTTGATCCGGCTGCTGATCATATTTGCTATTGTTTGGGGTTTGTTGACATTACGTTCAATCAGGAAAGACATGAATGAAGTGATAATTTCTTAGTTATAAAAGATGTGTGATAATAAAGATTTCACAGGCGCTGAGACTTCAAAGGGAGATTCGTAATCAAGGGGCTTCCCGGTGCAGCAGCACATTAAATCCCCCCATGGAGTCCAGACACTGGTGGTGGCTGATGATTCAGCTGAGAGAAGACGATGAAGATTATGAATCTGTGAAGGCTGGGCGATGAAGAAGAGCTGGAGGAGCGAGCTTAACAGCTGCATAAACGTATTAAAGCCAGAGAGAGAATCTTATTTAAAAAGAGACGGCAGCAAGATGATGAGGCCGACGATGTAGACGTGTCACAGAGCAGCTGATATCACGATTTACAGCCTCAATCAATGACAACAGGACATAGAATAGAATGGCAGGATATTTGCAAAATAAACTACAGGTCTAAGCATGTGGAAAAAAAGTCGTCATTGAATGCACTTATGCGAGAGCCTCATTTAAATTGTGCGTCCGTGAGTGAATGTGCACCTTTGTGTCTGTCCACGGCATATTTTAAGTTCTGCTGGAGCAAACTGCATAGTATTTGGGGTGACTGTGGCTCAGTGGTTAGCAGGTCCCTCAGAGGATCGGTGGTTCGAACCCTGGCTCCGCTAGTCCGTGTTGTTGTGTCCTTGAGCGAGACACTTAACCCTCATTGCTCACCGTTGCTGTGTCTACGGTCTACTGTATATCATGTAAGTCGCTTTGGATAAAAGCGTCAGCTAAATGATATGTAATGTAATATTTAGGATGCCCAGTTGTGGCTGCATTAAGGACCTTGTGTGCTTGTGAGAACTCACAAGTTCTCAAAATACCTTTTATCACCTGTTTTATACTCCCACGCTGACTCACGTCTCACTTAACCAGCATCGGCCGGTATGGGCCACTCATGGTAATGAGTGCATAGAAGGTCCCAATTTGCTTTTCTGCTGCCGTATACACAGTGGCCACTTGTATTGTACTGGCCATTGTGTTTGGATATCACCTATCAACTCTACCCTATCAACACACACAGCTAACCGCATCGTCGCTTTGAGCCGAGCGTTTCTGCAAGTGAAAAACATGTCTGATACAAACATTCTAGTTGTTATTGCAATGCAAAATATGTTTGTCGTCCCCAGTCCTGCTTGTTGTCATCCGTTTTGTGAAATGCATGATAAAACCAATTGCATACAATGTGTCGGAGCTGACTTTTGTTGGACGGACTACTCATTCTCCTCACACCGGAATCTGAATACATTCTCACAGAGATCACTTTTCCACTCTTAAGTGCAAAAAAAATCAAAAATGGTTCTTTTCACTGTCATAAATGGAAAGAAATGCTCAACAACTACAACTAGAAGACACTGTCAATCACTATGTGACATTTTCATACCAATCTGAGCCGCTGAGGTGTGACGAAGGTTAGGGGTGGGATGATGTTTTGTTTGGTGTTTTTCCCTCCAGCACTAAACAAGGACCATTTAATCATCCTTAGAACACAATAATGCCCCAAATGTGATAGATGGAAACAATAAAAAACAGCTTCTTCCAGCGAGGAGAATGGCAGTCAAATGGGTTGCTGTGGAGGAAATAAATAAAAAACATGTATAAGGGTATGAAAATCACTTCACCTAAACATTCATACAAGATCCTGGAGAAGCGTATTGACAACACTTCGTAATCGTTCCGATAATCTCAGTGAAATGCCTCCAGAGTGGTTGCACACCGACTACATTGATGCCGATGTGCTGCAAAACTGCATGAAGGGGGAAAAAAAAAAAAACTTGTCTGGGCAGTTTTCTTTTTGTGCATTTATCTAGACTTGTCCGCTTCATTGAAGTAACATGAAGTGTATAGCCTTTGGTAGAAATGGCCCCACTCAGCCTTGAATGTAAAGTAGGGCTTTGCCAACTTGTTCTCTTGACACCTTGGAGTGCACTGAAGCATGAGCTTCTCCTGCGATGGTGGCTCTCTCAATTTCCTCAGTCAATTTCATTCACTGTGTCACGGAGATTTGCATGCAAATAATCTATACTACTCGCATAGAATAACAGAACAGCAATTGCATGACTATTTTTTTTTTTTTTAGACTTTAACCTATGGGCTGATAAAGCAGCAGCAAATGAGAGAGGAAAGAAAAAAAATGTAATCCCACATTTTATGGCATATTGGCAGAATTATATGATGGACTACTGCTTTTTGAAGCATGCTTAACAAATGACTGGTGCTACTAGGCCAGAACATTCAGTTCTGATAAAAGTCAATGTGGACGCGCCTTAAACTTGCGTTATTTCTAATGGCTATCATTTCTAATCAGGGGGCAACTTGAGAAATGACCTCAGTAAACATTGTACACATGAGTTTATGGCATCATTCGCTAGTTTCAAAGCCTCTTGAATAACAACATGATGTGCATTTTGTAAATTATGGTCTATTTAGAGTAAAATACAATATTATGCTAGGCCTTCGGACATATTGTGATTGAAAGGGAAACTTTCTCATCATTGTCCATTCTGCGAGTAAAACTTTTACCCTTTTCACAGTTGGATTTCCGATCATAACATTTTGGTCATCTATAAACCATGAGGTGGTTGAAAACACCATCTCTGGCTTACCTTTTAATGTTTAAAGCTGACTCATACATTAAAATTATGATGCATGATATAATGCTAAATAATTGAGGATAAAGCTGCATGTTTCCAGAAAAGAAGTCGTATTGTAGCATTGTTCTTGTATTGCAGTGTAGCACTATATTACAGACCTAGTGTTATGTATGATTAGGACAGATCAAACTTTTATAACATAACCCTGTTTGGTTGCTGAGCATACGTATTTGTATTTCCTTCTTACTTTTAAGATTACAAGAAAATAGGTTTCTAGGATAACAAATACCCGGAATACCTGAATAGATAACACTTGAGTATAATGTTGGCTGGTCATGCTATTATGGTAAACTCTGGTAGCATCCAGGATTGGCTTAAACCCAGCGGGGAAGAACGGCACAGGGAATGCTCGTCGTCGTGAACAGGGCTTATTTTTATAGTGTATAACTTCACAGCATAATGCAGTTGGTGGCTTTGGCTTTGGAAATCATGCACTGCTAATAATAAAAGTAGGAAGAGATTTAGCCAAACTTGCAAATGATAGCAGCTTAAGTTGAAGCAGATAAACACTGTTTTGTCAATTCCTTATTATTGTGCTCTTTTGTTTTTCTGGAGTACGTGGAAAAATTCAAAGATATCCGACCTATCATGCCTAGGCACGGCCGCTAAGGTGTGATTGGTCAATCGCAATGGGAATGTTTGGAGTCTTTTAGGAACCAGTCATGTGGCAACAATACAACTTTTAAACACCTTTCCAAGTGCTACTGTAGTTTCAGACAGTGAGAAATGGCATCATTATACGGTGAGCAATGAGGGTTAAGTGTCTTGCTCAAGGACACATCAACATGGATTAGCGGAGCCAGGGATCGAACCACCGATCTTCTGATTGAAAGACGAACCTGCTAACGACTGATTCCCATTTCATAATTCTAAATGTTTGATGAAACCAGAGGTGACGTAACAAACATTTTCAATCTTGCAATTTATAGATCAGGGTGAACATCTAAATCAATATGATTTGTTATTAAAATTAAAAATAAATTCTTGTGTGTATTTTCTTTTTCAGATGACACGTGATAATGTTCTGAAAATGTCATTATATTTGCCAACAAAAAGACATTGTGGTTAGCCTCTTTGTTGTCGTAAGATGTGCCAGCCATGCAGAGTGACACTGAGTCACACACTGAGCTGTCGAGAAAAAGCCTAATTACTCATGCATAGCAATACCAAAATGTTGTTTTGTCTCGGAGAGATGTTACAGACTATGAAAAATTAACACAGGACCATGAAACAGGAAGGTCAGTGCGCATTCTTTCAGATGTTTTTTGCTGACACTTAAAACCATGCTTAGGAAAGATAAACAATACCAACGGTATTAAGGATTATTTCCCTTTGTGTTCGTCGACACTTTCAAAGAACCTTCATCACACCTTCGCAATTTCTCTCTGATCGCCTAAAGTAAAAAGAGAGAAATTAATCTTTTACTCAGTGGGACATTAATAGCTCTGCTTCATACAGTACCTATTCATATGTGAGATTGGCTACTAAGAATGCCAAGGAGATGAATAAGGAAAAGGAGAAATATGCACGATTTAAGAATACCAAATGAGTCACTAAGAGGGTGCAACAATGACAGATCTGTTGGCCTCCGGCTGCTCAGTCCTTTTTTTTTTTTTTTTAAAGATGCTATCAAGGAACAAAGGTGAACTGTAATCATGCATATATCACCATAAAAAAAAGAGGAGTTCGACATAGGAGAGCCTCAGAAGAACAGTTGCAGCCATATTAATAAGTTAGGGAGAATATTACATTTACTTTAGATATTTGCTGAATTAATTGAATTTGAGGTTTATGAATTAAAGAGGAGCCGTGTAAATTATAATCCTCAATTCACTTGACAACTCGGGCATGAAATCCATTTTCAGCCTTTTTTCTTTAACTCTTTTATTTCTAAAAGTAGCGCCTGATCATGAGCATTAGTGCAACTGGATCTGACAAAAATGGAGCCAAAAGAAAGAAGAGGACAAACAAACTGATATGCTGGACAGTACGCAAATGACCCAAACCCTCCAGAAAACATAGACTTAAATCACTTCAATTAAAATCATCATTATCTCACTCACTCATTCTTCTCAATTGTCAGGCTCGATAGGTATTAGCGTGGTGCTTTCCATCACTGAGATGGAAGAAGATGGAAATGAGGCCCTCCTACACCTGCCTGTACTTTTCTCTCACTGGTCTTTGCAGAAATGAGGCAATAAATAGGCCATGTAATTACAGAGCCATGCATGCTTTATTTTATATGTGCAATGAAGAAGATTGAAAAGGGGTTCATGAGGAATTTTAAGAGGTTGAGTTGCACCGTTACTAGAACTTTTTTTCCTGTCTGACAATAACTGGAAACTGCTTTCCACGGAAAAATGGCAGCAATAGCAATTTGTTAAAACACTTACAGCCTATGTGGAAACCCTGGAAAGTGTTTGAAAAAGTTTTTTATGTTATACATGAGGGATAAAAGTTCTAGTTTCTAATAACGTTCTAAAAACGAAATGGGATAAACTGCAATGGAAAACAAATGAACAAGTCATGTAGTCCATGAAGCATGCGACAAAACTCACTTCCACTTAAGAGACTGTAAACTGTAACGTGCCTTAAATTATTTATGAAACAAAACACTTTCCGCATTGTTTTGTGTCCGAGCTTGAACTGGCGTTTTTAATCTTGTTGCCTCTTCTGCAGTGGTTATTGGCACCCAGCTGGAGACATCGCCACCAACTTATCTCGATGTCTCCTAATATTCTCAGAATCACGCTACTTTAGTTTTTGTTTCTAGTTTCCTGTTTTATTTTGAAGTCCTTGTCTCTCGTGTCCTCGGTTTCCCTTCACTTCCTGCCCCTGTGATTAGCTGCCCTGTCCCCGATTGTGTGTCTAATCACCAGCACCTTCCCTGTTTCCTCCTGTGTCTAATCACCTGCACCTTCCGTGTATTTAATGTCTCCTCTTACTTTACACTGTTGCCGGCATTTGGGTCTACTCTCTTTAGCCATCCTTGACACTCAGTTACTGGCACACATTATTACACTACTAACTATGATGTAATTGTTTTCCCAACCTTAACCACAAGTTGCCTAAACCCAGACCAGATCTTGTCCATAGAGAGAGCGGAAATAAACCCTCATGAGGAACTGACAAGCAGCCTCTTTAGTCTTGCAGGACTTATTGATTAATTGGTGCAGCTGGTTACTGGGTCCAGCTGGTTCTCAGTGGATGCGTTCCAACGAAACCCTGTGAGCTCACTGAAGCTGGCCAGAAAGAATACCTCCACGTCTTCATCTGATTGTGGCGCCCTCGAACGGTCGTTGACCCGCGGCAGTGCAATGAGTAAAGTTTATGCAAAGAGATTGGATAATTAAACATAATTGGCTGTTTGTGTGTCCGCTGCAGATGCTATCGTAAACGCTAGAACACATTCCAGGAGTATGTAGTGCTTTCAAGATTTAATTAAATAATACATTGTTCATAGTACTAATCAACTGCCACCATCTACGCTTCTAAAAGCCGATGGTTAGAGAGCATTGTGTTTGCTGCAGATTCTTTGTTGAATAAATTACGGTTTTAGCCTGAAAATGAGTTTTCGTTACAATTTCCCCTTGTTGTTTTGTTTGATACATAAGTGCTGCAAAGTGATTGATTTTCAGTGTCATGTTGCTTAAATTGCCAGGGACCGCAAAACGCAATAAATTATAATTTGCTCACCATTTTTTCCCTCGGTAAAGTTAGTTGTGATAAAAAAAAGAAGTATATTAGTGTTTTAAGCCAATGCCGCATAAACCAAAAAAAAATTGACTTTTTCCTAACTGATAGCTCTCCTCTTTTAGTATCATTTAAAGCCCATTTTGAGCAAAGTAAGCCCAAAAGAATGCTGTTAATGATGGTGTGTGTCACACAAACAAAATGAGCTGTAACAAATCTGATTTACATACTCTCCAGTATACATTCAGTCAAATTTGTGGAAATTCACTAACAAGCAGGGATAGTTCATTGAAATATCTCTGGAGGGTAGGTTGCATCTTTGTTTTATCATTATCATCTCACCAAAATAAATCAGTGGAAATGGAAGTCACAATGGAAGCACATTACTCATAAAAAAAAGAGACAAATTGAAGTGCGTTTCCTTTTTTTTTTAAGATAGTTTAGTCTCTCTTTTGAGTTCCACTTTCTTTGGTGTCTGCAGCTGAAGGTAATGTCTTGTGAGTGTGTCGAACACTGAGTTTATTTAAAGTGTTGGTACATGCATGTTATCAGGTTTATTTTGGACAGATGGGGAAGCTGAAGAGAGTGATGGCTGCACATCTGGTTTTCAACCGCCCAATCTGATATCCGCTCCATCACTGAAACTCGTTGCACACAGTGGAGGAGACTTTGACTGATAAACCTTCACAGAGTCCATCAATTCTGCAAGCATATTCAATTAAAAAATGCATTTGTCTGAGGGACTTCACATGAATGTGTAATGATACTGTGATATTCATGAAACATCACTGTCTATGACCTTATCCTTTATAAATAGAAAGTGTCACAGAATCTCTCTCCTGTGTAACTGAATCATGTCTTCCATGTCTGATGCTTGTGTAGGTGCAATTATTTGGATCAGTAGAGGTATGCAAACACAGAGTCAATGAGAGACGTGATCAATTCAGGCTAATTTAAAAGGGTTATGGAAAGGATGTCATTGTGTTACTGCTGACAGGCATACACACTGCATAGGCATGCTCCGTGTCCCTGAGACGATGGGGATGTAATCAGTGGGATATTAATTATTTGGATATGATAGTCAAAAAGTCTGCTGAATACATTGAATCTACAATTTAATGAAACATGGAATTTGCAAATACGACAATGCTGAAAAAACCCCCAGTAAAATACTGAGAATATTTGATGGTTTCCATGTTTGCCAACTTCTTGATAATGTTATATTTGCCCAAACTTTTTTTGCTTGTGATAGCTTTCCTTGTCAGAGGGTGAACACATGGTGGATGAAGTGCATGTAGGACAACTATGGTGGCTGGCTCAAAAACGCCCCACAGCTTGTTTGGTTTGTCCATTCTAGGCTACTGTAGAAACATGGCAACTGGCTCCATTTAGAGGATATAAAAACCTCTTTCTTAGGTAACGAAACCAGAATGAGTCTTAGTTTCCGGTGATTAAACACTTATGAAAACATACTTATCAATGTTACATCCATATATTATATTAAGCCAATTGATTGCCCTAAATGCTACACACTTGACCTTTTAAGTGCCAATTCCACAGTGCAGTCGAAACATTGCTTTAGTAAAAGTAAGTATTATCGCCAAATATATACTTAAAGTACCAAAAGTAAAAGGAATCTTTCTGCAGAATAAATGGTCCTCGTTCATATGTTATTATACTTTACTGGTGCATTTTTCTTTGTTACTGCTATTTCATGTTGTGCCAATTTATACTACTGCTCAGAAAGAAAAAAAACTGAATCCCGAATTCACATCAGAAACATTCAAAGTCACCAAATATGGAGATTTATGGTTTTCACTGGACAGGAACAATAATCTGAAATGTAACTGAAGCTATGAGACAAACGAAGTGGAATAAAAGTTGCATGAAATGTGCTTAATTACAGTGCTTACATTATTTTGGTTTAACTGGTGAAGAGAGATCTTCCCCTTCTTGGTTCATTATAGTATATTCTAGAGGCTTGGTGAACAGTACTCCAAGAAAAGTACAAAGATTAGGGAAATGTGTAACAAAACAAAACAAAACAGTTAAATTAGTAAAGTAGTGCCAGCTGCACTCACCACTGAGTTGGGCGAAACCCATTTCCTATAATAGGAAAACTCAGCACACAAGCCGTCCAGCTATTCATCAGGAGCTGTCAGTTTAAGCATTTTTCCCCACGTTCTCTGTTGAAAATGAGAAAAAAAAGTCAATTTGACGACCCCACTGAGAGACTGACAACTCCGACTGGAGCTCCTCTGACTGATCATTTTAATTTCACGCCCGTGCAATGAAATCTGACTCCAAAGTTGGTGCAAAGTGCTGCGTGTGTGTGTGAAATGCATCACTCGCAGAATAATCCAATAATATCCAGATGAAAATGATAACCTAGCCTCTTCATCATGGCGTCGACGTGTCCCTTGCCCCAAGTGGAGATGAGTCCCAGCATCCCAGAACCTCCCACAGTTCGTCTCAGCTGGTCCAAGAGGGGATTTGCCAGCAATACAGTGGCGAGGCAGACGTCCAACACTTCCTGAGCCTCCTGTAGCTCCTCCTCTCCTCTCACTTCCCCCTTACATCCTCCCCCACCTCCTTCAGTCTCCTTTAGTCTTTCCTTCAGGGAGCCTCTGATCCAACTTGTATAAATCCGGATACCGGTATCTAAACTCCTAGTATCTGCTGAAATTTAAAGACTGAAAACCTCACTTTGTGAAAACTATTTGAATTGCTTTTTATATAATAACGGCATAGATCGCTGTGGGGCTTAAAAACTGAATGTAGATGATGGCGGAAACAGATTTTTTTTAATGAGATGGACAAAGAAACTGTATTGGATTTGGATCGGACAAACCTCAACCTATAGAAAGGTCAATATTAGAGCTCATTAGGGCTGAAAAGATTTGTCCAAGTGCCAAATATTTTTGATAAGGGATTTAAGTAGTTTATCAAAAAAAGATGGGTTTTTTTTCCATCTTTGTCTTTTTCTGATTGTAAATTGAACATCTGTTTAGTCAGATCAAAACAAGACCATGAAGATTTCACACAGAGTATTTTTCACCGTCCGTTCAACTAATCAAATTACCGTAGAAATAATCAACAGATAATGAATGAGGAACGTGACCTTCAGCATATTGGATCAGCGCATCCCTACTTCCCTTTGTTCCTTCTGAAATCCAACCATCTCTTCCTTGTCAGCGTATTCCCCCAATTTCTTCTCTACGTTTCTCTCATCTCGTTTCTGGTGCCCCCTCCTCTCCTCGGCTGTAATTACCGTCTCCGTCATCCAAACTCATCAAACGCTAACTGCTGCACGTCAGTGCCGGCCAGCAGAAAACCCCTAAAGTCAGATTTCAACTGGCAGATTGCAGCTTTTTGGTCAAATGATGATTAATGGGTGCTCATCCGGAAACATGCAGACGGCCCTCTACTCCTACGTTGGTTTTTAAAATGAATTAATTGGTTTAATTAATTGTGTTTCCATTTGTTTTTTGGTGAAAGTCTTTAGAAAGCAAAATGGAAAACTAATTATTGTCTTTACCACTTCCCACAATGCCTTGTTGATGGTTTCAGGTACACTTACATACATGGGGCTCCAACTAAATGAAAGCCTGCTTTGGTGAAAGCTTGCCTGTGTGGTAATCAGGACTTAATTACAAAATAAAAGCACCTCCCACCAGGTGTGACACCTTTTAGATAACAGAGGGTTGACTGGGTTCTTTCTGGGTCTTACTTCTCTCAGAAAATGGGATTTTTAAGGGTTCCTCTGCTCATTTAGCTGTTCTCCAGAGAGCCCGAGGTAAGTTCACTTTCTCTCAGCTTTGAAGCTTGTGACGCTGTATCAGGTGAATAGGACAGTGAAGAAAGATGAGGTGAAGAGAAAGGAGGCATTATGATCCTGCTGCCCTGGAACCCCTGGCACTTCCCTTTGTCTCTCCTCTGTGTCAAGTGGAGCATCTGGCAGAGCTAATCTTTTTTTTTTCTTCTTCTTCTTCTCTTCCATATTGTTCTCCCATCTTTCTCCCTCTCGGTTTCTGTCGGGCTTCGACAAAAGGCGAGCTGGCAGACAAATGCAGTCAAGCAGAACACCGTGTTCAGATGTAAGACTATTCGCTTTAGCAGGAGCGAGTCAGGAAGTGGTCTCTTCTTTTCTGCTTCTCTGGTCAATTTCCTATGTGGGGGGAAGGGGGGGGGGGGTAGCATTCATGAGTGGTTCTCAAACTGTGGGGCGTGCCCCTCTAGTGGGGGGTTAGGGTATTACAGGTGGGGCACAGGGGAAATGCTGAATTTCTTTATTCTAAGACCTTTGAAATAGGTCACATATTACACATATTACAAAAGAACATAGACATAAAACGTTATTCATAATTAGACGTCAAAATGGGTGAACCTTCGTGGAAATATAAGTACATTTTCTTTATTCCATTATTTGAAAAAGCACGGATGGAGTCACAAAATGTTATTTAAATAAAAATTCAGCATTGACAATTTCTTTGCCAATTTTGTTGGCGCGGTGGGGCGTGAACATTTTTGGGGGCGTGTCCAAGAAATTTGAGAACCACTGCATTAGGGAATGGAGGCAGATGTTAACATGAGAGAAAACCACATTTGTACTGGCTTGATAAGCTGATACATCAAGAAAAACATCTTAGCTTCGGAAGTCAATACATAACAAATAAGCACGGAGGGATAATAAAGCTCATTTTTAAGTATTCAGAGAGCGTCACTGGTTTGTTTTGCCCGTTGAATCAACTCAGAGTCGGATGGAAATGTTGCCAGATGATTAGCGACACGCGTGACTCATCAGTATTTAAAAAAAGGCGTCGCATCATCAACCAGACGCTGCCCGGTGGCCGAGGGATCAATCACGGCCGGGTATTGGTTCACCCAGGTTGGACACCTCATCACAGACCTGATAGGACTCCGTCAGGTAACCGGCGCTGTAATTTTGTTGCACTCCAGTGATTTTCAGAAAAGCACTTTGATATAAATGTTTCAAAGCTGAAACAGACAGCTTATCTGATCAGCAGGCGCCTTTTATGATAAATTACGTACACGCTAAGGTCAAAGTAATGGGACCGCCCGAATGTCAACATTAAGTCTCCGCTGAGTGACGGATGGGATTTCGGTTCTAAAGTGGCTTCATTCCCCGGCAACTTATCTGCCCTCGGGGAGCTGGATTAATTGTAGTAATTTCTTTTACAACACATTGTGCTGAATAGTCTCCTTCTGGGATGCAGCGCGTTCACATGGCGACGGCTCCTCTGTGATTATCAAGCAGTTGGGGAGGAGAAAGACGGAGAATGGGTCTCAATTTGCTGATTGCATTTTTTTGTGGACGGTGTTATCCGAAAACCCACAAGAATACATATTTCATCAAATGAAGCTCAACTAGAAATATTGAATTATTGTCGTCTAAGAGTCAGCTTTTCTTAAATGCCCACTTTAAAACAAAAAGGTGTGAAGCGTTTAGTATTTCACGATTCGATTAAAATTGAGACTCAATTAAAAATGATAGCTGATTACAATTCTCAATTCAGGTGATAGGAGTTCTAATTGTGACATCTATGCAAGTCAGCTGTGAAAAAAGATGCTGTGCTAAATTATGAAAGCAGATTAAAGTGTGCACAACTTTATGGATTTGTTTATGGATTATTTCTTTAATTGATTTTTGGATATTGCCAATCAATTCAGAATTTTAGAAGATAACAAATCTACATTGTCCCTACTTTAATTCACAAAGAGTATTTCTGTAGAATCTACTGGATTATAGTGTTCGCCATTATCATTTTGAGAAAAGTCGACCCCTTTGCTAAGCCCCGCCCCTCGTACTCAGAAGGCCAGTCACAGGGTAGCATCAACCAGTTGTGACTTTCATCACATCGTGAACTAGCATAAGGATAAGGAGATTTGTAACTAATATTTTGTATACATATTGTGGTATATTGATCACATGCACCTTCATATTTAAATACACTATTACACTTTCAGTGCACTTGTTTAAAGCTCTGTTATCTGTGGCCTTTATGTCATATTCCATTGTAAATTGAATATGTTTCTGTTTCTTGCACTGCGTCGACTGTTTATCGTCTAACGCAATGAACCACCCGCCTATTCAAATTCCTGGTGTGTGAGACATGCCTGGTAATAAAGCGTTTCTGATGACATATCAATGTGATGCATACGAGGAAACCACAGGCAGCTGAAGCCTCCGCTCTGATGAAGGCGCGCTGTACTGCAGAGGAGTTTTAATTTGGACGGACTTGCAGTGAAGCTCACGCTGGTCGGCCCCCCGCTGTGAGCTCACAGTGCACAGAAGAAAAATAAAATACATGCTCACTTTTTACATCTTAATGTGTTCGAAAACTGGAAAAGACTACTTTGGCTTAAATGCTTCTTTAAATCTTCAAACTATGTGTGTAACCCCAACCTGGCATGGATCATATGACATCACAGCTATGCGGACAGCAATGTGTCCTCAATGTCACCAAAAACCTGTGCAAATAGATGAGACAATTAAAACACCTTTCCATCCTTTCAACTATTTAAAAAAATAAATCTTCCTGTATGATACTTGCATTACTCTGTTTTAATCTTGTTTATTGTATATAATATGTACGACGAAAGCAACGTGTCACCGGAGTCAAATTGCATGCATGTTTACACAGAAATAAAGCGGATTCTGATATAATGTGCAAAAAAAACCTATACATTTCTGGAAGAAGTAACGTTGCTGATCTGTGGAGCAGATGTGAATGGATGAAAAAAAAAAAAAAAAAAACATTAAATACAAAGTATACAACCAGATGATGCCGTAGAGCTTGTTATTGGTTGGCCTCTGGCATAAATGTCGTAACAAACAAAAAAGATTGGTTCCAACTTCCGTTGTTATCTGCTCATTTCAATAGTTTTACAGGAATAGAAAAGGTATCAAGGTGTGAGTCTTTAGATATTGAGCTCTACCGTTTGCCTGTTGCCATAGTTATACTACATAATTCACCTTGCATACTTCAACGTGCATCAGAGCTTGCAATTTTGACAAATCATGGTAATCTGATCTAATGATAGTGTTTTTCCCTCCAATCACCTACAGTGTAATCAAGCAATTGGCGAGACGCTGAGCACAGCAGCCTCATCACTGACAGTTCTTCTGCTTCTTACCTCGAAAAGTAAAACAAAGTGCTGCATTGTAATCAGGGAAGATGTCCATAATGTATCTTTCTAAATCACTAGAAAACTAAAGTTCTCCATCACCTTTCCCAACCCCATGTTCCTGTTCCTTCCAGTGCACCTACACAACAACTGGCAGATGAGCATGTTAGCTGTTGCATGATGGGAGTCAGTGACCTTCCAGTGATAATACAGCCATCCAGGCTCCATCCATTCATTCATTGACTGTTGGAATGTCCAACGCGAGGCAGACGGGACTCATCCGACGATTCACATGCAAATGTCCGTTGAGATTTGGAGGTCAGATGGCTAGCAAATGCTAACTGCACAGGGGAGGCATACCTCCTGCAAAATTACTGACAGCACTCCCCACCCCCCCTCCCCCTTCGCGTTTCCAGGACAATTCCCGACGCTTTATCTGGCCCAAGGCTCGGAGGAGACTCAGACTGACGCGCTCAAGCTGCAGATCAAATAACAAACTGCCAACAAGCGGATATGTGCGGAGGGATGCATACTGTGCCCTTAAGGATTTATGCCCTGGTCTCTTTGAAGTGTTGCTGCAGTCTCTGTAATTGTCTGGCCTTTGTGGACTAATTGCTTGTCTGCTGCACCGTGGCATACTGCAAGTGCTGAAAGGAGGACTCACTTTATATAAAAAAAAAAAAGAGGGGGGGGTGCTGTCTTCAATAGCTGCTTGTTTGAAATGGAGACATCCTGGGCGGTGTGGCGTACCTGAGGAAAGCCAATAGAACGTATAGTACGACAGCACACTGTCAAACAGCATGGGATTACACCCCGACCATTACGGCTGCCATCGCTGCTTCTGGTGGCACAACAACAATATATGATGCAGAATCCAGCCCTATAGCTCAACTACCAGAGCCATATAGTCATCTGCATTTATACAGCAATAAAACACACAAAACAATATGATCCAAGATTCACCAGCAGCAGGATGAACTCTTCACAAGACATTCAAATTTGAAGGCTGCACACTTTTTTTTGCACATCTGTTCATTCTGTTTGAGGTCAGTATTTCTGCACAGTTGCAGATAAAGATTCGTCTACGCTAACTTTTCATATTGCATGATGAATCAAATAAGATTCCAGCGGTGGATGCTCAGGATTGTTTAAGACTTGTGATCGAAACATCGCAACAATCTGTCACATTCAATTGAATCAAATACTTTATTCAAATTGAGCATTTTGTTTATGGATGTTGTATTTTTGGGACCTAAAATATGAAAATAGACAGAAATTGCATGTCAAAGGCCGTACAGCATGACATTCTCAAGTAGCTCCATCAAGGCCATTTTTTCTATTGCTACTACGATCTGTGCGATAATTGTATTTGCACATATCTGCGACTAATAAAAATAAAAAGACAAAAAAAAAATCATTAGTACCATTCCTGTCTCCAATAGCTCCTGTAATGACATTTTTTACAACTACAACAATATCAAAACTACCACTCCTTCCATTGCTATTAATACAATGCCTATACATAATATACTTCCATGCATAGTTCTGCTATTACATATATACCTCGCCATGTAATGCTTCCATTACTATTTATATTACTATGTCCGCGCCAACTCAGCAAAATGGCAATTTCATGATTGGACCGTATATGAAATGACACGTCACATTATTCCCAACACTCCTATCCGTCAGACGCCGACCCTACAGCCGGTGACTTTAACGATAAGGTTGCCATGACATTTTCCAGAAGACGGCTGAAAAATGTCAAAAACAAAAACGCCGGTTAAATGGCTTCCATCCTTTTGCCGCGGGTTTGATGCCGTCTTATCGACAGGCTAATTCCCAGAAGGAATAGGATGTGCCAGGGGAGGAGACTAATTGAACGAATGGGGAGTTGTATTCCCCCGACGGCCCACAGCCGACTGCCTCGCTCCGTCTTCTGCTTTGCATCGCTTGCCACCTTGGGTCTGGGTTGAAAGGTCAAACCCACATCAGATTTGTTCTTATGTTTAAAAAAATAAAAAATAAAAAAATAAAACATTACCACAATGTGGGAAAGATAAGGAATTGTTGCCGGCATGTAGAGCCGGCCAGACAATGACACACGACAATGGCTGCTCACGGTCCTCCTGGTGAGATGGATCCACGGTGACAACACAGCAGTATGAATAACTCCAGCCGAGGATTAGAGGGAGGGAGACCATAACCGGCTGCTCGTACCACTTAGAGCGAGGCAAATGAACAAAAGAGAGCAAGTGACATGTCTAACAGTGATGTCACCGGCGACATGCGGGACTCCCAATGCAACACGATGAGCCGAAGAGATGTCCAGCAACACAACAGGTTTATTATATGAAACAAAAATATATATTTCTTTTCCTTCCTGTCTTTTCTCCTCAGGTACAGTAAGTCTTAGATTCAACACCCCACTAATGAACTGAAGATTTAAAGACCAGCTGGTGCTGTTCCACAACAGTGACAGCTTTTTTTGGCAGCAATGTCAGGGTGTCATCGATGATACAAACAGGGTGAGGCCGTCACTGAAGTGGTAATCAAGGTCGACCAAGAAAACTCGATCTAGACCCCGTCATAAAACAACCAGCGGACGAATGCATCATCCAAACCAAGGCCGCCGAGAAGATTCCCAAACCACGATCACGCGAACGGCCTCGACCGGGTGTGAGAGGCGGAGCCTCAGGAGAGGAAACAGACAGGAGGTGGGAGGAAAAATCAAAAAGCACTTACTTAAAGGAACGGACTAGTATGGGAAACAAACACTCGAAAGCTATAAGGAAGAAGACAATCCTGCAACTGACAAGTGGAAGACAGACTAAATACACAGGGGGAGACAGGCAACGAGGCACAGGTGGAAACAATGAGGGCGGGGCTTGTAATCACACAGGGGGAGGAGTCTGGAACAAGAACAGGTGAAGGGAATAAACAATCAGGAAACACAGGGAAGACACTAACGAGATAAACGAGATGACTCCAAGCCGAATGTTCAATCCCAGCAGATATTATAAAGCAGTTTATTCCATGGTTACTGGTGCCCCCCCCAAAAAATGATCTTCAACGTTAACAGAAATTGCTGCAAAGCTTCTTCTGTCTGAATTTGGGTAATGAAACAAAAAACAAACTTTAGACAGCAATTTTGCGGTCACTGCGTCGAGCAGGAAAACACATCCGTCCATCATACGTTTAGACACTTCTTTGGTTGCTTTTTAATTTGCAGTATGTCTGTGATTCTAATTAAGATGTCTTTTAACTTAATGACTTTTGCCACGAACAATCCCTTGGGGATATTTCCTTTGTATTTGATATTCACATTAGGCTACAACTGATGATACAATCGGGATAACGTGAAGCCCCGTAAAGCATAAGCAGTCTACGGCAACATACCGTTTATTATTAAAACATCAACGCCAGTGTGTGTGTGTGTGTGTGTGTGTGTGTGTGTGACGGGATGAAGAGTGAAACCTGCTGGAAGATAATCTCAACATGGTGAAGCTGACGAGGACGTCTTTGTGCCGAAGAGACAACGATGTCCTGCAGGACGGGTGGAAACATCAAAGAGATGAGGATCAAGTAATCTCAATCAATAGAGAGAGAGAGAGAGAGACTTAAAGTCTTTTGATGCTTTAACATTTTGTTGCCTGCATAACACACCATCATGAAAACACTGTTGGTATAATTGTATCAAAATACATATTATAATATAATATATACCTCAGCAAATAAATAGTTGGCAATTTAAAGTGATAATATGTATTATGACATAATAATTATGTATTTTTCTCATTGTAAACATTTCCTCTAAAAAAGACTAAAACTAGCAGTGGAATAGTCATCTCTCAATATTTAAAAACATATATTTAGTAGTTTTAAAATGGTCGGTAATTCCCAAAAAGGCTGTGCATTGTTGCTTTTAGCCAACATTACTCAAACTATGATGTCTTGAATATGCTTGTTTTATTAAATCAGAAGTCCAAAACCCCCAAAAATATTCTATTTACAATCATAAAACAAGAAGGAAATCTTCACATTTGAGGAGCTGCAAATCTGCGTTCAATCAAAAAAGGACTCAAACAATGAATCACTTATTAAGATTTTAAAGACTTTTTCTGTTGATCGACTTAATTACTCAATTAGTTCAATTAATCAAACTGTTTCAGTTCTAACTTAAACTAGGAATATATATAAAAAAAAACTTTTAGAAAAGTATTCTCTAACGAAGCACTTCCATGTTGGTTTTACTTCATGAATCTATATTTTCTGTTTCCACTAATCACAAATTCTTTCGGCGGAAAGTTTCCACGTATGGAGGCCCGACCTCTCCTACGTGGGCGTCGCCTTTGATGTGTGACTGACTGATCATTAAATACCTAGTTAGCCTCCAGAGAACCGAACGGCCGGTTGCCGACCTCCGAGGTGCTCGGGCCGACCGGAGAGACGGGTCTGGCTTTCTTAACCATAAACATTACATTTCATTTAGCGGACGCTTTTATCCAAAGCGACTTACTTGTATACACCGTATAGACACAGCAATGGGGAAAAGAGGGTGTGTGGATGCTGCTCACATTTCATCCAGGCTTAATTTACTGCGAGAGTAAACAAGCCAACAAATAGAAAATAGTTCTTTTGTTGGCGTTTCGTGGAGCTCAGTAACAGGTGAGTTGCTCCTCGTGAACGGGGGAACTGTCACTGATACTGTACTTGTTTCTGTTGAATTAACTTGACAACTGGAGCACGGTGTTTGCAGCGTAAGCTTGAGATCCAGGTGCATATGTAGAGTTAAGCACCGCTAACTCCAACTTCCTTCCTCACAAAAGGACGAATATACATATAAAGCAGACAGGCCATGGTATACATTTAACTGGGTTACATTATACTTAGCTTTTATCCAAAGTGACTTACATGCTATACAGTAGACCGTAGACACAGCAACCGTGAGCAATTAGGGGTTAAGTGTCTTGCTCAAGGACACATTGACATGGACTAGCGGAGCCGGGGATCGAACCACCGATCCTCTGATTGAAAGACAGACCTGCTAACCACTGAGCCACAGTCGCCACAGTCGGGTTCATGCTTCATTTACGGCCGCCCAGATTAAGTTACCTTCATCTTCCTGCGAACACATTTCGTTTCTTTAGGCCCCGCCCCCTCCCTCTCCTTGGCCCCGCCTTCTTCTCGGGCTCAAATCGTTCTGTATTTTACAACTTGTGGGACCTGATGATTTAAATAAGTTATTCAAGTGTTGGTACTGGACATTTGAGTTACAGACGTCTAGATCCAGGATCTCTTTTCCATGGTTTTCCAAGTATCTGGCATTCTGTGCAAGGAAGTATAAAGTATATTACTTCAATAGTTGCTAAATTGGATAATAATACTTGTCTAATGCACTCCAAGACAGCTAATATATATATATATGTATTTATATATGTGAATGCATCTGCCATTATAACTAGATCTGTTATATGAAGTATATGAGGCTAATGACCAACTACTGTGATTGTTATTGTTGTGACACATGGTGATATTTGTGTTTCTTCTCTATTTCTATAATTTTCTCTCTTTCTTTTGTTTTATATAATAAATATAAATAATAATTAAAATGTTTGGTATTCATACCCCTCTTTGTGATAATTGTTTGAGTACCAAAAGATGGTATGTTCTCTTTTAGAGAAAAAGAAAACAATGAGAATGACTTCTTTCCACACTATTTGGGTTATTAAAGCTCATCAGGTACAAACATACAGTACCATAGATCGATGTGTCGATGTGTCACTCATATATATATATATAACTCATATATATATATATATATATATATATATATATATATATATATATGGTTTGGAAAACCAGTGTTTTTTCCTCTATGTGCCTTTACAGTATCACGATTATGAAATGTCTGTCACACATCAGCAGCAGACCCCTAACCTTGGTGTCCGGTCGCTGCTCTATCTTTTGAGCCACACGTGTAATAAAACCCTTAATCCTGGCAGCGTTAGTGTATCTCTCTGCCCACTGAGCCACAGAGGACATGGGATCCCCGAGCCTGGAGGCCCTGAAACGCCTTGGTAAGCAGGATGAGATGTAGCGGAAAGCAAGGAGACAAAGTGAAGTCCAAGGACGAGAAACATACAAAGCGAAGCACTCTCGTGCCGAACACCGAGAGGGAAAATCTCCCTCAGAGTTGGACGACTTTGGCGGAGTGGAGACGAGGTGCCCTTGTGGTTTGAAGATATCGGGGCTGTAATTAGAAAGTCACGGGTTAAATCCATCAGCGGCAAACACATCCATTGACAGCCATTTGTCCGGTTTAAAATGTCTCAACAACTCTGTTGTTTGTTACATTTCGCATGCACAAAGCACCCCGGCTATCGACCCCCATTCACGAGCCGGGGTCTAATGTGGATTTAGCTGTTTAAAAAGAACCTATCTCACTCTGATTGAGTATCCCAGAATAGCTTAACATAATATTGCATAAGCCTGTCACTAAGTAAGAAGGCCTTCAATACCGAAAGAAATTACCCTAAGAGAAATCGTTGGTCAATCTCCTCTAAATAACCAGACAATTAGGCAGGTGAGCACTCTACCAAATGCTGGGACATTTGCCTTTGGATGAATCAATAAAGGTCCTCCATCGTACTACGTGGCTCCGAGAGACGGTAACACTTTAAAGCCGTGGAGATACGTGGCCTTTGGACTTTGCTCTTTTATTCCCGCTGAATAACCGTCTCTGATCAGAGGCCAGTTAAATGAAAGCAAAGCGACCAATGTGTCAAACAGGCTCATAAATTTGGCGGTCGGCTATTCTCTTGCTCTGCACAGAGCCAGTGTCTGCTCTCTGGCATAATTTTATGTTAATTGTTTTGGCTGATCCTTTTCTTCTTGGCAGTTCTTTCTAGGTTCGCCAGGCCCAGCCGAGCCAGAAAGTCAAGTTATGGACACAGCAAGAGGCGGTTTTATTTCCTGTGTCGACATCAATAATGTTGTCTGAGGAACAGAGTGTTTAGAAAGCACAGGAAATGCATTAGCTCAAGACATTCAGCCAAATGTTGTAGTTAAATATGAGCTGGTGTTTGGGGATATGATTTAAGTATTCTGACAGCATAATTAAAATGTTGGGTTTTCTTGGTCTTGAAAGGCTGCTTTACAGTAAAGTGAAGGTATTTTTGACCTTTTACGGCTACCTGAAAGAGAAATTAACTATTAATGCATCAATGTGAAGGTACACGGAGGACATTAGTGTGATATTTGGTTTCATGAATGTGGCTCAGCCTGAATATAGTTAATGAACAAAGCCTTATAAAGATCCGGTGATGCATATAATGGATATTCCCATTACGTATTGACGTATTTAAATGTGTCAATGAATCAATACATTGTTTAGTGTACAAGATGTGAAAAAAGTACAAGAGAGTAAAAATATCTCAGAGTTATAAAGCTGATGCTTTTATCCAAAGCGACTTACATGCTATACAGTAGACCGTAGACACAGCAACGGTGAGCAATTAGGGTTAAGTGTCTTGCTCAAGGACACCGGGGTTCGAACCACCGATCCTCTGATTGAAAGACGGACCTGCTAACCACTGAAACACAGTCGCCCCAAATACTATGCAGTTTGCTCCAGCAGAACTTAAAATACGGCGCGGACAGACACAAAGGTGCACATTCACTCACAACACTTTTATCGACATGGACTAGCGGAGCCGGGGATCGAACCACCGATCCTCTGATTGAAAGATGGACCTGCTAACCACTGAAACACAGTCGCCTTGCTTGACTTATAACTCAAAATATTCTGTCGATTGACTGTTTCATTAACTAATCATTCGATGACCCTGATCCCTCTGGTCCAGTGTTTCCTGGCCCACATGAGGCTCATCTCCTTTCTTGAAGCTCAGCAATGATCTTCTCTCTTCGCCACCCAACCACTCTACCTGCACATTTACATAACGCCTCATCTGAGTTGTCACTGCTATGACACGCTCCACTCATTCTGTCTTGGTTGTCACACCACAATACAAGTGCAGTCTGTCAGGCCATCGCTTCTGCAAGAGTTTTTTTTTTCGTCTTCTTCAGTTTGTTTATCCTCCTTTTGAATGCATTTGTTCTACACAGCGAATTGAAATTCATATCAACATGCAGCCTATACATCTCATTAACCATTTGTGCATGAACACAATATTAGAGCATTCCTGTGGCTAAAAGATGAAAAACTGTGTGTTGTTCTGAGTTTACGGGGTTATGCAATTGTTATGCAATCAACCCACACGGCCATAGATGAAGCCTCAGGAAGTCGATGCCTTCAAGAATGCAGCGCTACAACTCTACAAGCAGCTGAGCAAACATTTCAAAAGTCGATAAAAAAATCTATTCAAATGACCGATATTGTGTGCATGCTTACAGTTACAGTAGCAGCACTATGGAGCAATGTGTTGGTCCCCATTGTGTTCGTGCTGTGCAGTCGCATGATGGTGGACATGGGCGCACACAAGCACATGGAAGTCACGACTCATACGTCGCTGCCGGCTTCAAGGGCGCTTCAGGAAATATCAATGCAGGGGAGGAGAAGAAGAGCGCAAGCTTTTACACAAGGATGCAATTAAGGGAGAATGTTTAAATACATAATACTTCAAAAGTGGCTTTGAAAATGTTTTCATGAAAAATAAATGAATGTCTTTTAAACCTCAAGGATACCAAAAAAAAAGGGATTTGGGTGAATGGATTAAACTGTTTCAGGAGGTTAACACCTCAGACCTTCTCCTTCTCTCAGTCACTGTAGATGTGTGTTTTAAAGGAGAGATTCTGCCATCAGCCATGATATCGTTGATGATTTTGCAGAATAATGTCACCAATAGCAATAATATGATGCCTTTTAGTCAATAGGCCTTTAAGGAATGAGCAATCATCTTTTAGTTGTTGAGCAGTGGAATATCTTTATTGATGGCTTTTATTCTCACATTTCTTTTCATGTTAATTGGATTGCTCCAAACTGGACACAATTCATATCAAACAGGAATTCATTACATTAATTGATCATGTTTTTCTGATCCTCGTACAGCGGTTTGTATGGTGCAAAAAGTGACTCCTAAATTTTCACATTTTCCTACGAAAGCCAGCAACATGTGTCAGTTTCCGCTTGTTACATGCATCTGGTCTTTTCAAAATAAACCTCCGTCTTGACAGGAAACTCAGGTTGTGGCAACAAAACCAATTAGTTAGTTAGAAATAGGCAGGCGGTCTTTATACTACCTCATTAAAAATTACGTGGATATTGTACACAAGGCCCAGGAATCAAACAGGAGAGTGCCGTCCGTGTCCCATAGTGTTGTTGCATTATTTTGAATGTTTATAATATATTTATGTTAGTGATGTTTGTTACTCGCATGAAGTAGTTTTTGCATGAAAGGTATACAAGTAACACAACCTGAATGTAATGAATCACTGCACGTTGTAATCTATTTATGCATACTGAGGCTGTGTGGCTTTTTTTAACACATTGCGTTTTGTGCAGATTTAAGCGTTATTGAAGGGAAAACACCAGTATGGTGATAACAATCGAGAACAGCATTAACAACAATGGCCGTGGGGAAAGAGCGACACTGGAGGCTGAGATTTAGAGGCCAGTTATAAAACTGAAGATCTCCAAGTCAACAAAACGATCCTGTGTAATATTTTAGTCTAATTGCAAATGGTTGCATATTGGGGTTTGAGTTTTTTTATTTATTTTTTAAAGCATTAAATTAATTTGGCCACCGAGCATGTACACAACTGCAGAGCCTAAAGCCAGAAAACAGCTTAGCTTTTCCTGAGATTGTAACCTTCAGAGCCTCGTTCCTGCAGGAAGTGCACTGCTGTTGCAGCCATTAGTGTGTATGATGACCCTGGCTTTACTTTTGATGACAACAACAAGAAAAACACGGCTAAAAGCTACATCGTTAAAGGTTTATCACAACGTGTTCCCTGTGAGGACTATAGGGGTGCTTTCACACTCAGATCCCTCCCTGACCCCATCAACCTGCCCCAACACCATCATTCATCAATGTATAGTCATTAAAAGTAATGGCCTCTGCTGAACAGCTTCATGATTTAATGGCCAGCACTCCTCACTCAGAACTTAGTTAAAGGTATTGTTTACAGATGAGGAAAAAGACTGTCAGGCTAATGAATTTTCATACTAACGCCTCCCCCTACTTTTTCGAGTTTGGAGTACCATACTGATATATGAATGCTGTCGCAGAGATAATGATACACGGCTAAAATGGACTTGTTGTGGTAAGACGTTATTGCCGATGTGCAGATACAATGAACATGAATTACATCACAAATGATGAGCTCCGTAAGCATGTGTAACGGAAGCTGATACGTCTCATCTACGGGACGCGAGAGCAAATTACCTGAAACCTGCACAGGTAACCCCTAAAACAAAACACCCGCCTACGCCGCGTTGCTTAATGAGGCAAAACACCATTAGCATGGTGAGAAACACACCAATAAATTACTCAACCACCGGCGACTTCATTACCAGGAAACTGATTGAAGCGTCCGTAGATAACTCAAAGTTTCACGACCCTTTCCGCCGAAGTAATATCGCCGTCTACACAAAACGCATAAAGATGTGGTAATACGTGAGAAGGCACTTGGAAATCCAATTAGTCCTGCGATGCAATTTTGCCGCGCAGGATTCTTCTCCCAGAGATGTGCCATGTAAATGAGATTTTTTTTTTTTTTGTTTTGGTATCTTGACGAGATGAGAGTGCGCCTCGGTCCTAATGATGCCGTAATGCTCAAGGTTACTAACCTGCTTATAGGGCAGCGGGGAAATACAACAGTACTTCTGAGAATATGAGTTACGTTTGTATTAGTCACTGATCACGCCATTATCTTTTTTCATGAGACAGACATCTTTTTCCAGTCTGCTTTTTTTCAGCAGAGCAGCTCAGAGTCTGAGATTTGCCCCACGATGAACATAGGACCTTTTCATTGATGATCTAGCGATCATGACAGACAGGAATCAGAGCTTACACCAGTATTGTCACTAAGGAGAAAGGACCCAAATGCCGACAACGGTGCAAAGCAACTTTATTCCTAAAACAAGACAGCTTCCAAAAACAATGGGGTATCAAATGGGATCAAACCTGGGCCACGACCAGTGATCTAAGCCGGGATCTGAACAGAGATCAAAACAGACGTACCTCAACTCGGCCAGGAGACAAACAGGGTTTGAATACAGTGGGAAGGTGTAGGTGATTAGACACAGGAGGAAACAGGGAAGGTGCAGGTGATTCGACACAGGAGGAAACAGGGAAGGTGCAGGTGATTCGACACAGGAGGAAACAGGGAAGGTGCAGGTGATTCGACACAGGAGGAAACAGGGAAGGTGCAGGTGATTCGACACAGGAGGAAACAGGGAAGGTGCAGGTGATTCGACACAGGAGGAAACAATCAGGGACAGGGCAGACAAGAGGTTCGTTCGAGATGAGCCAGTTCTGCGCAGAATCGACTGCGTGGCCCAGTGCATGATGGGAAACGCCTGGCTCTCGCCACATCAGAGAGCGGATTGGCTCTTAGATTTTGATACTAATAAAGTTTATTTATACAACACACATCAACACCAGTAGTGATGACATACAAAGAATAAATCATGCAGTTACACACACATTTCTACATGAATATATATATATATATATATATATATATATATATATATATATATATATATATATATATATATATTTATAAACACATGAATAAATCCAAATCCAGTAGACTACAGATTGGAACAAACAGGAAGTCCTTTTTTCTGTGACTTCCTGTGTGTGCTTTGAAGTCAAAACTGAAAACTGTCCGACTTGACCGCAGTTTCCAGGCGAGGCACAGCTCCTTCGAACGAGCCTAATCACAGGGACAGGAAGTGCAGGGAAACCGAGGACACGAGAGACAAGGACTTCAAAATAAAACAGGAAACTAGAAATAAAAACCCAAGACTGTGACAAATATGCTCCACTCTTTGACTGATTTCCTTTCAGTCAAGTTTGCTAGAATGATTAACTGCCACAGACTCTTATTTGATTATCAGAAAATATCTTAGCCCATTTACTAGTAATTACATAATTAAATGGACGTATCACATCCACTGTGATGTCATTGGTTCACTTTACCTTAACAATGCAGCATTGTGTCTGAAGAGATGTTGCTAGCAAACAAAAAAAGGTAAAGTGAGACAATATATATCGCTTACCTTTTGGCTCCAACACATTGTTTTGACCCTGGCTTGTCATTCATTCAGGAAGCACGGAAACCCCATTTATGATAGCATAGGAGTTGATTAATCAGAAAGGGGGAAATGAGCTGGGATGTGAAAAAAAGACTCTGTCGTTACATTTGTCTGCTTGTTTTGCCTGATGACAAACCTCACCTTTGTGTTGATGAGCCGCCTGTGAAGAAATCAACACATGGAAAACACCTTCTGACAAACTGGGACCACGGCTCATTGTTTATATCCAACAAAGGAACGGGTGTGGAGGTTAACGAACCCCATTCCCTCTGTAACGGTGGTATGATAAGATGATTGGTTTGTCAGCGGTGGGCGGTAATAAACATCAATTGCATGCAGCATTCCTATTATCAGAAACTTTAACCTTATGTAAACAGACATGTGACCTCGCTCAGTGTTTTGAGCAATGAATAAAGTTATATTTTTAAATGTTTTATAAAACATAGAAGACCACGCCCTGAACTGAGCCAATCATCCGAGCCCTACGTACTTAAACGCACCCAACCCCGTTCTTCTCTTCTCTCTCCCTCTCTCTCTCTCTCTCCCACAGGACTAGTGGTCTAACAGGGACTCTGCACAGCCAGAGCTTCAGAAGAGATACCCCCCCACCCACGAGTCTCCACCCACGTCGTTAGCCTAGCCACCAGACGCCTACAATCATCCAAGGGCGACTATGGGTCAGTGGTTAGCAGGTCTGTCTTTCAATCAGAGGATCGGCGGTTCGATCCCTGGCTCCGCTAGTCCATGTCGATGTGTCCTTGAGCAAGACACTTAACCCTAATTGTTCACCGTTGCTGTGTCTACTGTTTATCATGTAAGTCTCTTTGGATAAAAGCCTCAGCTAAATGTTATATAATGTAATCCATGCATCCCTCGACCCCCGTCTGGTTCCTTAACCCGACCCTCTCTTCCATCTCGCAATAAATGATCTGTAAACTCACATTGCCGTGGTCTTTGTTAGAGAAATGCGATCAGTTCAAAGCCATCTGTCGCCACAAAGCAACACTGTTTAAAGCAGAGGGTTCTTTCGAGGCAGAGACACCAGGATGATTCTCCCTCTCTTGGAGTGTGATCCAGGAAAACCGCATTCAAAGACGAGGATGGAGTCCCCCGCGTACAGCGCTCAGCATGTTGCACCAGACATTGCCGAACAGATGGACGCGGCGTGGCGAGGATTAAATAAAGCCCCCGACATTAAAGTTAAGTTCACTTCTATTTGCTTTGTGTTCTTGGTCAACATGTTGATTCCAATGGATAATGTCTCGCAAAGACCTGCAGTGTGTTACCATGACAAACACATTCATTTGTCTCCCTTTTCTCTGAATCACAACCTCATCTTTTAAGTTTTAGTCTTCTTTTTTCGTTTGTTAAATTTCTTGCTGCCAATCTCTGTTGTGTATCCCTTGTTTGAGTCCAAGTCAAAGGAGGAAAGGTAGAGCATCAAGACATCAATAGAGGACAGAAGAAATAGAGTCGGACTTTCTGAGATGCCATAAATCAGTGAACTGGACAAAGAAGATGACGGAAAACAGAAGCCAGACAGATACTTTATTTAAGCCTCGACTTCTTTGATGCCTACAAGTTTTAGCTAGAAAAATGGTCTGTTTCACAATGGTAGATGTTTAAGATGTTATCGTCAGTTAAATACATGTTATGTAATGTCATTAGCGTCACTTGTTAGCTAGCTGGAGAGCAAAGGAGACTTTTTACATGCAGTAGATATGTCCTAGTGAATAATTAATGACAATATAAAATATATAAAACAGGGGAAATAACAGCCAAGATAATTTGCCAGTGTGCTTAATTTCTCCAAATCTAACAAAATGTACGTTAATTATGAGATTATGTTATTGGATAGTGGCTTTACTTGAACACTTTACTTGAACAAGCTCAGCATGAAGGCATCAATGTTCCAGAAATGAAACCTGACTGCTGAACACAGTGTTGTGAACACGTCTGTATACTCACCGCTATACACATATGGCAAGTTACCCGCCCACTCCCTGCCAGATGTGAGTGGAAAACACAGGCCGGCTGTAAGCTGGGAGGAGCCGGGCTCGATACCCATGACCTTCACAGATTTTAATTACTGCACGCTCAGCATTCATTTTGGAGCGCGAGAGAGTGCAAGGGCTTCAAACGGTGAATGATGAATTCGAAGGACAAGCAGCTGTGGAGCGCTTGCTGGTGATGGGGGTGTTTCAGACTTCCTTCTTCATGCCAACTTGTTTTTTTATTATGTTACAACCCGACAAAGTGTGTCTTCTTTCCTGAAAGTCTAGGGTTGCACAATTTAATATAGATTTGGGCCTCAAAAAGTCATCAAGCAGTTACTATCTTCATAGCTGAGCAGACGAAAATGTCTCCTACAAATTACATTTTAGGATTAATGCTCCTACACAACGTATAGAATCAATTAAAGAAAAAAGAAATGGCGTGGAGGTCAAACATTTGAATAGTTTTACTCATGAGAGGAGGAATGCATACCGAAACACACCTGCACCGAACATGAAGTTTGATTCTGTATCAACCAATACCGACTCAGTCCTTGTTTAATTCAACCACAGAACAGAGGCGGAGCAGAGCAGCGGACCATAAAAGCTCTTCGGGGGTGATGTAAGGAATAAGAAAATCTCATAGGCATGAAAAATGGGAAAAATGAACGACTGAAAATGTGGCAAAATAAAAAACCTTATCTTGTTCAGTCTGGAAGTCCGGTGGTGCGTTTGAGGGTCCTGACTGGCACAGAAGTGTCTGGAGATGAGCTTTCAAATGCCTGTTACTGGGAGGTGTGTGTGTGTGTGTGTGTGTGTGTGTGTGTGTGTGTCAGCATTGTGCCTAAAAGAAGGACTTCAATATGAGCATCAAGCCGCCAGAGAGAAACCCATCGAAATGAAATACGCCGAAGTATGCTCTGCTGTGTCACAAATAGAGTTTATGGGTTGAAACCAGGCAGAATCGCACAATAGTGTTGTGTCTTTTCTGCCAGCACAGAAAGAAGAAAAAAAAATCAATGATATTGTATATTGATGAGTGAATATATGTATGTAATAGGAGATAAAAATGGGACTGTGTGTTCTCATTGGAAAAAGATGAATACATCTAATAATTTCAGGGAATTGACAAAAAGGGACTCTGGGAACTCAATGTATTTATTGTTTTTGTATCATTTAATTGGGAGGGGTGCAGCGGCCTCCTAATGCTATCGAATCATCATTCTTCAGACCGCTCGGTGCCTTGGTGGGTGTTTGCTGAGCTGCTCTGGGAATACTCTGATACACAGAGTAATACTCTGCCAGAGGAGAGTTTTTTTTTTTTTTTCTCACTGTTTTAATGGAGCGTGTAATTCTGAAGCAGTTGTTCCAAGATGTGCATTGTTCAGAGATAAGACATTAATCATTCACTGGCACACAATACCCTAATTTCATTATTTAATGATTTGCATTGGAAATATCGTTACATTGAGATTAGGGGGGCAACCAAGTGTAGCTGGCAGACACTTGTTATGAATGCTCGTATATATTCCCCTAAACTAAACCTTTTTAAACATGTATGCCCCCCAAGAATTAGAGGGCAATAATGTGCACTATTTGGATCCTTAAACAAGGTTTATTGTGACCCAAAAACATCCTGTTAAGTGTTGTTTTGAAGATGATGATGATGGGGAGACGTTTGATTGTTCACTGCAAAATGGCCCCACCTCAACACACACACACATAATGTCATATTTTACTGTACAATTTTGGAGAAAGTTGAATGCAAAGTTAGCTCAAAAGAAGAGGAAATTGAATGCAGTCAGCTCAAAAGACGTAACGATATTCATCATTTCCCAATATATAAACTATAATGAAGTCATACAGACAATGGCATACTTTCTATATAATTTCAAGTAGAAAGATTTAATTACTAGTCAATTTATTTGTATTTAATTAGCAACTACTTAAAAAAAAAAAAAATTGTTTAAGTAAAAATGATTGCCGTGAAATGATTTGCTGCTTTTAAGTGTCTTCCTGTGATTTGATACTACACATATTTTGACCTTTAGGCTTTAGGAGGTTGTAATTAGCTTTTTTCGCAGTTTTCTGACATTTGAGAGACCAAACAATTGAGCTGATTAATACAGAATATAATTGCCAGATCAATTGAATGCCGAACATAACTGTTGGTTGCAGAGCTACAGGCAGGCAAGCGAATCATTACTCGCACTAAATACAATTTTCCTGCTTTTTTCTTCCGTTGTTTGGTGTCTTTAATATTAGGTGTGGGTTTAGCAAACACTTTCGGTGCCACATGGGTGCACCGCTCAACACTATTTTTGCAGAGAAATGAGCCGGTGTCCCGTGACTATTGGAGTGAGTCAAGGCAAGATGTGCCGTGTGTTTCCTGGTACATCCTTTAGGGCAGGATCCAACCGCGGTCGTGCCTTATCAGTTATTAATATGGACGAGACATTCAAACACATTTTCTTGCCTTTTTCTCTCCACTGAGTACAAACCTTTGATAATTGGTGATGCCTTGCTAATCCTTACTTTTTTTCTTTTAGACATTCATCCTCTTTATAGGTGTTTTTGTGGACTATGAAATTAATTTCTGAATGAATGCAAGGATAACTAAACTCCAAAAGGATTTCAATGTATACGTTGTGGGGGCGACTGTGGCTCAGTGGTTAGCAAGTCAGTCTTTCAACCAGAGGACCGGGGTTCAAACCCCGCCTCAGCCAGTCCATGTCGTTGTGTCCCTGAGCAAGACACTTAACCCCCAGTTGCTCCCCGGGCGCTTCACGAGGCTGCCCACTGCTCCTTAAAAAAGGATGGGTCAAATGCAGAGGATAAATTTCCCCACTGTGGGACTAATAAAGGGGTTTCTTCTTTCTTCTTCGTTGTTGATATGATTGTTTCTGGCTTTGAACCTCACGTTCCACCCTGTCCTCCACATCCATCGGGAGTTTTTTAACACCCCCCGATGACATTCAGTGAGTGACATTTCCATCTTCTTAATGATGTGACAATGAGTTACGGGTAAACAGCAGCTGTTTGAAGACATTTTAAACAGTTTAACCTGCTGCAGCTTTTGTGTTGTAACATTTCACCGTTGGATCTTTGCTTGTTATCCAGCTTCCTTCCTCCCAATGACTATTAAAAGATTCTGCGATACAAGATGTTGGTATCGGAAGCATTCTGGTTTACGTTTGCAATCTTAGTATTGATCAATCGAGCAGTCGTTGGTTGAATGCAGGTGAACAGTCCTTGTGAAGAGCAAAAGAGGCATTTTGGCCGTCGCCATCTTGTCTTTATGCAACGGACGTGACCGTATTTTGGTCATTTTCTTCATAGACTTCCATATCTGACTTCTTTTTGCCGCCATAATTGTTTCTGGGGCCAGAAAGACAATGCAAGTTCAAGGCATTGGCGCGTTGGTTTCCCAGGATGCCGCCTGGGCAAAACACATTGGCCGAGATGTGATCTCGCCTGATGATGACGTAGCTTCTTATTGGTTTGAGACCAGCTGGTGAACCGTGAACCAATCCAGTCGTACACATCGTCTCAACTCCGACTCCAGTCACACGTCTGAAGATGCAAATCAGTCGTAAACTATGAGAACGTTCCTCCAAATACGGTCACGTCCGTTCACTGGTAGCATAAAAACAAGATGGCGGCAGCCAGAATGCAGAATGAGGTTTCACAACCGGCAACTACGTCCACTTCTTGAATACGGTTTATGGTTCACCTATGGTTATGGTTACCTGAGACTGGTCGATTGATCAGTACTAAAATTGCAAATGTAAACCAGAATGCTTCCGATACCGATATGCAGAATCTTTTAATAGTCATTTTTTAATAGACTTTAGTCAATAGGCAGGCATAATAATAAGTAAGGAAGGAAGGAAGCTGGAAAAAAGTGATTGGAAACCAATCACTTTATCTTATTTTTACATTCTACTGTTTAATTGTAAATATTCAATCATTCATTCAATGAGACCTGAGGAATGAGGAAGCATGGCCTGGATGTCTGCTGGCTTCACCGGAATAACAGATGTGTAGCCTGTTGTTAAGAAATTGACTTCACTCTGAAGCGAAAATGAAAACGTTATGTAAAAAAAGCTTCATGATAGAATTTGTTATGTGCGGCATGAGAACAGGGCATGAACTTTCAGATTGTCCTCCTTCTACCCACAAGTTTCTTGCCATCTCTGCCTGTCAATCACATGCTTTCATGTTCCCTTCAGTGACAGTTACAGTGTGATAATGCCCACTGTCAGCAAGTTGTCAGCTGTCTACTTCGCTGAAGAAGAGGGAAAAGGGAGCCTGCAGTCTTCAGGGGTCTTTCCTAACCTTTTCCCAGGAAACTAGCAGCTACTTTGGAGGGAAGGTATTTGATGCCGACTGCAGTCTTAGGAGAATGTCATCTCTAATTACCTCTGAAATCCATCGTTACCGCCTCCATCCCCCCCCACACACCTGCCACCTGTACGGACTCCCTGTGTTTGTCAGCCAAAGTCCTGTCGATTATTAAGCTGTCCTGATACTGTAGAGAGCTTTCAAAGCAAACATCAGTCAGTGATGCGTCTTAGCTTTAGTGAACATTGGGTTACAAACCTGCCGATCTTTAAGAAAGAAGACTTAGTCGTGTTGATGTTCTTACAAACAAAAAAAGACACTAAATGTGAAATAAACTAGGAATATTTTGCTTTTATATCAGTCAAGTCAATTTGTTGTATAAGACCCAATTATTAATTTGCCTGAATTGGCTTTATAGTCTCTACAGCATAGGAAACCCTCAGTCCCTCAAGAAAAGACTTCCACCCCAAAAAAAAACTATTACGAGGAAAAAAATAGAAGAAACCTCTGGAAAGAGGAATGGATCGCTCTCCAAGGACGGACACATATGCAATATAGCGTGTAAAAAGTAGACGTATATGATCAAAATACAACTTAAAAGGAAATACGCTGCCGTTCTAAATCATTTTTCAGGATTTTGATGAGATTCAAGCATACGGACATAATACAATTAACTTTGTTACATTAGTGCTTTGTCGGTTGGCGCTGCACTGATGGATATTTTTTATATTAACAATGGATTCAACAACCGTGGAAGGTTTCAACATGTCTTTTGGCTCATTGCTCCGGTTAAATATGCGTTATCAGTTATGTTTAGTCCCGCTGCTCTTATCGACGACATTTTAAGCTGCAGCAGGCGGCGAAACAGCTCCGATGACCTCAAATCTGACCAAAGTGCTTGAAAAGTAATAAAAGCTTGTATTTAAAGGAGACCTTGGTAGAACTTGGTTAAACTGAACTGAAGGAACACTTCAGAAAAACACTCAAAACTGCTCTTAAATATGAATCTTTCCAAAAACTGATCCACACACACCTGTGTCAACATTCAAGGTGTGCAGAGTCGAGACTGTCGGGCTGACATTTTAATTTGTTCAGCCTGGGAAATATGGAAGAACCGAAGATCGGCCACAGAAATGTCGTCGCCCTTAATACATGTCTCCGTTTTCAATCAAGCACTATTGTTAAATTAAATATTGTTTCTCGTGATGAGCAAGAACAGATGTGTGACAACTAATTAACATTTAATGAAAAGGATAATCTGTGAAGCCTTTCTTTATAATGAAGTACAATCAGGACCCCCCTTCACCGCCACAAAATCAAAGTGTCATCAATCAATATAAAGCTCTTAGAATTATACATGTTAAAAAAAGACTTTGCAGGTAGTCCACACTACCTGCAAAGGGAAGCGTTCCCCTTTCTTCATCTTTTAATCTCTCCTCTAACTTCATTTATGGATTTTTATGAGCGGGGAGGTGGAAGTGACAATCTCTCACTAATACCTCAATCTGTCAGTGGAATTTAATCCCCCATTAAATTGAGTAACTGTGAATTCCCCCGCCATGGACCCCAACGGCTCATTGTTCGCAGCCAGTCTCATTAAATCTGTCAAATGACCATTTCCATGCACGGTTTCCTGCCCTCATATATTAATGAGTAGCAGGGAGATTACAATATTGTGCAGTTAGATGGTTGTGGTATGGGGTCAAGAGGTAATTGTATGATGATGGTGTGACCATGATATAAAACAAAGGCATACATTGAGTTGTGTACTAAATTGAATTTGGTACTGGTTACAAGCAAGTTGTTAAAAACTCAATTACATGACATTATTCAGTTGTAAAATGCTCGCTCAGTAATATTTAGGTCAAAATTCTTCTTTTACCAAATTTAAATAATGAATAAAAGGTATATATATATACCAATATTGGTAAGGACCTAAACAATTCTGTATCAGTCAGGTTGTAGTTATTGCTCACATATTTTTAAATGCAATAAATCCAATGTAGCATCAAACAACTACACTGTTTGCAAAGAATTTTGTTGGGAGTTTTTTGGGGTCGAGAGCAAAGCGTCCCTCTTTGAATGAAGTTGAAAGTGTAACGCGGAACGTTAGAACCCAAGCGCAGGACGAAGGACTCGGGCGACAGAGGACTGAAGTGAAAGCTTTTACTGGAGCCTCGGTGCACAGATAAACAGTTCGGTGGATAAACATAGGAGCACGAAGGTGACCGGCTGGTTCGGATCCTGGCGAGCCGACGGGAGCGTCGGGCTATCGACGTGCTGGCGAGTCGGAGAGTCGGGGACAGGCGTGGTCGGGTACGAGGAGTCAGCCGGAGATTCACTGTGGACACGAGCAAAGACATTGGACGATCTGGCAAAGGGTGAGAGTGAGACAGAGGGTTAAGTATGGGTCTGATTACGTCAGATTGGAAGCAGCTGAGTGTGCAGGTGAGTGGAATGACACCAGGTGGTGGGCGTGGCCAGCAGCCAGGCCGAACTGGTGACAGAAAGTGTTTTTCATGGCCTCAGGGTCGTCCAAGTTGAAGCCACACAAGGTTTGGCGGGTTCAGGAGATCATCCATTACAATATCTTCCTCAACGATGACGGCAGCGGACACTGGGTCAAGGCCGCGTGGAAGAAAGGCCGTCCAGACTCCATTGTTCACACAACTCACACATCTGTGGGTTGGCAAACACAGCTGAGCTTTTAGTGTTTTTAAATTGTTTTTGTGAAAAAAAGTGGCTCCTTTGTGAAATGTAAAACCTCCAGTACATGTCTGTTTGATTACCAAACTGTACATTTTACTAAATGTTTTCATTAAAGACAAATCATATCAGGCAGTATCAGAATCAGAAGCATTTATTGCCATGTTTGTTTTCACATTCAAGGAATTTGTCCTGGAGGAAGGTGCACAACATTTAACATTTAACAATACACATTTAACAGTAAACACAGTGCAATAAATGGGAATGAATGAATATTTACAATTGAACAGTAGAATATAAAAATAAGATAAAGTGCATGGAGCATAAAGTGTATGTTGTTATTGGATGTTTTTTGTTCTAGTTGTTGGGATGGGCCGAATAATTCATTAATGGTTGGGCTCATTTAAATGGTGTACGCCAGTATTTGGCTGCACACGGTCTCTCAAAATTGTTTTTAACCAGCAAAATACGATTTAAAACATTTGAACCGACTTGAAACTAAAGTGTGCTTTGTGACTTTTTGAGATGAAATGATATAAACCAACGCCAACTATTTTTTAGCACTTTGTGTCTTTTCTCCAAAATGTGTTCCACAAATTCAAATGTTGAATTCCACAGTTTCAAAAGAAGCACCATATGATCAGACTGGAGGAATCCATAATTTTTTATTCTGGCGCTCTCTTTACTGACATTCGACAATTAAAACTGTATTGTTGGCGTGGATCACGATTTCAAAAGAGCAATGTCAGTTATAATGGAAACAAAAGAAAAAAAATCATATAATTAAATTGTTAACCCTGATTTATAAACTGCAAATGTGAATGTTTGAAGAGAAAAAGCACTTTAGTTACACAAGTAGCATGAAACAATCAGTCTACCCAGCAAGTCATTGTTTAAACACAAATTCTCAAATGCAGGAAATGTCACAGTAAGTATATTTCAATTGACATAATTTAGTTGTTGGAAATACTAATTTACATCTTAAAATAAGGTTTCAAGGACTCTTTACAAGCTTTTTTTAAACCCAAATGTAAGTGTAATACATTATAAAAGCATGTGTTAGTACAACTTACGATAACTATTCAATTGCATATAACAACGCAATCGGTTTGCATGCTTTTTTAAAGTAAGGTTAACAAATTAGAATTTGCAGAGTATAGACATAGTGGAGTATGTCTTCCCGAGCAGAGAATAAAGTCCCTCTCTCAGTGTGTGTGTTGCAAGCCGAGCTTCCCTCTGTTTTGTTTAAATAACCCAGCTGACCGGGCGTGCTTTTAAGTGCATGCTAGTCTTGCTGTTGTGCCCCACCGGCTTACTAATGGCCGCCGATCTGCACCGGCACCCGACCCACGGACCGGCGACGGGGAAATGTAGCGCCTACCATCCAGTACCCCCCAGGCAATAGAAATCTGGGATTGAGCGTCTTTAAAGGCACTATATGCACCGTGCTTATTACCAATAAGATTTTGTATGATATCACATATATCAGGGGTTAATTGGCCAAAAGTACAGCAGCAAACACGTCAGCTTTTAAAACATTTACAATCAAACTGTGTAATTACTAGACAGTCACGTGATTATTCCACATGCCACTTTACAATAACCATGGTTTTTATTCAATCTCGGTCCATAAAGGTGCACTTTAATGCTTATTTAGACAGCTGAAGACAGCAGGGTGTAGTTAAAAATATAAATCGAGCAAAAACTAATCTCATTAAGGCTTCAGCTTAAATAAAAGGAAAATCTCAGGTATCAAAATAGCTGCCAAATTGGTTTTCTGTTGATGGACAAACTGGTCCAACCCTATATTATAACACTCACAGAACTGACCTCCAAACTGTTACTGAGCGCCATCCAAAGCAGCTGATGCACCAAACAATATGCAAAGTTTAGTGTTAATACCCTTTTTATGTTCAGATGTGATGCAACACTTTAGTCATCTCCCACTACCTTTGTATACGAAGTTACTGTAGTTGTCCTCTGTCGGTGTAAACCCGTCTCACAAAGTCTCCTCACTCGGAGTACAACCCCTCTGGGGCCCCTGTAAGTAAAAGACTGCTGCTATTGGCTTCATCTTTATTTAAGCTGAACATTCAATTGCAAAAACTAGAGGGCATCAGTTGTCTTTTAAGGCATTAAAAAAGACAAAACCACATCCTGTTTTTTCTCCTCCTCTCCGCGCTCCATTAACTTTACATATATACACTGGTCCCTGCGCAAGGTATCTTATCTCACGACCTTCGGCACAGTGTTCGGGATTTGCATTCTCACTGTAATCTGCGAACACGGGGAACGCTAATAAATATTCCTGCAGCAGAGGGTCCCCGACCAGCCGTATTCAGTGGCTCCAAATATCATATTTCTTCCCTCCCGGTTGAAAGTCGCTTCTCTCGGAGCGGTATCAATAAGCAGCGCTGGCCTTGTGGAGAGGGCAGAGTTACGGTTTATTTGTTGACTTGCCGCGACAGATATGAGGTGTCTCTCCCCTCCTTGAGCAAGGCATAAATCTAACGGACACAATAAGGTCGGAACGGGAGATCATTAGCGGATCTCCCCGAGCGTCAAATTTGCCCAGAGAAATCTTCATTTCCGAGGGAGACTTGGCCACAGTGAGCTTCTTCGTTTTTTTTTCGTCTTCTCGAGGACCATTTGTACCCTGTTGTGGCTAGCAGGGGACTAATATCTCGTTCCTGGCACTGCTGCTTCCAGATTTTTTACGAGGTCTTCAGCCTTAGAAGGCAACATCCCGCTGAACCGACAATTACCTGCTAATGCACATTGGCTAATTTGGATCTGGGGAAGAGGGGAATTATGCAGCAATCAGCTTGAATCTAACACCGCGCTACAGTATGTGTGCAAAACGATACTACAGTATGGACTGCTAATGGCTTTTTATGACACTGCCAGCATATACAATATCATTTGGGGTTACAGCCTTTTATTATTGCTGCAGAACAGATGCAGCCTGCGTGTGAATATTTTACCAAAATGACGCATTTACTGGCTATTTGTTTTGCATATTCACAATGCGAAAGGATAAACATCTTTAAAAGTAGAAAAACAAAATATGAAGAAGAATAGAAATGTTTGGCAGGCGTTGAGATCCTTCCTGCGTTGTATGGAAGAAAAGGTGGAAATGTCAAGCATGTTTATGAAACTTACTGAGGGTATGGAATTAAAAGGAAGAGCGCCGACAGACTACAGAGGGTGTGTTTGTTTACGGCTTCAAAAATACATCACATTTGTGTTTTCTGCACCCTCGCAGTGGCCCCTAATAAAGCAATTACGTACGTGCAGAGCAACACAGATTCCCATAATGCACCATAACAGATTAAGATGTGAGACAGATAAGGCGGCGTAATTACTCTTAACGTACGACGCACTCGGTGTGAAACCTCTCCACCAGAGTCTCGGCTGACAATAACGATACGACCCGTCGTTAGCCTTGATTATTTATGGATGTGCGATTGTCTTTTTGGCCTCTACGTGGTTTGAGTTTGTACAATCTGAGCTTTGGCCTCAGTTCAACACAGTATTCTTTTCCGAAAAAAACAATTTTGAGAGTAAGAGGCACAATTAAGAGAAACTGTGCGTCTCTACAGAGTGCTTAGGGTTGTTATTGTAGTCTAAATGTTGCTCAGCTAGCAAAGTCATTTAAGTCTGTGAACGCTGACAATCAAATTCCATTTAACTATGAAATCCATCTTCGGATTGTGAACTATCCAGGAAGCAATTTTCTAATGAAAATCTGTAAACGGCATGCGCACATTTCTGTTAATCTTTCGATAAAAAAGTGCGTGTAAGCATGTGAATGTGTGGTACTTTTTTCCCCCCCGATCAATCAGACTGCTGTGCTTGTATCCGTTGAGTCCATTAAGTCCATTAAACAGTCCGTGACATGAAGAGCTGAAAACATCCCATCATTGATCCAATATACCTCACGGAATATTGCTTGACAAGATTCCACCGATCATTGTTCAAAAACATGCAGTCAAATTGCAGCCTGGTAATACCAATCATAATTATAATCACCGGGGAACATAAACATACGCATTAGAAGCTCTTAAGTGCTGCATGAGCTGCTGTCAGCGAACGCCCCATGTGGGTCAACTTCACCTTAACTCCTCTCGGCTCTTTTGTAAAAAAAATATATATATATAAAGTCAGTGTGAACATGAAGCGGACCAGAATGCAACAATGAAAGGTGACACAGAAAAAAGGTCTGCAAACTACTAAATGATAGATATAAATTCTCCTGACTGCTTATATGTGGGATTTATATTTCACTTCTACAAGAGAAAAAGGCTTTGAAGATGAAGACTGCCTTCCCCTTTGACTGACAGTGTCTCTTTAGACCGATACAGTTCTTTGTGTACTGCAAATTACGCTGCTTGAAACTTGATGGCCTGTGCCAAGATACACTCTGAGAGCGTAAAGACAAATAATTCAAGTCTAACTAATTAATATTGTATCCAAAAACACTCATGTTTAATGAGGTTATTTCCTTGCTGGTGTGTTGTGAAGCACTTTAGTGCGTTTTGAAAATTGTAGCGAGCAGAATGAGCGTTTAAATGGGTCAGAAAATGAGTTTGGAAATGTCAGCGACCGGCAAAGTAACTTTTGAGTCGATGCTATTGATCAACAGCCCTTATCAGTCCTTCGCAGTTTTATTATTACGGTTGTTTCTGCCACGGCGCATTAAACAAAATCAAACTTGTTACCCTTTTAATAATTGATTGGAGTATATCTGTGAGAAGTTTTCACAGTCAAAGCTTTGGCTTGTGAAGACGATACGAAAAACAAATTATACCTCAACTAGCATATTATAAAAAAGCTGTGTATAAGTGTAATTTAAAAATTACCATTATAATAATAATAATAATATTTTAATTTTCAAGCCACTCAAAGACGCTTTACATGCAACGAAATGAAAAAGGGAACGATTATAAAAACATCAAGACATAAATAAAAAACAGAATATTTTGGATATAAAAAATAAAACAGGAGAAACTATGTGGAATTGAATTATCAATAAGAAGACGTTTTATTCCAAAGTTTACCTGCGATGAAAAATATGTATCTTAATTAAATTTGTCACGCAGTCACTCTATATACACGCTTTATGCATGAGGACCCATATTTTGACAGTTATTAGTAGAGGTGATGCACACATTTTTCCATGTACCAGATTACTTCAGGGACGTCTCTTCTTTAAAACAAAACCAGCGAGTGAAACGCTGCTTGGTACAGAAATGTGTCGAGTAAATGCAAAATATTCATGTAATCTCATCATTCTGACACATTTTTTCACGTGGCAACACTTCTGTTTATGACATTTATAACCAACAAACACTGAACTGAACTGTTGGAAAAGACTTAAATGGAGTTTTCATAAGTAAAAGGTCGGTGTCTGTTGTGGGAGGCGTAGCGTGTTTCTAGATATTGTGAATTTAAGATTCATAGTGCTGCCCGGATCAGCTCTGCTAATTCGAGATCAAAGAGATGTCGTCATCACGATCTGTTCTCAGGTTTATTTGGATGCCGTTGGAATGAGTAATGTAAGGGATCATTTCAGTGCCTTGGTCTTCACTTGCATCATCTGACATTTCAAAAGAGTCTTTAAAGTAATGGATTTTTTTTGGGGAGGGTGGGGGGCGGCGGGTTGGTTAGGGAAGACATGATTGTGTTTTCTCCTTGCACCCTTACTTACAAGAGGAGATGATCTTAAAAAAGAGATACTGGTTGAGTCTCCGGTTAAACAAATCCACCCACTAATCTGCTTTCCCTCCCGCGCCCCCCAAACGCCCCGCATTAATCCAAACACTGTATCTGGTTCAACTTCCAGCTCAAGCGATTCGGGTGTCTGACGTCAAGGCTGTGCACCCTGGGAACTCCTGTCCTTGTATGCATATTTTGACAAAGAAAAATGACTCAATTAAAATGTACGCTTCGTGCTCCGTCGAGCCGTTAATGTCTGCCGAACTGAAATTCTCCACCGGGTCGAGTGAATGTTTGTTAGAGTGGGACACAGTTCAAAGCAGGAGTTAGTGCTTTTGAGGATGGTAATTATGGTGCTTAACAGTATTTCAATTTAGAAGTACAGCTTGCCAGTCTGGTCCCATGTGGTCGCTTTGAGTACAAAATATGATTATAAAAATACAGTAGCAACAACAAATGGCTATTACATGAGAAATGCACTTTGTGTATTTTAAAGAAACAAATATGTGTTTGTCAGCTCTGACCTCGGAGGTATAGAAAGTATGCAGCAATGTCAAATTTGGTTTAAGTTTGGAAAAGCACAGATGTTCAGTAATAACACACAATGCCTCTGTTGCATTGAGGAAACATAATAATAACACCGAGGCCGTGACACAAGCACATCCACAGTAAATGGGATGCAGCCACTATTAAAATTGTCAGGACGAAAAAAAATTATAAAAAAAGAGAAAAATATCATGGTTAAAGTAAAATTAAACAAACGATTTTTGAGACCAGAAACTAAAAACAACAATTTCTAACTCTTTATTTCAGAGGTCTTTGGAAAACAATTACTGCAGATGTGCTCGTGTCACAGCCTTGTGTGTTATTAGTGCTCGTGTAAAATTCCTAAACTTTTCCAGAGGAAAAAAATGTGGTCTGTAGTGTAAAAAAGGTAGATAATATATATATATATAAATGTATACAATAAATCACAGTACTAATTAATACGTGTGTGACTCAGACAACAGTCGGCATGAAGAAATGCCACACGAAGCGAGTAATGCCATCAACGTCTGAAGGGTCCACTTAATTATTGAAGCACTTCATTTTGGCAAAAAATGGTTTCCAAAAAACACATATATATAAATATATATATATATATATACAGAAAAAAGATAAGAGTAGGAAACTTAGAGAAGGGAAGAAAAGAAGAAAAAACCTCCATTGTTCACGAAGTCTCAGTTGAGGTTTACTGTTCATGTCCGTTGGCTTTTCAGCATACTAACTGTTCACTTCTAATAGGTTTGCTGTGTCACATATGGCCCACAGTAATAAGCTGGTGGCAGGTAGTTAACACTGATTGATAAAAGACCTTTTAGAGGGCACAGCACACTCAACACTCTGCAAGTGTTTTATTGCCTTTTGTGTCCAGGGCGGACTGCCGACTGGAGAGCGACTGAAAAGAGATGTGACATTAGCAAATGCCGAGCTTGGGGTTTTAATCCATGCAACAAAACATGGTGTGAAGGGACAACAGAACAGCTATTAGCCTGTGCAGGCGCTCTGGAAATCACACTCTCTGTTTTGGAGAGCTGCTTGGAGATTGTGTGGTCTTTAAATTGGCTTCCTGCTGCCGTAAGCAACTGTTTGACAAATTCAAACCTTGTACCCAATGTTGGGCAAGTTTAAAAGCGACTGAGGGTAGCTCACATAATGAGTATTATTGCATTATTATTAAGTAAGTGTTGTTTAAATATTTCAATGTAATCTCTTGCCTAATGCCGTTTTGGTTTAACGGCCACAACTGAAATACGTTCTGCAATATGCTCTGTTTAGAGAGCAGTATACTTCAGATCTCCCCACGGTCCTTCTTTAACAAAGTCCATCTATTTCCGATATTATTTGGAATCACAATCAAAGTCGGAGCCAAAGCAGTTCGAACAAAGCCAAATGAGAAGGAGGATGCTACCGCTAAATCAATGGACGGGGCTTTACAGCTTCAACATATGGGAGTTTGGGAGTTAAATCTTGCTCGGTTTCTGATTGAATTTTACAGCCAGAGCCTTCAGGAGAGTGCTGAATGGTAATTACCTCAATGTAGGAACAACCAGAGTGGAAAGAAGTGCTAAAAAAGGGAATGAGAATGAATAGCAGCGGGCCAATCCTTGGGTGTAACCCATCTGCTTTGAAATGTGGCAAGTTTGAAAAAGGACAAGGGGAGCGATAAAAGGACAAAACTGCAACAGAAGACACATTGTGGCTTTGGTTCTTAATGAGGTTTAGAGTCTTTGCAGGGCAGGAAGCTTCACTTTTTGTAATAACAGTTCGCAGTGGCTGGGAGGTTTCTAATTTTCCCCTCACCAAATTCAACTGTTTAATAAGCCAACTATGACCGTACACAGCTGAATCTTTCCAAAATGACATGTGACCTGCTAAAATGGCTGCTGGCCACATGGACAGACAATATCAGACTTTACCAAATTACTTCAGAGCCCCTTTCACACAGAGATTGCTTAATATTGCCTTGAAGAAGATGCAGCCACAGCGTTTAATTTCAGGTTGCACGGCGGCATCAAGGGAGAAAAATAGGGGATTGACACAAAAGCAATGGGGTCTAGTGTGGCGTGCTACATACGTGTCGGCCAGCGACTTGCATCCGTCTTGACTATCCTTGGTATTTGTTGAGGGATCTTGTCCTCGATATCCTGGACATCGTCGTGTCCCCAAATGTGCCTCCATTCTCCTTTGCTGTAAGTTAGCTGCTAACTGATGTAGGTTAGCTGCTAACTGCTGTAGGTTAGCTGCAAACTGATGTAGGTTAGCTGCTAACTGCTGTAGGTTAGCTGCAAACTGCTGTAGGTTAGCTGCTAACTGCTGTAGGTTAGCTGCTAACTGCTGTAAGTTAGCTGCTAACTGTCGTAGGTTAGCTGCTAACTGCTGTAAGTTACCTGCTAACTGTTGTAGATTAGCTGCTAACTGCTGTAGGATAGCTTTTAACTGCTGTAGGTGAGCTGATGACTGCTGTAGATAAGCTGCTAACTGCTGTTGGTTAGCTGCTAACTGCTGTAAATTAGCTGCTAACTGTTGTAGGTTAGCTGCTAACTGCTGTTGGTTAGCTGCTAACTGCTGTAGATTAGCTGCTAACTGCTGTAGGTTAGGTGCTAGCTGCTAACTGCTGTTGGTTAGCTGCTAACTGCTGTAAGTTACCTGCTAACTGTTGTAGATTAGCTGCTAACTGCTGTAAATTACCTGCTAACTGCTGCTTTCATTTAGTAGTTTTTTTTAATCTCCCGCTGGTTGGGGCGCCCAAATAACTTTTTCACGTAGACGTTGGCTCAGCTCTGTGAATCCTTCGGCTACCAGCTCAGCGGTGGAAAAACTCCCCATTCTGCCTCCGTACCTTTCATACAGAACAGGCTGTGTGAAAGGGGCTTATATGATTTACAGAATGCATCGAGCAAACTAATTCTCAGTGGCTTACAGACTTTGCTTGGAGATGAGTGTCTATTATGGATGATGGTGTATTGTGAGGCACAGCTGAGAATTTAAAAAAAATCATCTTATAGAAATTAAGATGTACTTTGTGCAACGTTTGCTGTCCGTCAAAAGTTTTAAGCCTAATTTTTAGCACACAAACACTTTAGGTTAACGCTGGAATATTTGGCTTTTTCTGTTTCTAAAAGCGTTCCAATTTCTCTTCTGCTATGTGGATGTTTAGATGACAACATAATGTATAGAGCTAGACAATTAGTCCAGTTATCAATTAAAAGGAAGTTTCTGATTAATTATTTTGATCATTTTTTGTCTGTTTCACCTCATCAATAATTGAAACAATAAACTGAATACATTTGGGGCAAAACAAGCAATCTTAAGATGTCATCAGGCCCTGGGAAATTGTGAATCTCTTCTCTACACTGTTGTTAAAAGATACCTAAATAATAGTGTGAGTTTTTTTTAAAGTTACAAACTGCATGATGAGTATACTCATCATCCACACTCCAAACACAATATTTTTTCGATCCTGCACTTCCTTCCTTCTGTTCTCCTTCTGAGAAGGATTTGACTCATGGCTTTCTCTTTACTCGCAGGGAGGCAATTGTTAGCTATTCATCTGCTGTCAATTGGAGTTTCCCGCGTGTTGAGCCCTCGCCGGTGATTGCTGTGCTGCCGGGACCATCGACTCACTTTGCATCCAGACGGGCTATGACTGCCATTACTCTGTGTGATCACCGGGTGAACGCTGACTCTGCAGAGAAGAGCAGGATCAGGCTGAACATATAAAAGGGTTCAAAAGCATTACCAGAAAACCAGAAAACTCTGGACATGCATAGTATACATAAATGTAACCTTTGTAATGTGATTTTCAAATATCTGGTCTTTTTAGATTTCACCAAAAACCCAGAAGGAAAATCGCTATCTGTGCAATGCCGAGTTTACCGATTTGATTTACTCTTTTTGAAGTGTATATGTTATTTATTCAAATTATACACCAACAGTAACATTTTACTGCTCTGGCCCTCAGAAATCTGAAGCAATGCTTTCCCCATTTTCATATGTATCGTGCAAAGTATTCTTCAAACTATTACTATCTTAGATAAAAAATATTGTAAATTCAAGTCTGGCGTGTACAAGTCTGCTAAATATGTTTCAAAAGCCTGAAAAACCAAGGTTTGAGAGATTATCTAATTAGTAATCATTCTCCAGTATTTCACAGTATGTTTGTCAGCGATTCAGAAATTCTTTGTATTGACACGAAGGTCTGAAAATATTGGTGAGAAAAAGCGGTTCTCTATTTATTTGTGCACGTTCTACAGTATTGCTTAATAAAATATGGATGTGACATTCTGGATCTGCATGACGGGAGTCATAAAAAATAAATTTAAAAACAGGTTGCACCTCAGAGATCTGGCGACTGGTGCTGTTTGTGAATGATGATGGACATATTGTGATGCCCGTGTATATTGTTGTTGTTTTGTATGTGATGTATGCTTGATGTGATCATCATGTTTAGCATTTGATAACCTTTAATATGAATCCGTGCTCTGTAATAAAGCACATTTAATACACAGGAAGATCAGAAGCAAATCAAGTTTTAAGGTGGCGTTTGTTTGGCTGCCTGTCAGACGAGAGGTACTAAAGTTTGACTTCATCGTAATACACTGACTTATTTCTACTATTATTACAATCATAATACAAGCAATTTCCTGCAACAGAGGACAGAAGCAGTGTAGGTGCTACTGCAATACAGGATTTTGTTCAACTCATGCTGTCGGTCTGTGTTATCTAAGGAAGCCTGTGAGGTAGCAAATTTATATAACCTGCAACAAAACACAGCGTTTAATATCTTAAAGCTCTCTTGAAGTTGCATGTACGATACAGACGTTTCTTTAAACAATTATAACAAAGAGAAGATGGCAGCGAGGAAGATTCTGCTATCAAACTCTTCGCTATGAGGCCTTGAGAAGAACTGACGCTGAGTCGAAGGAATACAAAGGAGCTTCAACAATGAGATCTCGGGGTCTTAGGGGCGAGGTTCTCCACAAACCACATTATTAATCTCAAGGTCCATAAATGTGGCCGCAGCCTTCACTTTAAGACGCCTTGGAAATAACTGCTCGTCTGTAATTACTTCACAATAGAGGATATAAACGTGCAGCCACAGACACAGGGAATATGAGTGGTCCCCAATCTGCAATTTTCCCATGATCCTTATCTTTATTAGCTCATTATTTTTCAGTGGAGCTAGCAGTGGCTGCTGATCTGTGGCATTTATCCGGGTGAGCAGAAACAGCCAATTAGTGAGTGCTTATCTCATCACAGATATGGAGGTTGCAATAAGAATGAAATAGCACAGTACATTCTGCAGCTCAACTCGGTTCTTTAAATTACATTACTAATACACTGTATATTTTGTTAAAATGTGTTATCGCAGTAGAAAGTTGAGCTGAATGCCGAATCATATCTGTTAAGTGCAAGCACAGAGGTATTGCTCAGATGTTTCATACAACATATGTGTACATGCTCTCCTCCCATAACGTACACATTTTCCAATTAATAATTCAACTCCACAAGTTCAACAGCATTAGAAATTCCCTGTGCGTTGAACTCACTCAGACTACTAATCTGATCCCCAATGCACAATGGGAAAACATTATTTTCTGCACTTTCAGAGGCGCATATCAATTTGTTTAGAAATCCCCCATTCATTTCAATTGGAGTTTGCATTGATTGACACATTCAAGGGTGTTTTTCCTGTTTTAGAGATATCTTCAGACGGACTAGTAGATGTGAGGTCACCTTTTGTTTATGTTTAGAAATAGCAACATTGTTTTTGTTTGTTGCCAATTAAGAAGTTATTCTAGAGACGTGTCATCATCGTGTTTTGTACAAAAAGATAGGCGGGACTTAGCTTCGGGCAAGTAGCTTCAAATTTAGTTGGCAAATCAGTCAGTTCAGTTCAGCAGCAACAAGATAAAAAGACATTACTGATTCAAAACAAGACATTCAGTAAATATATAAGACATTCAATAAATATATAGAAAAAGGTAAAACATGTTTTACTTGCTAAAACAGCCAAACGTACTTGTTCGAAATAGAAAATGTAGAACTATTTAAAAAATGATAGCACCAACTGGGCTTTTGATAATATTAATGTACAAAATATAGCTCGACTCATACATCGCTACACACCCACAACCACCGGGGGCCTCAAAAAGTTAAATTTACGACAAGCTCCTTCCACCCCCTTCTAAAACGCCCAGGGGTTGAACCCTGGCCGACGCAGTCTTTGACAGGTGGTCCACCACCTGTGCGCCACGGCTTTGTCATTACATTTCTCCGGTGGAGGGGAAAAGTAGGAAAGACTTGATCTCCAGTCAGTTTTCGCTGTCTCCATTGTTGAAAGCCGTCGCTCACACATTGCTTTGTTGAGATCGGGCACCGAGATCGCGAAGCTTTGTCGCCTCTCCTCAGAAAACACAGCAGTGAGCATTTCATATTATATAAAAGAAAAATGAAAATAGCTTCACTCTGCAGATGTATTGGAAAAAAAAACAGCTCGAGGCCCCTTTAGAAATATGCTGCATGGTGGTCCTCCAGCCGTCCCTCTAAATGGGTGATGATTAAATCTGTTTGGGCAAATTGAGAGTCATGCCCTGCTTTATCTAAATCGGTATCCTGCGTTTTATAATGTAACAACTCTCCCCTTGTATGGACTGGAAATATTACATATTCCATCCACATCACACACACTTATTATTTATTCTTACCAATCAATACTGTCCGCTTTGCTTGCAGCTTGGATCTGGGTCTCCTTCACATGTTGGATCTGGGCCATTTGTTCGCTATACGTGGTGAACGTGATGTTTTGTCATCTCCCCTCATCAATCCTTTGTATTCGGTCAATTACCGGAGGAGCAGGTGCTTCAGGGCCTCCGGATCTTCTAGACGTTGTGCAGTGATGCTGCCTTTTTGCTGTTATCATGCGCCTCTAGGATGTTGTTCCTGAACAACGTTTGTTTCTGATGTACCAGGAGAACGTGCTGAAGTGAGATCATCAACATGGGTGTTGATGAAGCCTTCATCCGTCCAGAATGGCATGAGAACACTGGGACTGACAGCGAGCTGTAATGAGATCAGGCAAAGGCATTGGATACTGACGGGTAAGTGAAGACATTTAGGTTCACTATCTTGAGCCAAAAAGAGAAGCTAGTTGTAGTACTGATAAGCCCCAAAACAAGTTCACGGTTATTTTATTTGCTTTATTTGGGAGCTCCCTGCAGGTGAAGGAAAACATTGTGTCCTTCTCCAGGTCGGAATTTCCTTTGCCCTTTCCTTTGTCTATTTCATTTTATTGCCAGTTTTGCCCAAAACGTGGCCAGTTTTAGGTGATTGGAGGAACATTTCAAGCCCCCCAAAAAATATGCTCGCTTGTTATTCCATTGCACAGTTCATTTGAAATCAGAGCTGCCACACAGCCTTTGATTGGTTGACAGACTCCACCCAAGGCGTCGTGGACTGCAACAAGAACGGGTTTTCAACATAGGGGAACGATAACATTGTTTTTTCATTTAAGGAATCAGACAACTGCATGAGACTTTCTCTTGCACAGAGTTTATAAGTGGGCAGCCGTTAGCATGGAGGCCAGATGCCAATGTGTCCCATTCCTACTGTGTGCAGGGTTGTTTTTCTATTTGTCTCTGTCTAGATTAAGCTGAGCATTCACAGCTGTAAAATCAAGCACCAATTATCAAATTACAGACATTTTTAAATACATATTTAATTGAGTTATTTGTATTAGGTCAGTTATTAATCTTACTAAAAGTCCAATAAACCAACAATTGACGTTTAACTGGTTATACATTTTAGCATTGTGGATACAATCTATGACCATGAATCTAAATATACATTTGTCTTTAGTATTGTTTTTTTTTTACAATGGATGTATTATGAAGAGATTGTTTTGCTTTTGTGTCACCTCCTTTGGTCCCCTTTATAGATAAAGACAATTGTGTCTTTTTTTACTGGCATAAATGCATTTTTTATTCATCTGCATACTCTATATTCTCCTGCCAACCACTCCGATAGTTGATTGTCATACCGTCATCTCTGACTGTGCATTTGTTTGCAGCTCTGAAAGGAACCACCTGCTTGAAATAGGAAGAAAAGTAGATCTGACAGTGACTCGCATTTCAATTTCCGTCAAAATGTTATAGTTTTCATGAGAATAATGACGATGCCAAGAGCTCTTCTGAAAGCGAGAATGGCTGTTTAAACTCTAATCACTGGAAGATAACAGTTAGTGCCTCGGAAACGGTCAAATTAAACACAAAAGGAACAAGCAAAGTTGCACTTTTAACTGGAACATCACTCATTATAGTCCACCTGCCAACCAAAAAGAACCGTCGACAACATAGTAAATTGGCTGCTAACTTCCAGTCTTAAGTTTGAAGTGTCGCTGCTTGAGTGCTCGGCCCCTCTGGTCCAAACTGTGGGAAAAATAGAAAAAAGGTACAGAAACCACTTAAATGCTGAACAATAATGAGTTTATTCAGCCTCACCCGCAGATAATACCCGCTTTAAAGCTGTGCTGCCTCATGTGGCTTATTACAGGCTGTATCCTGACACTATGACAACCTGTGCAAATTAATAACACAGCAGAATAGAGCTTGAACAGACCGGCTCTAATATTCAGCTCTCATGCCCTCGGGGAGCCGAGCAACATGTGCTGATCCTGCTCACACACAAGGCTGCAGGAGTAATTGTGAAACTGCATCCCAGTCCAGCTGATGGCGATTCCCTTTCTGTGCTTTTGCATTCAAAGATGCGTTCAAGTTCTCCGTTTTCTCATAACTCATTTTACAAGATTAGATTACCGGTTGGAGTTTTGCTTATTGGCAGTTTGAGTTATTTTCCTTAATTGACAACTCCACTTGGCAGGCGTGTAATTATGCTTTTCCCACATTTCCTTAATTGCACAGTAGTTCTTGTTTTGATGCTATCACATTTTAGACTCTAAGTAAAGTAAACAAAGATTTTTATTTATTTTTCTATTGCATTTCTACTTCTTTTTTTCCAGTTAGTTCACTGCTGATTTGTGACCCCTCATCAAATACCTTCAAGTTATCCATAACTAATTGGTACTTATATAATATTTACTGATAAGTAATTAACTAATACTTAATGTCTTAAGCCAGACTAAGACAATCAGGATTAACTGTACAGCATCATTACACGTATAGCAGAGAGCTTACTGTAAATTTCCCTGTCTGCCTTAATTAGTTGCTTGTGCTCATTTAAATGCCTCTTAAAGCCAGTGATGGGTGACTTCAGGACTTTTTGGAGGGGGAATAGTTTGTACCTCAAAAGCATCCCTCAAAAAACCAAGTTCAGCCTCCATTTCCTTCCAAAGCAGAGATTATGATCCGCTCCGTGAAAATGATTTGGCATTCGTGTCACTTAATGTTGTGCAGCGAGTGAAGCATGTTTCCTTGACGCTGGTCTTGGAGGGATTTTTAGCCCAAACTGGCCACAGGGCCAAATCCCTATAAGTGAAACACGCGTGCGATGAGTTGATTTTGATGAGCCGGTTGTCTAAAGTGAAATCCTCTGATGTCCTTCCTCTGAAAATCCTGATTGCAAAGAGCTTGACCTTCATTGGAGCCCATGCATTTTGCACTGTGGGTTACACTGGGCTTCTCAATCATTTATGAGAGCGTAAACAAACTGGCAGGAACCGGCTATCTTCTGCCAATAAATGTTCACGATTGACTCGGGAGAGGGACGATGGATCAAATGCACCACGCACACTGTAACCTTACTTTTTAGATTTAGACAAAACTTCGGCAAAACTTGCTCTAATGGGCCAAAAGAGAGGTAATAACTGAGATCACAGTGCTCAGATATCAACTTAAAGCCGACATCTGTAACACTTGTTTTGCTCAAATTGTGTACTTTTTGTGTAGTTGTTGTACGTTGACACCGTGGCTTTGCTGCGACTGCTGCTATATTATGTAATACTTAATTTCAGCTGGAATAAAACACAAGTGCTGGGTGCTATCTCATCAACACTGTGTAGAAATCCATTGCATCTTTACACCATGATTGTCTTATTGTTACTGATTTGCTTCAGGCAAGGGAATTAGGTTTTTTTCCCTGTTGCCAAATGAGTGTTTTCTTCATATCCGATGGTGACCATAGTTATCAATACATTCACGTGGGAGACGTGTGTGTCCCTGTGTGTTTGGCATCAGTTTGACACGTCTTATCAATGACACATCTGGGGAACTGGCAGCAGGAGTGCAGCACACTGCCAACAGATTATAGTAAACACATCTCTGAGCCAGAACAGCGACACAACAGCATAAAGCACATAGATGGTTATATTTTCAGTGGATTAACGGGAATCAATGTTTACTAGAAAAAAAACAGACATGCACCATGTATATATGTGTGTATGTTCACACTCACCCAGTGGGTGTCATTTGTCAAAGTTTCAAAGAAGCAATTGGGTCATAAATCGTATCAGGGTTACCTAAAAATAAATAAAAAATTGATTCCAGGGGCTAAAAGTTTCACTTCATTATGTGATTATGCGTTCTATTTTTAATTCCACTTTTTATGTGGCTGGGAGTTGACGAGTGCCTGTGTTGGAGGGAGAATAGGTTGTATAAATGGGGTGAAAGAGGGAGGACATTTTGGAAATGAATGTCAATTACGCCAATGCAAATTACACCAGATCCATCACTGAGGGCGATGATCCAGGGAGAGTGGCAGCAGGTACTAAAGCCACGCCTGCATCATGTCCTGCTCCACAAAAGCAGTATGAAGAAATATCCTTCTGAATTCAGCAAAAATATAACTGCTATATATATATATATATATATATATTGCATCCACACAGCTAATATTCACATATTTCAGCCTCTATAAAATTACGAATTTAAGACTTCCCCTTAGTCTCTAGTCGGCATTAAAATTATTTTTCTTTAAATGTCGAAAACGATTTTTTCTTGCAGCCCCCGTTTAGTGAGTCCAATCATCTAATCCGACCGCTCACATTGCTTTGGGTTTCGGTGGCGTCAACCAGATGGTTTGTGTGTCAGCGCAGAGTAATAGAATTCTTCACAGGTCCCGAACGTTTGGACCCGATCCAAAGCCGACCCCCCTCCTCTCCAAACACAACACGCATTAATTAATTCTCACAAAAGTGACTCGGCCAGAGGGCGGTCAGACATCAACAAGCCGCCGATTAACTCAAATGCCATTTGAATTTCACTTCACAATTAACGGGACCAGAACTGACAGCTTGTCCACTCAGATTCACTCTGTGTGTAGTTTTTTGACATTTTCGACACACAGACCTGAGACCAGCAGTGAATACAACCAGACCAAGCGCTCCACAATCAGACCGAATGGTGGCTCAGTGGTTAGCATGTCTGTCTTTTGATCAGAGGATCGGTGGTTCGATCCCCGGCTCCGCTAGTCCATGTTGATGTGTCCTTGAGCAAGACACTTAACCCTCCGTTGCTGTGTCTACTGTATAGCATGTAAGTTGCTTTGGATGAAAGCGTCAGCTAAATGATATGTAAAATAATATCTTACTAATACTGCAATAGTAGAGTCATGGTGAATAACATCCAATATCATAAAGTTCATAAAGTACTGGCTATGAGAGTTCATTACACACAGATTGCAGGTTACAGACAGGTGTATGGGCGGGGTCAGCTGTGTCTGCTATGAAAGAGCGACGCTACTAAAAAATACTGGACACGGAATATAACAGAGGATTTATGTTTATGAACAGGAGTCGTGGGGTAATTCCTGCGAGGAGAAAGCACCAAGTATGAATACAAAGTTTGCAGAAGCAAACCAAAATATTGATCTTTAACTGAGCTCATCTGCATGCAAAAATCCCTTCGGACACTTCCTAACCTTCTGTCCTCGTGCAGACGAGCAGCATGGAGGAAGGGAGTGTGCGGCGGGCAGGTCCTGTGAGGATTAGGTGGATGTTAAGTGGGTCCCCCAGGAGCCTCGGAGAGTCCCCGGGCAATGATTGCTTCAGCCAGACAGTGGAATGAGTTACAGCTTCCGCTGACCGGAGGCGACGGCATAAATTCAACACAACTGCAGCTGTACTCTCTTTTTTTGATGGCAAAAACCCTTCATCACACACACTCTCACACACACACACACTTTGCCCACATAGCGTCTAGCCCGTGGCTGTTTAGACAGCAGGGCAGCGGGTCCAGAATCTTATTACTTAAGAGGAGGGCTGAGCAGCTGGCGGCCTCTCGACTTCACCGAATCTCAATATCTGTTGGGTTTTTTTAAGGGTGTCACGCCGGGCAGGGGCGACTTTAATACCAGTCGCTGTTGAATACATAATAATAACATTCTGGTGGAGGGTAAACCGCATACACTGCTTTGCTGCTGTCGAATTGGAGTGAATGAAACACGTTTTCCGCCTCTTTTGTTACTAATTGCGGGTATTGTCTGCACATACATTGTGGTTTGGAGGATTTCCGGCTCGCTGTCGGAGGCCACACATCCTCTTCGCTGGTTTCACATTTTCAAAAATGTGGCTTTTTCCACCTCGCAAGGCATAAATGGTATTTTTCTCACAGTGGAAAGGCTGATCTGGACTCGCCTCTCAATTAGGTGAATTAGGTGAGCCACTTTCATCTTGAATCATTGTGACTACGGGCTGTGGGAATATCCACATGTTCCTAATTATATCGCACTTTACCCAACTCTTTTGCTCTCGAGGACCCGCCTGCACGCTCCACTTACGCGTGAATACAAAGTAGAAGAAGGTTTGGACACAAAGCCACACCTGCACCGGCTGGTTATAACAATATATGTTGAGTTTATTCTACCCAGAGTAAATCAGTTTGGGTTGGCAAATTCCTCCTAGAAATATAATTGGAGGGGACGCAAATCAAATTCCCACTGTGGGGTAGGGGCGGGGCCAGCGCACCTGCGACGGGAGAGAGGGAGGGAGAAACACTCGGATCAGCTGTGGCTTATTAGCCACAGCTGGGTCCAACGAGTGTGGGCCGGGCTATTTAAGCCCGGCGGGGATAGCAGTCGGGGAGGTAGTGAGATGCAGAGAGCCGTATATCCAGGGAGTGGGAGCGTGATGTCTGCTAATAAAAACCTCATGGAACCCGCAAACAACCTGTCCGCCGTATGTGTTCGAGCCACGGATCCACCGGTAGGGAGGAAGCCTGCCACACCCACAATTATGGTATTTGTGAAAAAACGTGGCTGAAGTTGAAAGCGAGTTCATGTACATGGGTCAAAGCTGAGAGGCAGTCTCTTGCTGCCATCTCTGGATGAAAGTATCAAAGCCTGCTTCAGTCAATAGCGGTGCAGGACCTGCAGCCAGTAGTGACGTCGAGGCTCCCAGGAGCGCGCATGTACGTGCACGTCACGGCAGGAAGGCGAGGGATTAAACCACTGGAGGTTAGGAAAAAACATGCCTTTCAGTGGGTGTTTTAATGAAATAATGAAACTAAGAGCAATGGGATGGTCGAAGAAAAACAGCCTGCATGTTCCGTAGCTGCATTTAAATTAATTCTTTTAGATTAAGATCATTACATTAGATATGTAAAAGCCATCAAACACACAAACCCCGGTTATGAGATAGATTGCTGGAAGCAGGCACTCCTATCTAGAGCTTGTTTTGGATAACAGCCGTCACGGTTAACATTCGGTTTACCATTTTTTTCTTGCTTCTGTTGTTAATTAGCAAAATACTGATCGCACGACATGCAAAGACCTTTCCACTACAGCTCAAATGGAATTTAATTGCTTTAGAAATCTAAAGAATAACAGCAAGACCAAAGCAAAAGGTGTTTTCAGTGGCACCGCTGAACGCACATCATAAAGCACGATGCAGGTTCAATGCATCGCATGTTCTCTCTGACCAACAGTGTTTGCTTGTCTTGTTTTCCCTGCACAGATACGCTGGGTGTACATGTAGCAGGTTCAGACATGTTTGTTGTGCAACCTCCTGGGATGACAGGAAATCACTAAATTGAGCGAAAGAACAACGCAGATGGAGGTAAAGTTGATATACGACGTCGTAAATTGACTCCTGGAGGCTCCGAACGTCTCATTTGAGGAGTAGACAGTGACGTTTTCTACGTTTTCGTACATTTTCTACTCATGTTTGTCACAAAGCCCAGAAACCTCTCCGGTTGACCTCGATGAATGAAACATCGTGTTACGACTTTACGTTATCAAACATTTAGCAGAAATCCCATCCACTCTTTGTTTTTCTGATTGATTCAAAGCATTCTTTTACACAAATGTGTGCCTTTTTTAGGAATAAAACCCTCTATTCTGCAATCAGAGCTGCCAATGTTAACATAGTTCTAACACTTTTTGACCTCGATTCACTGAACATGCCTCTGAATCACTGCGTATCCACTTGAGACTAAATATTAGTCTCCAATCCAACGCTGTGGTCTCGTTGCTGCTCGGCCAGAAACAACATTATCAGAGGAAAAAAAATAAAAAAGGGTTTAAGCCGCAAATGAGTGTGATGAATCTCACAGTCTCCGCTTACTGTGTTGCTTGTAAATGAGACCGCGAGGCTTTAATTCCATGAAGGGGAGGCGAAATTATTCTGAAGCGACGTGCCCTCCTGAATAATGCATGGTGTTTTTTAAGGAAGCCATGCCCTTGCTTTAGTTCATTTAAGGGAGAAAACAGCGAACGGGGGTAGAGCTGCTGCGATTAGTCGGCGTAACGATATGCGTCGACATCAATATTTTAAATAGGGGCGACTGTGGCTCAGTGGTTAGCAAGTCGGTCTTTCAATCAGAAGGTCGGTGGTTCGATCCCCGGCTCCGGCAGTCCGTGTCGTTGTGTCCTTGAGCAAGACACTTAACCCTCATTGCTCACCGTTGCTGTGTCTACGGTCTACTGTATATCATGTAAGTCGCTTTGGATAAAAGCGTCAGCTAAATGTAATGTAATGTAATAATGTAATGTAAAAATCAACTCGTTTTTTTATAATAACTTTGGTGGTACCCAGACTTTGGCATTCCCATCAGCCCCAACTGTACTTTATGTTTAGTGCTACTTAGCGATGTTAGAAATGACTACTTGCCCTGACGTTTAATGCAATTTTAGTCTACTAGTCTAAAAGTAGGAGAACACTCATAAAACAGTCAAAGTTGAGCACAAATTAAGATTAAATATTGTGTATAAGAGCTATTTGAAATTGCTAATCACATTTTTCAATAACCAAATCATAATTGAAATGCTAAATGTCTAAATGTATTGAAAAAAAAGAGATGTCATTATTTACAAAATTCACAACAAAAAGAAAATGTAATGTAACATGATTTTATCTTATGCTATATTCAGCTTCAGGCCCTATTTGTTGGGTTTAGCCTTTGCGAAACAATATTTTGACTCCTGTATTACCAGGGTGGTCGAGCAGCAATCTATCAGCACCATATTATACATATAACCACATTTTTAAGATGATAAAGTCATAAAATATGACAGACACTCAAAGCTTCATTCGAATCCCTCAACTTAAAAGCTTGAAATACATAAAAACAATACATTTGATTTAGTATCTGCTGTCTATTTTGCCCACCGTCACTAAAGAAGGAGCCCATTAGCAAGTCACATGACTCCAAAAATGTGTCATAACAAGCACTAAAAACATCAAATGCATGTTGATTTGTGGACTCATAAGACATATAGCACCACTCAAATCATTAAAATCAGCAAAATGTAAAAAACAAACAATCCAGCCCATTAAATTCACGACTAAAAGCAGTTATGCACCTCGGTCCTCGTACAGGTCTGAACACACGAGCGAGTATCATTTTTAAAGGAATTATCAGAACATTTAAAATGTGGAGAGTTTGACAGACACCTTGTGGTCGGGTCTCTGTGCTTGGATAGCTGTGAGATAAGTAATTATTCTGTTGATTTTTTTAACTTGATGTCTCCAGGAAAACCATCTCAGTGATGATAATGCTTCCCAGGAAGTCTGAGGCTCATGTATGAAAGTTAAACGAGACCATTTATTTGCAAACATCAAATCCATAAATACGTTTTGCTGTTCTTGGACGTAGGAATTGCCAATAAACCACTAATGAACATTTATTTAGAACCGAGTTGATATCCCCTCTGGGTGTTGAACCTTAATAATATGTTTGTATTTGCCAATACGACCCCCTGAAGGACCAAAACCCACAATGCATTAGTTTGTCTTTCAATGCTTTCTGAGGACATAAAGTAGGAAGTAGAGAATAATTTGTATCAAAAGGTTCAATTATTTCAAGAAAACAAGCTGAGCACTGTAGTTTTATGAACATGTTAATCAAACAAGAGTAAAAACTGCATCTTTTGGGGACTATTTCTATCTCAACCTGCTTCTAAAAATAAGTTTGGAATTTAATGATTTAATATAGAATATAGACAATTTAGTTTATGAACTTACATATTTTATTAAATATTTATTTATTAACTATTTTTAAAGGATTTTTTAATGGATCCTAATTTATTTAAATTTTTTTACAAATCTCACGTACCCATTACATTACATTACATTTCATTTAGCTGACGCTTTTATCCAAAGCGACTTACATGCTATACAGTAAACCGTAGACACAGCAACGGTGAGCAATTAGGGTTAAGTGTCTTGCTCAAGGACACAACGACGCAGACTGCCGGAGCCGGGGATCGAACCACCGACCCTCTGATTGAAAGACCGACTTGCTAACCACTGAGCCACAGTCGCAACCATGTACCCACATTTGAGAACCAGTGAACTAGAGGACGATGATTCCTGTGATTAATAACAGCTATCCATAGAAATAGCGTGAATGTACCATCTTCATTCTGAAGATATTATTAACCACAAAAGACGAAGACAAACATACATAATTAACTGTAAGATTTAAAAACGTTGCTATGGGTTTATTGCTCAATAAGATGCAATGAGTTCAGCCTTGAGGTTTTGTTATATCCTCGATAAGTCATAAAACAACTTAATGGGGTTAACTTTTGCCAGAACCAGCTAACCCTTGTTATTGTTATGAATCTTACAGTTTCCCTTATAATAAAACACAAATTGTGAGGCACATTCAGAAGGGGATTAGCTCTTCTGAGTAGAAGATTTATGTGTCAGCATCGCTCCTGAAGCAAAGCAACAGAGAGGGGCGGAAAACAAAAGAGCTCCAGCTGTGACGTCGTCTTAGTGACAGGATGATTGCAGGTAAACAATTTATTAATAAGGCATAATTATGCAGCGGGGATTGCCTGAGATAGAAGGCACTAATGGACCTCCTGAGCGACAGAATAATGCACAAACACTGACCAAGACGAGGCCTGCACAGCTAAGTGTATTACTGGATTGATTAGCGTGAATGGAGAGATTCTTTATTGATTCACTTATTGATTCTTGATGGGAATAGTTGGAGGAAAAAGAAGAATCACATCATTTTTTTCACCACCGCCTCAAAAAATGATGTAAAAGACCCACAAATCTGTGTAAAAGTCTCAATGTTATCCTTTCACTTTGTTATCGTCATTAGTGGTTATTTGTATAGAACACACGTGAATTATTGCATTTTTATTTAAAAATACAGTTTGGCATTAGTCGTTTTAATTGATGCATTATAAGCAAGTGGTTCGATAATATCCTTTTTATATTGATCTTCAAACTACTATTCATAAGTTTTACCAAAAACGGAATATTTGAAGATTAAAATTGGACTCTTGTTGGTGACTTGTCTTCTGAGTGGGCAAACGAATGTTTTCATGAGCGTAGCACTTTTATTATGCAAGCTGTTATGATGTATTATTACTCTTATCAGATTCATACATTTGACCTTGGAGGCAGTACATAAGTTAACGTGACACTGAGCCCATTCTCAGATTTAAAAAAAAGTTTGAGAAGTTATAAAGCTACAAGATGGAAATATCTTTTAATGCAATTGTATGTCAAATGTTCCGCTTTGGCCTGACTTTACCATATGTAAATACATATTTCTGTATATAGCATGCACATGTTGTCTGCCCTCAAAGCATTAAAGGTCTTAGCTTGAAAAATAAAGTATTTATTTCCTTTCTTTTTCAAGCTCTATGTTGTTCCTTATAGAATAGCATGCAGAATTAGCCTGGCCTGTGAGTGAGGGGAGATTAACGGGCAACTTTAGCCAACCCGGAGAAAAACGCCAACCAAGCAAATAAAAGAAAATGCATTTTTTGACCACCAGCCACTATGTCCAGTGGGTAAAAAAAAAAAAGTTCTTCCCCACATTGTGATGTAGAGGAGAGGATTTGAAAGGAAGCTGGTGGAAGATGGCGAAGTGGGGACCAGATGGCGGCTACATGGTTTAACGATTAAATTTCTTCAGACTTCCCACGCAGACACTTCTACTGAGACAGGGTGGAATCTGCTGGGAAAGAAGGACCCCAAAGGATACAGTCTCAAAGTGAAGGTTGTTGTTGTGGCTAAGGACGCATATTAAACAATAGTTATATCGTACTTAGCTGGTGATCTCCCTCATCTCCCAGCCTGCACTGAGTACATCTCACACTCATTTCATATTCATCATGAAAAATGGAGTTGCCTCGCGACTGCATCCATAAAATTAGTGGTAATTGGATTATTAGCTTACATTTGTTAGGGCACAGGGAAGGCAAAGAGGGACACAGAGCAGCGTAGTCGGTGGGTCCTTTGTGGAAGGTGGCAGGTGGTCAACAACAGCTGGCTTCCCATGCTGCTCTGCTCCGGTCAGCACTGTCCCGATCCCAAAACTCCCAGCTGCCCCGTCGGTATGCTTGGCCACCAGGCTTTCATACCTGCGCCTCCATTTGTCTGTTTAGCTAAAATTCCCTAATTTGGGTTTCGTCCTGTTTCGTTTTCTGTGCGTCCTTTTAACTTTGATTCTTTTTTTTTTTTTTTGTCATTTACTTTTTGTTCACACTCCCTCTCTCTCTCCTTTAAAAAAAAAAGTGACACTTAGGTTGGAGAAATAATGAGAAAAGTTGACTTTGTGGGTTTTACACAATGACCATCAACATAATAATGTATCGTAGCTTCACCGCCAAGCCTCTCTTTTTTCACAGTCAAAATAGCAGTGCCTTGACAGGGCGAGGTCAATAGATTCGAGTCCGTCATCTGAAAAATCATATCTCCGGGAGACGGGCCACACCTGAAAAGGAAAACAAAGTACCGGCAGAATGCTAAAACCTAATAGGTCACAGGAGCCGCGGTAATGCCTCCATTCGGTCTGGCTTTTCGGACCTCATTACTCTGTACTTTTGTTGGAGCACTTAGTTGACATTCACAACATCACAGAGCAGTCCGACGAGGCCAGAACAGGATATGTGCGAGACCCCGGTGGATTGATCAGTATAGCTCATTACACAGCCGGGAGGTAATGTTTTGGATGAGCGGCGGCTTCGGGCGGCTCCGGGCAGCGGCGGTCCCGGCCCCCTTTTTCTGCACCGCAGGCAGCATCACGTCGAAACATTCCTTGAAGGCATCCTCCGAGGAAATTCGAAAGCACATCTAATTCCCACCTTGTTGCTGCCGCACAACAAGCTCACTCAACATCTGACTCCAGGTCCTCCAGCAAGCTGCATTTGATATTACCTCACCTGTCTGATCATCCTCACCCCTTGATCCCCTCACAAGCAGAGCCCACTGGTGATGCTGTGATATGCTCACTTGTTGGGTCCCGGCACTGAGGAGCCAAAAGCACCTGACACATCATCAATGTCATTCAAATTCAAGGTAATTTATTATTTATTCAGCTCGTCATCGTAGTTGAAGGTGCATTCATTTATGTTCAACTACAAAGGACCTTTGGCCAAAGAGACCCAGGGACGGTTAGACCTAATCTGAATAGGTCCGGGGATAATTAAGCTGGATTTGAAATGAACTCGTCCAAATAGGGATGCAAGGATAGTTTATTGTTATTATGCATGTAGCTTGTTTGCTACACAATAAAAATATGACATTGGATAAGCATTTAGAGGAATGTAAACAATCTGGCCTCCACAAAAGCAGCTGTAGATAAGTTTCACTTTCAGTTCAGTTCACCTTAAGAAATATTCTAAATAGTGTACACTAAAACCTTTTCTTTGATTTAGACGGTGTGATGTCACGGGGGGGGGGCTGTGTCCTGGAGGGACGTTGCATCCCCCTGAGGTGGCGGCAAGCCCAGGCCGCTATGGCTCCATCGGCTGGCGGGGTCGGGAACTACACCCCTCCAGGGCCCAGCTGCCCACGCAGCTGGAGCAAATCAGGGGCTGATGAGCGGGAGGGTGTAAAAGGAGACACATGGGTGTTGGGTGTTGGTTTTGGGTTGTTGACAGGGGAGGAAACCCCGTCACGCAGCTGGACGCTGGAGAAGACCAGACGGCGGCGAGGCTATGCTTTTGGAATATACTTCCCTGTGGATTATACTAACCGGTGAGCATTGAAAGCTCCCGAGAGGACAGAATTTTGTTGTGTTTTTGATTAATTTCCCCGGACTATTAATAAAAGCCTTGTTTTGTTCGAATACGGTCTCCTGGCACTGCTTGAGAACCCCGCTGAATGTGGCGTCGCCTCCCGTGACGTTACAGATGGTGGAGAATGCGGGCACAAGCGTGAATAGTGCATGACAGAGGAGGACACCGACGGTTTGAGCACCCAGTTTCCCAAGTTGGCGGTAGGTTCCCCGCCAACTGGAAGAGGAGAGGCATAGGTGTGGGTATAGGCTTCTACGTGAGAGGAAAGGATGCCAAAGCGCCATAAACGCTACGCTTTCGTGGAGGCCCTCTGCGACGAGCTGCGTGGGGCCCACAACATCGAACCCGGCCACAGTGGCGCCCAACGGGGAATGCCAGTGGGGAAGACGCAGCGGCTGGAGGAGCCAGATGACGGGGGTGCGGCGCTAGAGGCACTGTACGCGGCGTGGACCGGCGACGGTGTGCGGCGAGCGGCGCCGGAAGCACGGCTGGTGGCACAGGCGGTGCGGGTCCCGACGGCACCAGAGGGACGGGAGCTGGCCGACAGCGCACGGCTGCGGCAGCTGGAGGACGAGCGGGGCCAGCTGGAGGCGCAGATCGAGGGGTACGCCAGCACGGTGGAGACGCTGGTCAAGCAGCTGGAGGAGCAGGCAGAGAGGGAGCGGCTCCGCCTTGCGACGCTGGACAGCTGGCTGCAGGCGTCTGGTGAGCTAGAGGCGGCGGCTCCAGAATCGGCCGAAGCAGCGACCCAGACGGAGGTGAGGCGCCAGAGGGTCGGGGCGACCCAGACGGACGCCCGCCGCCAGAAGACCCGGGCGGCGCAGACGTCAACGGCTCCGACGACGCGGACTCCAGCGACGGTGGAGGCGTCGGTGCAGACGTCAGCGGGCGCGGCGGCTACGACGACGGCAGAGGCGGCGGTGCAGACGTCAGCGGGCGCGGCAGCGGCGACGACGGCAGAGGCAGCGGCGCAGACGTCAGCGGGCGCGGCGACGACGACGGCAGAGGCGGCGGCGCAGACGTCAGCGGGCGCGGCAGCGACGATGACGGCAGAGGCGGCGGCGCAGACGTCGTGGGGCACGACGAAGACAGCTCCAGCGGCGGCGCCGACGGAGATGGCAGCGGGAGCGGCCGCTCCGATGACGGCGGAGGCGGCGGTCCACCCAACAGGGGGGCGGACGACGGAGCTGCCGAGCGACCGCCAGGGGCTGACTGCGGTCGGCAGACAGACGGCGGCGGCTCCGGCGATGACGGTGACGGCGGCACAGACGGCAGCGAAGGCGGACCCGGACTCCGAGCAGGTGGAGGAGGAGCGGACGCGACGCCGACGGCGGCGGTCGGCGCCAGGGGAGCCAGACCAGGGCCCGGCGGAGAGAGCGACGGAGCCAGGGAACGGCGGATGGGGCCGGCCGGAGCGCTGGACACCGCCGAAGGCACCGGAGCGGAGGTGCTGGGGGTGCGGCCGAAGCGGACATCAGCAGAGGCAGTGCCTCAAACGGTGTTGGACCTGCGGACTCAGGGGCCACATCCAGCGGTACTGTAGGGGGCGGGCGGAGGCCCTGAACCCGGAGGAGGCGCCCTGGAGGACGCCACCATGCCCGCCAACCGGGAAGAAGGTCTGGGCACGGTGGGGCCAAGGCCAAGGCCAGCCGCCGAGGCGGCAGAGGCCCACGGGTCAGCCGGGGCTCATCATCCGCCGGGAGGAGGCGGAGGAGGACTGGCTGCGCTGGGAGATCCACACGCTCCGGGGCCGGCTCCGGAGGGCCGAGCAGGACCGGCTGACGGGCCAGGGGGCCGGGACCCGGTGGGGCCGGAGACAGGGGGCCGAGCCAGCGGCTCGGGCCCGTGTGTGGGGCCAATGGGGCCGGGAGACATTAGGGACCAGGTAGTTGGAGCTTGCAACCGTTTAACTTTTCTGTTGTCCACAGGGCCGGCAAGCACCACGGCAGTGCGGATGCCCTCTCTCGGCGGGACGCCGGCTGCGCGGCGTTGTCCCCGACGAGGACGTCGGTCCCGAGGAGAGGGATGTGTGATGTCACGGGGGGGGGGCTGTGTCCTGGAGGGACGTTGCATCCCCCTGAGGTGGCGGCAAGCCCAGGCCGCTATGGCTCCATCGGCTGGCGGGGTCGGGAACTACACCCCTCCAGGGCCCAGCTGCCCACGCAGCTGGAGCAAATCAGGGGCTGATGAGCGGGAGGGTGTAAAAGGAGACACATGGGTGTTGGGTGTTGGTTTTGGGTTGTTGACAGGGGAGGAAACCCCGTCACGCAGCTGGACGCTGGAGAAGACCAGACGGCGGCGAGGCTATGCTTTTGGAATATACTTCCCTGTGGATTATACTAACCGGTGAGCATTGAAAGCTCCCGAGAGGACAGAATTTTGTTGTGTTTTTGATTAATTTCCCCGGACTATTAATAAAAGCCTTGTTTTGCTCGAATCCGGTCTCCTCGCACTGCTTGTGAACCCCGCTGAATGTGGCGTCGCCTCCCGTGACGTCACAACGGCTAAAATATGTTACGCTGCTTCCCTTCATCCACAGCACCTATGAGATGATGCAACCCCATTTCAAAAGATGCAAACTATCCCTTTACAGATGCATGTTTATTGTTTGTTTTTATGTTTTATGTTTTACTATAACAGGAGTTGGTCTTAAGAGAGGTGTTGTTTGGGAATATTGAAATTCCGGCTTTTAACGCTGAACTGTGAAATACATCCAAAGTAATACACAGGCGGGTTGAAACAGGTTGTTAAATGACACAAACACAGATCACTTGTCAGCAGAGGTCTTTAGAGGGTTACGGTTAAGAGGATGAAGGGAACAAAAAGAAAAGCAGTTTATATTTCCTACAGATCCAGAGATTTAACTTTGTTTAGACCACTGCAACTTTCTCCTCGGCATCCTTAATCAAAAGACTCTTTTTTCAGTCTCTTTTACTGTGTCTATGCTTTGATTTTGCTGGGATGTTCCTGCGAGTTCCCATTGTTGTTTTTTGAAGACTTTAAAAGACGAGCAGTGTCAAACAAGCTGATCAACATCTCTCAATCGAGCCGAGCTTATTTGTATCACTTTTCCCTGATTCTGCAGAATTCTCAGCACTATCTGGTCTGACACTACTTCTTCCTGCTTAGTCTTTCCTCACAGAGGGTGCAGTGCAGATAATATAAATTAATATGATATGAGATGAATATTGATAGTCATGAACCATTAAACCGACAGATGTTACAGTCTACTAACACAGATGTTTGACTTATAAGACGTCTGTTGCAGAAAAAGTAAATTATTCATTTAAAGTATTTTTTTTTTATGTTTCACATGGAGCAATCATAGAGGACTTCATAAAATACAAGTAAAGAGAGGTGAATATGAAACATAGCAGGAGTGCCATCTATTCATTATCTTCCGTTTACCCGGGGCGGTGGGCTTAGCGGGCTTAGCAGGGTATTCCAGAAGTCCCTCTTCCCAGCAACATCTTCCAGATCTTGCTGGGGGAACCCTGGAGCTGTTTCACTCCAAGCCCCCCCTAAAATGCTGAGCTCCTTATCTCCAAGGCTGAAGCCAGCCACAGACGAAGGAAGCGAAATGTGGCTTCTTGTATCCGCAATCTCATTTCTTCTGCTATTACCCAAAGCAAGGTTTACCCAGGTAAATCAAGAGCTTTAGCCCCTGGCTCAGATCCCTCCTTCACTACAGATGTCCAATACCAAGACCCACATCACTGCGAACGGCACACTGAACTGCCTATCACTCTTAAACTCTATTTTACCTTGACCCATGAACAAGACCTGGAGATACTCACTCACAACCACTCGATCCAACATTTTACAGCAAAGAACCATGGCTTCAGACTTGGAGGTACTGACTCTCACCCCAAACGCTTTACAATCGGCTGGAAAACGACCAGTGACTGCTGAAAGTCACGGTTTGATCGAGCCAACAGAACCACATCATCTGCAAAGAATGGAGACCCAATTATGAGATCCCATAATCCCATGATCCCATAAAAAGCGGACACAGTTGTAAGCCTTCTCCATGTCCACAAAACACATGTAGAGCAGATTGTCAAACTCCCATGACCCCCTTTCACAGCCCTGAGAGGGTAAGGGCTGGTCCCCTGTTCCCCATGAAGGATTGAATCAGCATTGCTCCTCCTAAATTGGGGGTTTTCCCGACCTTCCTTGAAGAAAACTGCTCAAAGTTCCCATACCTTGATTACCTGGAGGATTTCAACATGGCCCTGGTGGTCATCAGTTGATTAGTGACCCAAGTGTCCAAGACATATGGTCGCAGATCTGAGATGATCATCGACGTTCGGCCTAGAGTGTTCTGGTGCCCCTTGCTCAAACATGGAGGGTGCTGAATAACATGGACGTCTAATAATAAAGCATCACTAGCATTCAGATCAAGCAGGCCATTCCTCCCAATCACCCCCCTCCAGGTTACTTCATCGTTGCCCACATGATGTCCTGGACCAGAACTATAAAGTACCTACTCGGTGCCCTTTCCAGGACACCACCCGGAGACTCCAAGAGACTACTCCAAGCTGCTGTTGGTGCATAAGCACAAACCACTCCGGATCCCATCAGCCCCTCTCCAGGAAGGCTTTGGTTGCAGAACCAGTGCTATGCATGGATGATGAGCCCAACTATATCTAGTCCCTGCCAGAGATGTGACGTTCCACTTCCCTAGAGCCGGTCTACAATGCCAAGGGTCAGCGCATCCAGGTCCCAGGTCTGGCTTCTTGAGTCAGACCTAGCAGGAGGTCCACAATGTAATAATACAAGGCTCAATCTAGTGTTTCCATTTCATACCACCATAGACAATATGACTGATTGAGGAAAATTAGGAATAATGTGTTGCTGCCACATGACATGTCTAATTTTCATGTCCCACAATAGCTTGTAACTGCAGACACTCAAAAATGTCTCAATCATGATGATGGAGAAGTAAAAGAACAACAATGATTTAATAAAAGACAGTCCAAGTGGTCCTCTTCAAACTGTCTTTATCCCATGTTAGAATAGTCATCGATTATAAAAGGTTGTTTTACTAATGAGCGAAGGTCAGCCCCTCTCTTCATCCATCACTGTCTTCCTCTGCATTCTTTCGTTCCCGTGAGTTTCTATTGCCTTCAGCTCCCCTCCCATTGTCTGGCAGGCAGCAGAATTGGGCGTGAGAGGAGGACATGTCAATGTTATCAGCATGCAACAGACGACAGCTTTGAGGGAGACCGTTACTTTCAGCGGCTGCCCCAGTGGCTAATTACCCACACTCCTCATCGGGCGGACCCCCGCTCGACGCTTTGCAAAACAAACCCCCGAGCTATGGGCGGCCATTTTCCATGATGGAACCAGCGTCTGTTTTGTCTTTTAATGTGACGCTTTTAATGTTGGAAAGTATTAATATTAAGGTGCTCATTAGCAATGGTTCACAGAAGATGCCCCCATTAAGACCACATGGGCAAAAAGCCCACTTAAAATATGCTGTATTAAAGTTTTGTTTTTTTTCGCTTTGTGATTTGATAAATTTAACCTTGAGAAGAAATGATTACAACAGCGCCAAAACAAATATATGCTGGACTTCAGAGACCACTGTGTGTGGTCAAGACGATCATACTTCAAATAACTTTATGAGCGAGAACAGCAAACGGCAATGCATAATTGCGGTCCATCGAGCAAAAGCAATAAACGCCATCGTAAACAATAGAGAGGCTCGTTGACTTCCTTCTTCATTGTTTGACATACTATCTTCAGTCATTATAAAAGCCACTGCATTAAACGCACCTTGATTCAAATTACAGATCTCACTGGGTTTGAACACAGCTGGAAACATTAAGGATAATGTAAGTACGCGACTCAATACAATACATAACATGTGTCTAGTTGTTTTTGGTGATTTAATTGCTGAAATGTGACATATTTGACCTTTAACATCAAGTGTGTGCACTTTCACAGATCCCATTAAATGTTTTCAAGAGGCAATAGGTTTGATGTTTACTGCCCCAGAGCACAAACCGACTGTAATGTACCTGAAGACGGTTGCTGATCAATACCAATAACTCTCCCTCCACCAGGTGCGATTTCACTTTCTGAGCCAGGCTGCATATTTCAAAACATAAGCTCTCTGCTCACCAGGAAAAAAAAATAATATAGGGATGCTTAACGATGGCCGTCAATTGCAGGAAACAACAACGCACACGCGAGGCGATATGTGGGGAAGTTGATTAAAATAGTAGATCACTTAACGCCCCTTTGGAAATATAACGTACTCAGTGTTCCTTTTTGAAATTGGAATACACTAACACAAGCACATCAAATTTAATAAGCCCATATAACTGTAATTCCAAGGACGTTTAATTTTAAGGAGCAACACATGTCATTGATCTCGTAGCTCATTTAGCAGCCGTATCAGGCCGGCCAGACTAGTATCGGATACCACAATTCAGTTCCCTGTCATCAATTCAGATTTATTCACAGCTTGAAATTCCATTAAAATCGACAACGAACGCACATAAATGTCACTCAAAAGCCACATCTCAGTTTTCTGTGGATCTCTCAGTCAGTTGTTTTATGAAATGCACTGAGAAGCCGGATCAATTGCATTTTAATCAATATGGCGAGCGGGAAACAAATAACTCTGCTTTAGAACGGATGGAGATGGAGCCGTAAAGTTTTATTCCACAGTTGGTGTTAAAAACAGCAACCAGTTATCAGACGGTGATTAGAAATGGGTTGACCGGAGCCGCAGCTGTAAAATACGACACAAGAGTTAGATGCTTGGATGAGTTTTCCAACTTATTTAATGTGGGCACATTTGATATCAGATGAAATCTACAAGCGTCACGTTTCTACAACAAATTACAACACTCAAGGCTCTCTCTTGATTATCGCAGCCTCTGTACCATCTGCGGCCGCCGCACCTGTGGTGCTTGTGCATTTGTATTTGTTTCGGGGTCCCCTGCTGCACTTGAGATGCATTTTTCCACGTTTTTGTTTTTTTTTTGTCTCTGTAGTAGTCTCTGCAGAGTCGGATAATACATGTTTTACAGGTGTTATGTATTGTATTTGAGTCTACTTATTGTCTAAAACAATAGATGTGTTTTCATCAAGTCTCAAACACAATATTGCTGCATGAAATAACGCAAGGAAGTTAATTAATTGGTGCAAATTAAAACTGGAGAAGACGGCCCAATGTGGTGCAACGTGTTTACATTGACGTGACGCTATTAAAACTAAGATGAGCTGATGGTTTTCGCCGCGTTCACTTTCTCAAGCGGCTCTCGGCTCCAATGGAAACTCTTTGATTGCACAATGAAATAAAATGAGACAGGAAGCTGCCACTGCTGCTGCTATTGTCTTTCAATATTCTACTAATGAAGCATGAGTGCTCTTCTCAATCCAGAACAAACAAACTTGAGGGGGGGATGCAAGTTGCCGCCACAGGGAGTTGTCAGCTGGTCAGACTGAAGAAAATGCAAAATAAAAGCACTTAATGAGAAATAGTGAGCTCTTACACGCACTCTGTTTCTGTGGAGTCTACCTCCCGTATAATGGTCACAGCTGACAGCAGCAGTAAACACCAGATATGCCGTTTTCCACATGCCTGCACCCACTGTGCTTTTCTATTATGTCTTCTACTCCGTTAGGCTCGGTGGGGGTATGCCATAATCACAATCACGCTGCAAAAGGTACCAAATCATATTTTGTATTGTCTGTGTCTCCGGGGGTGGCGGCGGGATTACACGCTGGCTTCCACGCGCGACTGTCGTAAACAAACAGGAAGCACAATCCCCCGCTATTACCGCAGACGCCCAAAAGGTTCAAATGCATTACCCTTTCTGAAGAAAGGCAATAAATTACGCTTAGCAGATGCTGGCTGCACTTTATTTCTTCACACGACAATAATGTGGAGAAAAAAAAGTCTTTGGGAGTTGCAGGCTGTCAGCAGCTGTATGGGTTGTGACTAGGTTTTAAAAACGGGGTCAGAATAGTTTGATCTGTTTCTTTCTTTTTTTAGTTTTTACTATTTTTTGGGGGGAGTCTTTCCTGATACGATGTGAGGTCCCGGGACAGGGATGTCAGGTATGTGTACAGATTATAAAGCCCTCAGAGGCACATTTGTATTTGTAATTTTGGGCTATACAAAATAAACTCAATTAAATCAAATTTAATTTATGTTATAGCACAAAGTATTGTACTATTCCACTGAGGGGCGGGAGCTGCGTTTTTTCTGCTCCTGTCTTTTTTATAATGATAAAAAAACGTTATTTGGTATTATGTCTGAATTACTCCGGCTCCAATTCAAACGGTTTTTGATATTAAAGGTGCACAAATCAATATTTTATGCAAACAATGGCTCTTTGTAATTTGACAGACAAAGCCACAGAGAATCATCACCCAATTCTGCAGGTTCATGAGCTTTACAAAAAACAGAAAAGCTTCTTTCTACAGCACACAGCTGTGATGAAGCCGTTGAACATCAGCAGCCAACAACAGACATTATCAACCAGATAGTGAACATCTAGCAGCTGAAGAGCCCGATCTTTGAGACGATCACAGCCACCAATCTGCTTCAGACGGAAGCTAAGCTAACCCAGCTAGCACCTGAAGGCTACTCCACTACCCAGCATGCTCCTGGCTGGCGCAGAAAAATAAGATGGATGGAAGCGGCGGGAGGTCGGTGACTGTTGAGCCCACATCGCTCATCCGGGATCAAGCTGCACCCGACGGGCAGAGATCAGGACTCCTGTGGACCGAGCATCAGGATGTAAACACAGTCGAAGTTGATGGACAACGTTTTCCTCGTGTTCGATTTCTAATGATGAGATATCGGCCATATTATCATGCTCTGTGTCTGCTGGATAGAAAGAGAATCCTGTTTTTAATTTAGCCTCCAAATCTAAGTGTGCAGCTTTAGGTTTTGACAGCAAATTGTGATTACAAATGTTTAATTGATAAAACAGTAAGTATTGTAGAAAAAGATATGTTTAATTATTAAATTAGCAGATAAAAAGCTTGTGTTAAGGCACACATTGATCATACTGGTCCACGTCTCTTCTTTACGAAGGAGTCAGCGCTTTGGCTAGCTTGCAAAATGGCCACTTTAGAGGCCAATGTAACATTGTACATTTAGAAATTTAGTCAATTATTCCACAGCCACCGGTGGTGAGGCGCTGCCCTCCACTTTGCCTGCCAGGCAGCCGACTCTCAGGGACTGCTTTGCACATAAACTCGTGACAGTTAGCCGAAGGCCATTCAGTCGATCTGCTTAAAGCTCCGCCGCCGTTAGAGGGACACGACTTCATGAATCAAACACTGAAAAATGGAAAAGGTCAGAACACCTGAACCTAAAACAATAATTTCGGAATCACCTCTTTTCATGGCCGTAATAACAGGCAACTGTGTTTTACCCTTCAAACGCATCATCTATAAACCCCCTGTGACTGCAGCTGGTGCTGCAGGTTTAAAAGAGAGCATTCCTGACATTTTAGAGCCACATTACCGCGCCGTGGTGCCTCTCTGGTTAGTGCCGATGAGGCGGGGGGGTTAGAGACGTGGCAGACGGTGCTACTGGTAATTCAGACTCTGATTAGGGCACACATTAAATATCATGCTGAGCCTTGAAACCAAATATTAGGACACGGTCAAGGACCTATGCTCTCTCAGAGGCCCCCCCCTTCCATTAGGAGCTACGACATTCCTCCGTTTAGTGTTCACAAACTGACCTTGAGTTGCAGAAACCAACAGATGCCAAAATGCTTTTCATTTAAAATTCATCGGTTTGGAGTCCAGCCAGTCTTCTGGATGCGATGTGTTCACTGCACTCTTTTACTCGAGTTAGAGCTACAGCGATTATCCACGAACGCTTCTGACATGATCCGGCACTGCAGTGAAATGGTTGTTGTGTTTCCTGTCCATTCCATTATTTGATAAGGAATTTGAGTCACATCATTTCTGTCAATACAGCCTATTTAAACAGCTGCGTGCTATTAATGAGTGTAGCTGGAGTAAAACCGTGCTCCTCGCTTCAGTGGATTTATCGATGCAGTAAAGAGGCATATTACATTACATTTAGCTGACGCTTTTATCCAAAGCGACTTACATGCTATACAGTAGACACAGCAACGGTGAGCAATTAGGGTTAAGTGTCTTGCTCAAGGACACAACGACACAGACTGCCGGAGCCGGGGATCGAACCACCGACCCTCTGATTGAAAGACCGAGTTGCTAACCACTGAGCCACAGCCGCCCCCGCATATGAGAACATAATTGCCATTTGCTTTTCCTGCAGATGCATACAGTAAGTTTCAACTCATATATAGAGACACTCCTTTATTTGGATGAGAAAAATGAAAGTCGGTAAAACAAGACTTTTAACGGCTTTTCTAGGACGCCAAATCTCTGCTAATGAGCGACCTCTGATTAGGATAGAGTCAAGTTAGAGATGATTATTAAATATTAGACCCGATGCCACAAACTAAGACTAAGACAAACACTATGCTGATATATAATTATGATATTAGACACTTCTACAAGGCTAAGGATTGCATTGTGAGCTTGTAAAATATCAATGCAAAATGATTTAATGGATTATTCATATAAAATGTGCACATGGTTATAGCAGCGTGGCGAGGTTCCCACAGATGTTTTGACTTTTGATAACCGATTAATAATTTTTCAAGCAGACATATTAAACATGTGCTCGTTCAGTTCCTCCAATGTTTGGATTTGCTGCTTCTCTCTGCTTTATAACATTTTAAATTAAATATTTTGGGGTATTTAGGGGTTGGTCGGACAAAACAAGACATCTGAAGACATCTTGCGATGGGCTTTTTAATTTTTAATTTTTATAGACAAACTATGAATTGAAATAACAGTTAATTGCTGCCTTATTTTTTGAATATGAAACAAGTTCAAGTTTTGATCTGAGAGGGGCCGCAAACACCGATCCCAGGGGTCAAGATCAAACTATTATGCATTATGCAACAGGCTGCATAATTAACACAACACCTCAATGGATTGACAGAATATTATTAATACATTTTCTTTAGCAAACATTCAGTCGGTCCAGATTCTCAAAAGCTTTTCTTTGTTTAACAACATTAGAAAACTCTGATGGGCATTTTTCGATAAAAGAAAATAACCTAATAATAATAATTATTGCATAATATAAATGTAATTTGAAGAAGAGGAACATGGAGGTTTTTCTTTGGTGATAGGGAGAAATGTGGCATGACTAACATGATTTGTCTGTTACTGTTATGACTGCACACTTCCGCCTCAACTCACCCAAAATATTAACAATAGCTAGAATCCTAACATGGCGTCAGTGAGCAGCCTTGTTGATTTGCTTGTCTTGCCATAAATAAATGAATCAAGATACAAAAACAAGTTTAATTTCTCAGCACCAGTTGCGTCACAGTCACTCGTCCGGAGGTTATCTAATCATTCTGCGTTATTTTGTGCGATTACCGACTGTGTCATGTACTAATGTGGAGTGTGAGGACTGGAAAAACACTGCCGCTGCATAAACAGTTGCAGTCATGTTTAATATTGTTTTTCTCATTATGCTAAGAGCTGCAGGGCCTTCGCTGCTAACGTAATGTCATTTTAACTTCCAAATGTTTCATCTTGTTTTTTTTTGTTCCTCTACAATGTTGAGAGGACTTAGAAGGAGGACTGCAGAAACAGAGCCACTGGAGTTAACCTGTTATTGCTTATGATCATTTTGTGATTATTGCACAACTCTTCACCATATCCCTCTGAATAGTCCGGTTGCTACATGATAATTCATTTGACAGATAAAAAAAGCTTTTGTTCTGATTCATTTTTCAGGCCTTAAGGCTAAATGGGAACAATAGGTGAAATGTACCTTTTAATTGTTCCTAGGGGCCATACAGTATTAATGTTTTTCATCCTTCCTCTCTTCCTGTCATTCTACCTAATCTAATGATGTAGGGTAGTATTATTACAGGCTGAGTTAAACCCCTCTTTAACATCTCACAACCTCCCATCAGAGAATCTGACATAACTAATTCTGATGATCACGCCGCGAATGTGACATTATCTGAATTTGGCTTAATGTTGTGTAAAAGCGGCCGCCTAGATGGTAATGGATCAAGATAACTCAAGTGGACAACATTTAAATGCACACGTCGACTCGGATATTTGGTGGGCAGCTGGTGAAAATAACAGGAGGCAGGATAGAGGAATACTAATATCAGGGAGCTGATTGGCTCGTCTCCAGAGAGAGCAGAGGGGAAATGGGTGGGATGTGGCCCGGTGTGCTGTCATCAGCCTTCCACTTCCCCCTGCTGCATGAGAGGTCACATGACAGCTACAGTATGTGGAAGAGCCACTGATGGCTGCCGCATGAGACTCTGTTTGATGCATGTGAGACGAGTGGAAAAAGCTTTTTGGGGCATTTGGAAACATGGACACTAACCTCAATCATGCACAATGATTTTTTTCAATCGAAAACATGCAATCACAGCCTTGTTTCAAAAACACCTTCCATCTAGGACTCGCTATACGGTGGTGTGTGTGTGTGTGCGGTGGCTACACGGCTCACAGACTAAATCTGTCAAAACCCGATTTTAATGGTCTGTTCATTAGTTACGATTCCTTCTGGGCCGCTGAAGCATAAAACATGAAAGGAAACAGCACGAAAGCATAAAATAAAGAAGTACAGCGCACGGGCACTGGAATTTACTCAGCCTACAATTTCTGTATTTCCATGAAACTGACTTCAGAGGACATGGTAACGAAGCAGTGCAGCTACTGAATTCATGATTAAAACACACAATCTGTGTATGACCAAAGAACATTATACATACAATACACATTTATAACTAATGAGACGATCTTCAACAGGTCTCCTTTTCGCTGTATGTGTTGGTGATGTCCATTATTGACCGTACATTACAATATTAAAGCTATAGGATAAAAAGACTCCTGTTTTCACAATCCCTTGGACCCTTAGTTCACTTTCTGTCATGTTTTTTCTGACTTTAGACAGAAACATCAACAGCACACCAGACATACAGATGTGGAAAGAAGCATAAAGCAAAGCAAAGCAAGACAAATGGAAGATAATTGTGTTTAAAGGGACTTGAAACCCCGAGTACATAAACACTGCTTGGGACTATTCTGTGGAGACAGTTGCACAGATATTTTTTTATTTTAAATAATGACAATCAAACCCACTCAGTCGCCCAACATGACCGTATGGACACAATGTAGAATATGAAACATGTCCATTTCGTCATACTACATGAGGAACCTAATGACTTCTATTATGTGGAATCTGCTATTGTACTTCTACGCTGCATAATCTAGTGAATCAAGATGGACCAATCTAAACCCAGCAATCAACCTCATGCGCAGCAGGATGAGACACATCAGCGATGCAGCAGATAATTAATAACTTATCCATTTAAAAATAAAAAAGAAGTCATAAAATATTCATGACTTGATGTAACACGATAAGCAGATGGCCATCAGAACAGGGGCGCAACAGCAGCTCGGTATTTTAGATGTAATTATGATATGCAGAATAGTAAAGCAAGGTGTCACATTGCTTTGAGTCCTCTGTAATATCACGCTGATATGAACTGTGTTATGAGAATGTGAACATGACTACCTATGCCACAGTGTGACACGGATTTCCTGGAGGCAAATATTACATGGAAATATATGAATATATGAATGTGCTTGTGTGAAGCCAATAAACAGCGCAATATTAGTCTCTGCGAGAGACCCGAGCTTGCAAGCAATCCCTCAAAACAAGGGTAATGTCACAGGACATATAATATGTAAAGTCAAAATCAAGAGCGAGCACCCTATTAATTTCCACTGTGTCAACAAACAGCATGAGAGCATCATAATGCACCTGCCAAACGGCCACCAAGGAGCTTAGCCGCGACAAAGTAGGCAAATTCCTAATTAATATCAATGCAAACATGCACAAATAAGAAAAGCAGCAGCATCCAAACAGAAGTGAACAGCTGGGATAAGCCGTTATATTGACAAAAAAAAGAAAAGAAAAAGCACATCTTAAACAGCCAGCAGCTTCCTAACAGCACACAAGCATCAGCCAGGATATCAACAGACAATTATTGGAGGAAAAACACAATCAATATTTAGCTTTGATGAGGTTAAGCATTGATCTCTGGTGTCCCATGGTTGGAGAGCCAATGCTCCGTATGGTGCAGACAGCAGGAAAGGACAGGACCCTCAAAACTTCCAGGTTTAAAAAGTGCACAGCAGTCAAACACCCAAAATGAGAGGGAGGGATTGTGCATCTTAAAAAGAGGTTTAATTCCTCAGATACCACGATTACTGCTAACGCCTCGTAAACAAACGTAAGCTAGTTTATGAGACGCCAGCAGCTGTAGCAGCGTTTACAGCGCCGTTAGCAAGCGGAGTGACTTAGCAGTAAAGTCAAACAGCGGTTTAAATAAAAGGTTTTACTGTAAATAGCGCTCCAGAAGTTAGCTAACGTAAGAAACGGTGTGGCAAATGTGCAAGTAGCTCAGGACTTCTTTGGCGGGAAACTTGGGTGGAGTCGCTGCCTGTAGTTGAGGGGAGAGGGCGGTGGTCCGATGCTAACGGGCTACAGGTGCAGCTAATTAGGCTAATAATGAGCATGGCTACAGTGGTCCGATGCTAACAGGCTGCAGGTGCAGCTAATTAGGCTAATGATGAGCACGGCTACGGTCAAGCGGTCCATTGTGCTCCAGGGAATAGACACAGACGGCCTTTAGAGAGAGGAGGCCATCTCAGTACATTTACTGAAGCACAGTACTTTAGTACAACTTCAAGGTAACTGTACTTTACTTGAATATATTTAATGTTTTCTGCTACTTTAAGCGTCTACTCCACTACAGTTCAGAGGCATATGTTGTAGCTACTTAACAGTGTACTACTTTGCAGTTTCAGATTAATAATAAAAAAATCTAGTCAGTACATAAATTATGATGATTTATTATAATATAAAGTAAGATTTATCAATTATATCGATCAGCTGCAACATTAAGGTATTATAGACTCATGTTTTTGTAATTGTAATACAACATGCATGATTCTGAAATGGGCCATTATGCATATTGAGAACTTTTCCTTTTAGGAATTCAAATTTATTTTGATGCTAATGTAGCTAACTTTTGAATGCATGACTTTAAACAGGGCATTTCTACACACAGTGGCATTGCTACCTTTACTTAAAATAGCATAGTGCCAAGGGTTGTACACAAAACAGAGGCAGCGCATGCTATACACAGGAATAGACTGGAACTGGGAGATAGACCAAACCATACAGACCAAACAAAATAGATACATAACAAAATATTTGTTATTAAGGGTGGTTGATGCAGGGCACATGTGCATGTGTATACTTATATCTGACAATGAAGAGAGAGAAGAGAGGCAGGACTGAGTGCATAATAATAATCTTTAATCAACATTAAATGAATACTAATTATGATAATGATAAGCAGCACTAGAGTCGGTCCAGTATCTTGTTTTTACACAGTTTTACATGTTTTTGTTGCGCTTACACAAACATGATTTACATAAGAGAACTTTGAAATACCTTCAGGTAGTGCCAGCGAGCTGTTTCCCCCTGTGTTTAACCCAACCAGCTGCCTGTTGCTTAATATTCATTCTCACCCTACTCTCTGCAAGAAAATGAATTAGCGCAGTTTCCAAAAATGGTTTTGCTCTTTGCCCTTTATGTCGAGGCGTCATGAGGCCTTTTTGAAACACAGCTAAGCGCTCGCTGTTTATTACACAACGCGAGCGGTTACGGCACTCGGCCCTGCACCTCGTGATGCTGAAGCAGGAGGCTGGAGATGGTCTGTGGCTCTCAGCCCACCACAGAGGGGGTGGGAGATGTTGCAGAAGATGGAGTTCACTTTAGTCCTCAGCCTCCCCTCTGCTGCTGCCTCCAGGCTGTCCAGAGCTTTTTTACACCAGTTTGTTTATCCTGCCTGCCTCCCCCGCTGTGGCGCTGCCTCCCAAGCACACAACGCTGTGCACAACGGAGGCTGCTGCCGGTGCCTGCTGCAAGGAGAGGATCAAGAATGCCAGTCAAATTACAGAGAGGGATGTCGAGGTGTCCTTAATTATCCGTCCACATGTCCATAAGCTTCCGAGTCTCTCGAAAGGAAGCAGGATTTTGTCGGAAAATGTGTCTCAACCTCAATGTATGAACAAAATATGATTATGGTAGAATTGTGCACATAGGGATGCACAGGTTGTATTGACTGTTTAAACTGCCAGGGGCCAGTGTAAGATATTCAGTAGACTATACATGCGGCTCTACAGGTTTATTCCTCCAAAAAAATGAATCTTTCAACTCGCTGTGCATAACAAAACAGCTGCAGCCGCTCTGACCTTTAAAGCAAACTTTTCTGCGTCTATTGTGCAACGTGTCGACACTTTTTTTAAAAAGATTTATGTGCATTATATAGGTTTTATAAGTGTATCAAATTCAGGTGTGCTCTGTCACCGCTCGCTGTTAATGATGAATTATTGACCATCTGCACCAGGAGCTTTTGAAGTATAAAATTGGTGCATAATGCGAATTTTTGGTTTGGAGGCAGTTTAAGCTCCACATCACTCTTGCATAATTACATGTTGAATATTGATTATGCAAAGCCTTTTAAATGACATTACAGATTAAATCAGCTTTGCAGGAATCAAGCTTAACCTGGACTCGCTCCGTTCCGGTCGTTGACTCGAAGAAGATCGCTGTATTTGATGTGCAGTGCATGTTTTCACATGAATGGGACCGTTGCATCACAGGTGACGACGACGGCGTCACCAAAGTCGGTGGGGACGTCCTCAAAAGTGGGTCATACGCGCTTCAATTATCAAACTTAATATTTCTTTTAAGTGATGTCATTCCTAATTTTACTCATTAACTGCTACATCCATTTGCCCCCAGCCCACTGCTTTCCACCTCAAAGGAGCGCTCAGATAATACGCCTGTAATTAAACCTGGCTGCAATGGTTTTCGGTGTCCACAGAGAGAAACAGAAATAGTAGCAGAACAAATGGCAGCTTTATGTTGTAAAGAAAAGCGCCTCAGATTAATACGGCCGGTTGTATTAAGAAGCGGTGGCAGCAAGGCCTCAGTAATATCCCTCTATGTGGACCAAGCTCCCTTTATAAGCACTGGCGGACATGAAAGAGCCCTCTGAAGTTCTGACCTGTGAGTTTACCTTTTTTTTTATGTGTTCATGTGCATCCGGTAATGCATTTTAGATCTGGGCGCTCGTGAATCAGCCCATGAAACAGAAATAAAAAATATTGTACTCTACCTCCATCGTCGTATATATGCTGTGTTTGATTTTCTCTTTGTTTTGATCTGTTTGCATATTTGATATCCTTTGCTATGAAGCGCTCAAGAGATTTGACAGCAACCATACATTATTTAATTTTGTCATAAATGCCTGCAGTATATAGTCAATCAATTAACTTAATTGATTGAACAATTCAGTGATTATTATTAGTTATTATTAGTCATTACTATTAGTCATCATTATTAGTCATCATTGTGTATTATTATTATTAGTCGTCATTATTATTCATTTTTATTATTCATTATTATTATTCATCATAATTAGTCATTACTATTAGTCATTACTATTAGTCATTACTATTAGTCATTATTATGAGTCATCATTATTCATTATCATTAGTCATCATTTTGAACAATGCTTGAATAGTCCAAAACCCAAATACATTTACAATGGCATAAGACGGAGAAAAGTCGTAAACCCTCACATTTGAGTTTGACAAACAACTTAAATAACTAATTGATTATAACAATTTCTTTTATGTTTTAGGCGTATCTTATTAGCTCTATTTCGTGGGCCACTTGGCAGGATGCCAGCACAGTGTCGAGGTGAGCTGACCCTTCAAAACCCAGTTAGGCCTAACGGCCAATTAGCGGTTCAGAAGGGGAGGTGAATGTCAGCTCATTGTTTTGATGACTGTCACAGCAGCTGGATAATATACAGTGTCTTAGCATGTGTGTGTGTGTGTGTGGGGGGGGGGGGGGGGGGGGGCATCATATGTTGTGGCATCTATCTAGAGATTCTGCCACCAAACAGACAGCAATCGACTGATGTCGACTTTAATAGCTTTATTTTTACATTTTCGCCGCGCTGACCTCAGAAGCTGTTGACCAAGAGGGGAACTGTGGCTGTAATATATATTGCAAAGGGGAGGCAGAACCATTCATAATTCCAACAGCCAATTTTTTTTTGGAAGGTGGAATGGAATGTAACAGGATTAAGCGGAACTGGCTTTTTGTTTCAGTCGAACATTCTGTTTCTATAGCAACCGGCAGCCGTCAAACACGTTTTTTTTTTAGAGACTTGTGACAAAGCAAATATTGGCAAGCATATTTCATCTACCGTCCAAATGTTCCTGTTGGACCAGTATCTGTGTCCCCCTTTAATCACAGCTGCTTTGATTGTTGATTTGTGATTTAGCCGTATTATATTATTGCATCAGTTAGCCGCTAACCAGGTAGCTGTGCGAGGCTAATGCGATACTAATTCTTAGTAAGTGTTAATCAGTGTTGTGTTCAATGTACTCTCGTTACTGTGTTCCTTTGTGTTCTTGCCGAGAGTCAGACGAGAAGATCAATGCCACTCTCATGTCTGTATGCTAAATATGAGGCTACGCCGCAGCAGGCGGTTAGCTTAGCTTAGTTTAGCATGAAGACGATAGAAACTGGGGGGAAACAGCGAGCCTAACTTGTCCAAATGTAACAAAGTCTGCCTCGTGGCACCTAAAGCTCTCGCTAATCTGATTTAATCTGTGTCGAAAACGTGGGGAAAATAATTAGGTTCACTGCGTAGCCGTGCACCAACTGTACCTAAAGGCAGAAGAACGGCTCCCAGTGGGCCCATTACTTTCGACATGAGTAAATACCAGTATACAGGAATATATTGGTGAGCTCAAAATGGGAAAAAAAAAAGGATGTAACTTTTAAATCTGCAACTAAAAATGTGCGTGATTTCTGTAAAAATGGAAAACAGGGAACAAGCATTCACTGATTGATTTCTAGTGTTCCATCACCTGTGCTGAATCAGGTAGTTCAGGGCTCATTAAGTTAATAGATATAATTATTTATGATGATTTATGAACAAAAATGTCTGTTTAGCCATTGACAGGAGCCATATAATAATAAATCAAAAGACATTGAATCTTATTATTTCTTCCTCTCTGAGTGAACGGCTATTCCGTTTCCTGCATTCATAAAACTTCTGTATAATATGAGCAAAAACACAAATCATGCTTTCCACATCTCTCCTTAAAAATGGGTGGCTGGTGTAAATGTCACTGTGGATTATCACCGAAGTTATTAATAAATTAAACATCTTTGCTTACACTGCAGTCACAAGTCTCTGAGGATATTAATGGCACTTTAATGACACCCATGGAGAAATCGGATATTATGACAGTAACCATTTTTTACTTTTGACATTTTCAACAATCATCAATGTGTACCATTGGGATATTCATATATTTGAAACTGTGCTAAAAGAACATAGCACAGTCATATAAGTCAGTAGTAAATCCAGGCTTATTACTTTATAAAACTCATTAAACCATGTTTTGCATTTTTAAATAACACCCCTCAGTAGGTTGAGATCTTTAAATCACACACTAACACACTCAGCCATTGCAGGTCATTGAACGGGGAGTGCCAGCCTCTTCCCCTCTGCATGCCAACTAGCTTATTGTAAGTCAGGTTTGTAAGTGAATCCATGGGTGGTTGTTCCCTTAAAAGAACCATTGAATTCAAAGCATCTCAAAGCATCCCAAAGCATCCCAAAGCATCTCAAAGCATGGCTCTCAGCTATATTTACAGCTTGGATAGCGCTCAAATAAGATCCTTCAGGGTTGATGAAAAGGAGCAGAACACAGCATGTGAAACACACAATACGAGTCTACACATTGAGCTACATGCTTCCTACACATTTTCAATTACAAAAAAAAATGGAAATGCATGTTTCCAGCATTTCATTTTTGGACTAAATGTAAAGTTTTGAAGCGTTAGTGAGGATGCACTGAACATGTGATGTGGCTCATTTCTGCTTCTACTTTTAGAAGAACTGTTTGTTATTAATAGTATTATCTCTTTTTTCCACAATAAGTCATTATAGCAATAATTCAAGAGTTGCCAAATACACTTATTTGCTCTGCAAAAGGTTAGATGACGATTATACCACCCAATGCAATACCGCTAGGCAACAGCTGGTTAGCTTAGCACAAAAACTGGAAACAGGAAAACACTAGGCTGAATCAGTCCTAGAAATAGTGCTGTACAAAACCCTTTTAAAGCACAACTGACATGTTTAAAATGTGGTATTATTTCTTTTGTACGTTAGTGTGTGAGCTTTAGGCATTTTGTTACCTTTGGACAGAGCTAGCTAGCTAGCTGTTCCCCCCGTCTCCAACATAAGTACCAAGCTATGCTAACAGTTTGCTAGCTGTGCAAAATCCTGAAAGAAAAAGAGCAAAAACATCAAGTTGTGTTTTTTTACACTGAGTTGTGTACAGGAGTACTTCTTAACTGAGCCAGGCCATCGCTGTTTTACCATTTCTTTAAGATAACCAAAGCTAACCTCTAGCTAGCTTCATGTTTACTGTAGAGCTATGAGAGTGATATTCTCTTTCTTGCCGAGAAGATTAATAAGTGTCATTAAAAAAAGTCCAACTGTTACTTAAAAATCATTTTGATTTCTTCACCCTACGCCTCAGCCTATAACTGTGGTATATTGTGAACACTGAATGCTTAGCTCAGATTCATCTCCATAGACATTCCTGACGTGGAGAGGATGTTTTTCTCAGAGTTCTTCTGCGAGCATAAAGAATGACAAGAGAGTCATTACCGCTTGAGAGGGCAGGTTCGTGAGAGTCACTCCTCGCAGGCAACAGGGAGCATCAAGGCACAGATTTATTTATGGGACTGTAGTGCAGCATTGCGAGAGACACTGGGAGCAGTGGGAGGGCCTCCGTTGAAGGATGTGCAGATACATACAAAGCATCCGAAGAGAGAGACGAGACCTGAGAGATGTCGCTGCACGGCTGGTTTTTGTTCCCTGTTTATAGGGAGGCTGCCTCTTCTTATCTCTGCACGTGTGCAAAGTAAGATGCAGACCCTCGCTATCGGATAATCTACCCCGGTTGGGAGTCGAGAGCCGGAGCAGCAGCAGCAGAGTGGAGGCAACAGCAGCGCTGAGAGCGGATCTGAAGGAAACGCTTCCTCTTTCACAAATAATAACAGATCCCAAATACTTTGGAGACGCTTATCTAATAGGGAAGAAAAAAAAGAAATAATTCTGTCCGTGTTGCTGGTTTTGTAGTTTAGATTATTTTTTTTATTTTTTTTAAAGTGCCATAAGATAACAAAGGTTTTCACAGTGTCAATTGCTTCTTGAAAAACTGTGTTATTGGAAGGTGGGAGTGCAGTTTGAAACGCTAGAGGACAGCGGAAGGAATCCCTCTGAAGAAATGAGCTTTTATCCAATTGGGGGAAATGTGTCACGGTATCAGCGCATACTGAGAGCAGACATATTTCAAAGATAGCTGTGTATTAGAGATCGTTTCCAATTTGAAATATCTGAGACAATCATGACATGTGTTACGGCTGTCCGCCGGGGGGGGGGGTGGGGTGTTCTCTCCCTCTGCCCAAGACAGGAGTGGTCACATCCGGATCCGGCACCGGGGAACCAATGAAGCGCCAGCACGGGAGGCGGAGTTCCGGGTCTTAAGGAGAGGCCATCAGAGTGACGGGGCCGCCCGTCGTTGCCTCTGCGGTACTTGGGTCATACATGTACATGTTGTGAAGTGGTCGCTCTCCCGTTGTGTTTACCCGCCACTGCTTTGTTATTTTGTTTACTCTTTTTGTTTACGCGTGTACGAGGAGATACCTTCACCTCTCCCCATTTGTTTTGTTGGTTGTGTTCAACCGGTGTTTCCAACCTTGTGTGTCGGGCCAAAATAAACTGTACCTTCCACCTACCTCCACTCTCCGCCTGTATGTTTGCGGCCCAGCTCCCCTAGACCACGAAGGGGTCGTAACACATGTAATAATCCCGGGTAGGCACCTGCGGTAAATAAAGAACTCCACACTGACATTACATTACAGGCTCTCTAAAAGAGCGTTTGGTAGTAAAACCAGCATCAACCCCTTAATGAACCGTGGTGAATGTGGAACATTTATCACACTCAAAAGAACAAAATCTGCAGGAAACCGCTCTCCAACCTCCAATGAATTTTTACAGCAAATTGTGCAGGAAAAGCGTCTGGACCGAGGAGTGAACAGCTTTTTTCTTTTTAAAAAAAAATAGTCTTTCATTTTTCTCAATTCTTTGCCATTCGAATGGCTTTTAACAGAATTGTCTGCTCGGGCCTGTGTAGCCCCGTGGAGTCCACACACAGGCCGGAGAAGGCTGTGACATCTCCACTCCTCTCAGCTCTAGTGCCGCTGCCTTCATCCAATTTAACCATGAAAGGGATCCAGACGGGCCCATAATATGACCCACGGCTGCCCCGATTGAGCACGGTTGACAACTCCGGGCCCGGGCTTCACACACATAACCAGCCCGGCTATCTACAGAGGACCACTGGCTGCCTGCTACCCCTTGATAAGACCAACTGCCCAGGGAAAAGAGTGGACAGGTCCATCTGGCGGCATTTCATAGTGAAGAGTGCCCCCTGGTGGCTCCGAGGGCGCAGCGCAGCCACGGAGCCAAGTGAGTCGTAAACGCATCGCCTCCAACCGTAATCAGGGGGCGGTTTTACTGTCGGACACAGATTACAGCAGCGTTTCCGCCTCTAATTTCATGCGCCGGCTGTGCTTTGGGTATTTTGTTTTCGTCTCCGTGTCTGTTCCACATCCATCCCCGTGTCAGTCACAGTTATCTTTCTAATGCAGGCGACTGCAGTGAGAATGATTTGTGTTTTTTGTGTTTTTGTTTTTTCTTCAGATGCTTTAACTCAATGAAAACATGATTTGTCAGCGTTAGGGCTGTACCTCCATTTGTTTAGAGAGGAGATTTAAAAACAGTTTTTTTTTGTAATTAAATATATATAAAGCTGTTTTAATGTCACTTTTTCTTGCAGTGTTGACACCTTGTGAATACTGAGACATCAGCGCTGGGAAGACCATTAAAATAAAGTCCCAAGTGTCTGACTGCAAGTAGGAAACCTTAAATAAAAGGGTAGTTTGCTGGTGTATGAAAATATGTTGCACAGATAATGTCCAGGGATCACTATGACTGGTAAAGTCAGAACATTTGGTCTCATTTCCCTCTCAAAAGAGACAAAAGACACACTTAGGAATCGTGTTTTCTTCCACAGAGTCTGTAACACACAAGGAAACTCAAAAATACGGGAACTTTGCTAAAAAAAAAAAAAACAGCAAATAAACGCACACTGCAGAGGGTTTTCCTCTTCCCCTTGAAATGAAATAAAAGCTCGGGGCAACAGCAGCATCCCTTTGGCTGTTTTGTCATGGACACATTAGGAAGCTACTGCATTCTGGCACACATTTCCAGCATCTTCAATCCCAAAAAACTACTCGTATCTCTCAAATCCTCCCTCTCTCTCCCTCTCTCTCTCTGTGTTGTGAGATACTGACTGTAGATACAGAAATAGAGCAAGATTATTACATTACATTTCATTTAGCTGACGCTTTTTATCCAAAGTGACTTACATGATATACAGTAGACCGTATACACAGCAACGGTGAGCAATGAGGGTTAAGTGTCTTGCTCAAGGACACAACGACATAGACTAGCGGAGCCGGGGTTCGAACCACCGACCTTCTGATTGAAAGACCGACTTGCTAACCACTGAGCCACAGTCGCCCCTGTGAGAGACAGCATAACAGAGATTTCTACCTTTTATTTACCAGGCTGAAAGTTTGTGTGTTTGTGTGCAGCTCCCCGATTCCTCACGGTCAGTGTGTATCTGCTTTTGGTAAAGTGTGACAAATAGGGGCCCTCGGCTCTGTGATAGAGGCGACCTGGACCGTCCAGCTTGCATTATTCATGAGGAGTGAGAGTGCTGATATGAAGTCTGCCGCCATCACCGAGCTACAGAATGTCAAACTGTAGGAGGCGATGCACAGGAAACAGACACGTGCAACAACTAATGACAACGTGAACACTTTAGGTTATGATTATTATGGTCCTCTATTTGAGAGAGTGCACGTTCACTCACTTTTTTTTTAAATGAAAATAAAAAAATGAAAATAGGTATATGATAATTCGTCAGTATGGGATTACAAACCAATACACACAATTTGTTTTAATTATAATTAAAGTATTTTCAAAACTATGAAATATATTGGCAAAGTCATTGAAGTAGTTTAGAGACTGTTTAGTATTTGCAGTAAACAGTGCCCTCTTGTGGTCGGAAAGCAGACTTGTTTTCTTTTTTTTAATATGCAAAGCATGAAACATACTTAATCATTTTATTATCTCAATTTGGCTTCTTGTGTCGTCAGGGGTGACTTGTAATTTTGAAATATTATTTTTCTCATCCAATGGGGATAAATGAACATTTTTCTCCATTATGTTTTAGCCGTAGTATATTAATCTTACTTTTAGTCATTACAAATATATATTAATCTGAGCAACTAGAGTAAAAAAAAATAAAAAAAAAATAGGCACAAATGGAATATTTTTCTTCCAGCAGAATTAACAGCAGCATGTATCCCCCAAACACCGTTGACAAGCAAGTAATCAATTTTCTTAATATGGATATGTGGTGCACCGTGAGTTGGATATATTGAATTGTATTATTAAATGAAACGGCTAATGTGAGAAACAAATGAGGAACAAAACAAATTTAGAAAAAAATAAATGAGCGTTGTGACTCACTAGTTTCATATTTCTACAACAAGACAATACAACACAAGTAAATAAAAGCAAGGAGAGACTTTAATATCTCTTTTTTATTAATTCTGACACATTGCGGTCAGATAGAAAAGTATGAGAGTTACACTTTTCAAGTTGCTTCCATGACTTGTGCAAACACTAGACGGTATCTTGGGGGGAAAAAATCCTCTGAAGGGAAGAAACAAAAAATTGGAAAAGAAAGACATCGAAATGCAGAAGAAATGAATAAGTGCATTTAAACCTATGTGTTGATTCTTTATGCAGTATTTATTGATTCCCAGCTTCATATAAACTGGATGTTGAGGCATAAACATAGTACATTTGAACAAAAATATAACCAATATTTACAATTATTGTATTAAAAATACAAAAAACAACTGATACGTACTCCACCGATTGTCTTTTTAAAAGACATACAGGTCCAAGTAGTCCAAGAAAGAATGAAGAAAAGAAGGTCATCACCAGCTAAATGTACATTTCTCACTGACATCACACATCAAACGGGGTAGCAGTTCTACCTACTACACTTATCTTTACGCTTGTACATTTTTGTGCAACTTTTTGTTTTTCGAAATAGGACTCGGCCTGCTAATATGCACATTGTCTTCAGAGTTGAATGAAAGTGAATGATGCACCACTGTATTACAAACAAATTATCAACAATCTATCATCTGCAGCCATTACCAAAAAAAAATCCCAAAAAAAAAAAACAACAAAAAGAAACCTAGGAATTCATTAGTGTATAGTCACAGACCACAGTGGAAAACTCTGCACTCATTCATCTTTTTCTCAGTCTGTAGTTTCCAAGACTGATCAATGTGATCAGTGCCACTCAGTGATAGAAGAAAACAAAACAAAAAAGTTACGTTTCACAATTAGGATTTTCTAAAAAAATCGCTCCGATTGGCAGCCTCGAAAAAAAAAAAGTTTTCTTCACATGTCAACTTCCACACCGGAGTCCAAAAGAAAAAAAAAAAAAAAAAAGAAATATATAAATCTTCAGTCTTCCATTGATGGCATGATATAGCGGGAAAACCCGGATGCAGGCGCTAGCGATATACATACAGCGTCCAGCGAGCTGATGTCTGTAAGGGGGGGGGGTCGCGTCTGACGATGGCGCCTCGAAGCCACGCGGAGACGGAAAGGAGAAAAAAAGCTCGGCTTCATCTTGTACTGAGTCTTAACATATTAAAAAAAAAAAAGCGTCTCGGGGGCGGAGCGGGAAGTATCTTGAATAAGGCATTTCACTCCACTGCTGCTTGAGTCAAGGACTTGCTCTTGAAACAAGGTGATTGGTGATGGAAACGACCATGCAAAGAAACGTACGCAGTCATGGTATCGTAAGGCGCTTTGGACATTCACAAAAAAAAAAGAAAGAAAGAAAAAAGAAGAAGCCAAATCTGAATTTGTGGATCCTTTTTTTTTTTTTTTTTTATCTTGAAGGGGAATAACGTGTGTTGTTATGAGACTCTGTACAAGATCATTTGTAAAAAAAAAAAGATAGTTAAGAGGTACACTCACAATTTACACGTTGGCAGCTTTTTTTGAAATATGCTGATGTTCGTCTGTGATCCCTTCACACCGGAATACAAAAAAGGAAGGGGGAGGGGAAAGAGGCAACTTTTCCTACTGCCAGTGAACGCTCACCACTCACAGTTTGTACTTAAGCCGACATCAGCTTTCAATTTGGGGAAAAAAACAACAACTTTGAGGGTCAAATTCTTCTCAACTGCAGCTTCGCTTTAGTTACCTGGCTCTGCAGAGACCGGCACCATGGGAGTCCGACAGGTGTCCGTCACCTCTGTGCTTTTTTTCCCCACCTACAAAATGTTATTCTCCCGACGCAACAGAATGAAGAAAAAAAGACTTTTTGACGTCACCGGACGAGCTCCGAGGTGGGATGACGGGTGAGATGCGGTTCGCTCACATCCTGGTTATCCAGGCCAGACGTCCGGGAACGTCGGAGATTGTGCTGAAAGTGCTATTTTCCAGAAATTAATTGTGTGTTTTTGTGTATGTACTGGTACACAAAATGTACTGTGTGTGTGTGTGTGTGTGTGTGTGTGTGTGTGTGCATGTTTGTCAGTACACTGTGCATGTGGGTTCTCCTCCCGGCTGTGATGGGAACCGACACTTGAAACATGAGATAATACTGGATTCAGAGTTGGAAAGGGGCGACGACAGAATGGTGGTTTCAGTCCAGGCGGAGGAGAAACGGGGCTGACTTTCTCTTTCGGGCCCACGTAGTGCAATCAGTCAGAAGAAATAACGACAAGGAAATGAAATCTAGTGGGGAGTTGGAAATTCAAGAGTCAAGTCAACCGTTGTTTCTCTCCGTCTTCAAACGTTTTTTGATCTGTTCTGGGTTAGTTTTTTTCAGAAAGTAGAAAATGAGAAAGTGCAGATGGAGCTCGATGCTGTTGTGTCAACAGGTGTTTTTTTTGGGGGGGGGGAGGGGTTACCAGTGGGTTTTGTGTGTATGTGGCCAGGTCGATCACCCCCCCCTTCCCCCCCGGCACCAGTTCGGTTTTCCGAAGTCTTTCCCCCTCCCAAAGTGCCAGGCATTTAGTCATCGTCTTTCACCTTCTCTCCATCTCTTCTTCACAGTATTTTGAATTTTTTTTGTTTTTTGCATGCAGGGTCATTCAACCCCCTTATGATGCTTTAAGGCAGGGGAGGGAGACGAGCAGAAGAATCCACCAATCGGGAGGGAGAGCCGCGTGGAGGAGGCAGGCACGTACGTAACTGATGATGAGTCCATTGGTCGGTCAGTATCTTTAAATCCTGCGCACCCCGAAACCAGGCGGGACTCCGAGTCGCTGCAAAAGGGACGTCCAATGGCGTCCCTCAGACCGCCGACACCTGTTCGTCCTCTGTGAAGAGACAAGACGGTGAAAGGTTACCGACCGTGGACGTGCAACGGTTGAGAAAGTTGGAAACCAAAAAAAAAGAGCAGAGCAGCCACAAACCATGACTCTAAACTATGACTATAAACTTCACTGACAAACGTTTTTCTAGAGCATGCTTTCATTTCTTTAGGTTGATTCGTGTAATTACGAGAAAAGAAAGAAAAAAAACTATAATCATTTGCAGCGACAGTAACAAAGAACATGTTGTCTTTTTTATTATATATATATATTTATTTTCCTGGATGTGGAAGAGCTGCATCTCAGGTGTGTAACTCCTTTATCCCAGTTTTGTTGTTTAAAGGTGTGTTGCATTTGGCACCATCTAGTGGTGAGGTTGTAGATTGCAACCAACTAAAACTTCCACGTAGCGTGGACTACGGTTTGAAACGTGAATTCATGTCAACAGATCCCCTTAAATGCGACACACTGGCCGTTTAAGTGGAGCATTTATTCCATAGCAGCCAGATATGCAATATAGTTTTGAATGTAGACTTTTTTTGTGGTTCCCAAACATCTTCTTACCGTTAGCGGCCCACTTACAGCGGTTGAGAGTTGACTTGTGGCTGTTCATTATCTCAGTCTAATTCCTGTACTACCCCATGTTGTCCTTAATCCCTATTTCCTGTATATCAGCAGCAGGAACAGTTTTATTCTCCTTCCCCTTTTGTTCTTTGTTTGTTCACCTTCTCTCACATTTTACTTCCAAATATTTAAAAAAACATAACCCAACTTCTCACAAACAATGTGTGACAAAATGTTCTTTTACTGCATCATTTACATGTGCTATTTTACTGTCCTCTGGATAGCTGATGTAAAAAATAATCTTTTAATTTGATACCAACAACAATTTCAGACTTGACTAAAAATGTGAAAACCCTTTTGAAACAACTGCACGTATCAAAAGTGCTGCTACAAAACACACAGAATTCATCCGGAGTCGCTGCAGGCGGGTCGAGTGCGTGCTGGTGCGGGGGAATGGAGGTGCATGTTTCTCAGGCATTGAGTTTGATTGCATGGGTGAGAGGGGAATCGAACGGCGCCGCGCCCTGCCGTGGACGCCACCCGGCGCGGCGCGTGAGGCGGTGAGAGAGAAGAGCAGGACGCGTGGTGAGCTTGTGGCCGAACCAGCATGACTCATGCATGATGACACATCGTGGGGTTAAAGGTGGAGGGTCCCGCTCCAAATGAACAATTCCCAGATCATAAATACAAAAAGGTCTGGATTTCGTTTTTTTTTGTTTGTTTTGTTTTATTATTTTTTGTGTGATTGTGATTGTAATTTGAAGTGGGACCGAGCCTACTGGTGCTGTGGGAGGTCGTGTGAAGGAATGATCAGTCTCAGTCCAAAGTGTGTGCTCCTGATCACATGCAGGTTCATTGGAGTGGAAAAAGGGGGGCGAGGGTGGGAGGGGATGGGGGAGGGGGATACCTGATAAATGAGTTTTTACCTGCCTTGGGGAGAGGGGCCCTGCCTGTTAACCCCCGTACACACACTCTCACGGTCTGGGAGTCTGGTGTGTGTGCCGTGCCACTGGCTTTGGCTTCCTCAGAGCGACTAGTTTGGAAGACAAGGACTCACCCTCCTCTTCCTCCTCGGCCTCTTGCTCCTCGGCCGGCGAGCGCGTGCGGTGGAGGCCGCCCGCCCGCTGCTTGGCCCCCTGCTGGGCCTGGTGGGAGTCGGGCGACTGGGTGACCATGCGCGAGCGCTGCAGCGCCGTGGTGTAGTCCGGCGGCCGGCGGCCCGTGTGGGGGGCCGCGGGCGCCGGGGCCAACGGGGCCGGGTGCTGCCCCTCAGCCAGGTCGGAGATGGTCAGGGCGGTGTAGCCGGGCGGAGTCGGGGGAGGCTCGCGGTAGCGGCTTTCTTTCCGCGCTGGAGGGACGCAAAAAGGAATGAAGGGTCAGAATACTTCCCATTCGCTGGGAATACTTTCTCTTTTTTATAGGATAAGAGAGAGAAGAATGATTGAATGCAAAAATGCTTAATTCGGATAGTTTGTACTGCTGATTTGCATATAAATGCACAATATCTTAACTAATTAATGACAACCGCTTCCCTGATGCAGGAATGTTTGCATTTTTTAAGAAGTACGGATGCCAAGCTGGAGTCATTTAGCTGAGCTCAGCATAAAGACTGCAAACGGGAGGAAACAGCATAATTAACATGTCATATCTCGTTAATTTGTTCTATACAAAAACTGAAGTGTAACATTGAAACGTTGAGGTTTTAGGGGAGATTATGTGCCTTCATGTTGTTTTTACGCCCAGATTTCAGATGTCTTTTGCCACATGTTGCCTCCACTATAACTAAATAAGTTTCCTCTATAAAACTTCATCAATCGTCAATTAAAGCGACCGGACTGAGAGGTGCAGTGACTCACTGAGGATGCCTTTACCCCCGGTGGTGATGGGCGATGGGGAGGGTCGGCTGAGATGCTTGGCCTCCTCTGACCCGGTGGATGTGATGCTACTCGTTTCCGGGTCGGCGTTGACGTCCTTCCCTCCTCTCCTCTTAATGGTGCCGGTGTCTCCCTCGGAGTCCTCTCCCCAGTACGCCGCCGAGGAGGAGGAGGAGCTGGCCGACGCCCAGCTCCCCCTGGCCTGGGCTGCCCACAGTGCCGCGTGTCCCCCCAATAAGGCCTCCTGTCCGCTGGGAGGCAGTCCCCCGATGCCGCCGCCCCCGCCTCCCCCAAAGGCCAGCGTCTCCCAGCTGCGGCCCTGCTGCATGGTCTGGATGTTGTCGTGGGAGCCGGAGGAGCAGGAAGTCCAGGAGCCCCGGCCGCTGTCTGCGGCGTCGAGGGAAACGCGATCGCCCTGATCCTGAGTCAGCTCCTCCGAACTGGGCGAGGAGAGCACCGTGGGGCAGCCGGCGTAAATGCCCCGGCAGTCCTGCATCGACGAATACGACCTGCGGTGTGAGACGAAAAAGGCCGAGAGTTACTCACGTTTCAAGGGTCACATGCGTAACGGGGGCTTTAAAAAAAACCACTCAGGTCCCTACCCGAGGCTGTACTGGTCGGGGTCGGTGGTGGCCCTTCGCTCCAGCCGCTGGCCCCCGGTGTGCGACTCCCCGACCCCTCCGGAGTGACGGAGTCTCCTCTCGTCCTGGGCCATGTCGAAGGAGGAGTTACTGACGAGGCTGGAGCGCGAGGAGATCTCGCTGTGGCCGGAGTCCGAGTAGGCGTCTCCCATCCGGTTGTAACCTGGAGGAGAGACGAGGGAAGGGATCGCTCAGACCTCCGGCCCATTGATCGGCTTTCTGAACCCGACGGATTCAATTCTCAAGTCCAACTCGAAGCTCCACACATCAAAATAACTTACTTTTTCCCCCCTGACTCTCTTCACAAATCCTGTGTAATTCGCATATCTTATCTCAGTCGGAGTATTTAGACGAGGCGTCTCACACGCGGGCTGCAGGGATAATTGCAGAGGGCCATTTCCAAGTAAGCCAACGTTTAGGGATCAGCGCGTCGGATTCCTACTGAAACAGCAGTTTGCTTCAGCGCGGCGCCGGAGAGGGTGGAAACGTTTAGGAAACGAGCGCAAAGGGAGTTGAAATTACACGACAAAGTCTGTTAAAATGTAGAGAAATCACTGGTGAAGACTGCTGACTCGTGTAACAACGTATCTTCTAGTTATAGGCGAACGTCATTGTGGCATTTGCTGTAGAGGCTACAGAGGGTATGGCTTGAGTTTTCCTCAATCCTGTTTTTTTACTACAAAGAGTCGATGACATAGTCGGTGACATAATAATTACTCACACAACCCCTTATGAGTCCGGCATTGACAAAAACAGTTTATATGTTAATTTAAACACCAGATCCAGATCTGCAAAGACGCCAGAGGCCTGTGGTCCTACACTCAACCATCCAGTCCAACCAGTTATCTGAAGAGCCATGCATACCACACTGACCTTTACTCTTTTTGTAGCAGAGAACGATGTTATATATGCTACTTTCTGGATTTTAATATGCTCTTTATTTACAGGGTTTTATGTCAACACTGCCCTGTTTTTCCTGGCAGCATTTTCTGTAATGTAATGAACACCTAGCAGAAGAGCAGCTTCAATATCACCACTGAACAACTAAAAATGATATGATGAATATATAAAAACACCAGTGGTTTTATATGGAACCCAGGTGGGAATTTTGTGACCTTTTAGGTATTAAAGTGCAAATACAGCGAGTCCTATTTTGGAGGAAAACTACATGCAATGCATGCTGGCAGCCAGCAGGTGGCATTTGTGTCCCACTGTGACGGAGGGAAGGCGCCTGAAGATGGGGAGGGAGGATTATTGGCTTACCCTTCTTGGGTGAGCTCTGTGGGGAGATGGGAGGGGAGGAGAGCTGGGAGGAGGCGTTGGACACGGTGTCCTCTGGCTGCCGGCGGTGCCTTTCGTTCCCCTCCTCCGACAGAGACAGGATCTTCTTCAGAGAATGAGGGGAGCTGGTGCCTGTTTACAAGAAGATGAGCAGAATTAGCATGAGGAACACTGCCACCGCGCCCAGAGCTGGGATGCTAAACGGCATTTTGTCTGGGAATTTTAGTTTTTTGCATTTGTTTGTGGTCAGACAGCCTCTAGGTGGCAGTACTGGCACAGAGCAACTGGCTCTGCTATTGTCTGCAAATAACAGGATGAGGGAGAGAAAGCAGAGTAATGGTGGAACGTAGAGAGGAGCTTTAATGAAGGCCTATTATACACACTATGCATGTGTTGATAATATTGTATATATTATTATAGGGACTATCGTAGCCACTATAATTAAAAAGTAAGGTGATTTTAGCGTAGATATGATGTGATGTCCCTCACAATAAAACATAAAAGCAGCAGTAACTCCCGTGGACTGGATACCTTCCTGGAATATACCATTACAAATACATACAACTGATGAATGCACAACATGTATTTGGGGGGGTGGGAGTACCGAAAAATAACGGTTGTAGGTATCTCAATATTCCACCATCTTAATCTCACCGAAAGGGGGCAGATCTTTGACTGGCACTTTCTTTCGGGACGGGTAAAGGGCCACAGCCGGGACCTGGAGGACCTGGCTTCCTTTGGCCAACTGGCCCCTCTGCTGGCTGGCCGCTCTGGACACGACTGGGGAGGTGTCTGGTCGTTTCCCACCGGCGTTCTTGGGCACTGAGTAGAGCGAGAAAGATCATTTTTATTCACGGCCAAGGAGTCTTGTTACTCGGGTGGTCCCGCCCAGTGGGTGCACTAACTCACATGTGCTGATGGAGGGTTCGCACTGCATGGAGAGCGTCTGCAGACTCTCCTCGTTGGTTTCCAGGCTGAGGTTGGACAGGTACTGCTTGACCTTCCGGGCCATCTGGGCGTCCTCGTAGAGCTTCTTGGCGTTCAGGAAGGAGCTGCGTCGCACGCGCTTCTTGTGGCCGCCCGTCTGCGTGACGTCGAGCACCGCCGCGTTGGCGCTGCCCTGGCTCAGGGACCTGGAGGACCACGGGGAGGAAGGCAGGAAGGCATGCATACATGCAGACGAAGACGCACACAAACACATGGAAGGAACAGAGAAGAGAACTCGTTAGCGTCCAGCTTAAGGGAGGAAATGCACAGGTTGAACTACGGGGCTACACAGGGAGCCTGGTGTTAAAACTTGGGACATGCAGAGAGCAGCTCGAGGGATTCCTCTCATCTCCAAAACATTCCAGTCATTCCAGACAGCGGAGGAGGAGGAGGGGGTGGGAGGGTGATGGATGATGGCTGTAGTTAAACAGGCGAGTACAAAAAAAGAAAAAGGGGGTTGTAACAGTGTAGGCCGGTCATAGTTTACATTTCTGTGGCTCGTAGTGGCACATGGTCTCGGTCAGTCCACAAAACGACGTCGGCCAATGAGAAGTCGTGTTGGTTTGTAACCAGTGAGACATTCAAGTTCCCAGTATGAATGGTTGAAAAAGGTTTTTGCTTCTGAGAAACCATCAAAATATACTATTTGTGTTACGTACGTATCGATACTCATTACGGTCAAAGAAAAAAAAAAAAGGTTCATGTAAGTATTACGTTTGTAGGTTGTAATTATAACTTCGCACCTCGTATTCCCCGAGATCAAGATCTCATAATTACGAGATACGGATCTTGTAATTACAACGTGGCTTTTGTCATAATTACGACACGCTAGTCATAATTATGAGATGCTGAATTTCTCACTACCACAAAACTTACTTAAGCTTCCATATGTTCTCCATTGAATGCTTTATTCACAAAGATCTCCCATCTGACCACAGGAATGTAAACCATGAGCAAAATATATATATATGCAATATGTCCAGAATATTTGGCTGTTTGGAGGTTTGATATACAGATAAAACTGAAGCTGCATGCATATTGTTAGCTAAAACATGTCAAGAATGGTCACATCAGCAACAATATGGATTTGTTGTATGTTTTAAGCACATTTTATCATGTTTCATGTTCCAGTGTGAGCGAATGTGAGCATAAGTGACCTTTGTTTCATTCACTGTGGTGAGGGTCAGGCGAGTGTTAGTGGGAGGGATTCAACTCAAGCTGGTTAATGGAACCGAGGTTTCAGAAAAGAAGAAAAGAAGCAAAAAAAAGAGGCCGTGGTGCAGGGAGGGGCAAAAGGTTGGAGGGTCACCACCGGACTTACCCTAAACTTCTCCATTTCTTCTTCCTAGAGGGCGGGTGCCATGAACAGAGAAGCACGGAAGGGCAAAGGGTGGATGAGTAGAGGGAGAAAGAGACAAAGCTTAGGACAGGAAAGATCACCAAGATCACCAAAAAAAGAGAAGCAAATTTCACCCACGTGGAAGTCAGAGAGGAAATCAAATGGGAAACACCACTAAGACGCGACATCATTAGACAAAGACACACTTTCACAGGAGCGCTGTGCACAATCTTATGCCAACAATGTGTGTACGGAGGGGGGGGAGGGACATTTGCCAGATGAAACGGTTGCCAGAGAGAACAGCTGCTTGAAAGAAAAGCGTGATGCGGAAATCTTCACAGGATCTATGTGAACCGGCTGACCCGGGACCGACTGGTCCCACAGAGAAGAAGGGTCCCTTTTATTTTGAAATCTGCCGGGGGTTTGGTTTTGTGTTTTTTTTTTTTGGAGACCCGTCTTACCGGGTCCGGAACATGAGGGCCGGGTCCATGTTGACGGAGGCCATGCGACCCACGTGGCGAATTTCTTTGGCGATCATCCTCAGCTTCTCAAAGTTCACCAGGCCATCCACTTTAGAGTCGTTGCCTGAGAAATAAGGGGAGGAGGAGGAAAGGGAACAGAAATGAATCGTGCATTACACAACTGAGGAAAAAATACAACTGCAAAAAATACAACTACAAAAAATACAACTAGATACTGCTCTGCCAAGACACAACTACGAATGTGCTTCAAATGAAGTGAGGACCACAATCTGACATGTATGTTTGTTATACACATTATTATAGCAAAGATTTAAGGAAACTGCATTCAAAGTTTGCAGTCAGCGAACAACAATGGAAGAAATGTATAATAACGACTAAGCTAGCTGGTGATAGCATTAGCTAAATCTACATTTACCTACTTTTCCCAACCCTAAAATCACCTTTAAGTCACGTATATTACATTATAGATACATGTATTATACCTATACTATTAGTTGAAATTGTCAGGAAAGGTAAGAGCATATTTTTAAAAAAGTGCAGTATCTAAATTTTTTAGACATTATGTAGAATCAACGCCATTGAGTTCTGGGTCCAATAACATCCATAAATTACTGACATAAAAGGGCACAACATGTCAATATTAAAACGTAGCTTTGTGCTACACAGTCTGGCTGACTAGCCTAAACACTTCAGGGCAGTATAGCTATAACTTAGACCGTATTAGACCTCTAATATGGTCGTATTAGAGGTTGTGTTTGTATCATCCTCTACCTTCGTGGAGGAAGGTGAGGTCCTTCTTGATGACGGGGAACAGGGGGATGATCGGTGGCTGGAGGTTCTGATTGTTGAGGACATTCCTGTACTTGGCCATGTTTCTGGAGGGGTCAAACAGGTCCTGCAGGTCCCCGAACAGCTTCTCGTACTTGCTGGGCAGCTTCTCCCACGTGCCCCTCAGTCTGGAGACTGGAGCCAGGTTCAGACCACTGTGAGACGGGAGCAGACGTATTAAAACATGAGCGTGCAATGCATGCTTTCTAACACAATGGCACAACCCCCTCACCTGATGATGGCGAACATGGAGTTGAAGTTCTTGCACTCGCGGCAGTGCAGGGCGATCTTGATGAAGTGCTTGACGTTCTTCATGCGTTTGATCTGGTTGGGCTCCCGCGTCACCTCCGTGGCCACCCAGAAGGTCTCGTGGTTGATGGCCTCCTCGAAGCGCTTCAGGCTGAAGGAGCCCGTCTTGGAGCGCAGCTTGAAGAGGTCGTCGATGTACTCGGTGGGCTCGATGGCACAGAACAGCTCAAAGGCCCGCATGGAGAGCTGCGTGGCCACCTCCACCGTGCTGAGCTGCAGCAGGCAGATCTGGCCCTCGCGCAGGAGGTCCTGAGCGTCGTCGTCGGAGCACAACGTCTCGGTCTCCATGTTGCTCTTCAGGTAGTACCTGGGGAGAGGAGAGTGTGTTTGCATCACTGAAATTAAACAGAAATTACGCTGGTTTCATCTTTTCTTGAAGGATTATTTACTTATGTTCTCTATTTGATAGTCTAAATCAAATAAATGTGTTTTCTTTTTGTTAGCCAGACAAAATATGGGTTTGAGGTCAGTCGATAAACACAAATAACTTTTAAATGCAGCTTTATTTAACCATGATTGAAATAAAAGCTGTTGTATAAGAGTCCTGGCCGAACTGGCAGCACAAAAACAACATTTTAAGGAATAAATAAAGGTGGCATCCAATTCAGGATGTAATTACCTGCCACTCAGCTGGATCCTGTCGGCTAGCTTTGACAGCTGGTCCGGCAGCCGCCTCTGCTTGATGACGCCCTCCGGTGTGACGGACACCTCACACAGCGAATAAGCCTCCGGCGCCGCCGTCAGGGCGAACTCCCGGATCGCCTGGGCCACCACCTCCTTCGCCGTCGTGTCCTTCCCGATCATGATGTACCGGGACTGCTGGTCGGCCTTGAAGACTCGTAATACCTGGTCCGACATATCTGGGGATGAAGAGAGCACACAGTGAGGCTGCAAGCTTATTTATCGGCATCGTTCTTTTTTTTTTTGTTGCCATTTTTTAAAGATTTATGAAGAACCACCTCCGTCAGAGCATGTTTTTGTTGTCACCCCCCAAAGTTAATTTCCCATCATTCATTAGTTTGATCAGAAACACCACCTCACCGATCATATGACCCTCCATTTAAAAAATAAATGAATAAATAAAAGAAAATCAATACCCTCAGTGTGCCCTCAGAAAATGTAACGGTCAGCAGTCAGTGCAAATGCTGTTAGCTTAACTTAATTAGAGTTTCACAAGCGTGAATGCAGATTAACTGAGTTTGTGTTATGTGAACAAACAACTGCAGCATCTGTTTAATGTCCCACATCGAGGCCACAAAGACGTGACTGTGCAGGATCACATGAACGAGAAGATACTCACTCGGTGGAGCCGGGACTGGAAACACAAACAACATGTGATGGACAGAGTTAGTGGAGGTGGAGGACGTATGGATATCATTGGATAATTCATTTTATCAGACCAATAGTTTTTATCCCATTGTGGCCAGTGAGCTTAACTCTCCCCAAGAAACAGGCATTTGGTTATTTCATCTTCAAACAGAGTCTCAATTAATTAATGTTTGATTTAAATTGTCAATTGTTGTTTACTAGGTCAAAGTCTATAAAATAATTAAACTTTTATGAGCTGCGGTTAAATGACAAGCGGGGAAAACTCCACCTGCTGATGATCCAATGTTCATGATCAAAAGCTGATAAACAGAATCTGAGAGGATTGTTTGGTCAACCGATTTAATTTAGTTCAATAAATTAATTAATTTAAAGAAAATTTACCATATCACAAAAACAAAAAACATATATTATGATTTAAGATTATTTAAGTATGTGGGGAATGTGGGGGGGAATGAAAAATGACACGTGCAATGTATAACTGTGCTTTTGAGAATAAAGATTATTTAAGTATCCATATTAGCTTCTGAAATAATTATTAATCCATCACATCTTTCTCTATATTTAAATATTGTAGGAAAAGCCCATTGACGCCCATTAAGACAGTTTTAACTGCTGCTAATGCAAACTGGCCGTTAAAAAAAAGACATTATATTGATATTTTAAATAAAAGAATAATTATTGTCCGATTTTATCTGTCAAAAAGAGTACATAATAATGACTTGTGCACCCATGCACACGCACCAGGCTGGTTGTTGAAGTCCAGGATGCGGTGGTGGGACTGCAGGAGGTCGGGGTTGGACGACGACAGGTTCCCGCTGACGGGCAGCGCCGGTGCGATCTGTTTGGACTGCTTCATGCCCACGATGCTGTCGTCCTGCGATTGGCCCACGCAAACGTCACTATGGAAACAGGAGGGGGGAGCATGGGAGGGGTGAGACGGCAGTTCTGTCAACACGAGGCAGGGGGCGATGTTTGGAGTCAGGATATTATTAGGAGTTGGAGGATGTGGACGCCTCTGGCCTTAGATGTGTATATTCTGCAAGGAATAAACCCACCTAATATGGGGTGATTGGATATTCACAAAAACATAATCAGTTATGGGCTGAAATGGGACTATTACCTGCAATTTCTGGTGCAATATCTTGTATATTCAATATTCTTCTGTATATTCAATATTTTTCTTTACGGTTTTTATTTTATTATGTTTATTACTGTTTATTTATATTGCTTAATTTTTTTATCTTTTACTTACTGTGAGCAATGCTGCTGTAATCCTGTAATTTCCCCACTGCGGGACTAATAAAGGATTATCTTATTTTATCTTAATTTTATATTGAAATTAAGTTAAAAGTATGCACTTTCCTCATGAACTTTTATTCAAGGTTTCCCTGCAGTATTACGTAAAAAGTCTGGCGTCAGTGAGTTACACTGATGAGATGCATCGAGATCTGATTCAGCTCAGCAGGTGATTGATTGATCGATCGCGGCATACGCTCGTTTGGCATAAATCAGGGTCGCGGAGACACGGGGGAAAAACAAAACTTTCGGAGTTTCTAACGATTTGGGAAAACAAAACGGCCCAATCAGTCTCAATCAGACGAGGACGTGCGGATGGCTGGTTCCTCTCTGCAGCGCCAGATTAATCAAAACCCGTTCCAGGAGAACCGTGAACTGCACTTGACTCATTTGTCATCACATTTCTCTCCCTCTCCTGCTTTTAGCATCCTTTTGATATAAAAACATCAGAGCCGCTACACGCCGGTGAATAAGCAGCTGTGTGCAGTTTACTGGCACATAAAACATAATAATGAGCTACTAAAATGTGAAAACCTCAAACATTTACCTCAGAGACATCTAGAAAACGGCTAACCTCGCACAGCCTTACGATAAGTGACATCCCACATGTTACTAGCTCTCATTACTTGTAGGGTTTGGGCGGCAGGATGCTGGTGAGCGTCTTGTCGAAGATCTTCTTCAGCTTGTTGCGGCCTCCCACCGAGTTGCTCTTGGCTTTCTTGCTGACCTTCTCCAGGCCCATCACCTGCTCCACGTCCACCGCCAGGTCGGGGATGGAGTAGCGGCTGGCCTTCTTGATGTCGCCGATCTTCGGGAGGTGCGGCGCGCCGTTCTTCCTGTCGTGCTCCTCCTCGCCGTCGGCATCGTGGTCGTGCTCCGGCCTGGTTAGCAGCTCTTTAAATACTGGAAAAGGGAGGGAGGGAGTATTAGTCTGGCTATAACTGATTTAACCAGTTTCTTTTGTTTTTTGGTGTATTTTAACAAAGAAATGTCTACTTGAGACCCGGTTACATGTATGTGGCAGTTGTCAATCAAAGAGCTAATGCTCTATTTATGTATGTATCTAAATCATCCATGAATTGCAAAGAAAATATAGAAACATTCTGACCCGGTTGGCCTCATAAATATGATGCAACTTTACCTAAAAGGTTTGTTTTCACAGTTATGGACAAGTGGGTGTTGTTCTTCAGAATCTCGTTGGCTTTGATGAGCTGGACGTTCTCGAAGTTCTGCCCATTGACCTCCAAGATCTGCCGAAAGAAGACAAAATAAATACATCAGGTGGATTTATTACCCAACAGTCCATAATACAGAGCTCGTGTACTTACTCGTGTAAGTTATGCATGTGGATTAAGAGTGAAATTGCAGCACCGGTGAGCAGAAAAACCTCGTACTAATGTAAATGTCACAGTTCTCTGAACTACATATTTTACCCAACGAGCAAAGGTGCAATCATCCGCCGTGTTACACGTCGTGACATTCGGTCCGACGCATCGTTTTTTGACACTAACGCGGCCCGTGTCGCGCTCAACTCGTCTGAACAGCTTGACCTCTGCTTCTGGGCCGGATATTTGCATTTTAACGCAATCTGCTCAACGACCTTTGCCGCTTCCTCCTTAGCGGAAGAGGAAGTCATCCTTGACTGCAGCCCAAATGTCTGCTTTGGGACGAGCGACCGCTAATGGCTTGATGACAAAACGGATGAAGCTCTGAAGCGATAGCTCCTGAGTGATCGCAGGTCATAACTGGAGCCGGTAAAGACATTTTGAAGGTGTGAGCTGGGGGGTATGGGAGAGCGAATGCTTTTCCAAGGACGCCAGCTTCTCCGCTTCCTTTTTTTTTTTTTCGGGAAACAGCTGCAGGGGATGTGTTGGAGTCAAGGAGGGCTTAACTGGCATCCAGACTCTCAAGATGGTTTCAGGGATTAAGGGACTTTGCTTAAAACCCGGAGGACTGCCGAGTGTGAAAACAGTTGAGAAGGTTGAGAAAGCCAAAACAGCTACTGGTAAGTTCAAGTTGAGGCTTAACCTTTTTTTTTTTTTTTTTTTTACTTTAATGCTAGTTAGAGCAAAATGTAAAAAAACATTTAACAAAAAAAGATCAATTCATGTGCTGGTCTGTGTGACAGGAGGGATTTTTTACTCACGGTTGTAGCCTGCAGGAAAACAACAAACTTGTATAACTTGAAAACTATGTGAAGCTGACTTCACAGTTCCCCCTCCCTCTAGTTCAGGATGGAAACCCCAAGATTTTAACCCTTTCCTCCCAGTGGAAGCCATGTCTGACAAAAGGAAAAAAAACGAAGTCATCTCACCTGATCGCCGCGCTTAAGGCCGACTTCTGCTGCCTTGCTCCCGGGCTCCACGGCGTCCAGGAAGATGCGGAAACCTTTCTCCTGGCCTCCGAGGAGGCTGAAGGCCAGCGGGGAGTCCCTGGACGGCTTGGTCAGCGTCACCAGCCGCGGCTTGGCTTTAGCAGCACACGCTATGTTTAACAGTCTGAGGTGCCCACACATTTTCTGAAAAAAAAGAAAAAGAGAAACATACAACACAGATGTGAGGAAAGCAATCATTTAAAAAAAAAAAATGAGATTAACCCTTTGTGCCAGTTGTTCCACTTACTTCTCTCTCCAGATTGTTTTCAAACTCTTCCAGAAAGTGAGTCATGGCAGCGTCGCCTTCAAAGTCGTTGAAGTGATTGTTTACCCACAGCAAGACTACCCGTGTAACCTGCAGCAGTCACATGATCAGCAGGGGTCAACACACAGTGTACTGCTCGACTGGTATTCATGGGTTAATAGGAAACCTCTGCTTGTGTGTGTGTGTGTGTGTGTGTGTGTGTGTGTGTGTGTGTGTGTGTGTGTGTGTGTGTGTGTGTAACCTCCACCTGTACCTTGTCCCTGAGACTGGGGTCGTGGAACCACTCCAGGAGCTTCTTGCCCACGACCATGGGGCTGGAGAGGAAGGTCCTGTAGGTCAACAGGAAGTCCTCGATGTAGGTGGGGTCCACCACTGAGTGCTCCTCCACCAGGTGCATGGTGAGACGCTCCGGTGTGCCCTGAGGGTTAATGTCAAGGCGTTATTTAAAAAAAAAAAAAAATAAGTAGCGGGGATTTTTTATTTTATTTTGGAGTTTTCTGAACATTTTTGGAGTTGACTTGTCACCTTGATGACGATGTGTCCTTTCCTGGTGCCGGTGCGGTCCAGCTCGCGGTGTTCCTTCACCATAACGATCTCCCCTTCCTCCTCCACCTTCTGCATGTTCTTCTCCACCTGGTTGAGGATGCAGCAGTAGTCCTGCTGGGCTATGCAAACAAACTGGACGAGACGGGTCAAAGCAGGAGTTAGAGACGGGTTACAGACATTTTGACACGTATATTATGTTATTTATGATATATTTATCCTACGTGCTAAACCTCTGTTCTCACATTCTGGTCTGAGCTCGGCTCGTGATGATTAAAGCACTCAAAACATTTCGGTGTCTTCACTGTTTCGTACTTTATTCCCATTAAACACATGATGCTTTTAATGGGATTTTGCTGGCCTATTCTCTTTCACAATGTCCGTTTCTCACATTTAATTGGACACTATCGCCCAAAGCAGCTCCCCGGCTGCTGCCTGCATGCAGTGGGTCACAGTAGGATTCAATACAATAGAATATTAAGGTCCGTGTCCTGCTTTGCACCCTGCGGTGCAGATTAAGTGGACCCGCTGACCTCCGGTACCCAGGATGCCGCGCAGGAACATTTACGGCCAAGATCGTACCTGGCAGTCGTCCACCTTCGTCTTCATCACGCCCTTCATGTATTCCTTCTCCATGGTTGGCGACACCCCAAAACTGTTCCCCATGCACAGGATCTCTGTCCGGCCCTCGGGGTACGTCACCTCCACCGAACCGTTCAGGATCACGGACCACGAGTCCAGCTGGAGAACGGGAATATTCACATCAGTAAGATGTTGTCAGAAAAGAGGACAAAAACAAAAAGAAACAAATGTGTGTGACGAAAGAAACGCAACAATAAAAAATCTGACTGAGTTCAGTCTTGTGATATTCCCAACAGCTGGTGTCCCTTAATGAGTCAAAGTTATTTATCAAAAAGAACAAACTACAAGGGGACTGCTGCACTAACAGATGGGCTTTCACTCTCCTCAGAGGGAAACAGCAACAGTGCTGATTATTGGAGCTGCAAAGCAAAACAAAAGCAGAGGACGCAAAACAGTCAAAGTACTGTTGCAAGTCATGCACGCTCGATGCAAATAGAGAAATATCTTATTTTGAATGCTTTTGAGGAAATTCAATAAAAAATAAAGGACGTCTTAAAAAATCTCTGAAAAGCAGAGATTCAGATCTTTTACGCTGACAGCAGCAATATGCTGAGTGGACATTTACTAAAGCGACCAGGCCTCCAAAGCGAGGTCTGCTCTCTATTATTTAAGTGCATCATAGAAGAAAACAAATGTCTTCATTGAAACCAGAGAGAGAGAGAGCGAGCGAGTACAAGTGTCGCTGTCTCTAGTTGCCTCAGGGATCTTAGATAAGGCCCGACAATACAGGTCGCCCGCCATTCAGATTTAATAGTGCGGGAAAAAAAAACATTAAATGGAAGACGAAAGCGGCGTCGGTGTGAAGGGGGGGCGAGACCACGGTTCAATTCCCCCGGGAGACGAGACACCCACCTCCTCTCCGTCGTTGAGAACGATGGTGCCGGCGCGTTCCACCACAGCGAAGACCATGACGGCGCAGAGCTCCCTCCTCACCGACATGGTCATGTTGGCGAAGGCCGGCAGTTGATGCATGAACTCCAGTAATTGCTCTGCGAAAGAGAGAGAGAGAGAGTGGAGGATGAGAAAGGAGGAGGAAGAGGAGGATGGCAGCGCTCTTGGTAACGCCTGGAGCCTCCAAACTGGATCATCAACACAGTGAGTGGCCGACAGAGGAATCATTATCTGGACAACACGAGGCCAAATATCAATTCTGTCGATATGAAGCTTCGAGGCGAGCCAAGAATAATTGCTGACGCTTCACTCTGTGACCTCCGACGGCCGCTGAACCACATTCAAGTTTAAAAACAGGTCAGCTCAACCAACGATTACCAATACACATTCACACAAACGCACTTTGTGACTCATCGAGAGGCGGCTAACTGTTCAAATAGGTCGATAGATGTTACAGATAAATCTGGATATTGCTCAAATACTTCTTCTGTCTATAGAATCAGAAGTAAATGAGCAAATTACTTGTTTTATTCGACTGACAAACACAAATATATTCAGTTTGCGGCAAATCTCCACCTCCTGGAAGCTGGAACTATCAGACGTTTGACCATTTCTGCTGACCAACACAATGAATCCATTATTAAAACACCCGTAACTCAGGATAATCCACAGATCTCACGGTGGCAGCACTTCTTCAGTATATATGAAGTCTGTTCTGCTTGTTTCTTAAAAGACAAGCTGCTGTTCCTTTTTATTTATTTATTTCAGAGCAGGATTAGTTTTTTTAAATTGTTTTGAACCAGGAAACGACTGCATGTGCAGTAAGTAAGAAAACATGTTAATTTAATATTGGGTGTATTTGGGTGTGTCAGAACATGCATTATATTTATATATTTATATAATCCAGGGCGCGAGACATTCTGCAGCACCCTTCGCTGAGGTCCAAAGCGGGAAAATATCTCTCTCTCTCTCTCTCTCTCTCTCTCTCTCTCTCTCTCTCTCTCTCTCTCTCTCTCTCTCTCTCTCTCCTCTCTCTCTCTCTCTCTCTCTCTCTCTCTCTCTCTCTTCTCTCTCTCTCTCTCTCTCTCTCTCTCTCTCTCTCTCTCTCTCTCTCTCTCTCTCTCTCTCTTCTCTCTCTCTCTCTCTCTCTCTCTCTCTCTCCTCTCTCTCTCTCTCTCTCTCTCTTCTCTCTCTCTCTCTCTCTCTCTCTCTCTCTCTCCTCTACCCACCCTCTCCCTCTCTACCAACCCCTTCTCTCTCTCTCTCTCCTCCCGGCTGGCGAGCAGCAGTCTGGCGTTCTGGCTGACCTGTGCTTGGCATGGCAACAGTGTTGTGTGTGTGTGAAGCTGCGGAAGCACTGAAAGTTTAATGTGCTGGGAGAGGTGAGGCGAGAGGATGTGCCGAGTGACTCTAGAAAAGCCTGCCGGCAGAGGGAGGGTGCACCGCGGGCGGGGGGAGGAATCGGCGAGGGAGGGGAAGGGCGGGAGGATGGTTGGCAGTCTCCACATCCAGTGCATCGTCCACATCTGTAGCTTAGCTCTGAGAGTGTGTACTCGCTTTTCAACATGCCTATCATTAGCACTGGAGAGTCGAGTCGTAGCTTTAAGGGAGATGATACGGCGAGCCTGTTGTGAGGCTCTGAGAATGACTTGAAAGCCTGCATTCCCTGTGACCGATTTAGTTTAGAAAGGAGGGTGTGGCTTTCATACCGCACTGAATTCATCTTGAATTGGGACAAGGAGTACCATCCCAGTAGGGAACAACACCGCCTGTGCTTTTTATGGATATCTTTGAACACACGCCCTTCTCCAAACTCGCAGGCTTGCACAAAAAAAAGGATTGGATATTTAAAAAAATATGCCATCGGTGCTATTCATAAGCCGCACGGTGGGGGGGGCTCACCTATGTCATCGTCGGTTCGGTCCATGGGGTCCTTCTCCAGGCAGTCCCGCACGATGTCCCGGCTCATGAGGGGGTCGGACGCTCGCTCGATGTCCTCTTCATCGTCATCCTCCTCGGAGTCCACGGCGGTCTCCGGCAAGCCGCTCAGGTCCATGTCGCCCGGTTCGTTTTCTGTGGCCTGCAAAGAGAGAACAGATGAAGACAGGAGTCAGTCACCGGCGGTTAGAGCTCAACAAGGCGGCGGCAGCGGGGGGTGGAGGGAGGAAAGATTTGGGTTTCTTCATCCAACACCAGAACTACGGTAGAAAACGGGAAAGTTTAGACGTCCATCTGGAGCCACGTCTTCGAGAGAGACGCTGGACCCCCGAACCTGAATGCTCAATACAAACAACGCTTTAGATCGTCAGCTAGATGCCTGAAAAGCAGATAAAACGAATGGCAGCTGCTGATCAAGCCAGCCAGGATAAAGAATCAGCATAATAAGGACACACACACACACACACACACACACACACACACAGACAGACACACACTGCTGAAAGACTTTTACAATACAAACATCAGCTGCGACACACAAGCTTCTGTAAAACCGCAGATTTGACCCATTTAATGAAATGGATTAGAGGTATTCGGTATCGTACGAGTGAGACAGGCGTCGACAACGCGGCCGTGCACAGTAACCGGTAATTAACTCCCAACTTCTCCCCTCGCCTTCAGCAAACTCCGCCGCCTGCCTCGAAGCCAGATCCTGTTCTTTGAAAGCGCGAAATGAAATATGCGAGGGGGATGAGGGGGGAAAATTAAGCGAGATGGGGAGCGAAAAGTAATGCAATTACTTGTGCGGCAGCGATACGAACAGAGCTCCTCTGGCATCATCAAAAGGAAGCGTTTCTACACATGACAGAAGGGCCGAATCGCCGGGTTCACGCAACGTGAAACCAAAGCGGTGTGGAGAGCGGAAGAAAGAAAGAAAGGACTCCGAAGCATCACAGTGTGAAAAACACGCCCGCCTCACCTCCAGCTGGTGCTCGGCCTCGAGCCTCTTAAGGGAAAGAGAAGAAAAGGTTGCCTTAGCGAACTGTCCACAGAATCCCAGAGCCAGACGCATCTTCACCTCCCAGACGGTCGGTCAGTTTAATGTTTCAGCTCCCGAGGCCCGGGTCCTGTGTCGTTCCCCCTCAAAACGCCATGTGCAAAAAAAAAAAGGGGGGCTCATTCATGATTCATGCCAGTGTCTGAGTGGCCATTTGGGCGTCACCCGGCATGGTGGGCGGGGCCGGTGATCCGGTTGTACAAGTGAGGCCTTCACAGGCAGAACAAGCGGTGCAGTATATCTTCTGTCACAACACAATGAATCAATAACACGAGCTGATGCACTAAAATAACTCTCGTGGTAAAAGTGGCTGTAAAAAAAAAAACAAGAAACAATACCGACTTCACAGAGCACAATATGGAAGGACTCTTCCAGACAGTTGCATATGCATTGCCCATTTTCTACAGATGGACAGAGGACACACTCGACAGGTTCACCGCACTGATTTAAAAAAGAAAATAATGCAGCAAACATAAATCAGCAAAAGAGAAGTGAGGATGCATATTCCTTCGTCCACGGTACAGTGAATTTATTATATTTCACACGTATGATCCAGAGAGCTGCATTTAAATACAGGTTGCCTGTGTGTGCGCGCCCTTTGTTACATCACATTACATTTAGCTGACGCTTTTATCCAAAGCGACTTACATGATATACAGTAGACCGTAGACACAGCAACGGTGAGCAATTAGGGTTAAGTGTCTTGCTCAAGGACACATTGACACGGACTAGCGGAGCCGGGGATCGAACCACCGACCCTCTGATTGAAAGACCGACTTGCTAACCACTGAGCCACAGTCGCCTTTGTTTATGTGCAATAGTTTTAATTAATGTGCCGTAAGCATTACAAGCCAGCGGGCCAGTCAGGTGTTGTTAATATTTCATCAGCGCTATTCTTGGATCAATGCTTTCAAAGTCCTTCTGAAGGACCGGTTTCATGATTTATTCAGACAGTGGCCCGTGTTGCCGGTGACGTGTGACTGATGGCGGCCATTCAAAATGCTTCTCATCAACAACATGTCTGCTCAGAAAATAACAACTTTAAATGGTAAAATATGACAGCATATTTATATTTGCACCGTCCCATGTGGTCTCAAGTGTAAAAAAACCTGCCCGACCCGACCCGATCATTCAGAAACCACCACCGGTGAAGACCACCAACAATCGCTCGTTAACCACATTACTCGTTACTCAAAGTGATCATGCATACAACAAACAGTCTGAGGAGTCAAGTCAGGTACCGGAGGACAGTAAAGTATTGATCCTATACATCATCTGTAATGCTTAGTGTGCAGAGTTATGGAGGGGGAGGGGGGGGGAGAAGCTCAAGCCTGAAGACTGGCTGATAAAAGTAAAAGAAAAACCATAGTAACCCCAAGAAGTCTTTAGATCCATCTGAGAGGTTAGGAGAAAAAATGAAATGATAAACAGTGTTTGAACTGATCGCAACCCACAGACATATTAATGCAACGAACAGAAATAAACTGCACGGCTTTGATTGATCAGAAGCTGTTGGAGTTTTTCTATTGAGATCTTTTAATCACTTGTTTGATTCAACAGTGTAAAATCCCCAAAAAATGTTCAATTCACTTCCATAAAAGACCAAAGAAACAAACACGCTTCGGCATTTTTAATCCAAAAAGGACAAAAAGAGGGAATGATTATCAGAATAGTTGCACATTCCTTTTCTAATCAATTGACTTTTTTGTTTCAGCTCCGACTTGATACTGATTGAACCGAGAGGTAAAACAAGATGTAAGTAGATCACCACCAGAGAGCTGAGCAGAGAGGTTTGACCACATGTGATTTAAAGTGTGTGTGTGTGTATATATAGCGCTTAGAGACAGAGCAGCTGATGCTACAGGTAGATTAAAAGATGTTAGAGTTCCAGCAAAGGAGGATTGAGAGCCCCGAAGAAAGAAGAAGAACCAGGACAGTGTGTGTCAGAGAGAGAGAGAGAGAGGGCGAGAGACCGAGCTAGCAGATGGCTGTGAGAGCACGATCACACACTGCGGACAGGAGAGCCTGTTCAACCTGCTGCAGCCAGCCACAGCTTGGCCACACACACACACACACACACACACACACACACACACACACACACACACACACACACACACACACACACACACACACACACACACACACACACACACACACACACACACACACACACACACACACACACACACACACACACACACACACACACACACACACACACACACACACACACACACACACACACACACACACACACACACACACACACACACACACACACACACACACACACACACACACGCGCCAAGAAGAGGTCCAAACAACACAAAGTGATTGTGACTGATGCCCCCTGAACACAGCCACAAGCCCACTTACAAACACACAAATAGGCCCACGCAGCAGGTGACGGCGTTGGCAGCCAATCGGGCGGCAGCGCTGCGTTAAGAGGATTAGTTGCAGGGTTTGGGGCCCGTCCACAGTCACGAGATTTTGTGTGTGTGTGTTCTTTTCAAGCTGGAAAATCTCGTCTTATTTACCGCTGCTGGAATATATTCAAATTCCCTTATTAAATACAATATATATATATATATATATATATATATCCGAGTGTCGTATCGTAGCATGAAAAAAAGAAGAAAAAAGTGGCTCTTAAAGCTCCTTATCGCACCAGATCGTACGTCACAGCTCCCTGGGAGTTGTGTACTCGTGCTTTGAGGTGATGAGCTGGAGAGCTGGAGTCAGGATGCAGGCGGGCCCACCTGCTCGCCTCCCGCCGAGCGGGGACGGCGTCCTCTTGGTGTCTCATGGCTGCCAAGTCTGCCAAGCGGTTACGTTCACTCCCAAATGTTCTGGTTCTGCTGTGATAAGAGCGACCCGCAAAAGCGACAAAAACGCTTATCATCATCAAAGAGACTCATTTCTTAATAGTTTGACACTTCAGGAAATGGGATTTCTTATTCCTGAGTTAGATGAGGAGATTGATACCACTCATGTCTGTACAGTGTATATAAAGCTAGCAGCTAGTTAGCTTAACTTTAGCTCAAAAACTGGAAATTACAAAATAAAATACCCTACCAGCACCACTGAAACTGACCACTAGTAACACAATGTGAAGCCTAAAAACAACAAGTTGTGATTCCAGTGTTTCAGCTAAGCTGCTGACAGTAGCTATATATGTTGAACAGACATGTGAGGTATCGATGCTCTAAACTAAGAGAGATTAAGAAAAATAAATCTGGCTGAAGAACGATGACCCAGGCTAGACCGGGTGAGGTTTAAATCTCGTGTGACCGACTTCACGACTCCGTTTCCCAAACCGCCACACCTACTGGACCATCCGTCGGGGGGTGGAGGGGGGTCTAAACTGGTCTAAACTGGGGATCCAGCGCCAAAACGGGTGGCGTCCTTACCTGATAAATGTCTGACAGGCTGCTGCTTCCAGAGTCGCTGGTGATACTACATCCTGAGTGGCTGGAGGAGACGTGGGTCACCTGTGGGTGCAAGCCGTCGGCCAGGTGAAGTCTGCTGAAGTCTGCGGGGAGCTGCACGCACACACACACGCACACACACAAACACACACACACACACACACACAACATACACACAGATGGTCAGTATCAGCCAGCTCCGCCGCCACCATTGGTCACTCAGGCTAACACTCCTGCTGGCTGCCAGCCAAGTGGGGACTCTTAGCAGCTCGCTGTCCCTCAGTCTGATTGAAGATGTCGTGCAAAGACTTCCTGTACTTGGATGTCGCTGCATTGTCTTCCTCATCCTCTTCCTCGCATTTGTTTCCTGTTTTAGCATTTCAAAGTGGACGTGCACGAGTCATTGCGATGAAATGAAACATTGTATTTCTTTTTTGTTTGGGTTTGTGATTTACAAACTAAACTACAAAAGAGCATTTTAATTGGAATGTAGCATTAAACTCTCTATTTGTGAATACTACCCGGATTATCTTTGTCTTTACTCCACGACTGTGATTATGCAACGTTAACGGAACAAAACATATTAATTAGTCCCATTGCCAGAGCTCAACTTTACACAGTGCATTATCAAAGCAAAGAGTACAAAGGAAAAAAAGGGAAGATGTTAATTAAATCACCCGCTTCCACAGAATCAGTCAGAAGCGTTTATCGAGTTTAACACTCGATAGTGGAGGAGCGATTTAAAAAAAAAAAGGATGCTCGTCCTCCATCAGTGGGTCAGTTCAAGAGCTGACTGACGCTCTGAACAGGTCTCATGAACCTCGTGAACTTCTTTTTTTTAATTATTAGCAGAGTTCACCGATAAGAAGCGCTGCCTACATCAAGGAAACACGCTAATTAAAGCCTGCAACACGCTCATAACCTCAATAAACACCAGGCAGTCATGGGGGGGGGGGGGAGAACCCCTCTGAGTTATTCATAGTGTATAAAGTAACAGAAAGACGCACTGTAATTAATTATATTGTAAATGAGCCAACCCACTGCTCCGTGGAGAGGACTGATGGTTTAGGACGCAGATCATTAAAACTAGAACGGTTAGCGGCCGTGTTCGTATCTGAAGAACACGCTGCATGCATGTAGATATTAGAGCTGTTAGAGATATTAGAGCTGAAAACAACACTTTCCAAGCAAAGAGGCGAGGCGGCAGATTATTAAATATGAGTATTGAACACATATTTCACTGTCTTCTATCGTTATACATTTCATATTTTGGGGATTTGGCCTTGCAGGCTATGGATCTCTGGTGGGCCCAGTGCCCAACAGGCATAAGTTTGCTTATGTAAATTATGTAATCTTTTTGGATCTTGGATCCATGGCATTTTCCCCTATTTTTTCACATTTTGTGAAAAAAAACAATCAATAAACTGAGAAAACTATCGGTGCACTGATCAATAAGTATACAACTGTACAGTATATTCTCATGAATTCATCAGCAATCTTTTACTGCCTCACTGGGTACAGCAAATCTCTTTACATATCCATCTCTCAAGTCCTTTGCATATTAACACGACGTTGATTTATAATCCTGTAAATATATTATTCTGAATGTGCACAATATATATAAATATAGTGTTTCCGAATGAAACCCATCAAATCTGACTAGAAAGCCACGGGGGTGAAATATGAATGTACTCAAACTGCGGGAACTGGTTCATGGAGTCTATAGACGTGAATATTTTATGGCCCAATGTTTTATTTACCAACATATATCTGATACTCAGCAGGGAGACCGCTCTGAGCCGCTTTAAACTCCACTTCTGGCTGCGGCGGATCATCAATATTCAGTTTTTTTACACCTAAAATTAAAATATGGCCCGATATAAACTGGGTTGCTTCCTTCATCATGTGACATCGGAGCTGGAGCCAAACATCTACAGAGAGGGAGTTTAACTGTGTTTTCACAAGCTGTAGGATTTCAGACGTGGATAGAAAACAAGATTTTACATTTTAATTTATGCTTTTTAAACATAACAACTTTAAAGGCCAGACTTTGGATATCATAGAAAACTAAAAAACCGAACTTCGCTCCAGTGAATCCTGATTGTGGGTGTGACTCTGGACAGACACTAGCCAGGCTTTTAGCTCTCCTCCTCTGATGTGTAAAAAGGTAAAGCGGCCTCCGAGGAACAGCCCGGGTGTCGTCTGTCTGAATCCGCCTCGGATCGTTTTTGGACACTACGAGGTCCTGACAAAGGGGAATGCGCTGGACAGGAAATGCGTATCGGGAGGTTCATGTGCAAGTAAATGGGTTTGGAGCCGGCATCTGATCTTGAACGTACTCGGGGAAAGAAAGAAGAAGAAGAAGCCACAGCTTCTGAAGCACTCACCGGTTAATTAGTTTTGGAAATGGGAGGAAAAGTGGAATATTGGAAACTAGTTTTGACTAAAGGACTCCTCAATATTCATGATCTGCTCTTCGAGAGCTCGGAGGTGTCGCGCCACTGAATTGGTTTGGGAGGAGGGCGTGGCAACCTTTCTGTAGGGGGGGAAAATGAGAAAAACAAGTCGTATCCATCCACAAGGCGTCCTTTATGAGTCATGTGACGAGCGACCGAGAGCCAGACAGTGCAGCTCCTGTGGCACTGAGGTGTAATTTGACTACACTGTGTCAGAGATTGCCATCACGTTTAATTATCTGGCTGGCTGCACTAACCAAAGTGGTCGACCGGAGGGCCGAGTCAGGCACAACCTCCACCCCCCCCCCCCCCCCAACCCCAGGCTAATACTTCCCATCCCCTCATCTGGTCGACTTCACTCCCGACGCCTCCAGCTGACTTCCACATTGTTATTATTGCCGTTTGGGCGTTATTGTGCCGCGTGATGAATCTCTTTGTCCGTCTGGCGCTGCAGCGATTGAAGCCTCATCGCATTTCCTCCCGATGACTTTTTTTTCTGGAGCAAAACAGATTATGGAGCGGAAATATCATATCTCTGATGTAATACAACCTCCAGAAGAGGAGTTGCATTGGGAGCTATACGACCGTGACCGTTTATATCTATTACCTGACATCTGTGTGTTTGAGGTTTCTATTTTTTGGGGGGTTCGGTGACAACTACAAAAATATAGAATATGATCAACGTATTAATAAGAATATCACAGAATATCCTTTAAATAAAATAAGGAATATTGCAGATAACACAACTGTCCATTGGGAATCAAATAAAAACCTCAATGTCAGTTAAATTCCTAAATTATTAACAGTTTTGTTGCACATTCAATGAATGGAAGTGCACCCATGGAAAATTAATTCTATATTCTCATTATTGAGAGTACAGCACCGGCCATGTGGAGTTTGTCAATATACGGCCTTGCAACCAGCTGCTGGAGTGGATTATATGTCAATAATAGTATCCCCACTGGTTTCCACAACCAGCTACAAAAAGGTCCCACCCCCCTCCCAACAAACCCCCATAAAGCTGCAAGCCCCGCCCCCTTACCCCCAGGAAAGAGGGAGAGATAAAGGGAAGGCAGTACAGCGGGATAAAGGGAGCGGATAATAAACACTTAATCCTTTCTCTGCACTCATTTAGGTCATCTGTCCGTCGACCAATAAGCCCGCCTCCACTTGGTCTATAAGCATGTGTTCCATTGACCTCTCCGGCCCGATGGCATGCGAGAGGTTGAGGCCGAGATGGATGCCGGCACAGCGATGCCGGCACACGTCCCTCATTACGCTTTTTCCCCAATCAATCAGTGGCACGGCGGACAGCGATACATGTTCGGGGCGCCGTTAACCCCGATCAATCTGCACGGACACGCTACTGTTTGAAGTCATTAGTGATCAACCGCAGCAGGAAATTGTGATTATTCTCCTACCTTTAAAAATCAACCTCTCTGCGCTCCTTTTACTCCTTATTCAGCTCTCTCTCTTTCGCAGGAACAAGTGAAGTGAGCCCTGCGAGACCGCGAGCCGAAAATACGTACAATCAGCTGTCACAGGAGGATTAAGCGGCGCTTTAATGCTCGGGCCACAACACTCAGCTCTGCCTACATGTGAGCAGATGTGTGCGCTTCTTAAATTACACTGTAGACCTAATGACCTAGATTGCCGGGTGGAAGCCCTGAGTGGAAGCGCTGGCCAGCTCTCAATCTCTTTAGCGCCTTCGTGTGCTGGGGGGTGAGTCCGTGCCACTGCACCAGGTGTCCAACGTTGTGGTCGGCCGAGCTCAGAGACGCAACCCTCCGCAGAAAGAAAGCATCAAGTGGTCTCAAAACACATCCTCGTGTTTTCTAAATTGAAGTTGTTGGTTTAATGAGCTTAAATTATGGAGCAAAACACAACAACGAGGACTCTTCCTTCCGACTTCAAGCAGCTGAACAAGCGCCCGAAGCCACGCTGCGCTGCTTTCCACGTTGCACATGTGGTTTTAACTTTGTCTACTTGTGTAGAAAAATGGAGGGCTGCCAATGTTTGAGGGCTAGAAGACAGCGTTGCACATCCCAGAGTTCCACCCCACGACCATGGCGGCCGCTTCTCGCTTTCCTGAGCCTCGCGGATCAAGAGATTAAAACCCCTTTCGACGGGGTGTCCGATTAAATGGGCCTGATATTCTCTCTGGGCTTTCCCCATCCCTAGTTGCAGCTCAACCAGTCTGCTGCACACATTAGGACCAGCGCTTGATGACTAGCTCCCATGAGGAATACAGTCCAGTCCACTATATTGCTGTTACAATCATCGTTGTTCCAGATGTCAATTACTGTAAACAAAAGAAGTAGACTTCTCTCCTGCCGAACGAATGTCGGCAGATGTGCAACAAATCTCCAAAACGGATGTTTGCTGACACAGTTATCATATGACTGCCAGTTTTTAACAAGGTTAACAGAATTATGGGTGACAAAATGTCAAGTGAATAAAGAAAAACATCAAGAATTAGTGTCGATCCGCGTTATTGCCCAAGCCCAGCGAGCCGGAAACATATGGGCCTGCGTCTTCATCACACAGGCGTTATATCAATGAAATGTTCAAAGATAAGGAGACAGCATTAATGGCCACGTAATCACCGCAAAAGATAAAGAACGTCCATAAAAAAACATCATGAATCAACGCGAGTCGATGTGTGCCTCGTTTGCAGTAAAGATAAAGATGGCAGCCATAAGAGTGGAAACCACGGGTCTCCGGAGGAAAGATAAGCACACGGGGAATTACACGTACAGCGAGAGCCAATGGTCGTGAACCTGCTAGGGTGATGTAATTACTGTAATAAGATCTGTTGGCTATTATTGACTCGGCCCGTGCTGGGTTTCCTGTTAAATTAATATTTACACTAGCCTCCATTTATAGGATGAGAACATAAGAAAAGAAGAAAAAAAAGTCCAACAAAAGGGGCAGGAGGAGGAGAGAAAGAGAAAAGATGACCAGTCTAGAGATCTAATGAAAGGACAAAACACTTTCTCCTCTGACTGCAGACCCTGTAGCATAACTTACACACCAAACTTATATTATTGCACTTGTGTTTATCAATGTTTTATCAAATTGCCATTTGTGTTAACAAGCATATCTGCTTGTGTTTGTTTCCTAACTCGAGGTGTGTATGCGTTCATCCGTGTTTTGCCTGTTGAAAATATTCCATCCTGCCAATAACACATTGCTGAATTAGAACAACACGCTATTTGATAGAACTTGTTATTCCTGGTTAAAAATAGAAACCCTACAATCAACACCGTAGGGATATTTTTAGTGTGTAAAGTAGCTGCTCACGGCCGAGTGCTTTTGTTAGATTCTTGGAAAACCAGTCGAATCGATGTTGAAATATCCATTTCGATGAGGGTACTGCTCAAATGGCACGGCACGTCTGGAAGCCTTGAGATTATTACAGTCATACTATATAAAATACTAGTTCATATCAAGGTATAATCAGCATCAAAATGCAATTGGGCAACAAATCACAGAGTTGTTAGAGGGTTGCCTTTGGCTACATATGGCACATCAAACACATAATAGATGTTATACAATACATTGCTCTTTTTTCTTTGCAAATAAAAAATAAGATGTTCAAATGTGCAATTTTATAGTTTGGGATGTTTTAGAAAAAGCATCCGAGACAGAGAGGGATAAGGCCTCCCTGCACAAACTATGAGGAAGCAGGATGAGATATGTCATCAACAATGACACGTCCATGACTATTAAAGGAAGATTAAGGTGATTTTTTTCTCCTCCTCTCGGCATCTGTGCCTCGCGATCCAGGAACCGTCCATCAGTGTGATTTACAGCCCTGCCTCTGTGTGTGTGTGTGTGTGTGTGTGTGTGTGTGTGTGTGTGTGTGCGTGTGTGTGTGTGTGTGTGTGGCCCCCGACGTGTGAGTGATGCCAGCGCCGCTGACAGCCGATCTATTAGTTTACCGTTCAAGAGCAGATCAGCTCAGGCCTCCTGTGTGTCTGCCGGAGCTGCCGGCTGCTTTCAGCACCACGGACAGCGCCACCAGCTGCGGCGCTAAACGGACTGGGAGGGTCGAACTAGTACTTCAGCTGGTGAGGCACCAACACACACGCACGCGCACACACACAATAACAAGTGCATTCTTGTAGTCAGTCTGGATTTAAGCAGCGCCTATAGAGGTTGAGAGGTGCAGGGTAACACACATGACATCACCACTGGGATCTATTGCTTCTTCTTCTTCCCATGCAAAAGACACCTGGCGTGATACATTTTATGGCCACATATTAAGGGGCCTAACAATCAAATAGTGTCATGTCAGTGCATCGTTAAACATAACGAGGGCAGAGACATTGGTCGTTAAATACACACACACGCGCGCTCACACATACATGTGCACCGCTGGATGTGTGTGCGCCTTAAACCAAAAAGGAAAACACACCATTACGTCCGCACAGGCATCAATAAGCAGCCTCTAATGTGTAATATTTAAATGATTATTAGCGACGCGTTGACTTGGGAGATGCATTTGTTTCCACTTGTAAAACCTCATTATTATTTTTTACAGGAACCGTCTGGGCCTTACGAGATCAATACGGTCCTTAAAATTCAGGGCGCGTGTGTCCGCGCGCGCGCGCGAGTGACAGCAAGCACATGGCGGCCGTTTCTAGTACAACACACTGACACATCGGAGGCTCGACGTGGCACCCGATCACCAGCCATTCACACCGGCGGAGGCTCGATAGAAAACCCGATGCACATCCATTACACCGGCCGGTAATCATGTCTAGTGGGTCATAAAAAAGAGAGAGAGAGAGAGAGAGAGAGAGAGAGAGAGAGAGAGAGAGAGAGAGAGAGAGAGAGAGAGAGAGAGAGAGAGAGAGAAGAAAGACGGAGAGAAGAGGCTGCAACGTCGATGGGCTACTTACCGGGGTCTTCTCTTGCTGGCTCGGGACTCCATTGCTGTCTGACGCCGCTAATGGTTTCATAATGAAAAAACGCTTCTCCGGGCTACAACATCTAACATCCCGGACCTGCCCTACATGCCACGGCACAGATCCCCCATCCCTGTGCAAGCCGCCTGCCCTCTCCCTCTCTCCCTCTCTCTCTCCCCCTCCCTCGGCTGCGCCGTCTCTCCGGAAAGGAGGCGGCGGCTTGACAGCTTTTTTTTGGGGAGTATCCGCTGACTCTCAACGCCGGCTTCTGCGTTTATTCCAGCCTCCCCGCTGCTCGCCACAGAGATAGCTTAAAACCACAGAGGATGAGGAGGAGGAGGAAGAGAGAAAAAATATCCTTTTATCCAAGCGAAGACGAGCCAGCTTCTCTTTCCCTCCGCGCACTTGACAATCACATCTCCATTCGGAGGACAGCGGCCCGCCGACAATGAAGCAGAAAACACAGGAAATAAAAAAAATAAAAAAAGATGAGAAAAATGGCTGACAACACTTTCACTCACGTTTGCTCCCTCCGCCTACCCTCTCTCTCTCTCTCTCTCTCTCTCTCCCTCCCGCTCCCGAAAGTAAAAGCTACACACAGGGACGCACGCGCGTGCACAAACGCCTTTATGCACCATTACATTATTTGAAGACCGAGACGCCTGCAGCCTCCACCGAGGTACTGTACGTTAAAGCCAGCGGTTTGTTTGTAACGGGAGCGGGGGGAGAGGAGGGGGAGGGTAAAGGGGGGTATGTGTGTCACGGGTGGAGGAGGGGAGGGGTGGTGCTGGAGGGGGGAGATGGGATGGGAGGAGGGGAGGGAAGGGGGGAGTACGGACCTCCTCCCTGCCAGACAGTGATGCTGTAAGAGCCGCTATGGCTGTGCCCCTCTGGAGGGCTTACAACACCCCCAGATGGAAAGATGGAGGGAGAGAAAGAAAGAGAGAGAGAAAGGGAGGATGAGGCAGAGAGATGAGAGGGAGCGATGATGTGAGGTGACAAAGAGAGAGAGAGCCGGTGCACATGTCGAGTGGGTGGGAGGAAGAAACGCCACCTTTAGAAGAAAAAAAGGTATAGACGGACGGGCGATAGAGGGAGGGAGGGATGGAGGGAGGGAAGAGAGGAAGGGAGGGAGGAGAGGAGCACAGTGCGCGTAATGCCATTATCACGCTCACTTCGGCACAAGAGCCGGTTGGCATGGTAACGGAGTGAAGGGAAAGCCATTTCCTGGGCGGGGGAGACAGAAACGGAGACAGCAGCACTTCCTCTTGAGAGAGGGAGTAAAAAGAGGCAGACACACAGAGACGAAGAGAGAGAGAGAGGGAGAGAAAGAGAGAGAGAGAGAGAGAGAGAGAGAGAGAGAGAGAGAGAGAAAGGGGAAGAAAGTTACATCGCTTCTGATGGAGAAAAAAGCTGAAGGATGAAATTATTCGAAGTGAACGGATGAGGCTGGCAGCGATGATGTCACTGCCACTGTCACTCAGCTGGAATAGCCATGGCAACTGATCACTAGCAGCCCCCCCCCCCCCCAACACACACAGACACACACACACACCTCGAGGGCTTTCAGTTGCTGTGGCGACGGAAACAGCGAGACAAGGCGAAATGGAGGGAGGGAGGATCGACGAGTGTGTGTGTGTGTGTGTGTGTGTGTGTGTGTGTGTGTGTGTGTGTAGAAGAGAAGAGACAGTAGAAGTGGCAATAGACTCCCACTTCACCTTCACTCAGCTGTAGTACAATGAGCAGCAGCGTCACCGACAAACAAACAGCACGCAAACACATCTTTGTGATCGCAAGAGGGACAAAATAGTGTGTGTGTGTGTGTGTGTGTGTGTTCTCAGGTGGTGGGCCGTGCCTCTAGAGACCCCGGATATTGGATCCGTGGTCGGTCCCATGAAGGTCTCCTGACAGACAGAGCTATGAGGACGTCACAGGAACAATGGAGGGGCTTGAAAGGCCAAGCAAGACAATGAAGAGGAGAGGAGCTGCATAAATCCACATTGCAAAATAAATACAAATAAAAGGAATTCGGTTCAAATGGAGACACAAAGAACGTAACGTCACCCAGCAGAGCGGCCATGATTTACACATTATGGCACGCTGCATCATGAAGTGTCGCGCCTCAAAAGTGGTTTTCACGACCATTTCTTCTTTTTTTCATGAAGTGTTGACGCCGTCGATCACTTCCTGCTGCCTTGTTCTGTTACTGTCCTTTTTTTGGGAGTTTGAAAAATACAACACCATAACTGTATGAAGATGTAATACTTTGCATGTTAAGAAAGGAGCCACAAAACCATCATTTCAGCTCTGAAACTAAGACAACTAGAAGATTGATGAACTGTTTCAGTCATCCAGATGAAATGCCAACACACTGATCTATGCTGTTGTTCTCAATTGTATTTGAAAGATTGAACAAAAGCTCAAAAATCAACCGACTGTGAAAATAATTAGCTGCAGCTCGGCATTAATCATAAACAAGAAGCACGATGCTGAATCGGAGCTAAATCAGGTCAAATATGGAGTACACGCCAACTCCCACAAATAACAACGTATAGAAATAACATCAAACCCAATAACCAGCAAAGCTTTTGACCACAGAGGCTGGAGCTCCGTGTTATGCTGGGACAGACAATGCCTAAAGAGCAGCGCTCGCTGGTTTTGGAGCTGCTCCCAGTCGGAGTAATGGGGGAGCTGAGTGGGAGGCGGTGGTGTGGGGGGAGGGAAGCTGAAGACCTGGAATGACATCACCTCTCCTGCCCCGAGCCATGATGTAATGTATCACAACAACCCCAAAGGAAAAAGAAAAAAAAAAAAGGCTCAGGTGCTCTGCTGTTCATTAACATCAACAATCACCGGAGGAGGAGGGGGAGGGGCATCATTACATCACCGAGGCAACGGGATTGTGTCTGGGGAATATCAGACCTTCCTGCCCAACCCCCCCTCGTTTTAAAAGCGATCCAGGAACAAACAAGCCAATTAATCTTTCTTTTTTTTTTTTTACTGACTGATCACAAGCTACATGCAAAGGGAGAAGGGGGCGGGGCTTCTAGCTTACAAGGACTGACAGTGAAGTGAAAAACGCCACTTGAGAGTAACATTAATGCTCAATAGCAGGGAGGGGCTACATGCATTAGGGTGAAGCGGGTGGGCGGGGCCTCGCCTGCCATTTGTAAACAGTGTGAACCCGGCTGCTCAACGTGTTTATGGGATGGGGGTTCGCTTGCTGATGCGTAGAAAAACCAACTCATTACGCTGCTGGATGACACGCTCAGCATCACGTGGTGAAAGAAAAACAACTCATCATACGTGGCAAAGCTCGCCATCTACCTCCTTCATCTCCTTAATTCAACTCTGTGGAATGTAAGTTATTAAATATCACATTTAAAGCGGTCCTGCTGATGATCTGAGTCAATATGACGGACAACCAGCGAAGAAAGAAGAGATGCTTCTGCGTTCAAATCACGACACAGCCGAGATTAAAAACATGGTAAAGCGATGAGGGAGATGATGTCATCGCTCACTTGCAGTGAATAAACGTACACACAGTCAGATAGATACTTCCAGAAAGCCATAAACAAACCAACATGTCGTCGTTGCTCATTCTGTAGTTCAATTCCTCAACCAGAAGCCGGTGTACCGAGACCTTAATGTGTTTTAACCAAACGACTGGAGACGGGGCTGAATGATGCAGAGCAGCAGACCTGGAAACACTTCGGATTTAATTCATCTTGAACTAAAACATTACATGTGAACGTTCAAATCACTCACACAGAAGAATATGATTGAAATGATTGAGTGTTAAATCAATGGTGACTTTTTACACTTTTAGAACTGGTGTTCTAGTTTTTGGAGTTTCTATTTTTAGTCTACAAATTGAATGGTCAACCCCAACAATGCGCTTGTCTATTTCTGCAGAATTGTTTCCCTCTTCTGTGGCACTCCAGCCCATGGAGATGTTAGTGTTTGATAACTGGTAAAAAAAATAAAATAAAAAAGATATTCAGTTTCATTTTATAATTTTTTTTCAAAGCTGGGCAAACATTTCAGCAAATGTTACCCAAAAAGAGTAAAAATAACATTTCTTTGGGACTATTTTCAGCCACGGATTGATACATAGTACTTAAAGCAAGGACGACGCTGTGGGCTAAATTATGATTTTAATGAATATCTAAAATCGGATACATAGACGATTCTTGTACGTCGGATCAATACACAGGATGTTTTCTCCTGGAACTTAAACACTTTGCCGCTGACAGCTCTGCGGTGAGCAGCATACAAATCTGTGTAATGTTTAACCAAGAAGACCAGGATATCAAATAAAACCAGAAAACACAGCACTTAGAACATCTGACAGCCTTCAGGAACAACAACAACAACAACAACAAAAATAAATCATATCTCACCACCAGACAAAGAAACGTCCTCCACACAGCTCTTTTATGAATTTGCTCAAGAACACGTCAACAGAGCACATGACTTCTGAAAAGACACACGGCTGCTATTATGGGATCAAAGTCCACAAACTCTGATTCATTGACCGGCGTCCATCCCCATTGACCGACTTTGTTTGCCAGACAACAGTGGAGGAAACGCAGGCCCCGGAGTGCCGGCTCTGGGCATTAATCCTTGAAGTCGCTCCCATTACGACGGCTCTAAATAGCATTGTTAGAACGAGAGAGCCCATCTAATAAAGAGACGGCGATTTCATATCTGTGGCGGCCTGGGAGGAGGAAGGGGTGGGGGTGGGGTGGGGGGGTTATTTCCTTTATCAAGTCGTTGTCACCTGCACGACGCTCGGAAAATATATTTTTTTTAAAACAGGCAGCCAGACGCATTTGAAAAGATTAGACATGCAGGTTCACCGCTTAAGTGCATTAATCAAAAGGCAAGAGAATGAAGAGAGAGAGCGGGGGAGAGAGAGAGAGAGAGAGAGCGGGGGGAGAGAGAGAGAGAGAGAGAGAGAGAGAGAGAGAGAGAGAGGGGGGGGGGGAGAGAGAGAGAGAGAGAGAAAGAAAGGAGCTCTTGGAGAATAAGTGTCAGAGTGAGCTCGCTGGCAAAGCGCGTGAGAAGTTGATCAGAAACTAGAGGTTTCCGGATCAGGTTATAGACTCACTGAGGAAGGTAATGAACTGGGAGGCTTTTAAGGGGGAGGGAGAGGGAGGAGTCACCTTTGTGTTTCTTGGCCAATTTCTCTCCTTTTCATGTCACAAAGACAGCGTTCCCAAGCTTTGTACTATTTTTTCCCACCTTGTTCTTTATTCCAGTTCCTCGTGTTAGCAGCAATAATTGGCACTAAACGTAAAGCGCATGGTGCATGATGGGAATTAGTTTTTGTAAAGTCATTTGGTCAAAAAAAAGGTAGGTATTGGAAAAGTGACCTGTTTTATCTGGTGATGGCCCCGGATGAAAAATGTAAAGATCGTCATTATTAGGATCTATCATGAAGGGAGGCACGGATATATGTGGCAGATTTCATGGAAATCAATGGGCAAGCGACATATTTCATAAAATAAAACCACTCTCTAGGCCTTGGCGGAACAAAATGTGCATAATTGGAGACAATTTGGCATTATTGCATGATTCGCGCCACCTTTAAAAAAGATCCATCACACAACAGTTTCACAATGAACCAGAATGCAACACTTTCAGTGCTGAGTTCAAAACATCCACAAACGAACAACCTGGCTAGCTTCAAATACATAAAACCACGAAGGAAACAGGGCGACAGCAAGAAGTTAATGTCGCCTCGTTAAAAAAAATAACTTGATGCTAGTCACAAACCTTTGATGTTATTAAAGGGAAAAGGGGAGACCGAGTATCTCCTTCCACTGAGTCAAGATTTAAAGCTTCTTTAGTAGAATATCTAATATAGTCTATATATAGATATATAGATATAGATATATATAGATATATATCTGCCTTCGCCCAATGACAGCTGGGATCGGCTCCAGCGCCCCGCGACCCTAAAGAGGATAAGCGGTTCAGATAATGGATGGATGGATCTATATCTATATATATAGATATAGATATATATATATATATACACACACACACACACACACACCGGTGGCAGCTTAGCAGTTCATCACGTGCAACATGTTTAAATAAAGACCGATGTGTCAAACACATTTTATTTTTACACGCATACAAAACACATATTTTAACCCTCCATGAGCCAAACCTGCAGAATAAGAGCTCCTATGTTTATGTGGAGTGTCTCTTTTTGATCATATTTACAAGACACAAACAAACTGCCTGCTTTGTTATCCTCGCCATGCAGGCTCATTACCGCGGAAATAAATGTCATCTGTCGAGCCTTTTGAAAATACTCAACTTTATAAATAAATACATAATAAAAAAAAGGTCTTTTGAATGTCAACTGTGACATGAAAAGCAAATCAAATGTCAGCGAGCGTGTTCGATATCGCCGGCTGGGAAGCGAACCGCGGCCGGCTGTAAATGAGGAGCGTGTGTTCCTCACATTCAGCATTCAACGCTCCCGAAAATATCCGTTCTATTTCCGTTGAGGTCTGATATTTGGCTATTAATAACTATAAACGCAGATTTAGCTCTGGGTGTCGGCGATCGATTCAACAAAGAAAGACACTATAACTGACAATAAACATGAATATTCGTTATGTATTAAAGAAAATACGTGATCTACGACCCCAACCAGTCGGCCCTGACCACGTCTGACGATAAAAATCATCTTTTACTGTATTTTATGATTTAACAATAATACGATCTCAGAAGAAAATTAAGTATTTCAATCGATGATTTGGAGTTTGAGTCATTTCTTTAGTAAAATTCCAGCTGCTCAAATTGGAGTAAACTCAATATTTTGGGGTTTTTGTCAGACAAAAACAAACAATTTTAATAATACCAGCTTGGATTTGAGAAATTATGATTCTAACAAATGATGGATGGATTATTCTGACGGATTAATGAAGAAATAAAACACACACACACACACACACACACACACACACACACACACACACACACACACACACACACACACACACACACACACACACACACACACACACACACACACACACACACACACACACACACACACACACACACACACACACACACACACACACACACACACACACACACACACACACACACACACACACACACACACACACACACACGATTAAGGAATGCAGGAGGCGAGAAAGCTCAGGAGAAGAAGAAAAAGTGTACAATGAAGCGTTTCTTCTTCTTCCTACACAATGTCTTTTCACAACTGAGGCTTTTGTATCTCGGCACAGCTGAAGCGGCGCAGGTTGTCACAAAGGACAGCTCTAAAAATAGGAGCTCGCCTTTTTTTTATTTTTTAACCGGCGGCCTCGAAAGTGGCAGGTTTGTTCTCTCTGCGACCGCCATTTCTCAACCGGTTCTGAACCGCTCGGCACCCGGACTTCGGATCTTCGCGGCCCTCTTCCTCTTCCTCGGCGGGACTCGGTGATGAAACGCTGAGATACGATGTCAGCTGGATGTCAGCTGCTGGTGTTTGCGTGCAGCACTCCTCTGTAAAAACAGCTGTGCTACGACTCGGGTTAATGCCTTTGGAAGCCATCATCATCAAACACTTAGCACGCCAGCATCAGTAGATCATCTCCACGTGGAGGCGGGACCCGGCAGAACCACACCCACGCAGCGGGGATGATGACAATCACACAGCGCCGGCAGACAGTCGATACCGCTATCGAGCACATCGCCGGAGAGAGGCCCGGCGTTGGAGAAACGACGCCCCTCAATCAGCCTAATTGTCGCCATTATCTCGGTTTACAGGCCCACGGGCCATACCACGGAGATGCTTATCATTTCTCTGTCATCACCCGGCGACATGATGGAGTCCATTCTCCGCCGAGCTTGTTCACTCAACAGATTAAAAACAGGATGAATGTGTATAGAAAAGAGAGGGAGAAGCGGCTTTTTTCTCTCTCTCTCTTCGACTTTTCCGGCCTCATTGCAAACAAATTGAAGGTGTTTATTATGGGAGTCTATACCAGGAGCTAGAGATACAACGACAAATGGGAAACAGACGCAGATAAAAAACCACCAGCAGGAACACAAACAGGACAGATAGCCCACACACACACACACACACACACACACACACACACACACACACACACATATATAGAAAACACCAAACATTGTCAATAGATACGGTACCTTATTGCATTCCTGGGAGCCAGGGTTAAAGGGGAAAGCCATGGAAAGAAGCAGAGGAGATGAAAGTTATCAAACATGCCGCTTGCCAGTGGAGGATGTGAGAAAAAGGTGAAAGCTTCACCGTCTTGTAAAAAAAAGAAATAAAGAAAGGCAGCATTTTACACCACACAGAGAAAAGTGCCCATGTGAGAACACCCTTTATGCCCAATAAGAATAAAACACTTCATTTAAATCACTCCCTACGGCGGATATTCAACTAATTTCAATGTTTAAACATCTTGGAAACATGTTTTTTTTTAATACCGACAACAATGACAAAAATATCAACCTTCTGGCAACGCCCTTTTTCCTCCGTTCTGGCACATTAAAAGGTAAAAATGTGACTCTGAGTGATCTTATAGCCAAGGACGGAAAAGGAACACACACACACACACGAAACTTTTCATTACCACTGCAGGTGGTAATGAAGTGTTTGACCCCTGAGCAGTGTTTGACCCCAAAATCACTTCAACTTTTCTAAATTAGCGGGGAAACCTTTGGCACGTTACCTTTTTTTTTTTTAAAACACGTGATCGCGGGCGGAGACGGCTCCAACGCCTCCATCTCGACCCAGGAACAGACCCAGAGTCAGCCCGTGTCTTCGTGGAAACAATCACATGACGTGACGCTCGCCGCTGTACTTTAAACGACCCGACGAGAGATTAGATTTTTTTTTTTGCAAGAGAACGCAACATCAAAGTAAAGAAGACGTTTGAACTGAAGTTTGAACTGAAGCTCAGACGGCTCGAGCTAACGCGAGCTTCAAAAGGCGGGACGAGACTCCCTCGATACAAAATATTATCGAAGGAACGGCTCAACGCTTTGGGAAAAACACGTCTGTGATTTATTTAGAAGAGGAGATCGATACTGTATTAAAACTGGAGCCGGCAGCAGGTTAGCTTAGCGTAGCACAAAGACTGGAACGGGGGGGAAAGCGGGAGAATAAACATATTCTCGTCTGTGCACTCTTTATTTTATTGGGAATAAACTAATCCAGACATGACATGTTAATTAGTGAGCTTTCTCGGTGCTGGAGGGCAGATTCTGTCGGATTCTTTGGACAAAACCAAAAAAACAGGCTGGTTGTTTCAAGATTTTCGAGCTAAAAGAAGCTAACCGGCTGCTAGCTGTGTAGCCTAAACATTGCAATGACAGACATGAGAGAGCGGTGTGCATCATCTCATTTTAAATAGAAAATTAAAAGCACAATAAACTCCATCAGCTCTAATAACAGGTAAGTTAGGATGCAACGAGCCGTCAATATTCCCATTAATCTATCATAATTAAATTATGGTCTGCAAGTACTAAACTTTTTTTATATATATTTCACAGCTCTCCAACATAAACTGACGAAGGACTTGTCCTCATCTGGCACGACTCCACTTCCACACCGACCTCAAAGGCAATTAAAAAGTAGTCCGAAGATGAGCGAGCAATGTCAAGGACGCTCCGGCGGAGCGGCTGCTGACGGACGCCTCGGCCGTGGCAGGGATTAAACCTGTGACCTTCTGATTGCAGGGCGGCCTCGCTAACCACCGGGCCGCCCCGGGTGGAGGGAAAAAGAGTAAAAGGAGTATTGATTGTCTGACTCCTGCTGTTTGTATAATTATAGAACAGCTGTTTGGAGCCTCCGACGCCCTACTGGCCACCGAGAAAACCCGGAGGTGGAGTATTTCCTCATCTGAGAGAGAGAGTTTGCGGCGTCTGGGGTCGAGGAAGCGAGAGGAGATGAGGAGAGGAGGACAAAGGGTAGAGGGGATATTGGAAATCATCATAATTTGTCGTAGATAAAATCAGAAGTGCAGCGGTCAGTAAACATGAGGCTCCGACGGCGGCCGCGTCGACATTTCATTTCAGAGTGATTGACAGCACAAAGACATTAAGTGACTGGCTGAGTGAGAGATCAGGGAGACAAGTGTGTGTGTGTGTGTGTGTGTGTGTGTGTGTGTGTGTGTGTGTAAATGGCTGTTCATATATTAGAGATAGAGATGGGGTGTGTGAGATAAAGTGCAAAATGGAGAGCGACTGAGAAATGGAGATTACGAGGGGGAATATAACATCAAGTGTGTGTGTGTGTGTGTGTGTGTGTGTGTGTATGTGTGTGTGTGTGTGTGCACATGTCAGACCGAGAGAAGAGAGAGAGAGAAAGAGCGATGCTCTAAATAACTGGTGTCCATTCGGAGGAAGGCACCCAGGTGTCAACCCACTGCTCTGAGCTCACAGGAGCCATGTGATGAATCATAAACACTGTCCTCTCTCATCGCCCGATTCATAGACAGAAATGTATTTTGTCATACACTCCAAACCCAGATCCACTCCCTTTTATCTTCTGATGGTGGCAAATGAAAGCTCAAAAGTGACGACTGCGGGTCCTTTTTCAGGCGTTTTCGATGCGATCTCTCGAGTAGGAATGTGGCACGATAAGAAGAAGAGAAGGTGGATCCGGGGATGAAAGTGGACCCGTGGTTATCAGAGACAGGAGGTAAAAGAGCGCCGTCTTGCGTCATGGTTTAAATCTGAAGATGCCAATGTTTAGAGGCAGGCGTGGTCTTTGACGATAGATCTGACAGGTGCTTTAGAAGTGGAGCCCAAACTTCATCTTTTAACTTTTATGGCGAAGGTCAGTCGATTCCTGTCTTTGGAAGAAGCTGAAACGTGTGAGTGGAAAAGACGAAGGTTCAGGCTTCTGCCTTTGATCGCTGACAACTTTGAGACCGACTCGGGTTCGGTGTCAACTGCAGCGTTGTGGGCGGGATTAAGAACGGAGACGTCCATCATCAGACAGGAAAATAGTCATAAAACTGTTAGGTTGGCATCCACATATTTACTGGACCAGGTCCAGCTGTGTCAACAATAAACAATCAACAAAACGTTGATTCTTTCAGATCATGACTCTGCATCTCATACTTCTCATCATCTTTCCGTCTCTCAACTACAACAAAAGCTCATGTTGGGGCTCTTCTGAGTCTGAATCAGCCTCACAAGGGACAAACAACCAGAGGGACTAGTGGCACAAAGGATTATTAAAAAACAACAACATTTAATTGTGTCGCCCTCTCTGCCTGTTGGACTGTGAAGCAAACAGAATTAGATTTTCTTAAAAAGATCAAGACTGATGGGCTTACATTAGCCAGTTAAGTTTACAATCTATACAAATACTAATTCGCGCTTATTCTCTCTCAGGGAATATTAATTGTAAAGACGGATCCAAATGAAACCAGTCATTTGCATGAATATTATACTTAAGGCCAGACTTGCATTATGTTTGAACCCTGAAAGCCAAATAACCTCCTTTCCTACAGATAATAGTGAGTAAGGGCCAGGGGTAACTGTGTGTGTGTGTGTGTGTGTGTGTGTACACTCTGAGGGAGCTCCACTACTGGGTTACACTTACATTTATATTTTAGGGTATTAAGCCGGCTCTCTCCCGGGCGACTAACGGTGACGGAGCATGTTCAGGTTCAGCGTGCCGCTCAGGGACACGCAGCTGCTCGTCGGGAATCGAACGCGTGACCTTGGAGTTACGGCGCGATCCCTCACAAACGGCGGCGAGACATTGGCTATTTCGGGATTCAGTGGAATATGGACCGTATATATCCGTCTAGTATTAAAGGAAAGATTCACACTTTACAATAACGGCATGAACTCATCTTCCTTTTAGCTTCATCGCAGCATTAAGCGAAGAAAAGTGACTATTAGTGTACCGTAAAGCATACGTCATCATTATGGAATAAACTTCCATAAAGTATAGTTAAAAACGGACTCTAAGAACGTTAAAATAATACTTAAATGCACCAGTAATACGCAATCAAATATATGATTTAAAAAAGGGCCATAAAGAGGACACAGAGGTTCTTTTACTTTTTACTAGCAACAGTCTGTCGGCACCTTCCTGCCTGAAACATTAAGATGTGGCTTAAATAAATAAATGTGGCTTTAATAAAACAATCGGTTGGTTCATTAAACACCACCAACAACTTAAGCTCCTCCTCCTCCTCCTCCTCCTCCTCCTCCTCCTCCTCCTCCTCCTCCTCCTCCTCCTCCTCCTCCTCCTCCTCCTCCTCCTCCTCCTCCTCCTCCTCCTCCTCCTCCTCCTCCTCCTCCTCCTCCTCCTCCTCCTCCTCCTCCTCCTCCTCCTCCAATCTTACAAACAAGAACAACCTCCATCAGCGTGGTCAACAACGAGCAGCATCACCTCGGCCCTCGACACACAAGCGTCATTCCTCCCGTTTGAGGAGCGTTGAACCTTCCGGCTCCTCTCATGTCTCCCTCCACCTCTCCTCACATTTGCCTTCACAGCGGTGACTAAGCTGAATGAAACCCTCGCCCGCCGCCGGAGAGATTTCCTTTTTCTTTCGAGCCCTCGGTGCATTTCTCACCTCCTAAATTCGCCTCAGGGAAGGAAAAGGGAGGAAGATCGCGGCGCTGCCCGGCATTCTGAACGCTGGAGATTAGCTCGCTGTGTCGGCTTAGCATCCGCCCAGATTCAGCCTCTCCGTCGCTCCACCCCTCCACCCCTCCGTCGGCAGCAAGCACTCTTGTTAACTTTGCTCCCTTCCCTACTGTACACTAAGTGCACTCGACCGGGGCCCATTCGGGACTGCTGGTTGCCATGGCACCTGCACCATCCTCTTCCCACAGGAACGCCGCTCGAGTGGGGAGGGGAGGGGGGGGGGGGGAGGGGGGAGATGCCGGGCCATGTGAAAGTTCAGTGCAGCCCTTTTAAACGAAAACAGTCTATATTTAGGATGCAGGGCGGGGCTGGAGGGAGGCGACTCTTGCCGCATTTTCTTCTTTTTTTTAAAGCGAGATTGTTTCACAGTGTTCCTGGAAGGACCGGGTGCACGCTGACAGAAACTCCCCCCGCGGGAACGCCGGGAACGAAGGGAATGCAGTGAAATTGTGCAGAACAGGAAACGCTGTGCGTAAGAACTGCATGCTGGGTATTTGCATCATTAGTGTGAAAATGCTCCGCTTCCTATTCCCAGGGAAAGGAGGGCGCAGGAGGGAAGAGGACCTGCTGCAACGCGGCGGGCGGCTAACTCGTCCTCCGCTGGAGCCCGATCCCGTGAAGTGAATACTCACAGACGGGGCGCTCTGATTGGATGAGGCTCTGCAACATCTCTGCTTTTTTTTCATTCTTCATCGAAACGATCCCCCTCTTGCGTGTCCGTGCCGAAACAGGATTTAGTTTGGAGAAGTTTTGCGTGAGAAGCGTTTCATAGACAGAACTTTATTTAAAAAGAAATAAAAAATGAATGTCTTGTGACACCAGCCCAACTGTTGCGTATGCAAATGAGCGTTTTATGAGAATAGAACAGCTGCGAGACTCACGGCACCATCTGACCCAAACTCTCTTATCCCGCCTCCATTTCTCTCTCTCTCTCTCTTTCCGTGTGTGTGTGTGTGTGTGTGTGTGTGTGTGTGTGTGTGTGTGTTTGTGTGTGTATGTGAAAATCTCATAAAAATATACCACGAAATCACGAAAGTCAGGGCATTTTGAGTCTCAGAATCTTCAGATATGAAACTCGAGGTCGTGGGATAATGCAAATCAATTGGCTTCACAGATATAATTTTGGTAAATGACATCTTAAAAAAAAAAAAAAAAATTGTACTGTAGGGACACAACGTCTTCCAAACAGTGTCCCTGTTGTTCTTTCATCTCGGAGCCCTTTTGGGGGGGTTTATGTTCCCACAGCTTTAAAAACTGTCAAACTGAACAACTTTATTTTCCCTCAGTTCAATGATCAAACAAGCATTTCAAAAGGTTTCATTCTCCAGGACACGCTTTAAATAAATCCAAGGAACCGTATGCACGATATGCACCTTGAATTTGACTTTACATCATTTACATAACAGAGACAACAGCAAAATAAAATGCAAAAAAAGTGCTAAAAACCCAAAAGACAAACAATCAGAAGTCTTTTCCGACAACAATAAGAACCACAGACAAGCGCACAGCACAGACGGGCTGCGGTATACAAGGAACTACACAACATTCATCACGGAGAGGGTCGCTCGACACGTTACACACAAGCGTGTGGCAACTTGAATCCAGCGAGGAAAACAACAATCAAACACTGCAGGGGGACAAAGGGTGCCTTCTCCCCGTGACACGTTAAAAAACACAAGCCGAGGCCAGCAAACACAAATCTGGTGTAACGGGGGAACACACACACACACACACGCACACGCACACGTCCAGCCGCACAAACAGGTCCAGAGGAGGAGGAGCTAACCCGCGGCGGCGCGGGGCTCGACTCACCGTGTGGTATCCCCGGTCTATGGGCGGCTTCCCGGTGGGGTACGGATCCACGGTGTCGATGATCGTCTGCCGCTCCCCTTTCTGGTTGATCTTGCGAAAGCGCCGGCGGGACTGTCTGTGCGAGGCTTGCCGCTGGAAGTACTCCTCATTTTCATCCATATAGTCCACCTGGAAACGAGGGGGGGAGACGGAGAGAGGGGGGAGTGACTGTCTTCATCTTCATTCACGCACAAAAGCACACAAACTCACAATCCCTCCACCCCCCCACCCCCCAAAAAAACAGCCTTCTATATACTATATCTCCTCCTCCTCCTCCTCCTCTTCTTCTTGCCTCCCGCCCCTCTCATTGCGTAAAAATAGAAGTGTGTGTGGGCTGCACACCTACGTCAAAAAGGGAGCTCGCAGCGCAAAAAGAAAGAGAGACAGAGGGAGAGAGGAGGAGGAGGGGTGCAGATTGATTGACAAGACGGATAAACAGAGATGGAGTCAGACGGAGCGCGTCTGTTCGACGTATTAACCACAATGCATCTGCACGTTAACACGAGATCAATCGTGTTTCCATTTGTGAAATTCGAAGGAGGGGACGAAAAAAAAGAGGAAGATTTTCCAAGTGGAAACTGGCACAGGATGCCACTTTGACATTTGTGCAGTGAAGTCATATTCTACAGTTTTTTTTTAAGAGTATTTTTGGTGGAGCGGGACGTCTCTGTTGCCGGGCGGCTTTGGTTCAAGCTGAAATGACATTTTGAAGTTTTTTCTTTCCTTCTTCTTCTTCTTCTTCACATTTCACAGCGCTCAGCCTCTGGGATTACACCACCGAAATCTCTCTCTCGCTCGCCGTACCAACTGCTGCCATGACAACGACAGGGGGAGTGTGAGAGTGTGATTGTGAGTCTAATTGCAAACCTTGTGTGCATGTGTGTGTGTACGTACAGTACAGTAACCGGCGGCTTGTTTTTATTTTCTTCGTACGTGTTGGTCTCTCTGCTCATGTCTGCAACTGTGTGCATCTCAAACTTTAAGGGGGGGAGGAGGGGGAGGGGGGGGGGCACAATCTGTCCTGGGTAATTGCAGGGCGGGTTGCCACCCATTATAGCAGCAACACAAAAAAACACAAAAAAAGCAGCGGTCTGCAGCTAGCAGAGCACAGGGTGTTATTACCGAGGGGGGTTTGTGAGACGCTGCTGATACAGGATCAGTTAACAGAAGCCCCCCCCTCCCCCCACCCTACAACGACACACTCATGGAGAGACAGCAATTCCATCATGTGCTGTGCTGTGGCTGCAGAGCGGTGCCAACCAGTCGTTATTATACACCGTGAAGACGTGGGCTGTGTTCCACTTCCTGAGGAAAGGTTGTGGGGGGGTGGGGTGGGGGTGGGGGTGCGAGTGAATGAGTGAGTGTGTGGTTTAACTGGTTTTAACTTTATAAGTTACAACTGAAGAAGGCTTTCTGATTAAAACAGGCCAACATGCAGGCCAGTCTCCGGGCCTCCTATTCTTTCATGTTTCAACCTACGATATTTCTGATGTGTCCTGAAAACCGCTATATAAAATTAAAATATTATTATTACTGTACATAAATGGCGGCTGACGACACTTGTTTTCCGTCTCTCGTGGTGCTGCTGTAGGCCGCTGATCAGCAGCAATGCATCTGTTCTGATATCTGCAGAACTCAGAGAGAGCTTCTGGTGAACAGATGATTGAGACGGGAATGATTTGTTCTCAGAAACTTGATTTGCCAAAAAAAAACAATAGAGGAAAAATGTGGGTCAGAGCTTCTATCGGCCGTGAACTCGAGCAAACTCTGCACATGCTGGAGCTCGTTAAAGGCAGTGAAAAATCAATCAGTCATTATCCACTACGCCAACATCAGAGAAAACTGAAAGCATTTATGCTTAAACCAGAATAAGGTATTATTTTAGGGTGAATGTAATTTACTCGTTAGGATAGAAAAGAAGCCAGAGTTTGACAACGTTTGCGGTAAGTGAAGAGCGTTGGATTTGGGATGCACGGAATTGAAAATTAACATTTGGGTGGGAAAAGCTCCGTCAAAAAAAAATTGACATTTGAAAAAAATATTTTGTGCATTTGACACCTGTGTGCTAAAAGTTAGAAATAAATAAATGTGACTCACCACAATCATCTCCGAGGGTTCCAGGACGATGCACTCACATCCACGTCGCAGGCTGCCGGCTGATCGCTTCCCAAAACTGGACAGAAAAAAATATAAAAAAAATAAAAGAAGTTAATGAAATGATGAGGGGGAGAACAAGAATCTGGACGTCACCATTTACCCAATAAAAGCCAAGCAGTTGATGCCGTTTCCCTGTAAAATAAAGTTGTTGCTCTCACGCCGTCTGCGAGAGTCAATCGGCGAGTCTGTGCCCGACATTTTAAATACGCAGTATTGAAATGTGGAACAGAGCAGCATTGAATGGACAGTTCCTCCTTTCAGCCGGGACACGCCCACCCGGAGGGAAACACCCGCCTCTGGAAAAGTCCACTTTCGTGACGTCACAGTTTGTACAGTATGTAATGTTGGGGGGGGGGGGGGGGGTTACCCAAAATGTCTCAAAGGAGGGCAGCAGCCATGGAAACTTTGAGCATGAAGAGATCCAACTTGTGGGTTTGAGTGAAGAATGCAGCCTTTTGTCCAGCAGCCTCGACGCAGAGACACAAGGACTTCCTGGTTGGTTTTATTTTTTAACATCTTTCGATTCAGAACTGAAATATATCTGCTCTGCTTTTGCTGATTTTTTTATTTTTTTTGCAAGATAAACTTAAGAGGCATTTATCTTTAGAGTTATTATTTGAGTCAATGTGGTGCAGGAGCTGAAAACATGTATTTATTCTGAAATATTTTAAGCATTCAAACGATATATTACAATAACTGATAGTTGGATCAATGAATGGAAGCCAGAAAAAAACATATTTTCTTTAATTTCTTCATGTATTTTGTATTTTCTTATATTATTTCACATTTACTCATTTCTATATTCGATTTAGTTTCTATTCAAAATGACATTTAGCAACAATTCATCGATCTTTGGGCGATTTAGTCCGAAATAAAATGCAAAAATATGACAATTTGCTGTTTTTTCTTGTCCTATGATATCTTTTGGACCTTTGGTTGAGCAAAACAATCACTTCATGGCCATTCGTCACTAGATGTTTGACACTTGAGACTAAACTCTGATCGTTTCAGATCAACCGACAGACCCACACTCATTTTTTGCAGCAACTCTCCGTTCTTCCTTAACTCATGAACCGGGTCCGTTGAGGCCTTCGTCGCTCTCCTCGGCGCTCCCGGTGAAGTGAGCACGGAGCGGCGCCGTGCGGCTGCCAGCGTGGAGGCCGCGGGGTCGGCGGCTTCCATCGACCACGACCTCGGGCCCAGCGTGGTCTGAATGCTTTCAGGCCCGCGGCTTGGCGGCTACGTGTTGTGGGTAAATAACGGCCCACTGCGACGCTCGCTACCTGACACTTTGGCAAAGAGCAAATAATGATTTTTGTGGTTGTATTTTATTTTTTCCGAAAAATTCAATTTCGCTTGCTCTGGTTTTCTCTTTCGGGCTTCCTTTCACATTTGAGCCTTTGTCGTTTTTGTGAGCCTTTTGTCAGCCGTTCCTGTTGTTTTCTCTGCCACTGCTGCAATTTTACCTGAATAATGTGTTTTTTTCTCTTTCTGATGCCTCTTGAACAAGAGTTTGTCCAAATAGGTCCAGGTGATTACGGTTAACTTCAGCTGAGGAAGCACAGAACTGAAATCAAAGACAACTTGAGTGACTGGCAGCGAGGGGGTTAATGCTGATGGCTGCCGTCCTCTTTGCCTGAGCTCCAGTTTAATGCGTTTTTAAACTCGGCTTGTATCCCCGACATGCACAAGCCGGAATTCTACCACAGGGCCAAGAAACCAGAGCTCCGGCATTGGATTGGAGCTTACGCTGTCTTTTCTCTCACAAGAAGACAAAACGCTGTAATTCTTCTGCAACTTGTTTCCAGCAAAGATGATTTGTGAGCCGGGCAGCAGCTTCAGAGGAGCAGGGCGGTGCTTTTGATCTGGTTTTACAGACGTTTGCAGTCGGTACCATGCCCTGATCCTGTTGAGCCTCCCTGGGCCGGCACTACTTTTCCAGCTGAACCCATCAGCCAACTCGCATCGCAAAAACACAGGTCGGGACCACCAAAAACACACATCGGGACCACCAAGAACACATGTGGAGACCACCAAGAACACATGTGGAGACCACCAAGAACACATGTGGAGACCACCAAAAACACATGTGGAGACCACCAAAAACACATGTGGAGACCACCAAAAACACATGTGGAGACCACCAAAAACACACGTAGGGACCACCAAAATCACACGTAGGGACCACCAAAAACACACGTAGGGACCACCAAAAACACACTTAGGGACCACCAAAAACACACGTAGGGACCACCAAAAAAACATATTGGGATCACCAAAATCACATGTTGGGGCCACCAAAAACACAAGTCAGGGCCACCAAAAACACACGCCAAGGCCACCAAAAACACACGCCAAGGCCACCAAAAACACACGCCAAGGCCACCAAAAACACACGCCAAGGCCACCAAAAACACACGCCAAGGCCACCAAAAACACACGCCAAGGCCACCAAAAACACACGCCAAGGCCACCAAAAACACACGCCAAGGCCACCAAAAAGGCACAGCAAAACACGTTTGGTCATGTTTCCTCCATTTACATTCCTGACATTAGTAATCCGATCCTCCATTTTGCAGGAGTGCCACTGGTAGAGTGAGATATTAGAGAAGGGATTATGGAAGTGGAGGGCGAGGGGGTGGGAGGGCTTTTTTCCCAACACAAGTGTGTCTTGTTCGGTAGATTAAAGCCTCCGCCGCTCTATGACGAGTCCAAGGCAAATATTAAAGTGCGAGATCTGCTGTGTGGGTGAATGTGTGCGTGTCAGGCAACAAGCACAGCACGTCTCAAACAAACATGAGGATCTCCCGGTGGAGGCTCGGTTGGAAGCTTTGCAGGCAACCGACACTGGAAGAGTTTTGACCCGTGCAAATATTTTAATTGTTATCAGCTCCGCCGTTGAGGTGCGCACAATCCATTTGCTATTAATAATGCAGCACACCGAGGAATTCAGGTGAAGATGACGTATGTTTGAGCTTTCTTTCCTGGGAACTGCCGGGTGTGCTGGCTGACAAACGTACAAAACAAAATAAAAAAAAAATAAAAACAGATAAGATATGTGCCAGATGGTTGAACAGGTTTGCATAAGTCGGTTATAATGGAGCACAGCGCTGAGCAGAGATTATCGGCGTCACGCGGAAACGCTGGTAAACAAGCTACGTGCCACGGCACAATTTTATATACCGATTTCTTTTTTAAGTTCATAATCGTCGCTCCACTTCACTTTATTATCCCTTCAAAAAAAGGGGGTTTCACCCTGCAGAGGCCATTAAAAACACAACATACATAAATACATAAAGACGCAGCACATAGAAACTGAAACGCACTCATCAGAATCCAGCCTGAGATGCTCAATCAACAACTTTGACAAAACAATGCAAAGTGAACATGTTTGTTTGCGCGGCAGCTTCCTGACGCATGCACGGCATATGGGAGTCTCCTTAATTACCCGTTTCTGACTTCCAAATGGTAATTGTGACTGCAAACTGGGACGTTTCTGAACACTTTGTGTAATAAAACTGCCACTTCATAACATGTGAGCCCAAAGTCTGCCGTTCCAGGTGATGAATCTGGCGTCAACTCACGGTGTCATATGTCAGTCGCATACAGCCGTCTGGGTCTACAAGGTAAAAGCTGCACCAACAATAGCGCCTGTTGCTTAAATACGACACCCAGATGAGGGTGTCCGGTCACTTCACGCACCGGCCGGTTTCATAACGTTTCACAATCTCTGCCGGGAACATTGGAGCAAAGATCCAAGGAAACTGATGTATCAGTCTGCATTAGGAGCAATTAGGGAATGCTGCATTTCAGAGCTCGGGTGCCGGCTTTACAGATATACGTGACCGACAAGAATCAGAATCAGAACCATTTATTGCCAAGTTGGGAAGAAGGCATTATGAATAATAAACAAGCAAAACAACTGGAGCTTCTTTAAAGAGCCGCTGCTGCTCTCAAAGAGTTTACTTGTGCTGCGTTCGTATGAGCCGGTTTCAGACAGGCGGCCTTTCACTTCATCACAATAAACCCTGAAGCTCTCTCTCTCCCAGTTGACTGACTGACATCTCCCCTTCCCTCGGTGGCCTCGCGTCGCCCCTTCCCCGTTACACAACGAGCCCGGGCGTCAGGAATATCATCCCGCATGCATCACCAGCCTTTCACTCGGCGGGCCCGACAGCCAAAGCCTCAGATCCATTCTGCCGTCTGACTGAACCGCTGCAATCCCTAATCTGCACCCCTGGTTTGAGCTGGTGGAGGAGGGTGGTGGTGGGTGGAGGAGGGTGGTGGTGGGTGGAGGAGGGTGGTGGAGGAGGGTGGTGGTGGGTGGCGGTGGTGGGTGGAGGAGGGTGGCGGGCTCCTCACTCTGTTAATCCGTTTAACTGAGTAAATGGTGAGAGGGCACAACAGCTTTCTTAACCCCCTTAAAAAAAGAGTACCACACACACAACCTTTGGCCCGGCCATTTCAGAAATAGACGGCAACACTGATGCCAAGAATGTGCGAATGGCCCGTGACTTTAGCTCGTCCCCAAAATACAACGTAGGGGGGGGAGGGAGGGAGGGAGGGAGGGAGGGGGAGAGGGAGAGAGGGGGAGAGGGAGAGAGGGAGAGAGGGAGAGAGGGAGAGAGGGAGAGAGGGAGAGAGGGAGAGAGGGAGAGAGGGAGAGAGAGAGAGAGAGAGAGAGAGAATCCATTAAACCATTTCTAACACATTCCCTCCACAGCAGGAGCTCCATCTTTGTTTTGGTTTCAAAGTTGCCAAAATTCCTGTATAACCCCCCCTACCCCCCCTTCCCTCCCCTCCACCCCACCCACACAAAACATGAAGAACACACCCCTCACTGCTGCGCACTGACAGATGCAAAATAACATCAAAGTCTCGTTTCACATTCCAGACTCGAAGGTTACGCGGCAACCGGCTCATTTTAAGAATCACAACCCCAAAAAGAAAAGATTTACTCTCTCTGGGCCGGAGCCTCGCTGAGCCATAAACTGGAGTTAAGTGCTGCCGGATCCTGGACACTCACCCCCGACTCCGATAACCGTTCCCAGAGAGACCAGAGACAGATAAGACCAGCGGATCCCCGTTAGTCCACAGTCGGTCCGACGCCGACGTTCCCGAGACTTTGGTGCGACTGCTGCATATCGTCCTGCGCACGCCCGAGTGTTGCTGTCTGAGAACCGAAGTGTGTGGCTCTGGAAAGTGTGTACGTGTGTGTGTGGATCAGCCTCTGCCCAATGGCTCTGCCCCTCTCTTTCCCTCTCTCTCTCTCCCTCTGTGTGTGTAATGTGGTGCGCTGACTGCAGCCAGCATTCCAGCGTACGACTCACTTCCTGTCACAGAGATACAAGTGAGTGAGAGGACGGAATGTGTGTGTGTGTGTGTGTGTGTGTGTGTGTGTGTGTGTGTGTGTGTGTGTGTGTGTGTGTGTGTGTGTGTCACAGAGGGGGTGGGTAGGTGTGGACGGCTACCGTTCTCCCCTTTCAGTAAAGGCTACTCATGAACAACATTCATCATGAATTCTGAAGAATTGAATATTTGATACATTTTGATAACGAGTTAATAACTGTTACTGATTTTTCCGGATGCTGTGTTAGTCTGATAGCACACTTCCCAGCATGCACAGTTAAATTCCCCTTTATTTTATTTACTGTTTACACATGTGACTCAGATCAGTCACACAGTCGTGTATCTGATAAAATGAAACCCATGACAAAAGACAATAACCACCATATCTATAAACACATTGCATTATTCCCGTGACCTTTGGCCCCGGCTCGTTCCTCCTTCAGCCACCTTCGCCCCGGTGTTTAACTCCAGCCACAGATTTTGGGCTTATTTTGATCCTCGTCTGAATGCAAAAGCGAACAACACAGCTCAAGATTTAATGAGCAGGATTAGACTTTAAACGGCTCCACTGGAGAAAAATAAACCAGAATTGGAAACCAGCAAACTCTTGTGAGTATTTAACCCGAACGTCACAGCTGTGGATGGAACTTCATGTCCTACGATTGTCTGGAGACAACAGATCCAAGAGGATGGTGAAAATTGGTACAAAAAAGCTGAATCCTACATTTCCCACAATGCAATGTGGTAGTCCATTCATTAACCCTCTGGACCCGACCGACGTGTTACGTGATGTTTCTATTAGTAAAGTTGTGTTTTCACAAGAGATATGAAGGATTTCCAAAATCGAGATTACATTTTTCAACTTTAGTCATATTTTCTATTTACACGTTTGCCTTGTGACAATGTCGCCTCGTTATTTAGAGAGCTGACATTGTTCTGCAATTTTTGATGTAAAACATGGGTATGTATCTTATACGCAAGTGCCTTTAAAAAGGTGAATTTAATGAATTATGTAAAATCGAGAAAATGACCACAGGGTCCAGAGAGTTAAACCTCCCTGCCTGAAAAAAAAAAGCCTTCATATCGCAGGCTCTTTATTCAAAATGTCAAATATCCCGTGTATGACAGGCTGCGTAAAGTAGTAGTTCATACATGTCAAAACAACCACTGTATTTTTTACAGTGTAGCCAGTGATATTGGTCAGCGGCCTCATTGCTCTGGTAGCGGTGCTCATGAGTCACAACCAGACAAAGTTATTTATGAATGTTTTCCTCCAAAGAAAGAGGATAACAATCGCTTGCGCAATCCGTTGTGAAACATTACGACGTCCAGAGGGTTGAAAGTCTCCCCCCACACCAACCTTCAATCCAAGAAGCAAAAAAACATGAAAAGTGCCATAACAGTTAGCGTCGTTTTCATCCACGTGAAGAGTAAAACAAATATATCACCTTTCAAGCCTTTTACCGGGCTGTCAAGCTCCACAGAACATCCAGTGTATGAGCAACGGTGACATCTGCGTTTACACAGAATACATTATCGCTGGATGAGTCTGCTGCTGGCTGTCAGGAGAATCATTTCTATACTTTACTGACCTTTTTTCTTCGTTCTTTCGCGCAGTTCACACAAACAAAAGTGACGAGGCTTTGATGATTTCGGTGATTAATGCGAGGCGGGTTATGAAGAAGCTGCTACGTGACCGATCGGAGGTGAAGTCCTGACTGATAGTGGTGATGCATGGAGGAGGGGGAAGTGCCAACCAGGACGGGGGTTAATGAAGTCCATGAGCATGGAGGAAGTTAGAAGTTCCACACAGTGGGACCTTGTTGAAACTGGAACTGAAAATATTTCAACACTACTAAAAAAGCCATGAAGACAGAGTTTACTGTGTAAATTGTGGTTCTGACCATTGCTTTAAAAAGAACAGTTGGGACAGTTGCAGCATCATCACTTACCCGCCCACCAACACATCTTGGTTAAAGGTTAGTGGATTTTAAATGCGGGAAAAAAATCATATTCCTTTCACATAAACTTAACCCATAATGCCAAGATCAGAAATTGCTTGTTTCTATCAGCTGATGGATGCATCAAACAGAAATAAGGCCGGCGTATGTCCAAGTATGTTTTTTTTTTTATGGCTTTCGACCTAGCTTGACAACTTCTCCAACATCCATCCATCATCCGAACCGCTTATCCTGTTTTAGGGTCGCGGGTTAGGGTCCCAGCTGTCGTTGGGTGAAGGCAGGGTTCACCCCGGACAAGTCACAAGTCTATCACAGGGCTCACATAGACAGACAACCATTCACTCACATTCACACCTACAGGCAATTTAGAGTCCAGTCAACCTAACCTGCATGTCTTTGGACTGTGGGAGGAAGCCGGAGAACCCGGAGAGAACCCACGCTGACACGGGGAGAACATGCAAACTCCACAATGAAGGAACGCCCAGACCGGGATCCGAATCCCGGCCCCTCTACACCACCGTGCAGCCCTTCTCCAACACGTTCTGTGACAAAGAGGTGCTCTCTCTAACTGTAAAACACCCAGTATGTCTACAATATATACGCAAAGATGTTTATTTTATCCACGGAATGAGAAGGCAGAAGACAAAAGCCTTCCTGCGCCGATATGTGATGATAAATTACTAATAAATCAGCTTTCCCACAAGCATCCATCATGTGTTGTCGGTGGAGCAGTCCAGTCCGATGTTTCGCTGGTGTACGTCACGAAAGATTGGCCAGTGTCCGACAAGCAGTCTGCCGTTTCTCTTCGCCAAGTCATGGCAAAAATAAACACTATGACGGCCTAATCGGACACAAGTCATCATCATGTGTGTGTCTCCCCCCAATCCATTGAGGGATTTTTACACAGCACATGCTTTAAATCTTTAAATATGCGTCACCGGCACGCTGAGGTTGATTTATTTGGGTTGTGTTTGATTTCACGCTGGCCTCTGGGCTTCTTCACCTTCTTCACCCGGTGACTGAGTCATTCCTCCTCCTCCCTCGGATCATATGTCACTACAGCAAGGGGAGGAGAGGGGGAGGCAGAAGCACCGAGTGAGGGAGGGAGTGATGGAAGCATATCGGGTTTGCAACCTTGCTGCCAGAGGAGATATGAGCAGCCATTTCTGGGCGAGGTACGCCTGAAACCCAACTCCACCCGATATTTAAAAGCATCAGGAAGTCCTGCAGCTCCTCGTGTCACAACCAATTTCCCCTCCGAGCCATTTTGCCCCTCGCCGTTTCTACGCCTATTTCAAAACCAAAAAAACAACAGCATTTATGACAGAAAATAAGGAGCCCGAAGGTTTACTACGTCTGAAATGATGCTGCGGCTGACACCTCCGGAGGCGGCTGAAGTGGGACCGCCTCGCTGTGCGAAGTGGCTTCTGTGAAAACACCAAACGGGCCTGTTGAAGCGGGGAAGTGTGTCGCGGCGTCGGATGACTTCCCTTCAGATCGACAGCGTGGCTCTGCGCCATCTTACCTTCAATTACTGGTAAAAGCAGCGATCCCTTTTTATTTCCTGCTTGATGTGTAAACGCACGCTGCGAGCCGAGTTCTGGGGGGAGTTTTCATCGGGCCGCGGAAGTCCTTGAAAACTTCCCAAAAACCACGACGTGTCATTTTGAATGAGTCATAAAAAATATTCTCGTCACCTGAGGAATAGGTCTCGCTTCATTTCCCTCTCTGTGAATGATGCTTCCAATGCGGCACCGGTGGAGGCCACGACCAGAGTCCTCCATCTTTATACAGATGGATGCATCATGCCGTGTTTAAAAAACTGGGTTTGCTGCATTTTGATGATGACACATTGGTTCACTCCATGGTTCAGGTTAAGGCCACTAAAAGTTTTTTTTTTCTTTTTTTTTTATAAGGTTATGGTACAATCAGTCAGGGTTAAAATGAATGTGCACTAAATGTTGGGAGGGACGCCGGATGCAAACGTTGTTCGGCCAACCACCCGAGAGGTTCGTGGAGCTGATGACTACACCTTTGCTTCGGAGACAGGACGATCAGCAGAGGTCAAGGGTCGAGGGAAAGCCAGATGCTGTTGTTTCTCTGAGCGGAGTAACACGACTGGAGGTGAACAGGCCGCACACAAAATAGTCCCGCTTTGTATTGTGATTAAAAAGTGATGCTGTGTGCGTCTCATTCGTCGCAGTTGAAAGAAACAAGACAAGTCTTGTGCAGTGCAGCTGGCATCGCTGTGAGAAAAAAAGAAAAAAAGTGAGCTAATTATCACCCATGCTCAGCCTTGTCTCGTGCAGCAGGGCGGACCCCTGCGTCGGCCGGCTTGCAACGCGTGCTTAGTAAACGTTTTTCAGCGGCCTCTTTCCCTGCGGTCGGGCATTGTGCTTGAACCTGCCAATACCTGCCAATCCCACCGACACGTTTTCACCTTGGCGAACGCGAGAAAGGGTCGTATTTAAGAGGGGAGCAGCGTTTTTTGTTTTTTTGGCACATTTACGATCCGAGCCTTCCGCTTTGAATGCCTCCCACGTTCCTGCGAATCCGTGGAATGACCGGAGCCGACCCCCCCCCCCCCCCCCCCTCCTCGGAGCCGACCCCCCCCTTGCGGCAGCAGCGATTAAATGCGGCGGCCCGAGCGCCTCAGAGTGGCCCGTCCGTAGGTGTGTGTTATGCAAGCCCTAATGGATGAAAAGAACATTGTTTTCAGGACGCCCACGGAGCCGGTTCATGTAACAGAGCCACTTGTGAAATCGCAGCTTTTTAACATTTGGATCTTGGCTCTCAGGGGAGGTGGAGATCGCTGCTGTGAGGCGACGGCGCCGAGCTGGAGGGGGGGAGTCTTAAGTCCTCTGAGGGTGTTGTGATTAAATATTATACATAATGGGGGCGGGCTCTGGTGACAAAGAGGCTTTCTACCACTCTACTTTCCTCAAAGACTACAGTATTTGTTTCTTGGAAATACTGACCTTTTAAAAAAAAATTAAAAATAAAATAAAATTTGTTTAATGTGGCCATTACAAAATAAAGTAATGTCTCAGGATATCATAAAGTCCTGGGTAACACTCGACTTCAAGTCCCCTGGTTTTACCATTAAATGTGTTTTATTAACACACTACAATGTATGCAGCCAATATGACACTTTTAAAGTTTTTTTATTGTTCACTTTTTGTCTGCAATTATATAACTTCTCACATTTGATTTCATCCCACCTTGTATACGTTTGTACAGCAGCTTCCACTCTGGGTACCCACAGGTGTATCTGCTTACAACTACATTGAAGTGGGTTGTAAGCCAATTAGTCAGTGTTTGTATACTGCTTATGAATGCTAAATATGGGGGGAACTAAAGTAAAGTGTTTCTAGTGATTGTAAAATCCTATTGATGTAGCGGAGACTTTTATTTTGAAGGTGGTACAACACTTGTTGGGAACATATTGCACCCTGAGAGGAAAATGTTCTAGTTTAGCAGCAAGTTTAGTGCTTCTGATATTTTACCAACTGGACATGTTTTCAAGTTGCTTTAAACAAGTGAAAAGTGACTGTAATAATATTTTTTTTTACTTTTTGAAGCATAAGTCTTATTTATTTTAATTTGTAGAAATCTGCTCAATAGAAGAGTGGCACATGTTTAATTTATCTCTGATTGCGTGCGGCTATTTTTCCGTTGTAAAATCTTTCAGAGAGACTGAATTTTATAGAGATCTTTCGAACATCAATGTGGATTTTATGCCGCGCTCCTTTATTTCCTCTCGTTTGGCACTTTTTCCTTGGGGAGGGGCACGGAGATAATTTATGCGAGAGAGTATGCTTCGTTTCTCCAGAATCGCGGGAAAAGTTATGCCGATGCCATCTGCGGCGCCTCGCAATAAAATGCACGACACCAGCCAGGCATCCTTCTCTTGAGTGAAGGACACATTGGATGACACCAGCAGGCAGAGCAAACAGAAACCATGTGTACAAATGTGCTGCCCGATATCGAGATGGTAATATATTAACATTTTGTTCATTGGCTGGAAAAAAATAGATAAAAAATGAAAGTTTTTGGAATCAAAAGTGAGCTTGGAGGAGACGCTTTGTCTTCTTTTTACTTAAAAAAAAGGAGTTATCAGATTTAAACTTTCCCCTTTTCAGAAATAAACAACAAGCCGGGCTGTCCTCTGTAACCTTAACTCTGTAAACAATGTTTAAAAAGCCAATTTGGGTAAAAGCAGACATTGTATTGACTCCTCTGGATAAGAGCCAGATGATAAGAGTGGAAACAAACTTTTTTTGGAGATAGTATAAATTAAAATCGTCTCTCTCCTGCTAGTCTGGGATTAGCTTTTTATCTGCAGGTGTGAACGTTGCAAATGGGCTTTGAAGGGCGCGTTAGTGGGTGGAGCCTCAAAAGGAGGTGATCCTACCTGCTTCTGGGCAGGAACATGGACTCCTTGATGAAGACGGAGCCGGACAACAGGATGTACCAGCAACTGCCGATGTCGTCGGGGCTGCATGACAGAAAGAAAAAGAGTTGAGCACAAATGATTTATTCATTATCGGGGATGGACAAAATATAAAAGGACTCGGAATAGTGACTCTGGAAAAAAACTGGCGAGACATATACGCCTTTATGTTGGATTTAATTGAGCAATTATTAGGCAAACCCTACTCTTTCACTATGATTTCAAATTCAATCTTGCTCTGCAACACGATTACGGCGTAATTTTCAAATGACCAACTTTTTTTTTTCTTTCATAACATAGTATATAGTGTATTGGAAACAAACTTTCCATGTGTACAGACACTGCACAACAATTAGTCAATTCATTGTTTGTCATCATTTTTTGTATTGCCAGAAAGACACTGCTATGACAAACTATGATTATGGACTAAATATGTGTGTTACACAAAACCAGACATGAACTTGGCATGAAAAAGGCATCAACTTGTGCTTTTGGGAAAATGTGATGGGAATTTCTCATATTTTCTAAATGAACTATTGCTCTATAAATAAAAACTAGATTTAGAAACTTTTGGAGCTGCTTGCTACTTTCTTTGGAAAAAAAAGAGTTGGCACCACCGTACTGGGTTTTTCATTAGAGATATATATCTATATATATATATATATATATATATATATATAGAGAGATATATCTATATATATATATATCGTTTAATCTAACGCACTGGTGCTGCGATGTTATGCATCAGCGATGCAAGCCCTGCTCGCTGTGCCAAATCAGAGCCCTACTTTTATAAATAAAATAAAAAGATGTTAAAATGAGAAAACATGACAGAGCGAGTTGGAGAGAGAGAACTATGAATGAACTGAGGACTCATCGCTCGTCCTCCCACACAGAAATTTGCCATCGCAGACGAAGTAAACTCGGACTGACCTCTGGATGACGTAGCCTTCTGTCAGCTTCTTACGACATGACGGACACACACACACACACACGCACTTCCACCGCACTCATAGGCATTTTAATGTAAATTGCAAACACTTTTTCCCAGGCATTATGTGGCATTAGTAGGGAACCGACGGCCTTATTAAGGAACATCAAAAGATTCCTCAGAGGGGGGAGCTTGCTTCAAGATAAACAACTTAGTAAATATGAAATTCAGAAATTGCACAGTCAGTATTAATACAGCACGCTGGTCATTTTTTAAAGGATGAAAGTTTGTTTTGTTGTTGTTAATGCAGACGTTTAGTTTGGTTTTGTCTAGTTTATCTCATGACGTGCACGGCTGCCGGAGGGATTGCAGCGAGATAATCTCAGGAGGCTGAGACGCCGCGTCGTGTACATGCAGGATTATCACAACGTAAACAGACGCGATGCACACGGATAATGACGTTAACGGCTTTGATTCACGAGCAGCCGGCCAGACGGGTCAGCGGCCGAGCACAAAGCATGAGCTCAGATATCATAACCGAGGGTTTCGTTTATGGATCGGAGTTTAAAAAGACTAAAAAAAAAACATAGAAATCCTTTGGGTTTTCACTTTAATTTGAGCTTCATTCTAGTTTTTCAGTTCTGCATCAGCACCTGGCGGCCACTGGGCAGTAGAGAGGAAGTGGAAACCCGGAGAGGGAAGTATTCTCATGACACCCAACACCGATACCATTTTTCTAGTGCCGGGAACTCGACATGAGGACTTGGGTTTCGGCAGTGAGGCGGACAAAAATAGACTAGTCAGGAAAATGCTTTCATTTTGCCCCGATGACTCTGAACAAGTAAAGCCTGCAGAAATTAGGACTTTTTGATAGATTTGTGCTTTTTTATTGAATTATTTTTCCTTTATTGCATTTTTCAGCATCCTGACTATTATATACTACAGATATTCAAAGTGTGTGAGTTTGACTTGTCATTTTTTTATTATTTTTATTACTAAAATGTGAAATGGAACTATGCATGGTGAATAAAGGAAGCTTTCTTTAATGCATGTCTCATGTAGTATTAAGGAATTATACTAATTAGCATTATTCCTCATAAGAATACATCAACATTTATAGGGAAATACACCTATTTGCTTTAGATGAGGATCATTTCCACTATATAAAGCCACAGCAGGCAGCCAGCTAGCTTAGCTTAGCATTGAAAAACGGGGGAAACAGCCAGCCTTCACATTTATTATGCAGTGGTAGCAAACTTCTCATCCAGCTCTGGGCGAGAAAGTGGATTGCCCAGAGTGTCTAATTATTTCTAACATGATAGACAGTTATTTTGGAAAGTGTAAAAAAAGAAGAAAAAAGAATCACAGATGTGCAGCTTCATTATCAGTCTGCATCGGTTCAGGTGTTACTTTTAAAGCTTCACCTGAGGGTGCGAAAACCCGTAATTATCTCTGCTATGAAAGCGCAGCATCAAGTTAAGCCTCCACCCGTCTGTTTACCAGCTGGGACTGTAAAAAAAAAAAAAAAAAAAAAAAACGAAACAAGAAACATCACCTCGTCACAGACAAAGATCGTCTGCTCATCCAGCTGAAATGAAAACGTGTACTTGAAGGTGCTCCGGCGTTAATAAGGCGGCAGCTCGTGTGATTAGCGCTGCATATCTTCACCTGGTCTGGGTGGGACTTTTAATTGAAACCAGAAGGGAAAAGAAAGAAAAACTCAATGCCCGGTCCGACGTCAGACTGCTTTCTGCTTACCGAAAGGTAAAGGATGGGTGGGTGCGCTTATTAAAAACAGCCGTGCACAAACACATCACACCCAGCATCGCTGTGCTGACGGAGTTGGTTTTTCCCCTGATCACTGAGAACAAAGTCTCCCCCCTCCTCTCCACACTTGTCTTGCAGAACTAAGGAGGCTGTAGATGACACCCTACACCCCAAAATCCTCCCAAAAGCATCTTCTCCTCTCGCCCGCCTCTCGCTCCGGCCTTTTCATGGTTCTTCCTTTTTTCGCGTTGGGAGATGACACGAATGAGGAGCTTCAATTATTAATCGCACGGAGCGCCTCGCATAGCTGAGGAGGAGGAAGAGGAGGAGGAGGAGATACGTTTAAAAAGCAGGAGATCGGAGCTGCGACAGCTTGACTGAACTGGGTCACGAGTAGCGGAAGCGATCGTCGAGCGTAAACATGATTCATAAAGCCCCCCCATGGAGGCATTTAACAGCCGGGTATCGGTTATGCGGGTACCGCGGGTACGGTGGAAAGCGGGTAAAATGATGATGTGAGGAGGGCGATTATGGCATCGAGGCTTTTCAGAAAAAGTTTTATTCAAGCACGCAATGCTCTTCCTGCCGTGAAAAATACTCGTTAGTTAGAATCCGGTATTCAATTCTTAACAGGATCGTTTGCATCTTATTGATACTTTTTCACGAGGACACGCAGTGGTTTGGACCGACAGGATGGCCTGATGCAAGAGTTTCAAAATAAGAGAGGAGTGTCGAGGTCAGCTGACAATATGACCGCTTTAAGTTGACCACTAGCATATGACCACTAGCATATGACCGCTAGCTTTAAGTTGTTATTGTTGTGTTGTTTTCAACATGAAGCTCTCATGAGACTCTCAATGCCACAATTATGTTATGACATTGTGAAATAAAGCTTTCTTAAATTAGTCAATGGTCCTGAAGATATTCTTTTGTTTTTTAAAATCTAAAAGTAAAAAAAAAAGCTCAAAGAGTGTAAGCATCGAGAGGTTACTGTGACGCGTCTGTTCTTTAGAGTCGTCATGGTGTTCACCATCAACTTGAGACCAGAAACACAGTTTATTTAAAGATGTGTTGCGACACCCAAATGATGCTCTGATGAAGGGTTTTTGTTTTTCCTCTCCTGGCAACAGCTCGCTGGACCGATGCCGCCCAGCGACGACTTCTTCTTCCTCTTTTAATAACTTCAATCAAAACACGGACAGAGCTGTAGCTCTGCCTGCGTGGGTGAAATGGGATTTCAGTAAATTCCTGTTTTCCTGGCAACGCAACAACCCGACTTGAAAGGAGAAGACATCATACAACGGGCGGATCAAGCTGCTTACTTTAACTTGAAACACAACGAAAGACGGACGCGGTCACAGCGTTAAAGAGAGGCAGGCGTCACTTCTAAAGTCCACGTAAAAAAAAAAAACTGATTATTAAATGTACGGCTGCAACTAACAATTACTTCCATTGTCATTAACCTGCCAATTATTTTCTCAATTAATCCAACAACGGTCGCTAACGGTACAATAATTGCAACGGTCTTCAATTGTCTAGTTCAAAACAGTCCACTATCGCACATAGTGAACAATGATGCCAATTAATTTTGTGTTGATGGACTAGTTCATTATAGAGAGGGGGGGGGGGGGGTAGAATTAAAAAGCAACACTCACTATTTGACTGAAATGCCCGTAGTTTGATGTTCGTGAAAAAAATAAAACGGGAAACGGCAAAACGCCATAGCATCGCACATCTAAAAAAAGGATGCTCGGATTAGTGAGGGGGTCAAAGGTCAAGGGTTACACTGAAAGAGCTGACATGGGAGAGGTTATAAAGGCAGAGCAGAAGGTCCTCTCCCCCAGCCCGTTAAATGTGCCAGGTCAGCCTCCATCTCAGGAAGGCTTTAGCACTATAATCTGTGATGCTCTCCCAGCATGGGATGTTTTCATGACATATTGAGTGTGACTGTGTGTGTGTGTGTGTGTGTGTGTGTGTGTGTGTGTGTGTGTGTGTGTGTGTGTGTGTGTGTGTGTGTGTGTGTGTGTGTGTGTGTGTGTGTGTGTGTGTGTGTGTGTGTGTGTCTGTGTGTGTGACTGTGACTGTGTGTGTGTGTGTGTGTGTAGTGTTTGCACTTTAGCAATCTAAAGCCCCAGGCAGGAAAAAGCGAGTACTTTTCTAACTATTACCCTCATCCTCCTATCATTGCTTCAGGACTGCCAACTGTCGGGATAGTTAGAGAGAGATTGTGAGTGTGCGGGTCATTAACTGGGAGCATTTGTGTGAATCAGTGTTTTTCTCTCCAAACATTATGAAAATAAATAAAAAAAACATTTGGTGTGTAGCCAGGATTTAGTTCTGTGTAAAATGTTCTTCTGGATGCCGGTTTACCTCAACTCAAAAGGAGAAAGAAGAAAGATGGCTGCCAAAAAGTGACATTTTGCTGCAATTTATATCAAGCAAGGGCAGTAGTAGCTAGATTAAATACAAAATAAAGTGTTTTCCTCATCTTAAAGGCCACATAACATATTAGAGAAAGAATCATCTGAGCTTGTTTGAGAGAAAAATAATAAACTTGAATAAAATCTGCAGCAGAAACACCGATAGATTAGCTTGTAAAGAGTTTCAGCCGATATAAATATTTGGTTTTTGGACTGTTGGTTGGGCAAAAAGTTATACATCGCCACCATAGACTTCTAAAAAGTCTCTTCCTCAAGTCTAATGTTGTGATCTTCACAGACATTTAAATCACATTTAAATGAACTCATCCGGCGGCGTCACCGATGACTGATCGAGGTTCCCAGTCCGAGCTCGTCGGTTTCACTGCCGGCAGATTCCCTTCACGCGCTCCGGTGGCCGTGAAAATAAAATCAATGGATCAATATACGCTACTGTTGACTTTCTTTTCGTTGACGGAGGACTCGGTCAGCGTGGAGCGATGTACACGTCTTGCTCGCCGGGGATTTGAGGAAAAAAAACCACCGGTGTCGAGTGGGGCGACATTACTTCCACTTTTGGGAATATCTCAATGGCGCCCGCTCAAAGGAATACCAGGATAAATATGAACCCGTCCACCAGTACTACCTGAACCTGAACCGGTGGATGAGTTCATGTATAGCACACGAAAAATGGACTTGCTTGACACAATTATGTATGAAACCGCCGATGACTCATTGACCCGTTAGTGGAAGGTGTCAGAATCGTTCCTGCACACTTTAACCAACAATCCAGCCCAACACACTGTAGTTGTACTCCGTAAAAAGGGACAAATACAAATGTACATTTAACTGTTTAGTTAAACTTATGAATGGTCGCATTTACCACTGGTGTGTCCGGCTGGAGCGTTTCTAAAAGCACCTTTCAACGGAGCCGGGGTTTTTCCTTCAAGGAAATGAACCTCTGACTCAACGTACGGGGATTACATTTTTTTTACAACTTAATAGAGATACGATCACAATTAAATTCCCCATTGACTTTTAGAGCGCTGGTTTCCCGGCAGATTATTGCTCGTTGTTATAAATAGACGAGGAAGCGAAGACAGGCGGTTAAAAGCTTGTATTTTCACACGAGAAGGTTGATGGAGATCTGGAACGGGAGGAAAGAAGTCAATCTCCTCCGCTGCTGTTCAACACCCTGCTCTTATCAGGAAGAGCCCCGACAGACGTGTGGTAGGTTCACACATGCATGCATGCACAAGTGTATGCATGCATGCATGCATGCATGCATGCACAAGTGTATGCATGCATGCATGCATGCATGTGTGCACGTGTGCACGTGCAAACAGTTGTGCACAGACGCAACTAGAAACCGCGAAACTCGTGCTAATTAATTCAAGCAATAAAGATTTAAATAAAGGACAATAACCGGCTGTGTTGATGGTGTCGCCTGGAGGTAAAGGTAGAGAAGTACTCTACTGGTATTCCTCTTTTATGTAAGAAATATGATTATGCAGACGCACTTGCAATTGCGATATGATTTGCAATATCAGAGGGAATTCTTGTTTTCATAATTATGACTCATTTTCATTGAAAAACATGTTCAAATGGTTACGATGTGATTTTTGCATGGATCGGTACCAAAAGAAATCTGTTTTCTTAAGTCTGTAGAATGTGACGTGGAGGACGGGACATCTCCGCATCACCACGATATTTAATTTAAAAGAAAATGGTATTTTGACACGTTACGTCCTTTAACAAATATTGAACCTCTAAGGATTTGAAAAGTGCAGTGTCTGCACAAAGCGGGTCTAGTGACTCTTTCTGGGAGTGAGATTATATGATGTTTGTATGTAACAACTGTTTACGAGTAAAAATGATGTGCGTCCACTTTAGTGTTTTTATTTGCATATTAAGGAATTTAACGAGAACATCTAAGAATACTCTTTAATGATACCACTAAAAACGCAAAGAGACTTTGTGTGTGTGTGTGTGTGTGTGTGTGTGTGTGTGTGTGTGTGTGTCCCCTGAGGGAATCTTGTGGAAACTGGAGTCTATTATGCGACCACTGCCTAATCTGCATTCCTATTGTTAAATCAGTTCCCACACCGCCGATGGGCTTCTAATGAAGTGTTGACTCTTCCCCGTCATCGCCACACACACACCTACACAGGGGATCAAGAGGCAGAAAAGGGACATTGCGCCCTCTGTCGCCCCTCGAGAGGCTGATAACGTTAATTAACGGTCTTCATTCTCAGCGTGGGTGTTGGGAAGACGTCGACGTGTGACAGCAGCCTGACTTACTACAGTTGTTGCAGCCTTTTAACGGAAAACACAATCCGAAGCAGTCAGGGAAAAACGTCAATACAGCTTTACGATCACATCAACAGTCCCCGGCGCCCGGCTGCAGGTTTTCTGTCTGGAGTCGGTACACAGCGCCTCATTGAACTCACCCTTCTGGGTTCTTGTTCTTTAGAGTTGCTGTAGAGCGGTTTAATCACACACACACACACACACACACGCCGTGCCTCAACTCATCCTTTACGCTGGATAACGGGCCGAGGTGTGCTTTGATCACACAGAATGTAATTCAAATTGTTACATTGGCCGCCGCCCCCTTTTGTCTTTTTTAATTCCATGTGTTCATACACAAATTCGTCCAAATAAACGTCCTTGACGGGGCGGTACTTACTAGTACAGCACTTCGTTGGCCTCGTGCCTCTCGTAGCGCACCGTCTCGCACATCATCCTGCAGGGGCAGATAGGGGGGGGAGGAGACAATCAGAAAACAATAGGAGGAAACCGTAACTCTGGATGGTTAGCGATGTCACAACACGGGAATAGATCCAGACATTGTTCCAATTAGGGCGTCGCTTCAAATAATAACCCTCCCTCTTAAATACTCGTCACACCTACAGCTGGTGATTTCCTACATTTCCCCAGAAGGACTTCCCTTCAATAAAATAGTGGGAGTATCCTATAGATTTATGAATGACTGAGGGCGTTATCGTCACGGTGTAGATTTATGAGGGGAACAGCGACTTCACATGAACGACACGGTACGCCAACCTTGTGGCCGCACTGCATTGTGGGGAGTGCATTTCTGTGGTGGTTAGTATTTTTTATTGCCGCTGAAGTTTCTTGAGAGCTGCTGTAGTCGTGCTGTTAAAACCTTTATGTGACATACGGGCGGTTTCATGGGCAAAGATGGTGTTTCTTTATGTTGTGTCATATTTCCCACTGACTTTCTTTTTGATGTTCCCTATAAAAATCGAGGCTGCTTTATGCTCGCATGGCTGTAAACTGTAGAAAACACTCTCTTTCTTCAGAAAGGGAAACTTTCGCGACTTGTTTATGGGGCTTTTATTTTGCAATACATCATTTTTCCCTATTTGTCTTCTTTTTTTTGTAGTGCGTCATAGTTGCCAAACACTTGATCATCTTTTTTATTTATTTATTCATTAGTCACTTTTATTTGTTTGTTGTTGATGACAGCACTGATGAAAGCCTTAAAGAGACCATTACTCATTCACCGCACCATGATTGACCTTTTTTTAAAGTTTATTTGGGGATTTTAACAATGAACAACAATGAACAAACAAGTGTCGTTCATCGAGGTCCAATGAGCTCATTCTGTGCTTTCTCTTCCTCAATCAGGCCCAGACTCCCACTGCCCTCATTACTGGATTATTGTTTCCTTATTTTAGGAGCGTGAGGGATGTAAAATAATAATATTATGAAAGTATCATCACGATTCAACCAAGAATTTAACCCTCTTTCTTTCTCACTCAGTTATTGTACGAGGATAAATGATGCTTCACATTTGTAAAATCGCAGATCTGTTTTTTTTTTGGAAAGAAACACTTTCTGTGTGTGTTTTAAAACAAGAAGGGAAAAAAAAAAGTCATCCACAACAGGCTTTCCCCCAAAACGCCTCCAGAGAAGACGGCAGTGCCTGAGCGCTGCAGACAGGCAGCCATAGTAAACACAAGCCGATCAAAACACAAAAGGCTTCAGAAAATAGCTGGCGGGCGGCCGTCGCAGAAACAATCCCGGCTCGAAAAAACGAACTACACAGGGACAACAACACATTCCTCTCAGATGAAAAGTGGAGGGGGGGAAAAAAAAAAAGAGAAAAGATCTATAACATAATCCCATAGTTAGTGGGATGGCTGGGAATTGTATTTCTTTTTTCTTTTTTTTGAAGGATGGGAAACTCAAAGTTGGCCCGAGTGGAGGACTCGTCTGTGGGACCACGGGGACATTCCTCAGGATCCAAAGGGGGGTTTGGGGGTGGGGGGTTACTGTCGGGTGGGAGGCCCCCGTGGGGTCACACAGTGGAATGTTCCAGCTCGCGGGTCATGTACTGATACATTGTTTTTCCGCCGCCAGTGTAATCCACATGTATGCACACAAGGCATGCTGGGAACAGACTTCTGACATGCCAGCGTTTGGGGAGTCTGCGCCGGACAGAAACGACCGGGAGGCGAGCGGCGATGACGACGGGGGGAGAGGACGGAGCGGCGCTTTAATCAAACTTTTTAGATTATTTTTTATTTAAGTTGTTAAGACAAATATGCCTTTCTTTTTTTGTCACGATCCGCAAAAATATACAAGAGAGCGGCTCAATATGGACCCCATAAATTTGCCTTTTATTGTCTGAATGGAAGTCTAGTTTCAGATAGGAACTCTGACACTAACAGCTGTAACTAATGATTACTTTCATTAATAAAAACAATAAAATGTGTGAAAATAATCAGAAAAGACACAATTTGAATAATGTCAAAGGGCAAAGTCCTCACATGTTTTATGTTTGGTTTTATGTTAAGCCCAAAGACATGAAGGTACTATGATCAAATAAAAAATAAACTGAATTGAATACGAGGAGCTTGAGAAGTCGATCCTCGTCTACTTCTCATATCATGTGAATGTTGACCGGCCTTCAAGAAAACAATGGATCTCATCACTGAGTTTGACAAGTGATAAACCAGACAGGTAGAATAATAAACTGATTTAAAAGGTATGTGCACAGTAAAAGAAGGATCTAATTAAGTCATTAGTTATCTTATTTACACGACCTCTATGGATGCAGAACAGAGGAGCAGTCAAGTGTTTACATTTGCATTCGGGAATTCTTCCCGAGCTCGGAAACATCGAGCTCCGAGGTTATTCGACCCGCGAACAGACACTGACCTCAGCTGGTGCTCCCGCAGGTTGGACAGGGCCTCCATCCCGTGGAGGTACGAGTACACGATCTCCAGGTCCTGAGGAGCAGAGGAAAAGCGGAGTTAGACACGGGAGCTCAGAGCGAGAGCCGCAAAGCTGCTGCAAATCAATACTGTCACATGAAAAATGTATGAAAAGACAACGCGTGTGCAACGGGTTTGATTCACCAGAAACCTCTCTGTAGCCGCAGCTGGTTTCAGTAAAAAAAAGAGAAATAAACCTGTAATAAACCTACTCAGCTCTACACGCTCAGATCCGAAAGGCAGACAGATATGTTTACTAGCTTGTGAACACAGAGCTGCTGAAGAATATCAACTTTATAATGTTATCATATGTCACTGTGTGTAGAACTATGAGACTATGATGTCATTGCACATCATCGACCCTCGACAGGCCTTTCATGGCCGACTATAGATGTTTAAAGACCAACCGTTTAAAATGATAAATGTCCTTTCAGTCAGAATCAAACCACCGGCTTCAACGCTCCCGCTCGATCCGAGCGGCGTGGACAGCTGACGGCTCGGACACAAAGCCGCTATAACGACCGCGTCGTCGCACTGACACCTACAAACGTACCGGCCGACAAACATGGCGACGCACACAAGAGAAGACCTCTCGCTCGCAGACGGCCACATTGATTTGTGCGTCCGAGCATCAGATTGGAAATGAAGCAACAATAAAGCGCCTCAAAATACATAAACTCTCCATTCAATCACTTCATCAAGTGACCCAGTGAGCGGCTCGGAGGCTGTTTGGCGTGAATCCAAATCAGAGGTGAAACAAAGTGGCTCTCTCTGAGAGCTGGCAGCCAGTACAGCGACACCAGTGTCTACTGGTGGCCACTGGCTCTGTGTGTGTGTGTGTGTGTGTGTGTGTGTGTGTGTGTGTGTGTGTGTGTGTGTGTGTGTGTGTGTGTGTGTGTATGCTGGTTGTTGCTGCTACGGGGTTGCCACTGTCTAATGGTGTCCACTGGTTCTGTGTGTGTGTGTCTGTGAGTGTCTGTGTGTGAGTGTGTCTGTGAGTCTGCGTGTGTGTGTGTGAGAGAGAGTGTGTCTGTGAGTGTGTATGTGTGATGCTGGTTGTTGCTGCTACTGGGACGCCACTGTCTAATGGTGTCCACTGGTTCTGTGTGTGTGTGTGTGTGTCTGTGTGTGAGTGTGTCTGTGAGTCTGCGTGTGTGTGTGTGTGTGTGAGAGAGAGTGTGTCTGTGAGTGTGTCTGTGAGTGTGAGTGTGAGTGTGAGTGTGAGTGTGTGTGTGTGTGTGTGTGTGTGTGTGTGTGTGTGTGTGTGTGTGTGTGTGTGTGTGTGTGTGTGTGTGTGTGTAAACCTCTCAGAATGCCCACCTTGTCTCCGGGTAGCTTATTAAAAATGTTTTATGAAACGATGACCACGTGCTCTGAATGACACTTTTTTTTTTACACTGGTTTGGTTTTCTGCAGAAGTCTGCATCGGTGATTATAGAAGAGAAAAGGGCCAGGGGGCTTAAAACGATGGTAGAGAATGAATCTCACTCTACCAAAAGGATGCATGAAACGCAGCTGCAGGTGATGGATTAACAAAACAAACAACGTCCTCACAAGTAGCCATTACACAGAGAAAGAAACACACACCCAGAACGCCTATTTGCTCCGAGTGAAAACTGAATTCAGAGGTTGCCATTAGAAGTGTGGAAAAACGAGCTCATGAGAGGGGGAGGGGGGAGTGCACCATGTAATTATCATAGTCAACAAACATGTGACACGAGTGATATCCAAACCGGGGTTATGAAACCACTGGGATGGGTCCTGGTCCCCCCTGACGTCGGCCCCGTTACGTCACACGGACGTGACCTCGCTAACCAAGTCCCGGTGTTCAGAGTGTCTGCGGTCAGTGAAAGGAGCGCCCGCACAGGAGCAGCTGTTCCACCGGAGGGGAAATGTCCAGGCGCACGCTGCCACCTGCTGGCGGAGCAGGGAACTGCAGAAGAAATGCCACGGCATAAAATGCAAAAACAATTTTTTTTTAAAAGAACGTTAACGAATGGATGCAAACTCTAGGTCAGCAAGCAGTCATCTGGGTTGATGGCATGTATTTTACTGAAATGATTAATTGATTGCTTGGTATAAACTACCTGGCAACTACTCTGATATTGATGAATCAATTGATTGAGTCATTTTAAAATTACTTAAATGTGAAAAAAAACACTGTTCCTTCCGTAGATAAAAAAACTGACATTAAAAAAGGCATTTTAAACTATAGGGGCGGAACAATGCAGGATTTTAAAGTGGATCATGATTAAAAAGCACTCGCAGTATATGTTGATTGCGAACTTCCATTATTGGGGTTATCGTGACTAGAAAAAGCCGGCCAGCTCACTAATATAGTGGAGAAGTAAATAAATAAATAAAAATAGAGCCTGATTTAAAAAATAAGGCTGCAAGAAAGAACACACAATGTGTTTGATATATTATCAACATTAAATTTGTCCTTTACGATGGTCACTAAACATATTCGTGTCCCATCAGTGATGCAATAAAAATGGTATAAAGCGTTTCCAGTGTGTTATAGTGCCATTTTTATATTTAAATAAAGTCATTACTTGTCTTTCAACCGAGTGGAGGAGCTGAAAAGAAACACATGGATCAACTTTGACTGTGGAAAGAAGGAATTCACTCCTAAAGCAGCACGTACTGAATAACCAGGCACAAGGTCACCACTAGGGGGCAGTGCTGCAGGTTTCCTCCCCCTCTCCCCACTGCGGTGACATCACAGTGAAAGAAACAGCGCCACTCAAACGCAGCCTCACAGGGAGAAATATGCAAAACCATCAATTGTGGCTTCAGTCTCAAATATTTCAGATTGACTGTATGGAAAGAATGCAAAAGGACCTTTTTTCTTTCCCTCCTCACTTAGCCGACATTTTCCGGTCTGATTTTTTCTTTTTTCCCCCCCTCTCTCTGGCCTCCTTTCAGACGGCGCTGAACACAATCACCACAAACTGCACATGCACAGGATCCGTGCCGGTTTTAAGGCCGTGGAGAGGATCACATCCCAGCAAAAACCCTCCACACTTCCAAACGAAGCTTTCGTGTATTTCAAACATGGACCTTACGCGGACTGTAATTATTCTCACAGCTGATTGTGATGCTTTTGTTTCTTCGGGAGGGAGAGATCAAAAGCAGCGGGGCGTTTGATCTCAGCTTTCATCATCTTGTGTAGCCTCCACGTCTTTGGCTGAAAGCGGTACCACCAGTATCCCACGGAACAGACACAGGAAGTGGATCAGATCAAGAGCAGTGGGAAGCTGAAACTAGGACATGCTGATGAATCAACATTTAGTCTGAATTCACTCTCATTGTGTGTGTGTGTGCGCGGAATAAAAAGACAAAGCATGTTCTTTTAAAAAGGAAAAAAGAGAACAGTTAAGGGGGGGTGGCTCAAACTCCCAGGCTACACCAGTAACACCATCTAATCCCGCCTCTTCCTGAACTAATCCTTCCAGGAACACAGGTGGCCCCCAAGGAAGGGGGAAGGAAACAAAACAAAACATACCAAGATGCTGTTCTTGATTAAACTTTTTTTTTATTTTTTATAAACTTGCAGACAGAGCTGCTTGTGCTGAACTAAGAGCGGCATTCCTGGCATGCCGGTCGTAAGCCGTCAACAGGAGCGCTCTGTAAACTTCCCCCTCAGAGTTATTTCCTCGATGCAACATGCCGTCGCTTTTGCACCTTTATTTACGGGACAGATGCAGCCAAACCGGTGGAGGCATTTCCCCTCCTGGATACCAATTAAAACAATAGCGGAGAGAGTCAACGGGGCTGAGTTACCTTGAGAAAATCCCGGGGAGGTTAAAGGTTCATCCTGGGAGTTTATTTTCTGGACGTCTTATCTTACCACAAGGAGCGATTTTGCACCGATATCGGGACCGTTATTCGCCCCCCGATGCCGTACGAGTCAACAACCTCCAGTCTGCAGCCTCTGTGACCACAGTGACACACACACACACACACACACACACACACACACACACACACACACACACACACACACACACACACACACACACACACACACACACACACACACACACACACACACACACACACACACACACACACACACACACACACACACACACACACACACACACACACAGTTTTCCACCCATTATGTTTGGCTCAAGGGGGAGGGCCTCGGGCCCCCGGGCCCCATGCCAGTCTGCTGAGTGGCAAAGCCTTCAGTGGGCAAAGGGAGGCCGAAGGAAGTTGGGAAGTTTTTTCTCTCCGCATTGTTGTTCATTGACGCGTACAACAGGAGAGGCTGCGGTGTAAACAAACACGGGTTCACACGGAAAAAAAAAAGAAAAGATCAGTGACCTGAAATGATTTAAAAAAAAAAAGAAGACTTGTTTTGCCACATACCAACTGTGTGACATAATAGGGTGACACGAGGAAACTGAATTTCTTAAAGAATTTAAAATGTTCAAACTCGCTCATTGTAGCAGAGATGGCAGCATGGAGCTGAACGGGGCTGCAAATAATGACGGTTATCATCATCAATTAATCTGATTTTATTGATTAATCTATTAATCGTTTGGTCTATGAAACAGAAGAAAAATGGGATGAAGAAAAGCATTCACAATTTCTCTCTTTCATGTGACTGCCAGTCGGAAACGATTGTCAATTATGGGCAAAATAAACGGTCAAATTTGAGATGAAACCAGAAAAGCTTTTGCATTTTGTACTGTAATTGTTGCAGCTCCGTTATAAATAAATAAATACATAAATAATGGATGACTAAACCTTTTTCTGACCTCGTTACAGGTTGCAGCTTGACAGCTTTACCTCGAAGATGGAGCTTCAAAAAATGAATGCCATTACTTCATCAATTCATTGATTGATGGGTTTGTCTATGTTTTGTGCGACTAACAGTAAATAGATATGTAAAAATGACAAACTTTAACATTTACTGAGCCCATTTGCTCGATAAATGACTCAAAAATGATTAATAGATCACAAAGCCGCCGCTGTAATTCAGTATTTTGTTTCTATTTAATCCAACGGCCCCGTGGTCCCCTTAAAGTGTGGTTAAGAAGTGCCTCTGCTTTCCTTATCTCCCGACACCACGGGGTCCGTTTGCCAGATAGGAAGCTTCCTCTCCACTCGAGGCCCTTTCAGTGTCGCACAGACGGTCAATCCTTTCATTCGTCCGGCTCTGGCCGAGCACAGATAGCCGAGCGCTGCTCGCATCCATCACCGGCTGCAGCGCCGCATCGCAGGGCCGGGCTGCGGCCGTTCAAACAGACAATGGGAGAGATAAACCGACGCCTCAGGTAGAGGGAGGTGAAGCACGCTAACGGCTGACCCGAGCAGATTGATGATCAGATTCCAGTATTGTAACGCATCTGCGAGTCTAGTTCGATAATACAATCACCCCTTAAACACACTGCATTGCCATAAACTACTGGGTGGGGGGTGGTGGTAACAGAGCCTTTTATGGAGCAGTAACTCGTACAGTAGAAATGCTGATGTGTCAAGGTGTGTTAGGGGACTAATGCATCATGCTTATGTTTTTATATGTCATAGGAATGACGATTAAGTGGCGTAACCCCATAAAACCGGAGGCACAGAGGCCGTTTTAACCGAGTCCGACCAGCAGAGTAGATCAATGATCGTGTCGCCTTCGTTGACAGTATTAACACCACCCCCCCGTCCCCCCACCCCCACCCCCCGGGGCCGTCTGCATCCGCGTATGCAAGCTTATCCGACTGCACCTTCCATCCAGAGATTCTCCCCTCGATATCAATCAAATTAACAATTACATCAATTACAGTCAATCAAATTAACAATTACAACAATTACAGTCATATTATTAGATGACTCAAGCAGCTGGATTGGTATCAGCATCAATGGGGCTGATCTATTCATTTAAATTATCTTTATTAAATATTATATAAGCTTTAGACCAGAATTCTGATTCCAATTTAAGTTTCCAACTTATAATATAATTCCTATTCATTTTGAAATGAACAATTTAAATACAACAATTGAACTAACGCAATTATAACTACGTGTTTACTTGTTAAATGTTGTGTGATAAAGTCAGGAAACCTGATGATCCCAGTCGCCTCCACACAGGGAGGCAGACTGCTTATTAATTAAACGCCGGTATTGAAATCTGCACCGCTTTCGGGACTAAAAAAGGGGTGCAGCACTATCAATCTCCAGTCTGTAAAAAAAAAAAAAAAAAGGAGTGAAAAACACCGTCCATGAATTATTTCTCTCCCTACACACTCGGCCGTCTTCCAACGTTACCGCGACTCATTAGGCCGACAGAGAGCCGAACAGAGGGAGCGGGAGAGGAACCAGCATGGCCGCCCACAGAGAGTCATATGCACTTCTGTCTGCCAGGCCACTCGTAAAGAGGAACTCCTCCGGCTGAGTTTTCCCACCGAGTCGAACATCCCGCTGGAAAACCGGGGGTCCTTCCTCTCGTGTCCGTGGTGGCGCTCCGACATTCGTTGGGTCAAATACATCAAACTGTAGCGCAGCAGGGTGACACACTTTCCACCACCGGATTAGTTTTGGATCCTCGTCTGGAACTAAGTGGAGAACGGGAAGGTGGAACAGAGAGGTGCTGATGAAAAGAACCAGACTTAAAAAGAGGGTTTCCAGTTTGCTTACGACCGTGATCCCCGGGCCAGTCTGTCTAATCACAGCATTTTGTGCGGGGAGGATTTGTTGTTCTGTTTTTCGGGAAAAAAAAATAGCTGGGAAAAGCACAAATTAATCCCCCGCGACTCGGGAGCGAGGACGACCTAGTTCTACAACAATTGCTCACTTGTCTCTGGGAGCTTTTCTCTCCGGTACCTTCACCCTCCGAACTTTACTGTGGCCACAAAAAAAAAAAAAGAAGCTCATTGGGGTGACATAACCATGACTAAAGCATATGTGGACCTTCTCATTCAGTGGTGGCCAATGCAGAGGTTTGGTTGCCTTTTAAAAACCAACTGCTAAATAAGTCTATTCAATGAAATGTAGCCATCTGTAACTGGGAACAATGTGTACTCATTAACTCGCTTTTGTGCGGCCGCGATCCGGAACGTCCCCTTTTTGGACGCCGTGACCTTTTGGGAAAGGTTTTGCCTTTCTACGCCGACGACCCCTCGGTATTCCTGGATCCGGTTACCGTGCCGGCGGAGGGTGCCCGTCTTGTGTGTCACGCCGGGGGTGAGGCTCGCATTCCTCAGATGACACTGCCGGGATAATGTCTCACACACACGCGAGGCCTGAACAGGCCTGAAGCAGGCCGGGTGTGGAGGGGCTGGACTGCAACGCATGACTTTCATCATCAAATAAGTGTTTTTGTAATGAAACAAGTAATTGTTTGGTATAAAACACATTGAAAAATATATATTTTAACACCTTTACAAGCCAAAGATATTCAAAGCTGACGTGACTTAGTTTTAAGGAATCAATTATCAAATAGTAAATAATGAATAAACTAATAAATGATGAATCAACTCTAAAAGACAAACATTTAAATTGAGTTGATATATTAAGATTCAGCAGTTACATTTCATGCATAAAGATGATAAAATCAATAAAAATATGAAATAATTTTACTTGAAGTCAGTCGAAGAAACTGCTTTTGTTTGGTTCTTTGGGGAGAAAGGTGATTTTAAAAACAGTGTTTGTTTTCGGGGTGATTTGCTGGACGAAAGCAGACATCTGAAGAGGTCACCTTCCGGGGGTTTCGAAAATCACGACGATCACCATTTTCTAAAATATCAAATGTCAAAAGATTAAACCATAAGGACTATATTTGTCAGTTACAGGCAGTACATGAAAGTGCACCGTCCCTCGGGTCTTCTCGGGTTGTTCATTAGCTAACGCGCTGAATGTCACTTCCATTAGAGAAAGGCAACACAACCCTGTCTGTTCATTTCCTGGATTCTCCAAATGAAATGAAATGTCAGTCTCGTCAACGTCTGGCTGTCTAATGACGAGCATACGGCTGAATAACGACGTGAAGGGGGGAGGACACGGCCAGCAGCCTGTAGCCGCGTAACGAGGTAAACAGACCGCCGGGAGTCACCGCTGAAGGTCGCAAAGGTCGCGTTGCCGACGGTGCAGTATCCGCTAATGGCAATATATCGCGTTATGTTGTCGCTTCAGCACAAACGCTGCGTCGGCGTGCCAAGTGGGCCGGGGGAGACGAAACAGCAGCCGCGGCAGTTTACTCCAAATGTGCACGACATTCATCATCATCATACACCTCGGGGTGGGGTGTGGGGGGGTGGGGCGAGGGATGAGGTTCCACCGGGTGCCACTGTGGGCACGTCTGTCTCGGTTTGTGCCAATATACGAGTGTGTGTGCGCACATTCCCATGCCTTTGTTTGCACATTCCCCGTGTTAACAGGGTGGCCAGCAGCTGTCCTTGAATCTCTATTGACAGAGAGTGTGGGATCTGCCGGGTATTTTTATCCATTAGCCCGTGTGAGCGAGCAGGTGGAGGCTTTGTGGGCTACGACAAGGTCACGGCGGTGACGAGCGCCGCTATCTCCCCCCCCCCCTCCCCGGGGCCGCCCGCCGAGGTCTGAGCGACCCTTTCACCAAGACAAAGCACGCGGCGATAGCAAAGGGCTCAAGTTCAAATAAATAATAAATAAAAACGCCCCATTCATTCCTTGGAGAGAGAGGGAGAAAAAACCCTGAGATTTATCCTTCAAGAGTAAAATAAAAAATAAAAAAATGTCATCAAACCTGTAATCAGGATGAAGACACTTCGCAAATTCTTCAAGATGTTTATCATGTTTTGAACCGTGTGTCACCTGAAGGAAGTTGGCACACACTGCACCAAGCTAATTAGCAGCCTAATTAGCATTAAGCCCGCAGCGTTAACACCACAGGTTAAGCTAGTCTGAGCACGTGGCCGGCTCTCCATGCTCCGCTCTCCCTCGGATGCCGAATTAAGTGGCGCGCAAACAAATCGCCACTTCCACCGCCACCTGTTCAGGGAGTATTATTTATTTTTTTGGGGGGTGTACTCCTCTTCTCATCCTCCACTTTCACTCCCACGCCAGCTCGATGGGATTCATCAAGTTAGGATTACACCCCCTGAATGACGGGGAAGAGTGTTTATTTCCCACCGTGGTCCGGGCAGCTGGCGGACAGGGCGGCCGGCCGGCTGGAACGCGACACAGGGAGGCATGTGAATGAGCTTAACAGCACCTACTTGAGCCGCCAGCCAGTAAAAGAAAAGAAAAAAACTCAAGTAAAATGCACTCGGCCTCTTGAGGCATGCAAATCAGATGCATGCTGGACTGCACAAGTGGCAGCGGAGAGTGATTATAGCGCATTAAGAGTTTTGTGCAGCAGATTCAAGACGGTGGCTTTTAATAACCGTGTTTCTAGAGAAAGTTGACAAATGTGTCTCAGCAGCAGCTCATAATAAAATGAATGGTCAGCTGACCCCTCCGACCCCTCTGCTTTGATCAGTGCAGTCAGCCAGCACAGATGTTGGGCTGGAAGTGTGTGCGTTTTGTGTGTCTTCAGCACTTCAACATAAGAAATAAGAGTCACGCATTCCAAAACCTCCAGCCCCCTTTTTAAAGTGATAAAGATCACGTTATATAAAAGAGTCAGCGTGAGCAGCATCATGACATGTCGCAGTACATCTGTGCAGTGTGAAGTATGCGCTGAGAATAACCTGCAGCTCACTATCTGGCCAGCTCGATGGCAAACCAGCCCGGGAAAAACTGCCCTCTCAGGTGGGAACGCTCGGGAAGTTTCACGTTCCTCTTCATCGGTGGTACACATGGTGACCAATGGATTCCCAGGACTTTAAACCAAATTTCCATGACCAAACATTTAGTGAAATTTGGGTGTGAACATGAAAAAGTAATAAAATGTAGTATTTAAACTAACAATGAGGATTCCAAAGCATACAGTATTCCTTAAAGGACACAAATGAATGAGAGACAATAGTTTGATTAAAAGAATAAACATTTATAGATATACTCAGCGTATGCCTGCTTATATTTTGAGTCTTTCTTTTAAAAGCATATTCATTATTTCAAACTCAGCGTAAATGAACCACATGAACATAATACATTTACATGACTTTTACTAAACTTTGGGGATTTTATTTTTTTCAAGAACTTTACCAGGCCTGGAAATAACCATTTTAAAAAGTCCATGACTTCTCCAGGTTTTCCATGGCCCTATGAACTCTGGGTAAAGACAACACACTGTGGAGTGACCAGTTGAATTCAGCAGGGAAGAGGAAGAGTGGCTGGAAGTTCCGCAGTGAGAGAGGAAATAATTTATGGAGGAGGAAGAGGAAGTAGCGTAGTCAGCATTCAGGGAAGAGCTGCATTGTTCGCAGAGCATTTTTATTAATTCACTCATCAGGGGCGAGTTATTTACAAAAAGAACTGCACGGTGTGAGAAAAGCTTCGTTTCTGGCTTTTGGGCACGTGCATCGATTCCCGATGCAGAAACCCGATGCTGCGCCGGCATCCTCCAGGGTGAAAAAAAACAAGTGAAGTGCTGAATAAAAGTAACATTGAACTTTTCCTGCGTCGCCCACGCAGCGTTAGCGATGCAGGATCTCACAGGGATCTTCATTAGCGCTGAATGATATTTGCTGACTCGGTCACCGCCCATAATGCCAGAGTGCTGCTACGCGGGCAACAAGTCCATGAATATGTTGAGCGTGTGATGATGATGATGATGATGATGCTGCTCAGAGACGCTCTCGTTTAGTCTCGTGAAATTTAGCCGAGCCTCCAAACATGTATCCAGCAAAGCAGGCATGTGCCACTTTTAATAACCAATTCTGGCCATTTACTAAATGATTATTCATTTGGAGTTGAGTTTCCATCCAATATTCACGCTTTTATAACTTTTAAAATGTTGCTCTTCAGCCGATAATGCTCCACTATGTTATATCCTCTAACTGTGTTTGTCTCCTGTAGATAGTGGAACTATTTGTTGAGCCTTTTCCTCTGAAAACAGCTGCCTGCCGAAGCCGCAAAACAAAAAAGTGTTTCTCAACAACAGTGAGAGTATCAAAACATGAAGGTTGAGGCCTGCTCAGCTGCAGAGTTGGGCGATGATCCTCCGAAGGTTCATCGCTGCGAGTGACCCTTCGTCACTGGACACGTTGCTATCATGAGAGCTATTGATTATAGCCGTTTTAAGTTCATCTGCCCACGGAGAGAGTCAACGGGGCTGAGTTACCTTGAGAAAATCCCGGGGAGGTTAAAGGTTCATCCTGGGAGTTTATTTTCTGGACGTCTTATCTTACCACAAGGAGCGATTTCGCACCGATATCGGGACCGTTATTCGTTAACGTAGGAATTACTTTCTTTTTTTTAACGAAATGCCGTAAAAATGATGTTTCGTATTCTCAAAAGTGAGAATTTGCTTGTCATATTGTATTAAATGTTGTTTATTTTTTGTAAAAAGCTATATAAATCTTAAATTTAGTTTGTTTTAATGATCATCTTGGAATAAAAATGAAAGCCACCACACTCATTTTGGTCACAAACATACAGCCTTCACCACAAACGACTCAATGTGGCTCACCGGTGGACTCGGACCAGCACCGGGAACACAAAGAGATCTCTCAGCTCCGTCACTGAACCTCATCGTAGCAGGTCCGTACACCCGGGAACAAAGCCAACTGTCCGGCCAAATGAAACCCGCTCCATCTCGCCCGAACAAAGGCCTCAAAGAGGAGCAGAGCAATCATCACAAAGTTACGCAACATCGAGTAAAGATCAATTCATGAGAGCTCAAAGCGAAAAGGGGTCATATGGGCGGATGAAATGGGATGGGGAGGTCCTTTAATCTTCCCGGGGGGGGGGGGGGGGAAAGTGGCTTGTTTGGTGTCCTAAAATTATCCAGAAATGCCAGCTTCCCCCTTTCTTCTGTCCAATTAACTTGACACAAATAGAAGCCAAAAGGAGGAGAGTTACTAAAAATCCCCCCAGAGTTTCCACAAAAGGGAGAAAAAACACATCGATGGCCGACCGCCGCCCGTGTTCAATACTTTGCATGCGACTGCACCCGCTTGGTGCGTTTCCTCGACTGGACCGCCATTAATCTCATTTGAAAAATGTATGGAATTCAATAATCTCTCCAATCTGTGCAGCCTTCTCCTGCGGCCTTCTGGGTAAAGTAAATTCCTGCATTACGATGCTGCGCTGGACGCTGGCTGCTAGGGAACAACCCGGGCGAAACTCTTTCAATACGAGTACTGCATTCACACAGATTTCTCTTTTCGGGCCTCGAGGGCTCCCCCCTCCCCTCCCCCCCATCCCCCAAACACTCCCCGATCCCCGGAGGGACATTGGAGTTTGTTTGCCAGTGAGAAATCTCAAGTGAAATGTCCTGTACTGTTGTTTCGGAGCATCGCTGGTTCATTTTATTAGCCATCAGTTGAGAAAAAAAACCATGGAAGGGAGAGGATGTTTGACAATGACAACTGGCATTTCACCATTTAAGTAAACTCATATTTAAATCAGATGCATTATGGAGCTTTTCCCCCCTTTTAGCGGACGAGTTACATTAGTTTTGTGCAAAAGGTCCGAGACACGTAAACCAAATAACGGCAAATTACCCAACGTTGCCAATAATGTTAGGTAAGAGTACCAATGTCCTTCATAAAATAAATAAATAAATAAATACATGACTTAGACTAGCTGCTTGGCGATCCGGCGCACCACATTCCTAAATTAGTTTTAAAAAGCCAGCTTGGCAGAGCCAGTGGTCTCCTGTCTGGAGCGCGTCCAGCGGGTCTGTGGGCTGGGAATCGAGCCAGCGGCCATCGCCTCTGTTGGTATACAGACGACAATTGTCATCTTTGCTCTCCGGCATCATCGCGGTGGGGGGGAGGGGTTACGGTGAGACTCTTTCACCTTTTATCTCAAAAGGCCGCGATTGTCAGGCTGAGACAAGGACGGTGTTGTTCGTAAAAAAAGCCACTTAGGTTGATGTGAGCCGGAGTATCTGGTGAGCCGCCGGTCGAGGTCACGGCCGCTGAGAGGAGATAGCGGCGCCGTGAGTGCCACTCAAGTCTATATAGTCGGCTGTGCCTGTACATAAAAGTAACGCATAATGACGCCTCCCATTATTGTGCGTCGTTGGGAGGGATTCAATCCTGGAGGCCGGCAGAATCCCAGAGAGACGCTCTACTCGGGATCCCGTCGCTCTTTTCCGTGTGCCGGGTATTTGTGCCACGCTGGTGGCTCGGCTCGAATGGAGGTTTCCTGTTTACAGAGTCGCCTTATGATCCCCGCCCAAGGCCTTTCACTTCACGCAGACCAAAATAGGAACCCCGCTCCAGACGGGATGGGGATTTCAGCCTATATCCTGAGGATGTTTTACAAAAGAAACATGGCGGACCATTGTGATCCTTTAGGGTTTTCCCTTTTCCTTGGCATTACTTAAGCTAGTCGGAGGAACGACACCGCAGATGTGTTTGTTTTTTCATTTCATAGTATTTATTTCACTTTTTTTACAATCTTGTTTATTTTAAAATGGTAGATTTATTGTAATTTTCTATACATTTTGCTTTTGTGTTGTTGTGTTGCATCAATATGGTTTATTTCCTAAGAGATACATGATTAGAAAGAACCCCATATGAGGGCAAGAATTAAAAGAAAGTCCTTAAAATGTTCTAATGTATGGAATCAATGTATTCAGTAAATATTTTGTATATTTCCTTGTTGCGATTGTCCCTCTTTCCCATACTGCTCTATACAATTAAGATGTTAGACTGTAACTCATGAGTTATTGGGCTATAACACAAGTCTTTGTTTCAGTCTGCTTGGCATGAACGTACAGCCGCAGTTGGTACAATTTATCTTTAAACGGCTATTCCCGGCGCAGCGACAAAATAATTGGTGTGATTTTAACCGTTTTGGACAAGCAGAAGCTGGTTGCAACAGGGCGGCATTGTGTCGGCTCCGCACCGCACTTTGCCGGCGGATTCAAGGCAGCCGAGCCTGCAGGGAAGCAGGCATGAATGGCTGGCACCTTTCCCCCCCCCCCCCCCCAATTATAATCAGATACAGTCCTCGTACCGCCCGGCCTGCACAGGTGGACGGTGCAACAAAAGCCTCGCATGAGGAGGCCGGCCCCGGCGTGAGTCACACAGCTCATGTGACTTAGTCAAACAACATTAGAGGTTCAGGTTCAGGGATCCTTTTGTTGTCGTTCGGCAACACAAGGTTGCCCAACTCGCTGTGGTTGAGGGCCGGTCCAGCAAAGTGCGGCGCAAGGTTGACTTGTACTCTGGAACATGGCACAAAGGAAACGGTCACGTGGCAACTGCTGAAGTCACGTTATGATGAAAGGAATATGAAAAGTCCTTTCATCCTCATTCATTCGCTGAGGCGATATTGCACAAAATGATATTTATCATTATTTATTCATCTTTTAAAGCAAACACTCAAAACAACAAAAGCTATTGAAGCTGTAACAACTTTTAAATGTTGCAAAGAAATACAAAATAAAAGTATTAGCCTCGTTACCAACAGCCAAATTGACTTTAACTCAAACTTTTCTTCCCATTTAACCAATTCAGAGTCGTTGATGTTAATTAGAAAAGTAAGAATGTAGAAAAGCGTGTTTATGTTAAACGCGTTATAATCAGGCATTATTCACAAAATACAAACTATTGCAAATAATGATATCACAAATGTGTGAATTTCAGACCTTTAGTCAGTTACAGTGGACTCATATCCACTGACACACAATATGTAAATTATATTTGCAAGTGGGAGAAATGTCTTCCTCTCCATTGTTCTCCATCCTCTGGTTCAATCTCATCATCTTCACTTCTCACTAGTCTGACTAATCGGCGGAGATGATCGCCGCCGTTCATTCCCGACACCGAATGGCATCAACGACACGTATGACGCAATTGTGAAAGATGCCCTCGCTGATGTGTCTCAGTAGATAAACTTGCAGGACCGTCAGGATGCTGTCATTTTGACTGCCGGCTCCTTTGTTTGTGCCGCGCTGCACATTGGAGAGGGCCGAGGTCCTTTTCCCCTCAATAATCCAGTTAACCACATTACTCAAACACAAGTAAGCAAACACTGCCACGAGACGATTGCACGAGCATTAGCCTCTCATGTGGCATTACGTAAGCCAATTGTGTTTTTGTTTTACACTTGGCCTTTTTCTCCGCCACGGCTACATAACGCATAAGGAGATCTGCATGCTAATCACGGCAAGAATGATTAATGAAGAAAAAGAAAAAAGGGTTCGCTCGCAGTGGGGGTGGGGGGGTTTGAGTGCGGAGGGAATATCGGGCCATACGGCTGTTTGAGGTCAACCGAGGCGAGTGTCAATTAGCCCGGTCGAGGTCTGAGGCGCCGACGAACCGCCGACGATTCATAAATAACGCCGGGCTGTAAACGTGACATCACGGCATTTACGGAAAAATGCGCATGAGCATACGAGTGAAATGAATGTCAACGGGGCCGAAAGGGGAAGGTTGCATCACGGCAGTAAATGTGTTTCCACAAACTTTTCCCAGTAGGTAAGAGCCTTAAATAATAAAAACACACATCTGGGCCAGACACCAGCTGGTTTAAGAGAGAGCACCCTGATCATCTCAGACTGGCACCCAACACGAGCTAAGATAAGTATCCCCCTTCATTCCCAAAAGCAGGAAGCAGGGGAGAAAACTGTCAAACATTCCAGTGAGAATCAGATTACGTTGAGGCCTAACGGGCATTTTTTCCCCCCCGGGTGGGCGACCGAGGGGCAGAGCTGGAAACGTGACCAGCCGCAGGTTAGACAAACCCTCCGGGCAGCAATTACAAAGATAAGGTTCCAAGGAAGACATGATGTACAGCAATCTGCTCCACTGCACCAGGAAGTGGAACAACAGCGTTCCTAAATCACTGATTTATGAAACGGGGGAGGAAACAATGTTACATAGGGCTATTTTCCCCTTTTTTGTGGGGGGGTTTTTGCCCTTTTTTTAGGCTGTCCAGCGTGATCCCACTGGGAGAACTCAAGGACTATCACAGCAGCAGTTTGCTCCTTTTGACATCCATTAGCGGAGACGGGCGTTTCCGCTCGTGCTAGCGTCGTAATGAATCACCTCTTTCAGCTCACGAGGCGAGTAATCACCTGAACACCACCGCAGCTGTTAATAAACCACAGTTTGCACGAGGCGTGACGGGCCACATTAGCATCAAAAGGCACATCCAGAAATAAAAACCTGTGGCGTGACTCGACTCAAAAAGAACGTGAAAATAAAGACGCCTTTGACTGAAAGAGTCACGACAAAAAAATGACACTCTTCTAATCCGCCGTCTAATACTTTCACTTCACACACACACACACCAGCCTCCGCGGTGTGCGTTTGTTTACATTGGAAGGCGGAGGATTTCCTTTGCATACAGACACACAATCTGGTGGAAGGAGGTTGCGGCCATTGCTTCTCATCGGAATGCAGCACTTCCCAAACTTAAATAAAAAAACAAAAACACCTGCCTGAGCAACGACATCTTACTGATCCGTAAATAGCTGCAAGTGCATTAATATCCTAAAAAGGAGTGGGGGACCGATACCCACTTGGGGTTACTTTGGGTGCAGCGAGGGAGGCTGGCAGTACCTGAGGCTGATGAATATTTGAAAGCTTTAACTTAAGCTTAACTAAGCAGGTGCACAAACCACCAGAGGCCTGCTGCTAATGAAGCTGTCTCTAAGAGGGACGAGGACAGAGAGCTCCAGCTCGTTTTTCCCGGTGAAAAACAACAATTGGGACGGTTAAAAAAGGCCGCATTAAATTGAATTAGACGTCTCTTTACCGGCTACACGGCCGATGCAAAACCCAAGCATTGAGGCGTCCATTCCTCCCTCTCTTGAGTCCCAATTATTAAAAAAGGACTGAAAAATGAAGTATGCAAAAAGCTGCAAGAGTGAGCGGACCACATTTAAACTCCGAATTAAAAATCTCCAACAACAATAGCCTTAGAGTTGTGTTTATCGGCAAAACACTGCCCTGATTCTGACCCCTGTCGGCGTCTTTAAGTGCCATTGTTACGAACCCTGTCAACAAGCATCAGCTGCACGGCGAACCGGTACGCTGGGATTTAGGGAACTCTAATCACACAAATTAATCAACTCTCCATCTGAGCCACTTCACGTCTGAGCGGTCCACCAAGAGGGGGGATTAAAACATCAGATTATTGCACGAGACGAGCCTGTGCTGCATGGGACCCGGGGGGCCAAAAGAGGCAAATTCACTCAGAAAAAGCTATTTATTGAATTATAAGTTAAATTTTTTTATTCACAAGTATTATAGTTTAATTGTAGTTGTTTATCTAGGTTAGATCTTTTGATATAATAGGATCGTTTTTTTGGTTTAATTATTTGTAGTCTTTTGATTGGTTATTAGTTAGTTAATTGGGTTTTCACATGGTTTACTTAAAGGTGGAGCCAGGTATAGGACCAGAGTGCACCCTGGGTAGGCATATGATTTTTTACCAGCGACAGCAGCTGCATGGGGGGTTTCTTTGTTCTTTTGTTTGTTTACTTGTTTGTTAAGTTCAATAAATATAAGTAAAATCGGACTCCCACATGACCCTGCATTATTTTTAGCTGCGTGATTTTCATGCCTAAAAAGGTGCATCAGTGGCTTTTTGATTTTGGTTTGTTTTCTTTGATTTATGTTTATTTGCTTTAATTCTAAAGAAAAGTGGCCACTACAACAGGAGTCTGCTGGTTGTTTAACAATGAACGCATCACAGCCGTGGCGGATTAAAGAATAAAAAAAGGAAAACTACCGAACTTGCGCCGCCGATCCTTTTCCGTGTACAGGCGTCACTTTTTCCCCCAACGCTGGCATTTTCCAAAAATCTCGTTTGGGAATGAAGCGCTTAATGATAGCCACAGCGAGTAGTAATTCTATAGCGGTCATGTAAATACTGCACGCCAGGAATGGTTTATTCTCCGAGCGGCCAAGTGGGTCTCGGGCTAAGTTATGTAAAGACTGTGGTCGCCCGGTAGCATGAGGTCTGCTGCCTTCTGCTCGGGAAGGCCACTGGAATTTCTGGAGCCTCGACTGCGGGAGTTGTTTTTCTTTGCTTTAAAAATATCTATAAGGAATGCGACCGTAAGGAACATGCCTTTGACGTTATATTGTGTGCGATTCAGTTGCAACAAATGTACAGTGGGACCCTGAAGGCATCGTCCTGGGGGCTGCTGCACATGATCGGGGGATATTTTTCAATCAAATACTCCACTAACCTGTGAAATGGAAGTTTTAATTGTTTGCTGTGCACCAGCACAAGACAACTGTCAAAGTGTCTTCGTTAGGAATAGAAATGTTCAACCCTAATAACTCATAATAATAATCTGAGAGTGAGCAGAGAGAAAACCGTAGGATAAGCAACTCAGAAACCAGTTCCTCAATAAAAAAAAAGAAATGTTACTTAAACTTCCTCTCTCCCTGAATATGATATGATTCTGCTGGAGGATATCACAGATCATTTTGCAAACTCTGCAGAATGAACATGTTTTCCCCCACATGCACCTCCGGAGGAAGCACCCACCTTAATCACTGTCGGAATAAATCTTGTAGTATTTGGCAGGGTATCTTTCTATATTTCATGTGACATGGCTTCTGGAGTTTCTTCTACCACGGGCACATCATCTAAAACCAATATCACAACTATCTGAAACTCCAGCGGGAAAAGGCGGCTCAGTGACTCAGCGTATTTCTTGACCACGATATTAAACTTCATACCTTTGAGTTATGAATGTTGCTTGGACGAAACAAGCAATCCGAGTGTGTCAACTTGGGTTTATTTTCATTATTTTTTGATAATCAAATACCTGGAAGATTCATCAGCTCCTGAAATTCTCTGCAGACTCCAAAGACCAGCAATGCAGCCACAGATTGCAGCTTTCAAGATCTCCAGTGCCATAATTTAACGGGGAACGTCGTGACAGCGACGCGTTAAAGGAACGCCTCTAAAATCGACGACTCCCACCTGAAGCAGAGCGCCTCGGCCCGGCTTCGTGCTCCACTGGTGTTAAATCAAGGTGTGTGTGCTTTACTTCCTTCAACCTCAGCGGTGCATTTAAAACACAAGCTAAATTGGATTCGCTCTTTTTTTTAAATTAGATTTCAGGGAGTTAAAGTCGGGCACAAAAGGAGCTGCACACATGTCCCTGTGTATTGCATTAAAGAACACTTTCTGGAATGAAAATGTTTTTCAAGCTTATGTTGCAGCATGATATCAGACATCTGAAACAAGCATCCAGGTCATCTATCCTGCGGTAAAGGAGTGTACGATTAGATTCAACCTTTTAATCAGCGGCTCCCTGTGTAGTCATAACGCTGACGAATCAATACTTTTAATACAATATCCAATACCTTTTATGGGAAGGCAACGCTATTACAGTCACAATATCTTTATATAAAAAGAAAAAGATGATGTGATTTAAAACGAGCCAATCAGAACACGTCGTACATTGGTGCATTTGTTTCTTCCCGAAATCATCCCCCGTGTTTAAAACTGGGAATAATACGTCACTGTGACCGCGGAGTGTGTGCGTGTGCATGTGTGCGTGTGCGACCACATCAGCCTGCACTCAGCCTCCGCTTTCAACACAAGAACAACATGTGACATCACTTTTCTTCTACATGGTTGGCGCTGCAGAAGCACAAGCAAAACGCCAAAACGAGCAGCGGCTAAATTTATCAAATGGAGGTTGGTTATTTTTGGGGGGGAGAATCGGGAAACCCTGAGTTGACTGGGAAAAATACACTACTACAAATCCAGTAAACTAAAAAGAAGTCAGTTCTTTTTTCCTTATATTTTTAAACACATGTTACAAGCTTTTGACGCCCTGGAGGAAATAGGAAGGCAGTCGCGAAAAACAACACCCAGATTGGAAAAAATAAATAAATTAAAAAAAACAGCTTCGGGAGCGGAAAGGCATTCTGTTGTCATGCCATTGTTCCGGCTCACGTGCAAAAAAGCATCCTGACGCTCTCCCACTTCCTGCTTCGCATAAAAAAAAAAATAAAAGAAAGGGACAGGATGCTGAGAGACGGTCGTTTTACGACCTGAAACAACAACGTTCCTCTCCAGGTTTATAGCTTTGATTTGGTCGGGCTGTAACGTTTGGCTGCGATAGTATTTGACGGTGTATCTGGACCCTTGCAAGTGAATATTTGTTTGTATTCGGCCCACATTTTCAACAAAATGTGCATTATGAATATCGTCGAGAGGCTGGTATTCCACTTTCTAATATTTAAGATCCTGCAGAATTAAACTATGATATATATGTGCACAAAAATCATCTTTTTAAAAGGCATTAACCAAGCAGCTCTGTGCTATGTACAGTACATGCTACGATGTCTTTGCTGTGATGTAAACAGGTCTGTCGTGGTAAATAAACCCGGTTTCACCTTCATTTTAAAATACATTTCATAAACAATTGTGTCTTTCCTAGGTCTGTTCTTATTTTAGTACTTTTCCATGTCGCCACGGTTGATTTGCAGACAAAAGTAGTACTTGTTACTTTGAATACTTTCCATCATCGATGGACCATTAAACTCTGAGTAACGACCAGCTAATGGTCTAGGAAATTCAGATTTGTTTTGCTCACTGCAAGCCCCTCGTCCCCAAAAATGCCATTTGTTTTCCTCCAGTACAGCCACTGCCGGCCGGCGCTGACCTCCTGTGCCGAATATGTGGAAACGATGTAAAGTAGGCGGCTCGCCCCTCCGGCGATGTCAACGTGAAAAGCAGGGTGACCTCAGCGGAGGACGGCCGTTTCCTGGCCTTTGGCTTTGCCACCTGGCTAAACAAGGAGAGTGCGGCTACTTGCTGCAGACTAAACAGTGTCTGTGCACCACGGAGGGCAGGTTTATGTTCCTATAGGGCGACAGATTTCACTTGATTTCCCCCCAATCGTCTTGAGTTTCATAATCTTAGGTCCTTAGGTTCATGACAAACTAAATCAGTTCAGCTCAATGCCTCCATGGTCTTAGATTTGCTCGACAATGTGTCTGATGGAGTCTGCGGTGTCCATATATTTGATTAATGTGATATTCAATTTAGTTGTTTTTTTTTACTGACAATCAGCGAAACATGACCGTGCGGTGCCTAAATATGGAGCCGTTACAAGCCGAGGCCGGCTCGCTGTCACAGTGACGGCTGCAAATCTGATCTCGTGCTTGTCCTGGTTTGGTCTCCTTCAGTCGTCTGTGCAGAGATTAAAAAAAAGACACCCCTGAGGGAAGACAGCGGCGGAGGAGCGCTTTTAACATTCACAAAATAAATATATAAAATCCCCATGAACCCTTAAGAGTCTACACGATGAAATCCATCATCTGTACGGCACGATTAAGATAACTTTTATGTTTTAAAAGAGATAAAATGTTTGGCCTAATAGTTGAAGGCATCAAATAACTGGAGGGTCCTAATTGTAAACATGCAACGAATGCAGCATGTCCATGAAGTAACTCACCACATGGTGCGATTGAGAGCCAAACAAAACAGTTTTATTCAAAGTGATGTGATAATCCTCCCACTACACGAAGGAATTTGGGATGAGAGATCAAATATCCGTTTTGTGTTATCGAAACGCGTCTCAGAACTGCAAAACTGTGCAGCAGTGCTTTGCAGGAATAATACAAAACGATATAAATACATCCGACTGCCTCCTTCTTGCTCACTGACAAACATTCAGTGCACTTGCAGTTCAAAGTCAACAGACCCGGTGTGAACACTATAGCTGTCAAGCGGTCAGCTATTGCACCTGCCATGTGACAACGGGGGGCGGAGGGGTCGAGGGTCAAATCACACGGCGGTCGGACTCGAGCGATGAAGACAGAGCCCTCTAACCGTGACCTAATCCCGACAGAGGGGCCCTGCCAAACGGCATTATGGGATGAACCGCGTCAGCCACCGCCGCTGCTCAACCTTTGCAAAAGAGCCGAAGGGGAGGAGGGGGAATGTGCTGCCATTGAACCACTCAATACCGCGGAGATTAATGTCAAAAGGACTTTGTGGTTATTACGTCTTGTTGCATTTTTTTTTTTTAAGAACAATCACAAAGACGAAAATGGAGTGGACTCGGATGCGGTGCTTCTTAAGGGCTTCCAGATCCGGTTAGGTGTGTCACGTTTGCTTCTGACTGAATCGGTTTCATGCATGGTCCTTCTAGTCGTCGCTCAAGCCGCCCTGGGTTCGGCCTCTCCGTTCAGTTTTCATCCAAAAAGACCCGCCTGAGTGAAATGTTTTGCATACCGACACAGCATGGGTTCATACCAGAGCGTTGAAGGACCACAGACATACCGGGCTGGATCCGACATATTTTGTCAAAGCCTTCGTATCTTTTAGACGTCTGACTGTATTACAGCTCCACACATTCCCAGTGATTACCCATAACCCTCACATATTGTTGGCAGAAACGGCATCCAGGCGCTGATATAACACCGAGAGCTGGGCTGACGGTAATTATTTCAGGTGGGTTTGGAGAATGAGGCCACGCAGGTGTTATAGACGGCCAGCTCCGAACCACATTCTCCCTTCCAGATCAACGCTAAATAAAAAGCTATTTCCAGATATTAATTAAAAAAGGGCCACGTCATCAAGACCAGCAATTTGATACCCCTCTAAGAAAATCAATAATAAAGCAAAAATGAGACCACCACGGCTGAAAGAAATGCAACCAATGGGTAGATTGATGACTTGACAGAAAATTGTATTGGCAAATGTTTTGATAAAGGAATTTCAGTCAACATGGCAATTTACATGAACCAAAAAAAATATGATATATATATGATAGCATTTATTTTGTTTAAGATTTACTGCAGGTAGTTTGAAGACGCCACTTTGAGTTCAAAGGGAATTCTGCCAGGCTTATTGTCTAATTTCATGGACAAAACAATGAGTCTGATTCATTGTTTGAAATGATCCTCGTCTTTGTTTCCAGAGCCGTAATGCCATCTGTCACTCGGACTAATTACAGCCTGCAAGAGAGCTGCAAAGACCTGTGTGCCTGTGCAAGTTAACAAGCCGACGATGACGATGATGACACCTTAATGGTTTCCTCAATGTCGGATCGCTGGGGCAGTGCCACTGACTGCAGCCCACTGGTTTCAGTGGTGGCCTATCGACCGGCATGCTGTGCACAGCAGGATTCCCGCTGGAGCTAATCCGCTTGCAGTGGCCGATTGAAACGATGCCACCTTCGCAGGCCAAACCGCGGATTCATTGTTTATCTGCAAAAGGCCATCGCTCATACGTGACGCCATGCAAACTTGTGCGTGCGTGTGGCTTAGAGTAATCAACACAGCCCGCAGGATTTGCGTGTTCATGAGACATCACTTCTCAGGAACTATATTGGAGTGGATCAGACAACACTGAGGAGATTATTGTGCACCTAGTTTTTAAAAACAAGTAATAACAAAAGCAGTATTTGTAACACACACACACACACACACACACACACACACACACAAATCCCAGAGGAGACGCACACAATGTGTTTTTAACAATGACAGGCCCAAACTCAGAAGCTTAAAATCATGTCTCAGTCTACCAAACATGATTAAAAACTAAATGATGAGCTATGGTAAGCTAATGTGGGCTACTGGCTAGGCTGGGATTAGCCCCCAGACTGTGTCTCTCACGTGCACATCTTATTAGCATTTGTATGTATATACAATATATTTGCAAGAAACTGTCACGTGTGCATTTTTTATTTTATTTTTTTGCAAGAGGTACTGTCGTCGAGTTTAGGCTATAACTTATGTCACGTTACGTTAAGGAGCCCTGATTACCTCCGCTGAGGCACAGGGAGCTTAGCGGGACGCAGACGCACGACAAGGGAACAAGCCGAATGGCAACAGTTGCACGCGCCGCTACTCTGTTTGCAGGACGCTACAATGTAGCGCACGTTGCAGTGTTTTGCCATAACGTGAGCGAGCGAGTGGCAAAATACAGCGCTGCGAAATGCAGATTCATTTTGGAGGGGGGAGGGAGGGAGAGGGATGTAAAGGAATAAAATTGTATCCTGACCTGTTGCGTCCGTTCAGCCGGGTTCATCATCACAGCCTGCCGAAAGCTGTTATCCACGTAAGACGCCATTGTTTTGGAGGACGCCGTCTGGAGGATACTGGATTCCTCGTCCCGAATGAGTGTTTAGAAATATCCAGCGCCACGGATACAAACAAAAGAAGTCGTCGTCGCCCCCCTTCCCCTCCACTCCCTTCCTCCTCTCCTGGTGCCTCGCTTTATTCTTGTCGCCCGTGGTCCGACGCTGGCGGATAAGCTGGGGAGTGCCCCGGGGCCAGGCCACGAACCGGAGCCAAGCAGCCGAGCGGTCTTACTCGGGGCGTCTCGTGTTTTCTGCCCGCCGACAGCAGTCCCTCGCCGGGGAGGGGACAACTTGTTTTAAAAGCGCGGTTCGGACTCTCTCTCTCTCTCTCTTTGGAGAGGGTTGTTTTCTCAGTGTAAAAGAAAAAAGGTGTCTTTATTCAAGCCGACGCTCTTCAAAGCCATTCCTCGTCTCTTCAGCATTCTGCTAGCGACGAAAAAGAAATTACACACACGGGATCCAGCAGACAAACAATTACACACACACAAAAAAAAGAGTATGCCAACAGTTATCCCGTCAACAGCAGCCTGGCGTCCATCGTGAGAGGCAGACCCGAGTACACTCACCGGTAAAATACAATACCACTATATTAACATTTTAATGGGTCTAAAAGTGGGGATAGGTCCGCCGCCACTGTGCTCTGTTGTATGCCACCATGGTGACTGACACAGCAGAGTAAAGTCGGCCGTAGTTGACGGTTGCACTTCCTGGAAAGGTTTTCAAAATAAAGCTCTGGCGTGTTTGACGTTATTACAAAGAGGCGAACAAGGAAACGGTATATTTAGGGAGTGGTCTTTGTGAAAAAAATATACACGTTGTTGGAAAAAAAAGTCCCTCTACATAATAATTAGGACTTATATGCAAACATGACATATCATAAGCTTAAATAAGCCTAGATTAACTATTGGCTATTTTCACATAATATATCTGTATATAGAGTTTAATTAAACCCAATGAACTGCACCACTACGACGTAGCAATAATCATTTAATATCTGTTTTAGTTCATTCCCATATTTAACCCGCTGCAATATTGCTGATTCAGTGATTCTAGTGCTTACATGTCATTTGTTGCTCACAATGTGCATGGTCAGTATTATACACGTTGCTGTCTTATTTTGAAGGGGAAATAATTCAATTTCCTTTCTAGCTGTTGTTATCTGTGTTTGACTTGATGAAGGTATAGTCACAAGGGGTGGCTCATGGGCGAGTCCATTTATCAAAAAAGGAGAAAAAAAAGAAAAAAGTGTGAATAGGAAGGAGGAGGACGATGTGACAAAATTATGCTTTAGGGCCATCTAGCGACCAGAGAGGGAAATACACAATTAGATGGACACAAAAAAAGTTAACCGTAAACATTATTTATCAGGATAAGATAGAATAAACATACAAAATATAACACACACACACACTTTTTTTTCAGAAGCTACAGCAAATTCAGTTATTTTGGGCTACAATCATCTTTATTATAGGGTTAGTGTAACGTAAAATAAGTTCAAATAAAACTTTGGTGAAAATTCACATGTTACAGCAGCTCAGCAAGAGAATAAGAAATAAGAAAATAGATGAACTCTTGCATTACATAAATACCAAAATACTGTCTTACAATACATTCGACAAATTAATAATGCACATATGCGTATTGTACCAGACAAAAGTTTAGACATACCTTCTCATTCAGTTTTATTTAATTTTTTTAAAGCTTTTATTATTTTCTATCATGTACATTAATACATAAGACATCAAAACCATGAAATACCACATGTGGAATTAGGTAGTCAACACAACAGTGTTAAACCCACCAGAGTATATTTTATAAATGTGATTTTTTCAATGGAGCCATTGTTTGTCTTGATGGCAGCTTGCTACACTCGCACCATTATTTATCTTAACCAGCTTCATGAGGTTGTCACCTAGAGTGCTTTTCAATTAGCACGTGTGTCTTGTCTAAAGTTAATTTGTAGAATATATTGCCTTCTTATGGCCTTTGTGACCTTCAGTTGTGTTGTGCCAAAGGTATTCACTAAAATACCCTTTATATTTGATTATTGTTGTAATCCACCGTATGGCAAGAACCTCTCACCTGAGTAGAAAAGAGACAACAGTCCATCATCATTTGAGACATGAAGGTCAGATGATCGGGAAAATGGCAAGAACCAAGTGCTATGATTAAACTGTCTCTCAAGGGGAGAGGAAACACACATCCAGGCTATGAGACCAAGAAGGAGAGGGATGGAGCGCGGCATCAAACAGGCGGGTTGGGATCGTTTGAGTGAAGGAAAAGCAGCCAAAAAGTGTTTAGCCAAAGGGTGTGCAAATATTTCATCAAGGCCAAAGGTGGCTACTTTGAAGAATGTAAAATATTAAAGGTATTTTGATTTATTTAAACTTTTTTCCATAACTCCATCTATTATAGTTTGATATATATATATATGCTATAGTCTTAATCTACGATGTAAAAATAAATAAAAAATACAACAGTAATAATAAAGAAACCACTTTGAATTAAAACATTTTTTTACAGCTATGTAAGTACAATATAAAAAACAATAAAACATTATAAATGTTATGCTGTTGAAGGTTTTAAAGTGATAAATGCCTCGATGGAGCATCCCGTGTTTTTAGAATGTAACTATGACACAACCACTGACGCCATGACAACCAAGTGGTGGCATGACAACCGACCATGACCCCACGGACAGAGCGGACCGCTGGGCTCGAGTCATCACCCGAGGGGGCCCGTTATATACAGCAGGTGTATCTAACCTGCAGCTAATACAAATAAAATAAAAAATAAAAACATGAAGCGAAACAGTGAAGCAGCTGCAGGGCCACAGCGTGGACAACGGATGCTTTTTACAGGTAAGATGAAATAAGACAATCCTTTATTAGTCCCTCAGTGGGGAAATTGCAGGATTATAAGGGGATATATTAAGGAGATGCATGGGGAGCATGAACCTGCTGAGCCATTCAACTGAGTGCAAATAGGACGTAGAGTTTGATCTAAAACCGTCTCTACAATAGGCTTAAGACCCATGTTCAACGTGTATATGATGTCTCAGCATTAGGGCCTTTGTTCAAGTATACAGTATATAACCGTAATTGGACACACGGTGGCACTGTATCCACGGGTAAAATACATAGTTAACATGCTCTGTGTAAAGTATGTTGTTTCGTATGCATTGGGGCGTGTGGCAGTGTCCACTAACACTGCAATAGTTCATGCATTATATGTGTTAGATGTGCAAACATATTGTTGAATCAGAATCAGAACCGTTTATTGACATGTGTGTTTTTCACATTCAAGGAATTTGTCCTGGCGGGAGGTGCATAACATTTAACATTTAGCAATAAACAGAGTGCAATAAATGGGAGCATGAATGAATGAATATTTACAATTGAATCTACAGCAGAATATAAAATTAAAGTTAAAATAAAGTGCACAGAATGTAAGTGTTATGTGAAAGTGACAAGTCAATCTTTACTTTCCGAGGATAATATTCCTTGTTGTAATTATTTAAAATAAGACAAATCCCCCATCGCTTAATGCTGATGCCTTTAGCAACTTCTCCATACATCTGTTTCTCAGGTTCATGTGGACGTTTGTTTACCTCCCTTTCTCACATTTCCACTACTTCTAACAAGGCCCAGATGGAATCGGAGACCACAGGCCAAGATCAAATTATTTCCCCCGGTACGTCGGCGCGGGCGTCTCATCACCCGAGGCCACAGGTGACCTCGGCTACCTGTGCCAAGCGGCACCAGATGCCCCTCCTGCCATGCCCAAGCAGGGCTACGTGGGGGAGGTTGGCTGGGGATGGCGGCACAACCAGCTGTTGAACAGTGGGGCGCTGCTCAGCAACATGCAAATGAAGGTATACGGATGAAATCCTTTTTATGCAAATGGGAATGTAGACGCATTATTCTGCAGGTAGCGTGCCACAAGGTCACACTGAGCACGACTTTGAGAAATGGGTGGATGTGATGCGACATCTGCAGGAATTTCATACGTTGGGAAAAACATAGCACACTGGTAATGAATGGACAATCTGTCTTATGGGTCAGAAAATTCACATGTTACAGCTCAGAAAGAGGATAAGAAATAAGAAAACAGATGAACTATTGCATTACATAAATACCTAAATACTGTCTTACAATACATTCGACAACTCAATAATGCACATTTGTGGGCGTATTGTAGCAGCCAAAAGTTTAGACACAGAGGAAATTATTTATTTCACATTTTGTTTATCAAACATAATAAGTTATTTGTTGCGTGTTGGTTTCGTTAGATAATCGGCGTGGAGTCCACACATCATGAATATTGATTTCACATGCTGTCGGGTAGAAAAGTGTCCCACATTCTGAAGCAGAAATGTTCATTTATCTCTTTCCTTCTCAGGACAATAACAGTTATGATGATGTGTCATACAGAATAAATACAATAAAAAGCATTTCAGTGATAAATTAAAAAAAGAAACGTTCTTGTCTGACAGAAAACTGAGCTGCGGACAGCGTTGGAGGACAGAGTGTCTCACAGGTTCCAGAGCGACCAGTAAGGCTGCATTTGTAACCCTCACGTTGGACACGTTGCATCATTCAAAGTCCTATTACGTGTGTGTGTGTGTGTGTGTGTGTGTGTGTGTGTCCAATGGATAAGTGGGACCGTCTCAGGTTTGCACAGTGTTGAGTGACTGCATTGTAGGTTATCTGCTTCCCCATCCATAATGCAGCACTTCCCCTCATGAAGAAACTCACACCGCCTCGAGCTGCAGGTGAGAAATGTGCCAGACAGCCACACCGCCGACGCCATTACTGACCTAAACAAGAAGTCTGGAAGGTTTATCGTCTGCCTTCTCAACATTAGTCTTTAAGAAATATCGACAGTCGACTGCATTGCATGTACTCCCTAAACATGATGTAACAATAAATATGAGATTCCAAATTTCCCTCCTTTGTACTTCATTAAACAGCAATTTAAGAATCTTAATCAGGATCAGAAACCGAATCAGAACCATTTATTGCCACATACAAGGAATTTGTTTTGGCGGGTGGTGCATAACATTAAACAATAAACACAGTGCATGAAATAGGACCATGGAATTTACAATTACCTTTACAATAAAATATAAAATTAAAAGTAAAGTGCACAGTGAAATGGAAGTGTAATGTGAAAGTGAGAAGTGTATTTAAATATGAGGTATGAAGATGCACTAGAAAGTTATTGAGAGCTTAGCTGATGAGTTTGAGATGTCCCAAAAGGCCACCGTACAAAGGATGAGCTCTTTAGCGTAGACTCTCCTCTGGCACCATCCTCAGGCCAAACCTGACACAATGTTGCCCCACTAGTGGTTAGCAAAAGCAACTACAGATGGGTGAAACCTTCAAGCAGGAACCGATGTGAACGAGTGGGGGAACCGATGCCTCCATGGAGGGCACTGAACTGCTTGGAGTTATTGAAATTATGTAAATGAGCCGCTTTAGCCTTCACAGTCACCAGAACCCATCTCAACGCTAATGGGGAGATTTTGGAGCCACATTTTTAGAGTGAGCTCTCCACCAGGATTTGAGAAAAACTGAGGCCAGGAGCCTAAATATCCACACGACCCATTGAAGAAGGTTTTGATTGAATTTTGCTGAATTTTGTACTTTCTTTTGCCCAATACAGTCAAATTTGAAGATATTCATTTTGAAAAAAAAAGTGAACGTTACCCGCAAAAGGGGGACATGGTTCATGTACTCGGCTGTGGCTACAACCGCTGTTGCATCTGCCCAGTTAAACTGAAGGAACGATGTAGTACAACTTATTAAGACATGGTATGTTAGCCTTTCCTTTAACTTGTGACCTGTGCATATGTTTTCCCATTTTTCATTTCAGTTGGTAATAGTGTTGTCTGTCTGCTAGGTATTACAGCCTCATGGGGTCACTATTGTGAGGTGCTGGATTGTTTTATTTATTTTACTTGCAGGGACAATGCAAATGATGTCACCGTCCCAGCATGTCAGTGTCAGCCGAACAGCCAGCTGTTCCCTAACCTGTGGGACCCAATCTAATAACAGCGCAGAGAGCACATAGACAAGCATGCAAGAAAGACGTCTCAGCTGACAAGACTAAGACACAAAATAAAAGTGGAGGGAGACTAACATACTGCGACAGGCTTTTGCCAATCAGAGAGCAGACAGACAAGCATGCAGAGGCCAGTTAGGAGGACACCTGGCTGTCTTTGACTCAAGGTTTGTGGATTGAATGAGGAACTGTGAAAGGATGACGTCTTAACAAAGGAACTGCAACACGTGAGCGTGAATTTGGGATTGACCTGTTTCCTCAAACAGACACTTCTATGCCAGTACAATAGCGCAGCACAATACAATAGCATACAACACAATACAATAACATATAACACAATACAATAGCATACAACATAATAAAATAGCATATAACACAATATAATAGCATATAACACAATACAATAGCATGCAACACAATACAATAGCATATAACATAATATAATAGCATGCAACACAATACAATAGCATATAACACAATATAACAGCATATAACACAATAAAATAGCATACAACACAATACAATAGCATATAACATAATATAATAGCATGCAACACAATACAATAGCATATAACACAATATAACAGCATATAACACAATAAAATAGCATACAACACAATACAATAGCATACAACACAATATCATATAACAGCAGGTAAATCCAAAATGTTCAAGAGAACAGACATTTTTTTAAGGGGCAGACTCCAGACTTTCATATTTGTACTTTATATAAGAACTGGCTGTCTAAACATACCCAGTAATCATTTTTAAATCAGACATAATAAGAGGAGGTGTTGCAAAGGAGAACTTGATGACGTCCCATGTGACATGTCAACGCCGACAGCAACTCCTCAAGATGCAACGTGCAGAACCCAACAGATAAATAATAATAATAATAATACATTTTATTTGTAAAGCACTTTTCATAAGAAAAATCTCAGTGCTACAGAAACCACATAAAAACACATGGATAATAAAAAACAACAGAAAACATACAGATCACAACAGATCACACTCATGAGCACGGAGAAGGTTGATCAAGGGCACCAGTCCCACTTCAGACAGCTACTTGTGTCTTCTATGTCGAGTCCCCTTCAGCAAAAGGAGCCACATGCATTACAACAGCATGTGGAGGGCCGGGCTGCTTTGCTATGCAGGGGCATACACAGCTGGTCAACTGCAGACAACAAGCAAATCCAGGCAAACATCAGTCAACGTATAAAGAGGTCTAATAATATATATATTTTTTAAAGGCTGACATTCTGGGAACAGTGCTCTTAAAGGCCAGGTGGGTGGAAGGGGCTCCACCTGATTGGACCAGCCCCTGGACCAGAGCCGCTGTATGAATCGACTGTTAATATTTGTTGTTGGAAAGACAATCAAACCAAAGAAATGCAAAACAACCACAACGAGTCACAAAATTAGCAAAAAGAGATACAAAAAAACCTCCAAGACAGAAAAAACACCACAAAGAAACAAAAAATGAGCACAATTTGAGAAAACAAACAGAAATTCCTGATTTGAATCACAATGACTAAATATGGGACCTTTCAAACTAAAAGTAACACGTTTCTTTAAAATAATAGCACTTCAACGACAAATTGAAACTAATTAGCTCCCAGTAATTCTCAAACCAAATCAATAGGTAATAACTTTTGGATATGTGAGACATGGTGCGTTGCAAGGTGACTATTTAACATCTGGGAGAACAGGAGCGAAACGAAAAACAACACACCCAGTAGGTACACATGTCGGTAATTTATGTCAATCGAATCTGGCCTCATTAATGTCTTTCATCGCCTCTGTTTGTTTCCTCCCAGAAAGAACATGACGGATGACTCACGCCAGCCCAACACCAAGTTTCCCAGAGACAGTCAGAGCTAACAGCAGATGGCATCCTGCTACCCACGGCGGCTGGAGGACCCGGCCGTTAATGAGATGTGTCGACTTTGATTAAACATCTTTTAATCTCTGTAACATGCTGACTTTTTTCACACCTTCCAGCCTGAATAATTATGGAAAAATGCACCTTTTTTTTTTGTTTTTCATATCAAATCTATACTTGGTATAAAAAAAACACAGCACAATGGAAGTGGAAGACTTATTGGAATTCCCAAGGAAAATATGAACACATCTGAAAATGTAAACTGGGTTGAATTGTGTCTTGGTCAAAGTTTTCACATTCAGCCAGAAGCCGTGTAACAGATCAGATATGGCCAATCAGTCAATCTGAAGATTCTCTCCAAAAATAACATTAATAACCAAGTTAGTTTTGTGTGACAGAGGTCATTCTCCCCACTCACAGATAGACACTTTTAATTCCTGTATGAGTAGCGCCTGGTAAGCCTTCCCCACAGCTAAAGCAACCACGTCCACTTATGTCTGTTGGAGATAACGGGACAAAAACACAATTTCCATGTAAAGGGCCACACAGACGTCCATTTCCCAGCTGCAATTTGCTGGCAATCCCATCGCTATAGGCTGGTCTCAATCTGACACCCACCTAAGGGCAGGTTGTGATTACATTTTGTGCGAGACATAACATTGTGTGCGTTTTTAAGAGTGGCTGAGTGAGTCTGAGACAAGAACATCTTCAACCAGCAGTGGATCCATGCCGGTTGGCAGTTAGTTCAGGGGGTTAAATCGGTGTTTGCCATATGGTCTCTAGGCCCCTAAAACAAAGCAATGTGCATTTGGGCCCATCGTCACCTGTTGAACATGCAGGACCACTGCATGTTCCCATAAACAACCACTTTGTTCTCCTGTTTCATCCAAGGCACGAGGAAGAGATAATCATTCCGAATTTACAAGTAAGTAAATATGTGCAACATTAATATTATTCAGCTGGATTAACACTTTTACTGCCAAATTTGCTTTTCATGTCTTTTATAAGTAATTTTATTTGTTAGGTATTAGCTGGATTAGCAAAAAAAAAAAAAACTTGATTTACTTGATTATGTAAACCGCTATTACATAGACAACTTTAATAAAATAATGTGTCGAGTTCACATTAATGACAATGAAAACTAAATTTAAACGTGAATTTTTATTTTTTATTTGGCGTGACCGGAAGTTTTGAGGAAGTGCACATTCGCACGCGAGCGATTGCGCATAAGGGCTATAATTTGATGTGCAAGGACATTTTCTGTATTCGGTTTGTTCTCGTCTTTCTCTGTTTGTAAGCCAAACAAAACGACGATTCAGTATTTCACCTCGTCTCCTCACAACACCAAATGCATTCTCAAACCAACGGAAGAAGAAACACCTTTATTCTGAAAGGTTCACCACCGGAAGTGATTGTGCCTACTCTTGGTCCAACCTGCTCCGGTAGTAACGTTACGCCGGCCGGGATTAGCTAGGTTAGCCCGAAAACAAGTGTCTGAAATCGCCCTGTCCTTAAACATGTCTCACCCAATACCGTCGGACAAGCCTTCAAACCCCGAGAACCCTCGCGTCTTCTTCGACGTGGACATTGGCGGAGAAAAAGGTCGGGACGGGTTTTTATTTTGTATTTTTAATGTCAAGTTGTAAAAATGGGGGCCAGTTTAACCGTTAACGTTAGCCCCCTTTTTAGCTTAGCACAATTATTGGCTCGTAATGGTGACTTGTACAAAGTGAGTTATTCACGCTAGACGCTGCCAAGAAGAGTTAACGTTACACTTTACCAATATAATTAATTAAAAAAAAGTCTGTTTGTAAGAAATACCGACGTGAGTAGCTCGCGGCTGCTTAACGTTAGCTAGCTTTGCTGTTGGTGAGGAAAAACGGCGAAAGAGCGCGTGAGAGTGCATTTAACACCACGTGGGGTTATGTTGTCTAGAATTACTTGTTAATCTAGCTTTCTTCCAAGCCGTTATAAGACAGCGTGTATAACTACTGCGGTTAGTGATGGTGACTCAAAATGTGGCGGTAGAAGCTTGAAGTGAGTGGCTTATTAATGATTTAACCGGCTGCAGCTAATGAATTACAAACAACACAAAGACATGTTTTACTGTAGCCCGACGAGGCCTATTTTAAAGGCTGCTTGAGTACCTCAGTATACTGCTGCACTTCATCTTGGTTCTAGTAAATATACCAGTAATGTTACCAAGATGTTCTTATAAAGCAATACGTTGCTCCTGACTCTACTGTAGTGCAGAATATTCAGTAAACCTCTGCAGTGAAGTTACACTAACCTTTTCTCTTTTTCATTTTTATTTTTTTACTTTTCACAGCTGGCCGGATTGTTCTGGAGCTGTTTGCTGATATCACCCCCAAAACTGCTGAAAACTTCCGGGCCCTCTGCACTGGAGAGAAAGGCACTGGCAAATCGACTGGGAAACCGCTGCACTTCAAAGGATGCCCCTTCCATAGAAGTAAATGGCCTCCACCATCTGCATTATAAAGTGCTGTTTTAGTTTGAAATGACAAGTTGAAGTTTTAGTACACACACGTGTGTAGAAGTGGTTACAAAGACATTCGATGCAGTGAGCCATTTGGGGAATCCCTACTTACTTGCTGAAGTCCTTTTTAAAAAAACAAACAAATATCTATTTAAGGTGTCAGTTCACCAAAATCCATAACAAGTATATCTGCACAAATGTTATAAAGGCTGACTGGGATAAAATACAACACTAAAGTGGACATTTTATCCGACGGCTGGATGCTGAATATTGGAACATTCAAAGTTATTTATTAATGTTTTTAATCAATCATTAGGCAGTATAGTGTATATAAAACCTTCAGTAGCGAACTGAATTTCAACAGGCAAAAAATAGGAAGATTCAGTCAGGTTTATCTGTAATGTAATTTGGCTGTAAATTATTTTTCTTTTTGGCAGTCATCAAGAAGTTTATGATCCAAGGAGGTGATTTCTCCAACCACAATGGCACCGGGGGTGAGAGCATCTATGGGGAGAAGTTTGAGGATGAGAACTTCCACTACAAGGTAAACTACTAACATCAGAATCCCCCAATATCTTAGAATAAGGGAATTCAACAGGGTCCATTTAGAGAGAATTTTCTCACTGTGTGTGTGTGTGTGTGTGTGTGTGTGTGTGTGTGTGTGTGTGTGTGTGTGTGTGTGTGTGTGTGTGTGTGTGTGTGTGTGTGTGTGTGTGTGTGTGTGTGTGTGTGTGTTGAAATTGAAGCGCATCCTATTAGTGGCCCCTGTCTTAAAAGGTCTACACTATATTGCCAAGCTTCTCCAGCAGTATTGTTATTTTTAGCTATTTAAAGGAGACCGAGTCTTTCTTGACTTTAAAAATACAGCTGGGAACACATCTCTACAGGATGTCCCAGTGACTTATTTACTTGTTAATTCTTGAATCTTTATAGAATTATCTCTGCTTCTTTCCGTGTTGGGATTGTTTATATAAAAACTATATATAGACGGTGAAGGAATAATCAAATGTCCCAATCTCTTCGTTAGTTTCCTGTTTCTGTGCGTCAGTGGTGCTATAGTGTGTCTGTTGTTATAATGAGTTTCCTTCTCCTTTAGCATGATAAAATGGGTCTGCTAAGCATGGCCAACGCCGGGCCAAACACCAATGGCTCGCAGTTCTTCATCACTACTGTACCCACTCCGCACTTAGATGGCAAGCATGTAGTCTTCGGGCAAGTGTTGAAAGGGATGGGAGTCATAAAAATGCTGGAGGCCATTGACACCAACGAGGACGTCCCTGTAAAGGTAAATGTTTTTCAGTTAAATAATACTATAAAAAAATAATACATGTTGTACCACTATGTGTTACTTCCAGATGTTCTATTCAGATTTGTTTCTTCTAAACCTGCAAGATACCTGCTACAAATGAAAAATATGATTTTCAGAATAGAATAAAATGGAAAAGGGAATATTATTATATTTGCCTTTCACAACTAGCCTCAATTGTAAAGATGTAGGCACCTTTTTAAATAAAATAACCCAAGAAAACATTTTAGATCGATGACGCTCGACCATACAAACTGTAATTGTGACGTTTTTCTGTCTAAAACGTGTGCTAATGTCCACCCTTTGCAGCCGTGCGTCATCGCAGACTGCGGCGAGCATAAGGATGAGGACAGCTGGGGCGCCGGACCGAGCGATGGCTCAGGGGACGCACACCCAGACTTCCCCGAGGACTCCGAGGTTGACTTTAAAGATGTAAGTATCGGTGAGGCCTTTGATCTTCAAGGCAGACATGTGGGCCTCAGTCGGACAACTCTGTTTTGGAAAATGTGCCCATTTCTTGTCTTCTCCGAAAACCACATGAGAAGATCAATTTTGAGATCCAGGATGTGTGAAGCATAGCGAACACTGGAAACGTGGGAACACCACTGCCAAACAAATTCAAGGGCCTGTCACCAAAATGATGGATGATACATTGTCTGCATTTAGAGCGTGCTCCATTTCGATTTTACTGTGGCTGTGTGGTTAGGTGGTCGGTCTTTCAATCAGAAGGTCGGTGGTTCGATCCCCGGCTCCGGCAGTCTCTGTCGTTGTGTCCTTGAGCAAGACACTTAACCCTTAGTTGCTCCCCGGGCGCTTCACGAGGGCTGCCCACTGCTCCTTAATACTAAGGATGGGTTAAATGCAGAGAATAAATTTCCCCACTGTGGGACTAATAAGGGATTATAAAATAAAAAAATAAAATAAAAAAATAAAATAAAGTGGCTGAGATGGTCGGACTAAACATTTTGTTTGCAGCCTGTCTGATTCGGTTTCTTGCCTTTTTGCTTTCAGGTTGACAAAGTTCTTTCTGTTGCTGAAGATGTGAAGAATGTTGGAAACACTCTGTTTAAGAATCAAGACTGGAAGGCTGCAGTCAGCAAATATAGCAAAGCCCTCAGGTAATGTATAGTGTGTGTTTTGCTTTGTTACAATCGTCTGTATTTATATATATCTGAGAATTTGAGAACCACATGTTCAGCCACCCCTCCAAAGGCAATATAATCCTCAAATAATCTACATACATTTTGTAATTTTGATTTAAAAATATACTGAAACTAACTGCTGTATGAGCCTCATCCTCACATGTAGTTTATTCTCAGGGCAGTTCATTAAAATGTACTGCTCAAAAATAACAAATTGCAAAAAAAGGGGTGCACACTTTAATGGCATGCTTATCTTAATTCCATATTTTGCATATTTAGTTAGAAATCTCATAAAGACCAGAACCTAATGCACAGCGTCTTCTCGGCTGTAAACAAGATAATAGATAGCAATTCAACAATTTGCTCATGCACCATTATGCCGCTATGTTTACATCACACAATTTCCCTCCTGCAGTATGTCTGTACATGCAGCAGCAGGACGAGGTGTGTGTGTGGGATTGAGTCAAAACAAACTACATTTCCCATGTTCATGGTATCTAGTTATGTTTAATAAAGTGTGCCTCTCAGTTGGAAGATCCATGTAACAAAAAGAAACCAAGCAACACTGTTTGTGAATAATAGGCAACAAACTGCTCTTAGTCCATCACCAACAATGAGCGTGAATCATTTTGATTTAATTGAACATGTTGTGTCTCTGCAGGTACTTGGAGGTGAGTGGAGAGCTGCTGGAGGAGGAGGCGCAGCAGAAGCTGGAGCCCACGGCCCTCAGCTGCTTCCTCAACACAGCAGCATGCAACCTGAAGATGCAGCTGTGGCAGGACGCTCTGGAGAGCTGCAATGAGGTACGTCTGTTAGTGAGGAGGGAGGGGGGTTATGTTATGTGTCTTAAAGCAAATATCCCAGGATGGCATATTATTCATTTTAAGTTACTGGTAGTTTACGTTATACCTCATACTTACATTTATTATCTATAAAAGTGGACATGACTTTATTTATGGCAGGGTTCCTACCTAGTACATGTTAAATACAAGGACTGCTTCAAATGAATATCGCCAACTGTAATAAAACTTAATTGTTGATCTACATTTCTGTCCAATTCTGTTTACAGGCTCTAGAGCTGAACCAAGAGAATACTAAGGCACTTTTCCGGAGGGCCCAGGCCTGGCAGGGGTTAAAGGAGAACGGCAAAGCCATGGTAACATTCAATTTATTTCTATTCATATTATTTTGTATAGCCCCAAAATCTTTTGTGAGGGCTTTACAATCTGTACACATACGACATCCTTTGTCCCGGGACCCTCACATCAGCACAGGAAAACTCTTAACGGAAAGAAAACAGGAAGACATGAGTGCAATAGATGTCATGTGTACAGTTACAACACATTCAATGCATGTTACAGAAATTATTCATATAATGAGTAGAAGGCATGATGAAAAAGTTACAACTACCAAAAATAACAGCAACAGTGGATATAGTAGAATAATAAGGATAATAGAAGCAGTCATGATATTGGCAATGCAACTAATAATAATGATGATGATAATGAAAATAGCAGGAGGTGTCGGGCTGGACCAGGATCCAGATAAAACCAGGATCCTTGTAAACCTGTGAGAGAAAGCACAAAGACTCATAGGAAGAAGTGGAGTTATTAATATGCATTGATAGGACATTAATTCATACAGATAAAGGAGGAAGGAGCTTAACATCTACACAAGCATGTCTTATCTTTAAATGAAAAAAACTATGCAAGCAACTATGCATGAGACATAGCAATTGAAAAATATACATATATAATTGATTGTCTGGTTCTATACAGCGTTGTTAGCGCCACAGGTCTCAATAAGTTCAGATGTAGGAGAAACCGATAAAGTAGCCAAGCAGACGGTGATACGATATTACATTACATTACATGTCATTTAGCTGACGCTTTTATCCAAAGCGACTTACAATAAGTGCATTCTACGGTTACAAACAAGAATCAGAACAACAAGAATCAAGAAGGTACAATTTCGTCAAAGGTTCGACTACAAAGTGCTATCAGTAAGAGCCATTTCAGTGCTACTATAGTGCTACATCCTTTATTCAAGGTATAGTCGGAAAAGATGTGTTTTTAGTTTGCGACGGAAGATGTAGAGACTTTCTGATGTCCTGATGTCAATGGGGAGCTCATTCCACCATCGAGGAGCCAGGACAGAGAACAGTCGAGACTTTGTTGAGTGTTTAGCTCGCAGCGACGGAGCTACAAGGCGATTGGCAGAAGCCGAGCTGGGGTGTAAGGTTTTACCATGTCCTGGATGTAGACTGGACCAGATCTGTTCGTAGCACGGTACGCCAGTACCAATGTTTTGAAGCGGATGCGGGCGGCCACCGGTAACCAGTGAAGGTCGCGGAGGAGCGGAGTGGTGTGTGAGAATTTCGGGAGGTTGAAGACCAGTCGAGCTGCAGCATTCTGGATGAGCTGCAAAGGTCGGATGGCACCAGCAGGTAGACCCGCCAGGAGGGAGTTACAGTAGTCTAGACGCGAGATGACCAGAGCCTGGACCAGAACCTGTGCTGCCTTCTGGGTGAGAAGTGGACGTATTCTCCTGATGTTGTGCAGCATGAATCTGCAGGAACGAGTTGTTGCGGTAATGTTGGCAGTCAGGGAGAGTTGACTGTCAAGGGTCACACCGAGGTTCCTGGCAGTCGGGGTCGGGGCCAAGACTGAGTTGTTGAAAGTAATCGTCAGGTTGTGAGTGGGGGAGACTTTGCCTGGAAGGAAAAGTAATTCCGTCTTGTCGGGGTTAATCTTCAAGTGATGTGCGGACATCCATTATGAGATGTCAGTCAGACAGGCAGAGATTCGTGCTGCTACCTGTGTTTCCGATTTGGGAAACGAGAGGATCAGTTGGGTGTCGTCAGCATAGCTATGGTAGGAAAAGCCATGCGAGCGAATGACTGAGCCAAGAGAGTTGGTGTACAGGGAGAAGAGGAGAGGACCGAGGACCGAGCCTTGAGGGACCCCAGTAGTGAGAGGACAAGGGTCAGACACAGATCCTCTCCAGGTTACCCGGTAGGTCCGATCACTGAGGTAGGATGAGAGGAGGGAGAGCGCAGTGCCTGAGATACCCAGGTCCTGGAGGGATGAGATGAGGATCTGGTGGTTCATTGTGTCAAAGGCAGCAGAAAGGTCCAGAAGGATAAGGACAGAGGAGAGAGAGGCTTCTCTCGCAGTGTGAAGCTGCTCAGAGACAGCAAGGAGGGCGGTCTCTGTTGAGTGGCCTGCCTTGAATCCAGACTGGTGAGGGTCCAGAAGGTTGTTCTGATGGATTAATAATAGACATTAATCACATTCAGTATGTGCAGCCGTCTGACGTCCGCCTGACTCACCGAATGGTTTTCTGCACTTTTCAGATTGATCTGAAGAAAGCTCAGGGAATAGCTCCAGAAGACAAAGGTGAGAACATTTTCTCTTGAAACATATTCTCTTTTTGTTCTGCCGGTTCCAAGAATGCTGCAAATATCCCCCCTGTTTAACATCACATGCATATTCACATGTATTATTCAAACTTAATATGCAGGCTCATGAAGAGAAATGATCCACGACCGCAGGGAAACGTCCTGTTGTTTCTGTTTGTTGTTCCTCCTAATTAAACTTTATTGGGGGGATGAGTAATAGTGTTCTGTATGAGGCAGCATGCTACCGAAAATAATCTGATGTAACCGACCTAAAAGGTCATTAGCTTTAAGTTTACGTCTATAATTATTTCTGTAAACACTTTAATCTGCGAGTGACTCGCCGTCTCCTCGTAACTCTTGTATTAAATCACGGTGCAAATCTTTGATCCTTTGGTATTAATTCGTTATTTTAGGCAGCAGTTTGGTCGTCTGCCGCCCGCCGAGCTAATTCAGTGTTTTCTTTTTCTTTTTTTACCCGACAGCCATCGGCAACGAGCTGAAGCGGGTCCAGCTGAAAATCCAGGAGGAGAAGGAGAAAGAAAAGAAAATCTATGCCAAAATGTTTGCGTGAGCGTCTCAACCCCGGAGACGCAACGATGTTCCTGTTTGTAACGTTTGTCGATGTTTGAAGTCATCTCCACGTGGGGAAGCTGCAACCGGGTGGACGTGTGAACAGCATTTTTTCAGTCTGCAGGTCCTTTCATGTTTTCAAGCAGGGCTCAGCCCCTCACTGTGTGTGTTGTTTTTAAGGGAATAACTGTTGTAAGCTTTGACCTGTCTCTAGTCGGACACGCGTCGTCACTGTAATGAATATCTTTGAGCGTCGGTCCGACTCCACCGCTCAACGCCGGTCCTCGCTCGGGGTTTTTGAAGTAGTTCAGCAAAGCAGAATGCCGTCTGTCGTATCGTTTCATTGTTGGGCTTTTGATACCTCGGCCACTCACAACACATCTGTTTTTATTTGTTTTTTTTACAGAGATCAATAAAACGAAAAAACAAAGGGGTAAACCTTCAAGAGTTCTTTATTCATTACTGTGATGTTATCATCTAATGATTTAATGTACAATACTGTATGGATGATATGCTGTCCAAACATACCTGGAATAAATGCTGATAAAAACCTTAATTTGACAACTCTCGTTCTTTTACAGACCGATCTTGAAGGAAATATATTAACTGTTGATTACGTACTTCAAACCAAAAAAATGGAAGCCACTTTATTTTGAAATACTGTAGATTTTACAGCAGTGATGCAAAAAAATTTGAAAAGGTGACCTCTAGCTTATGGTCCTGTATCTGGCAAAGGCCTCATTTTACTGTTCAAACTCTACATTTCAAAATGCACAAATTTTTAATATCCTCGCTTTTTGGAGATTTTTATTGTTCATACTCTCAAACCGCTATATAGTTATTTTCTGATGGGTACTCGGGCATGAGTGCCATAACTGGCAAAGTGCTGCGACCCTGAATGTTACAGTTGTCTTTCTGGATTCGTTATTTTTCTTCTTAAACAATGTTCACAATCCGTTGTAGGCCGGTCCGCCGCCGCCTTCGGGCACGACCCAGTTGATGTTCTGGCTCGGGTCCTTGATGTCGCAGGTCTTACAATGGACGCAGTTCTGAGCGTTGATCTGCAACCGCATCCCGTCTCCAGTTTCCAGGGGGACGTACTCGTACACACCTGGGAGAAAAGACGCGTTTTAGCATTTCTAAATTTATTTTTTTTAACAGTGAACTGGTTGTTGACTGACACCTCAATGATAAACTGGTCCGGCACCAACAGCTCCTGACCTAACTGAAGCAACTGCAACTTTCCAGATGCTTGAACAATGTTGCCGTTAAAAAAAAAAAAAAGAGACTGATAAACACACCGTCTGTTCACAATACTGTGAAATACAGGAGTGCATACTTCTGTAGAAAACACTCCCTCAGTGGTTCAAAAGGGAGGTATTACATGAAAGATATGATGCATATACTGCATTGCCTATTAGAGTATTGTATAATATTTATAAATAAAATGTTTTGTAACCAGGAGGCTCAAAGTAAAATCTAATATATTTTATTGCCTATATTCTCATGTGATTTGCAGGTGAAAACAGCTGTTATTTATCACTTAGTACAAAATCCCACAACTAAAAACAGGCTTGAAAAACTTTGAATCTCTTCTTTCGGCTCCAAAGAGGAAAGTTGCATCATCTGAACTCTGAACTGTTCGGATGATGCAAACGGGTTCATGGCCGCACGCTGCTTTTTTTTTGGACGCCGACCTTTTACTGGATAAACACCGTTGATTCATGCCGAGCCCGTAACCAATTATACGATGAAATGAACCGGCCTAACCCGAAGCCTTCCCCAGGGATTGCCGTCCTGCGTTGTCTAATCTCCTCTGTGGGCCACAAACAGCCTCGCTGCTCTTAGTCCTCGTTAGAAAGGCCTCCGAAAAAAATGTCTGTCTTTATGTGGAGACCTTGTGTGAGCAACGAGTGTTCTCATTAAGATTGTTTTTAAGATTTGAAAACATCTTTTGAAGTCCAGAACATTCCCACCAGGATGTTTGTTGTTCATTCAACAGTCATCTCCAAAGTGACATTTCATTTATCTCAAAGAACAAGTTTCATCATGAATAAATTATTTTTAAAAGGAGCATTTGCTGCATTTCTCTGTTTCACACGATAGTCCCAATTGTCTGTTGGTCAGACAAAAAGCTACGTGAAGATTTTGAGCTTTTGGAAATCGTGACGATGAACAGAAAAATAATTGACAATAAAAAGTATAGTATGAACGCCAATGTGAATTTCAACAACCACCACAGACACCAATATTAAGGGGTCATTATAATTACAGGGAAAAATCAAATTTAGGGCCGAAACTAATGATAGTCGATTAATCTGCTGATAATTCCTTTGTTCTTTTTAATGCAAACAATATAATTTGTGGTTATTTCATATATACACTTTGATTTATTGAAAGATTAGAAAACATGCTATATAGAGAAGATTTTGGCCACATTGCCCAGTCATAGAGTCTAAAAGACATTAAAAAACAAAATAATAATAATAATAATAATAATAATACAATGCATTGGGGCTCCTATAGTGCAGATCCCCATACTGCAACATGGATACGAGTTACCTGCGGGGCAGAAGCGCTGCTCGGGGCCGTCGTATATGGCCAGGTTCCTCTGGACCGGGACGCTATCGTCCTTGAGGGTCAGGTGGGCGGGCTGGTCCCCCTCGTGGTTGGTGCCGCTCAGGGCCACGGAGGACAGCAGGTCGAAGCTGAGCTTGCCGTCGGGCTTCGGGTACTCGATCGGCGTGCACTCGTTGGCCGGTTTCAGCTGGTTTGCGTCCAGGCCTGACACAGATCGAGCACAGACGGTTACGACATGTCGATTTTTTTTCCCCCTGCCGAGATAACGTGACCTCATACTTCCCCCAAAAAAGAATAAAGAATAACACTGGCATTGTGAATTGAAAAACTCCACTGCTCCACTGGGCATGCAATGTTCTTCACACATTCAGCTAAAGGTCGCCCCACTGAGGTAAATATAGGGTCTTTGCAATGACGTGGCATGGAAGAAAATGGAAAATCACATTTCAGAATAAAAAAATAAAAAACATCCAACATCTGCTGCTCATTTTATTGCCGCTTCTTTCTGTTCATCTATAGAAGCTTTTTATTATTATTATTTAGTATTTAGTCTTAGTTCTGTGTCAAATGTACTTCATATTTTCATCAGATTTAGTTAAACTCATCCGGTTATATTTTAGTCATGTATTCGTTGACTAAAATTCTGGGCATTTCAGTCGTATTTTAGGGAAAGAAAACCTTAAATATTTTAGTATACTCAATGAAAACACTTTTTTTTAGCCATCAGATTGAACATTTCAGCCCAAAACCTTCATTATCAAGTCATTATCAACTTTAACTTAAGTGTTTGAGCCATGATGTAGTTTTGTTTATTTTATCCTCATCAAAAACAAAAAGGTAATTCACACATGCAGTTCTGACACTGACCACTAGGTGGAGCATAAATGTAGGAAGTGCATTTAGCGAAGCTCCAGGTGAGGATGAGGTATGTGTGCAACAGGAAGTAGTCCTGATATGACCCTGCTCCATTAAAGGAAACGTTTCTAAAAATAAAAATAAGTCTATAAATATGTCTCTTCGTTTTTTGTCACAACAAAATAGCATTTAACATGTTTTAAACATTTAAGTTGTCTCTTTGGTCAACAATATTGTAGTTTTTCTTCACGAAATGAACACTGCTTTGTCTTCAGTTGATCTCCCTTTGCTCCTAGGGTCAGGCTGCACCAATAGAGAGATCAATAGAGCGATCGGCCAAATAATATCAAATCTAAACAAATACTGGAGGTGACACTCACCACAGTGTTTGAGCGTCCACGGCTCTTTCCCTCTGAAGATCCAGTAGAAGACTCCCGTGTAGGCCATGCCTCCGTACAGGCCAAAGTAATTGTGGAAGGACGGCCGGATGTTCCTGACGGCGTGAAGCTCCTTCCACACCCACGAGTCCTTCAAAGACTCAGCGTACTCGGGTGCATGGAGGCCTGAGAGGATTTAATAGGAATAAATTACAATTTAATTTCTGCTTCAATGTCGCCATGTTTCCTTTTTCTGCACGTTTATAGCACAAATCTTCTCAAAATATATTTATAAAAGAGTGAGTGTGTTTCAACACTTTTTCCCATTAATACAGAGGTTAACATTTTCCATTAAAAAAAATAATAATTTCACAGGTAACTTTCCTTATCCAAGAAGACAGTTTGTGGTAAAACTAATTTTGTGCTGTCATTTTTTTTTCTCGAAGCAATTGAGCCGTAGTAGATGTTTTCGGAGGCCAATCATAAAAAGACAAGAAGCTATCTGCGTAGCACGAGGCCACGAGTAAAAAAAAAAAAAAAAAAAAAACCCGTTAAGACTCTAACGTTTGTCAGTTTCTCTTTTCCCAACACACAATTTGTATTTTAAAAGTCCATTCCTATTTCGTCTTTGTGCAACATAATTGACAAAATTAGGTAAAACCTGACCGAATAAATAAATAAATAAGGCACCACAATGCTAGAGAGATAGATCAGATCATTTCTTCATGATTTTTGACCCTTTGTAGACATTTATTTGAAAGTTTTCTTGGCTTGCTTTAAAAAAATAAAAAAAACAGAAGAGTTTATTGCCCGACCTTTGACAGCAGACAAATGTTGCTCCCTGACATTCAACCAGTTATGAGCTCTCTCCATCGTGAAATATCATTTTTTTCCCACGAGTGGTCAACATAATTTAGTCCACACCTTCTTCTTGTAGCACGCTTTCTGGACTGAACTGACCTTTACAAACTCTGACCCACTTGGGAGAACCTGGAAGGAAATACAAGCAGCGACTGTCATGGCCGCCTGCGGGTCTTAGATGCTGTACCTGCCGTCTCTGAGTCCAGGCTCTCTGCTGTGACTTTGGGGAAGACGGCCTCAGCAGCCAGCATGCCGCTCTTCATCGCCGTGTGGGTGCCTTTGATCTTTGGGACGTTCATGAAACCTGGGCTGCAGCCGATCAGCAGCCCTCCAGGGAAGGTCAGCTTCGGGATGGACTGGGGAGGAGGAGGAGAGTTCATAAACATTTCTTTTGTTTATTGTTTTACTTTATTGCATTCATCTCACAGCAAATATGGGATTATTGTTTCCGGGGTCATGGTCTCGGATACAAGCGGCCGAAATGAGTTTCCTCTGTAGGGTGGCCGGGCTCAGCCTTCGAGATAGGGTAAGGAGATGAGTTTCCTCTGTAGGGCTCAGCCTTAGAGATAGGGTAAGGAGATGAGTTTCCTCTGTAGGGCTCAGCCTTAGAGATAGGGTAAGGAGATGAGTTTCCTCTGTAGGGCTCAGCCTTAGAGATAGGGTAAGGAGATGAGTTTCCTCTGTAGGGCTCAGCCTTAGAGATAGAGTAAGGAGATGAGTTTCTTCTGTAGGGCTCAGCCTTAAAGATAGAGTAAGGAGATGAGTTTCCTCTGTAGGGCTCAGCCTTAGAGATAGGGTAAGGAGATGAGTTTCCTCTGTAGGGCTCAGCCTTAAAGATAGAGTAAGGAGATGAGTTTCCTCTGTAGGGCTCAGCCTTAGAGATAGGGTAAGGAGATGAGTTTCCTCTGTAGGGCTCAGCCTTAAAGATAGAGTAAGGAGATGAGTTTCCTCTGTAGGGCTCAGCCTTAGAGATAGGGTAAGGAGATGAGTTTCCTCTGTAGGGCTCAGCCTTAGAGATAGAGTAAGGAGATGAGTTTCCTCTGTAGGGCTCAGCCTTAGAGATAGGGTAAGGAGATGAGTTTCCTCTGTAGGGCTCAGCCTTAGAGATAGAGTAAGGAGATGAGTTTCCTCTGTAGGGCTCAGCCTTAGAGATAGGGTAAGGAGATGAGTTTCCTCTGTAGGGCTCAGCCTTAGAGATAGGGTAAGGAGATGAGTTTCCTATGTGTGAATTTTTTTGACATCCTATGACTTTTTCATACTTTGACAATTTATTTTTCCCGACTTTTGACATCCTATGACTTTTTTCATACTTTTGACAAATTACATTTTTTGACTTTGACATCCTATGACTTTTTTCGACAATTATTTTTTTTTTTACTTTTTGTTTCCATAATATTACTGGATACCATCGGCCACAAAGCAATTAGTAAATGTGCAATCATGAAGCATATTAAAAACTTTAAATTAAAAACGTGTGTTATGTGTTCAACAGTCAGCATTTTCTTAGAATTAATTAACTGAGAACTCAATGAGACTTTATTTATGTCCCAGGAGGTTGTTCAAGGCAGCCCAGACCTCCGGGTGGAATATATAATCCCTCAAGGCCATTTCGGGTCAGCTACCGGGTCTCCTCCCAGTTGGACTCGTGTAGAAAAAACCTCCACTGGGAGGAATCCAGCAGGTGCCCCAACATCCTCAACTGACCTTTCAATGTGAATGAGCAGCAGCTGCTCTTACTCTGATATTTATGTTACAAATACATAACATAGCTTCCTATTTTCCCCTCATCTGTAATTCTAATAATCAAACTTTTTAAAACGATAACACCTTAATTGGTATCGGGTACTTTTTTTATTAAGTCTATATTTCTTGGCTTATAAGTGAAATCTTTTTTAATTTAATCATATTTGCAATCTAATCTAAAATCTTTGCCCAATAAGAGTGATATTGCATAAAAGTGATATTGCATATTTGAAGGCCAAAAAAACTCATCTGTCCTCGTCTCAACCCGCTCTCTAATAAAGTACAGAAGTAACAAAATGAGGCCGACTGAGGACACACCAATAACCAACACTTTAGTGAAATCAAACTGAACAATAAATAAATAAAACCAAACACACCGTAATGAATCAGTAGCAGTGAAAACATTACAACAAACGAATGCCGCTCGTTTCTGTCGTCATAATTAATGTAATCATGAACGCTAACATTCATTACGATGATTATAATGAATGTATGTGACGGATACCTGCGACCCTCCCTCGTTCAGTGCTCGGGCTCCATAAGCGATCCTGGTGCCGCCCTCCAGCGTGGCGGCTATGAAGGGGTGATGCTTCCAGCGCTGGAACTCCCTGAAGGGGCTCAGGTACGGGTTGGTGTAGTCCAGACCCACCTGGGGAAGGAAGGACACATCAAGGTCATTTAAAAAATAAAGTGGGAAACGGTGATTATGTTCTGAAGCTACGCTGGATTAAAATAACTGGAATCCTATTAAATCCTATTAGTTTTTCCATATTTTCTTTGTTGCATTTGTGCCATCAATCTAGAAGAAGCTTTATTACTGCAAATGAATATATCGGTTCCAAATATCAATGATTGGTCGACTTGATTACTAATAATCCGTATTGGCTCTAAATAAAACATTGTGATTAATCCCTACTTAAAATTTAAATAAATCAGAGGAAGCACAGAGAGGCTTTTTGTGGCAGGAACTGAGGTACAAGGTCTTTGAACGAAACCAGTATAACAAAGCTCAAGAGGATCTGCACAAAGAGAACAAAAACGTTGGCACAACCGGCCCGTGTGGGCAGAATGGCAGAGATATGAATAATAACTCAGTTCAGCTTCAGAATTTACATAAATTAGATGCCCTTTCAAGTTGTTAAGGGGTATTGTCAGCATGAAATCTAAGCACACAGACATACAATCCATTCTCACTATACATATCCCAGTGAAAAATTGATTATTCTTCCTCTGCATTATCACTGTGTGTTATTTATCCTGCAAACGGCTCAAGCTGCAGTTTATTCACTGCCTGCATGACAATCAGATGTCACATGGGTTTATATAACGTATGCACAAAAGGCCACTCGCCACAAAGCCCAGCGCCACCAGCGGCTCGCCCTCATTCAGGTGGTACAGGAAGGACCCTCCATATGTGTGTCGGTTCAGGGGCCAGCCCACCGAGTGCTCCGCTCTGCCGGGCCTCCACTTCTTCTCGTCTATCGCCCACACCTCAAGAAAGAAAACAGAAGGGATCAACAACTTTATGTTTATATATTTACACACACAGACGATGTTTCGGCTTTGCTATGAAGCGGTAAGCTTTTAACTAATTGTATTCATGTCGACTGGATTTGAAAAACAATGGAACATTACCGCGACCACTTTTAACAATCGCCGCACGATTGGATTTTACTCATTAGGAATGATCGGTTTGACCGGATTAGGGGGGAAATCCAATTTAGGCACAAACAGAGTGATCAATAGGGGCTTAATGCGAGCAGTCCATGTCCTTTACCTCCTTCAGGCCGATGGCGTAGGTCTGGGGTTCACAGTTCTCCCGCAGGTTGAATTGCTTGTAAAGCTGCTTGGCCAGGTGGCCGTGACAGCCCTCTCCAAACATCGTGACTTTAGCATGGAGCTCCATTCCTCTCTCAAAGACATCCTGAAGCAAGAGAGGACCGGTAATAGTGACAGTTAGAGTCGTGTGATAACAGTCAATTATGTAGAGGAAAATAACCTGAATGAAAACATAAAAATCATCTGGAATGATGCACAAAAAATGACGTAACCATGAGCATCTCACAAAAACTCCCATTGACTTTGCAATAATGAATCAGGAATGGAAAAAAGCTAATTTCTGGGTTTTAGGACTAATTCCTGAACCACTCTATGTTGTAAATGATGGCCTGTTTTTGTGTATTTTCATTGAGTTATGAAGTGATGACAAACAGCTGCACAGAATTATGAATTTATGTTTTCACTGCACAATACCTTCGGTGAGCCATCTTTGGCGATGCCTACATCATTGGTGGCGATCCCTTTTACACTTCCGTCTTCGTGGAACAAAACCTTGACAAACAAAATACAGAAAAAGGTTAACACTTAAAGCTGTAAACATATGTTTAATTAAAAATGATTGAAGAGGCACTGATTACTGGATTCTATAATTTCTTTTACTTAATCGACATGTCAATAACAACTGATCCAACGAATTGATTGAGCAGTAAAAAAAAAAATGAGTGTGTGTGTATGTGTACATCTATAAATGACAGAAATAAAAGGTTGAAACATCCATCATTCTTGAATCATTAAACTCCAGTGGTGCAAGAGCTTGGAGTATGGATATTCTTATGACTTTTGAGGCCAAATGGTAGATATATTTTTATTTTTATATCAGACCAGCTTTATGGACAAATTAACTACACCGCCATAGTCAACCTACACAACTAGTAAATTATGAAAGACAAACAATACAAAAAAAGACCCAAAAATACAATATGCAAATGCCCATAAAAGGAGTTCTCACCTCCGCTGCAGCATAACCCGGGTACAGCTCCACTCCCAGCTCCTCGGCCTGCTCCCCCAGCCAGCGCACAAAGTTCCCCAGCCTCACGATGTAGTTACCATGATTCCCCATAGGCAGCCCTACAGACAACAACAACAACAAAATAAACAATAAGTACAAACCCACAAACCATGGTGCTAGCAAGTGGTAGGTTTCCCAACGTTTGGTGAACATACCATTCATATACCACAGAATATAGCATCACTCTCTTGTATTTATCTCGGCACTTGACTCGTCTTGCATTGAAAAGCAGCGGCTCCCTTTTTCTTTCTTTTTTTAATCCCCTACACTCTCACCTGTTTCGAGTGGCAAACAGTAATATTTACAAATGTCCTTCTAATCTCTGGTATCAATAACACACCCTCTCTGCAGGCCAGAACCTGTTAACGCCCGAGCCTTCGTCAGACCGATGGTGTGGCATACAAAGTGAGATGGCGTTACACCTGTTGTTTTGTTCAAGTAGAATAAAATGTCTTTTACCTGGCAAAATGGGGACAGGGATTCTGTGTTTCTTCGTTAAAATGCTGAACACATCTTCAGTCACTGGTGTGTTCAAGGGTGCCTGAGGTAAGAGCACAATGTGAGATTTTGACTTCATAGGGATTTGTGTGTAGAAATACATGCATGTTCATACATATACGTAGGTGTATGAAAATGTTGATGAATAATCTATAATGTATTCCAGTGTAGAGCTGCAACAATTTAAATATTAATTGATTAGCTGTCAACTATTAAATTAAGTGGCAAATTGGTTTATAATTGGTTTGAGCTCTTTTTTTGTTGCTGATTCTTTGGCTTTGGGAAAAACTGATTGACATTTTTGACCATTTGTTGATATTTTAGAAGTCAAGCTAGTTGCAGCCCTATTCCAGTGTGTAATGTACATGTAGCAACAACAACATGGAACCCTGATGTAACCATTTCTTATGGTATAAAGATCAGGTATCTTTGTAGATACTAATCTATACACCGAGGCCACAAATACATGGCGAATAAGACACTAACCCCTCGTTCCTTCCAATCTGGAAAGAGCTCGTTAAGGGCAGAGGGCTCCAGGCAGGCTCCTGACAGGGTGTGTGCTCCAATCTGAGAGGCCTTCTCCACAAGGCACACTCGCAGCTCCTTCTCGTGCTCATTGGCTAGCTGCTTCAGACGGATGGCTGCCGACAGACCGGCAGGGCCCCCGCCTACGATCACCACATCGGCCTCGTCGGCAAACCTCTCCATTTCGATCCCTGGGAGAGGACCAGAAGAAAGACGTATTGAGGAACAAAAGAGGGACATTTTAAAAGGATAACTATGAATAATAGTAATAAAACTGTAAATTGAATAGCTGAACTCAATAAGCACAGATCATAGTTTTTCGTCAAATAGACTTAAGCTCGTGCTCTGGATCAATCAAACCTTTCTGGTCACTGCAAATCCACACTTTCACACTGATAATGTCTCTGGATATTATACAAAATACTGTTTGCCACAATTAGGAAATATTACAGGCCATCATCAAAAGAATTCTTTAATTTATCAAGCATTTCTGCTACATTTCTGTGTAAACATCATACCCCAAATATGGACTAATCTTAAAAATGTGCAGAAACGGTCTTATAAGTGGGTACTTATTGGTAATAAACTATCATGTAGTCCAGTGTCTTACCTTCCCATCTTGAATCCTTATCTCGGGAATGGATGGTGTAGTGTGTTGTGATGCGGGGTGTTGACACCGAGGAGCACCGTTTGTTTAGTGTTGTGTACAGCGGAGCGGCAGCATGCTCCCCCTGTGCGGTCTTCAGTGCCCTGATGCACCTGTGGGCTGCGAGGGAGAGAGCAGATTCCCAGTCAAGACCAGCTGAAACTGGTGGCTGTTTACTATCCAGATTGTGTGCACACTGGTTTAGTTTAGTCTGATCTGGTTCCCACATGACATACATGGAAATAATGGAAAATTAATTAAAAGCATTACACGTTTTTGTGCATGTGGCACAATGCACCAAGGGTTCTTCTAAACACACAACACCTCAATAATAAAAAGCCATACAGGTGTGGTCAACTAGTGCTAAGCAGCTGTCACAACAAGTAGCATCGTGCTAGCTAACAGAGTGATGGGAGACCACAGCTAAGCTAAACTCAAAGTGCAAGTTTGCTAAACATCCTTCTTAGAAGACTAAACAATTTAACTTTCGCTATAAATACAACTCGACAACACCTGTGCTTCTCCCAACAACGTGTACGTTGGTTGTGTGGCGTTAAACGAGGACAAGGACGTTGTTCAAGTGACCTAACTATTGGTTGAACTTTAACCTAGATGTTAGCTTGATGCTAACAGACATAGGCATGCTGGGCTGTTTGGCTAATGACAAACGGGGGCAGCTGTAGAAAAGCCTTGAAACAAACTTGTGCACGAAGAAGAAAATACGTTAGGACGAGTACACTGTGGGTAAAAACAAGTTATGAAGGTTATATGTGTTAAAGTATCACAGTAGGCTCGCCTTATGCTAGCTAAGTAGTGAGCTGACGTACCTTTACTCGAGTATCTGCTCGCTGGAAACATATTATTTCCCCTCACTGGACTCCAGAAGTCCTTTCTCTTTATTATTAACCAGCCGAAGAGACGTGAAGGTCCCCGGTTCACTGCTCGTGGACGGCTCCTGTCACCCTGCTGGAAAAACAAGCGTTGCGCCAAGATACCTTACAAAATACGTCTCATAACACAGACGTTGGCGCGCGTCAGAAGCTGCGCCGCAGCTGCGCCCGGTGGTAACTGCGCACACGCAGATTTGGATGTTCACTGACTGTAACGTGGAGGAATCACGCGTCTCAGGCTCGTCCTCTGATGGAGGGAGTGGGGACGTTGTCTTGCATGGAGATTATAGACGTATAAGGTTCATACTACATACTGTATTCATAAAAATAAAAAAATCTTTGTTCATTAGTAAAAAAAAATAATAATAAAGTACCCAACTTTTACCCGACAAAAACTACGGAAGCCCATTTCTGCCTCTGTGATGAACAAATCAAAATCCTCTAAGTCTTAATTATGAGATGCTAAGTCATAATTATAATAGTAAGTAATAATTGTGAAATAGTTAGTTGAGATAATAAGCCATACTTATGAGATGCTACGTCATAGTGTTAATTATGAGATACTAAGTCACAATTAAGTCATAAATTGAGATACTATATGAGATAAGTCATACTTATGAGATGCCAAGTCATAATCATGAGATATTAGTCATTATTTTTAGGTAGTATCTCATTATAATGACTTACATGATTACCCTAACCCTATTTTTCATTAAATTTATAGAAATGGGCTTCCATACCAAGCCATTTAATATATAGTTAACACGTTTTTTAAATTTATTTAGATATTTGGATGTTAGTTCTATGTTACTAGTTTGGAGTGTCATTCACTACATTTAGAAGGCTTCGGTGCAGTACAATTTGAGGCAGAAAATTCAGATTTGAAATGCAAATCTATGGTATAAACAGAGAGCTGTCTGGTGAGAGTCACCTAATTTTTTTTTCTCCAGCAATGGCAGATCGTGGAGTTTCTCAACAGTTGCCGGAAGAAGATCACTATCGGCACCACAGAGTTACAGTATCTTCTGCAACATCTGTATTATATAAAGTTTAAGAAGGAGGTGAAATATTGTTGGTTTATTATTTCTAAGCATAAAACATCATCTGACAATATGAATATTTGGAATAATAGAGAGAAGTGCAAGTCGATTCTAACCAGCAGAGAGATAACACAATCTTAGGGAGGGGCTTATCAATTATTTACCCAGCCTGCCTTCTCCTTATCAATATCAACTATAGAGTTATAATCAATTTTGAATTAATATTTACATAAGCTAGATGCTATGGTTAACATTTATGAATGTGATTTGTTTTTTTATATTATGAACAGTGTAAATTGAAATGGCTACGTTTGTTTTATAAAATTAGGAATAGACATTAATTTTGATTTATTGTCCCCAATAAGTTTTTCCCCAAAATGAGTGGAATAGACTTTTTTTTACAACGTTGCGATTTTGATTGCGGCTCTTTACCGGTTGTGCTTTCTGCTTTCCATCAGCAAGTCCTTCTCTATTGGGAATTATTATATAAACATAATCTCACACCAGATAAGACCCCAGTGTGCTACAACATGATGAATATTGCTCAGTACAAAATATGTGTACAGAGAGGAATAGAGATCCAAAGAGAGATTGGGGCTGTTGCTCATTTTAGTGATGATAACAACATTTTGCAACAGCATGAGGAAATGCCATCTCCAGTATACTGCCGTGTCCTAAACTAGATTGTCAAAAGCCATTCCTATCTCTCTGAGATTGACGATTATAGAAGACAGCCACCACTCCAGGATCTCTCCGGGGCTGAAGCCGCTTTTGCATCGAAGAAATTGACTTTCATGACCTGATAGACTTTCCAGAAATGGTATCATTTTGCCACATCAATTTTCGGACAATAGACAGTTTACCATCTCCAGACAACCCATGAGGACATTCACTGCCCAGCATGAGTCACATACAGTACATACAGTGTGTGTCCCTAGTGTAGACTTGGAAATTCACTGAAATGCTGTGCACAAATCCCCCCCTTCAAATATTGATGGCCTGCTGCTAGAAATCCCAGCAGTCAGTCAATTAATAAACAGGGAACCGTTTGCAGAATCATATTTTATTTTCCAGCATTTTAAGAATTAACATTAATGTGCGCCAACTGACTGCTTTAGACGTACAAACACACATTTTCATTGAGTTAACGGCAAGGTGTGCGCAGGATATACAGTACTGTGCAAACGTTTTAGGCAGGTGTGAAAAAATGCTGTACAATTTATTTTCATCAATTAACAAAATTCAGTGAATGAACAGTTGTTGTTGTTGTTGTTGTTAATTGATGAAAATAAACTGTTAGCACTTCTATTTTTGAAAGCATTCTTAGTTTACAGCATTTTTTCCACACCTGCCTAAAACCTTTGCACAGTACTGTAAGTGTGTGCAACCGTATGCCCTTTGAATGCTCCTAAAACTACTGCTTCTCTTCCCAAATTCCATAAAAGGAAAGTTTGGCCTGGATCCCACGAGCTGACCAAACTAACATTTTTGGGTGTTTCACAAACCTTTTCTCGGCTGCCAGTGGATTGTCCTTCACTCCTCCCCTCCGCCTTGGCCACGTTCCATTGCGATTACAAAGCGCTCTCCTTTGTCGCCCGTCTCACCTCATCAGAAGGAGGTTTTCAAAGACTAGCATGACCATAATCATTCTGGCTGGGGATTAGGCTGTGGGAACGCGCTCCAGGAGTAATCTGTATTAATTGGCATCAAGTATGTTAGGTGACAGAAATGGTTACAATCGACTTTCATGAACTGAAAACCCACTTTCAAGGGGTTAAAGGTAATAACTACTGAGGTAATAAATCAAGTAAGAAGGTTATTTTTTCCTCTTAAACTTAGAAAGAACACAAGGTCTTCCACCTTGGCTTCACTTATCAGAACCAGATGCTGCCACCTGGGTATTTGGTCATAAATCAAAGTATTGGACAAATTCAAAGTGTGACCTCATGATAACGCTGGAGGAAAAGCTATTATGATTCATACTAACAATTCTGAAAATCCTATTTGTTTGTTTTTCTTTGCAATACCGCAACATTTGAGGAAGCAGTTCGTTCTTGCCAAAAAACAATAATACATTTCATGGTGCGCAGCAGTCGAGCTCTCAGTCACGTATGTTAGTACGGCTAAAAAACAACAACAACAACAACAAGCAATTCAAAAACGTTCAATATTTCTGCGATTGCAAAATGAAAATTCATCTTCAAGTCATTATACGCTACCCACATTTGGAGGAATACTACCAAGGCCCTCGTGTCCTAAATGTCCATCTTACACTTCACAAGGTTGGCTTCTAGTACTACTTCTAGTACTTCTAGTTGTATTGGCCCTCAGTGTACTGAGGCACTGCTTGATTTCCCCGAGGGCTTCTCAGCCACTGCTGTCAGGATCGGTGCCGAGTGGAGACTCGGTCTGTAATAGATCCGATGAGATTGTATGTTAGAGGATTGTACTGCTTGTTGATGGGCTCAGTTATGTGGTATGGTATCCATTCTAACTTTGGTTTCTCGGTTCTTACAGTTTTTTGATTTGTAATGATTTTTTTGTATTTTATCCAATATTGCCCAGTTTTCAAAGTTTCTTCCGTGAAAGAACAACTCTTATTTATTTTTTACTTACCAGCCAGTTTTCAATGCAGCATGTTTACGTTGTGGTATCACTACTTTTACTTATTAAGTAAATTATCCAAATACTTCCTCCACAATGTCAAAGAAAACTATGAGACACAGACAATACCCAAACTATGAAGATAAATAACCAACATAAATAATAACCAAGTCAACAAGCAGATGAGGCATAAACATATTTATTATTCACATTTCAAGAAAAACAGAAAGACAAAAACTACCATTGTAAATAATTATGATAAGACACAAGTCCATCCAACAACTTAAATGATAACACATGTTTGAAAACAATAATAAATAATAATAATAATACATTTTATTTGTAAAGCACTTTTCATAAGAAAAATCTCAAAGTGCTACAGAAACCACATAAAAACACATGGATAATAAAAAAACAACAGAAAACATATACAATCAAGAAAATACATACATAAAAACGCATTTGAAAAGAAAACAGCTAAACGAGCAGTGGAGAGCAAATTTAAAATCCGCAAAAACTACGAACAACTTAAGAACGCCTGCCTGAACAGAACAGTTTTAAGCTGTTTTTTAAAACTGTCCACAGACTGTGGTTTTCTGAGATGTTCAGGGAGGGAGTTCCAGATGCGAGGGGCAGTGACGGAGAAAGCTCGATCTCCCATGGTGCGGAGTCTTGAGCGAGGCTGATGGAGGAGGTTTGTGCTTTGGGACCGTAGGTTACGAGTAGATGAGTGGGGGATAATGAGGTCTTTGAGGTATTGCGGGGCATTGTTGTAGATGCATTGGTGGGTGATGAGGGCAATCTTGTATTGAATTCTTGAGGTTATGGGTAGCCAATGAAGATTCTGAAGAATGGGAGTGATATGTTCGTATTTGCGAATTTTCATCAGAGTTCGGGCAGCACAGTTCTGAATGAATTGAAGTTTCTGAAGGTGTTTATTTGGGATATCGATAAGCAGGCTGTTACAGTAGTCCAGCCTGGAGGAGATTAGTGCGTGGATGAGTTTTTCTGCGTCAGAAAGACTTAGGAAGGGGCGGAGTTTTGAAATGTTTCTGATATGAAAAAAGCAGGTTTTGTACAGATAATTAATGTGGTTTGCAAAGGTCAGTTGTGGGTCCAGCTTCACACCGAGGTTGGTGACAGTAGTTGATAGGGGGATGTCTTGACCAGAGAAAGAGATAGTGGTTATGAGGGATGACTGGACCTGATGAAGGGTGCCAATTTGTATGGCTTCAGTTTTGGAAGTGTTCAGCTGGAGGAAATTTTGACTCATCCAGGCCCTAATCTCCTCCAGGCAGTTTGAGAGGACAGAAGATGATAGTGAAGAGGGAGCAGCTGATGATGAGGTGGCCAGTGTTGGTGAAAGGACCGGGGTGGTGCATGAATCGGTTCGCAGGTAGGTTCGCAGGTAGGAGTGTCATCAGCATAACAGTGAAAAGAGATGCCATGTCGACTGATGACACGACCCAGTGGCAGAACATGTTTCCCCATCAATATTTAAGCCTGCATATATTATCAGTGTATCTACAAAGAAACGGCACATATGGGGAATATTATGTAATACAAATGGCACACATAATGTTTCACTTATCCTTCTTGCAGTTGCAATTTCTGAAATGATACATTTCCACAGGAATCAGTAGTTCATTGAACAAAGTATGTGCAAAGTTTATGACCATTGTACAAATGTCTTCACCGTATAGATCATTGTAAAAAATGTGTAGTGTTGTGTTGTGTTTGAGTCAGAGTTAAAAAAAAAAAAACAGACCAGCTGGAGCACTTTTCTCTGATACGTTACATTCAATATTTCCATAAAATAATATTTGGTGGCAGAGGCAACACAAAAAACACTAAATGGACTAAATACCAAATACAGAATAAAAAAGTTGGCCTTGTATCCCTCGTTAGCAGGCTGGATGAATGCTAACGCTTAGAAGGTGTTTGGTGTTTTGTTTAGAAATGTTATTGGCTGCAAGTAGGTTGCATGAATCCTTATTGATATGATATCAAGCTATCAGCGTAAAATGTGTGTTGCCGATGCACTTTTGGAGAGAGAAAGGCATAAAAAGTTTGTCAGTAAAACTTCCAAGAAACAAAAAAATTCAAATAAAAAAAAGAAAATCTATGTGATTTTCATTTTTCTTTCATTCTTTAATTTTCTGCAAATATTTTTGCAAATATTTTCTTGTATGTTCCCATAAGACACCCTCGCTCAGGGCCTGGACAAAGACATTAATAACTACAACAAACTTGCTACAGAATTTCATAACAAAATGACAGCCGTGGTCCTTTTTCAGTTGAATGTTTTTTCGATGTATCGCGGGCAGCATCACGAGAAACAAATAATCATTTTTACTTCCTCGCTCGTTTTTCATGATTGATTCTAAATATTAACGGACATCTTTGGAACATGAACATTCATGGCTGTGGTATTTTGCAATGCGTCTTCCATCCAATCCCTTTATCAGGATGACGTTGTTTTGTAGTACAAACAGTAGAGCACAGTGTAGTTAACTGAAGAAGCCTGCGAGATGTGCTTAAAAGCCCCGAAATAAACCGTAAAGTGGATCTTGATAAAAAAAATACAAAAAAACTCAACAATTCCTCTGGAGCATGAAACACCAGCATATTGAAAGTACCCTGACCACAGAGGTCAAAGGTCCGATGGGAGCTGTAGTTGCTGGATTCTATTCTTTAAAAATCACTGTTGGAAATTAAGTCGGACAAACTTTACCTCCCAACATAATGGCTGATTAATATTCAGCTCAGAATACGCAGCTTTCAGAAAGAAGCCCACTCCGAGAAAGTTAACTGAGCAATGAAAGCTAATGGAACAAAAGCCGAACCGTGAGCGGGCCGTGGTTTCAGCTCCGTATTGATAGATATCTTGTGGAAGCCGGCATTAGTCTTCATTAGAGCAGCTGTAGTGCCACATAAGGGAATCCTGCACCGACTTCATCCATTGCCCTTTATGGCTGCTGCTTAGGCGAGACGTGTTTACAGTGGGACTTCTAATGAGATACAAATGAATACTAATGATTTTTAAACACAACGGAGAAATCGGGGCACCAATCAACTGACTGTTTTTGCTATGATTAATGAACCTGAATCACAATTGATCTGTTTAGGTGGCTGATATTACCAAAATGGTGTGTTTCTGAGTGTGTGCGCTATGCATCGTTTCTTCGCATATACTCACAACACTGTGTGCTGCTTCTGTATTTGATGTGTGCACGTGATAATGTCATTGTTGGCATTTCCCACGGGGGCGAGCTTGGCAATCGTGCCCGTGGCGGCCAGCGGATGCTCCGTGGCGAGGCCGTGGTTGTTCTCCTGCAGGGGCCACATCTCCTGCCAGGTGAGCGACGGATGATGAGGCGGGTGGCCGCTGAGCAGAGGTCTCCTCTGCCTGTAATTGGCCCACACCTGCAGAATGGTCTCTTTGAAAGGCCGCGTGGTCAGGGTGTAAAGGATGGGGTTAAGGGCACTGTTGATGGGCAGAATAAATATGACCACCCAGGAGCTGATGGTGCCTGCAGAGAGGAAGAAGTGAAAACAGAGCTGACGTTTAAGTTGGGAGGACACTGCAACATAAAGCCTTTTATTAAAGCCATTTATATGAGAAATGAGAATCTCTTTTAACCCGGCAGGAGGCGTAATTAGGAAGCTACAGCTTAGCAGGTTATGTAAATAATGGATTTGGCTCAACACTAATGGGCCATTAGGGTGCAAACAGTATTATGGTTGTAGGTGAATGCTCTTCATACAGCGATGAATGCCCTTTGAAAACAGATGTGAAACTTAGCTATTCACAACCACTTAGACTGGTGAGCCTCAGAGCACCGTGTAGGCGATATCGTGATTCATTATTTCATTTATAAGTTTATGATAACAAGCACGTACCAAACTCTAATTTCACCAGAAAATCTGATCAGTTTGCACGGAAGATCTCAATTAAATGAGAAAATAGTCTTTTTTATTTAACTACCATGTAGTTATTTCATATCGACTATTTATTAATTGCAGGAAAACGTGTTATATTGTGATATAAGTTGCTATCGCGATATTAAACTATCATATCGGGAAAGAAGACTTGGGGCATATCGCTCAGCACTGGCCTAAATACATTAATATTGTATATCCACAATGACAGGCAATGATGAGGGTGAGCAGAAAACAGACACAACACAGGTTAACAGCCCAGATTGTTTCTACTTTTTAGTCATGTTTCTTTTTCTCATTTATTTGGGAAGGTGGTCCCTGGATTGTCTTTATCAGAAGTGGGCCATACGTAAGAAGAGGTTGAGAAGCCTTGTGCTAGATAGACTACTTGGAAATGTAATAAGGTCAATCAAGGTCACACTGCACCTCAAATCCCTCTTTTAAGCACTCATCTCCCTGTAAGCTGGAGAGGTGGCTCTGAAACGTTATCATACACTTTACACCTGTTTCATGCTTATTGTCTCATTGCTGCTTATCAAAGCTGCGAGCAACGAAGAACTGCTACATGTATAATACATGGAATAAAGGTCTTGGTGTGGTAGATGAAAAAAATGGCAGGGATGTCTAGAATTCACATAAAATGACCACATGTGAAAATTTAGGATTAATTCATTATAAATGAATGACATGAATATAGTTGAGGCATTATCTTTTTTTTTAATTTATTTTTTAAAGGTTAACAATCAACATCCACATGGGCCTGAAAACGAATATCACATGACCTTTCACGTGCACTGGGCTTGCAGGTGCAGGTAAACGTGGCAAAAGATATGCACTTTTAAACAGAATCATAGTGATGAATGCCTTTTGTCCTGTCATAAAGTTAAAAAATCCTTGGCAGAACATTGAAAAATGAATTTCAAGTTTCAATTTCAACTTGTATTAGTAAAGTAAACTTTTCTGCAACAGATTGGTCTCTTTCAAAATATTGGGGAAAATCGTGCCTTTTTCTAGCAAAAAAGCTAAAAAATGGAAAAACAAAGAAGCACCGACTCTCCAAAAATGGAAAATGTTAATTAAATATTACTATAGTATTGACAAGACGACATCAGAAGACACCAACCATGAAAAACAATTCAACAGAAAATGGTTGAGGGTGATAAGTATGAATATGTTTATGTTTAGGGGATGCAAAGATTCACCGTATTGTATTTGATTTGGGATTGAGTATTTCAAACTGTGAAATTATGAAATTGTATTATTTCTTTGGCCATTTTGATGCTTCTTTCCTGACATAAATCGCCACTGAATTCAACGGCACAATCCAAACCTTTCAGAGCCACACGGCCAGCCTACTGCGGGGTTGTTTTTGACACTCAACACGTAGACTTCCACTCGAGTATTCCTTTAAATGGTTATAGCACTTCTACTGTACCGGGAATCTCCACCTGCAGCAGCGACAGGATCTTGAGGATGAAAATGGGGATCCAGCAGAGGGAGTCGGTGATGACGATGGAGAAGAACCTTTTGGCGATGGTCACCTCCTTCTTGATGTGGTTGCTGTATTTAGTGGCCTGAGTCCCTGTTCTCTGGATGTTATAGAACATGCTTGCATAGGATAAGACAATGATGAGGAATGCCACCAGGTTCAGACCTGCGGAGAAATATTTGGTGAGTTTCTGGACAGCCGAGCACGATTGGATTTAGAGAACGAGTGCAAACCATTTGCGAAAGAACAAATGCCCACCCAGGAAGATGACGATGGAGTAAACATGAGCCCAAACCGTCTCCGGCTGCTCGGAGTGCAGCGGGAAGCAAACGCCGTTGGTCCCGTAGAAGTTGCGAAACAGCCCCTTGCAGGCCAACGGCAGGAGGGCGATGATGAAGCCGAACAGCCAGATCCCCAAAAGGATGGTGACGGTGCGTCTCCACCCGGGCGTCAGGTACTGGAACGGGTAGACGATGCAGATGTACTTCTCCAGAGTGAGGTACGTGAGGAGGAGGACGGACACCTCGGTGGACAGCATGGCCAGGGAGCCGATGACCTGACACTGGCTGCTGTCCATCCAGGCCTGGGCGTGCCGGTTGTACTCGCCGCGGAACTTCAGGTCGTACGCGCCGATCATGAAGAGGTAGACGCCCATCAGGCCGTCTGCACCTGCAGGGGAAGGAGCGAGGGGATTTGCAACGTATTCGGAGGATTTTACTGACATGTGGGTGCTGATGCAAGGTGCCGCCTGCCCATCCGGATCCCCTCACCCATGCATCTCACACACACACCGATGGCACGAGGACACATCGGCATGGACTAGCGGAGCCGGGGGAATTGATCGGCGACCCGCTACCCCACTGAGCCACAGTCGCCCCCCAAAATAGTAGATGGTGCGTGGAGTCATCTTCAACCCATGAAAGGCGGATTTGAATGACTTTGGTAAGAAATGGCAATATTAACCATATTTGGTGAATTTCATCAAAATGCAGTCATATCATTATTTTTTTTTTTTTTTAAATAAAACGTGTTTACCTGTGCTGTAAACAAACAGTTTGGCTCCTGTTTATACTGTTGAGCATGGTTCATGGACAAATTATTTGACCATAAAATATAAACAGTAAGACTTTCTCAGGAGAGCAGGTCTCCTTAAAGGGGAACCGCAGTGCCTTTACTTAGCGGTGACAATAGAATCTACAGAAATTACCCGTCAAAAGCCATGAAAACAGACAGCAGCCACTCAACCTACTAAATCCATCCTATAGATTCTTCCACAATAAGAAGAATCTATAGGACAAAACACTAGACGCTCACATTAGGCTACACTTTGAAATGTGACGAATAAAGGCAAAGAGTGCAGAGAGCTTCATGCTTTGCTGTGGAGGAAGAAAGAAAGGTAGCAACAACTCATTGCACTAGATCTAAAAATAATCTCACGTGCTGAATGTGTAGAATATACAGTATGCAAACAAACTGTACAGCGTAATATATTCAGAATACCAAAGCAGTAGCCACTGCAGTGTTTATAATAAGTGGCATTCATCTTGCAGATCAACTCCACCATAATAATCCTACCCCAACAGATATAAAGTATATTATCAGCAGGGTTGGATTATTATGGTAATGTTAATTGAGAGTCATTCCTGATTACACTCAGACAGATGGATGGATGACAGGTGTGCACAGACAGATTGCACCTGCAGCTTCACACACAGATACGATGTGGATTTATGAAAATACACACATTGCTGTGTGAATGCATTTAGCTGCAAAGACGCTTCATTTCACGCATACACACCTTTTTATTTATATATAATGTGGCAAAGAGAACGACAGGGAAAGGGGAATTTCGGCTGTATAGCATTTGGATCAATGGCTCTTTTTAGCACATTAAAAGTCACAAAGTAACTACATGTCAAGGATTATAAATTTTATCGGGCTTTTTACTGTACATCTACTGTAAAGATTGGATATGCTCATATTTTTGTTTGCATTAAATCTCCACAAATGTTTTTTTGCACGAGCCCTACTAGAGTAAAAGTTTTCATACAAAAAGAAAAACTCACACATAATGAATAAATCCCAGCACCACATATGTTGTTTTCTTTTATTTCTACTTGCTCTGCCGTTGGCGAATGAATCAAAGTGCTTCGCTGACACTTTGAGCTGAAATTGAATTCAAGGTTTAAAACCTTTGAGGAATTTACTTCTGCTTCGTCAGTCATTACTGGATGTTAAATAATATGATAAATCCAATCCTCAAACCCTCCTGATAATAGTTCCTTTGATATGGAAACATTCCAACGCTCTTCAAAGAGCGGGCTTTTTTTGTATTTATTTTTTTAAATATTAATATTGGTCCTGTGAAAATTGATTTGGACAGCTGAGGTTAAGCTGCGTTCACAGCTGGAACGTGACTCCAATGCCATTCGATATTTATTCCCCTGTGTAGTCGTTTTTATAATGGATATGTCAATATTTATGCATTTAGGGTTCATAAGCATTTTGACCAATGGATTTCCATAACTTTTCCATGACTTTTAACCAAATTCCCATGACCAAACGTTTAGTGAAATCTGGGTGTGTCCATGAAAAAGTGATAAAATGTAGTATTTAAACTAACAATGAGGATTCCAAAGCATACAGTATTCCTTAAAGGACACAAATGAATGAGAGACAATAGTTTGATTAAAAGAATAAACATTTATAGATATACTCAGCGTATGCCTGCTTATATTTTGAGTCTTTCTTTTAAAAACATATTCATTATTTCAAACTCAGGAAATGAACGACATGAACGTATGAATATAACACATTTACATCACTTCTCCAGGTTTTCCATGACCCTATGAACCCTGTAGAAGACTTAAGTTGACCTCCGGCTGACTCAACTGGGCTCAAAGTCAGCCACCGGTTGATTTACTATTAATTAGAAAAAAATAAAACAAACCTTTTTTGAGGAATAACTTATAGAAACTGTGAAACGGATAGATAAATAGAGGCCGAGAAAAATAATACATGCACCAATCCCGCTGACTCAAACTTTTTCTTTGTTTACGACCTTTGCAGACTCCTTTAATAACTTGATTAAAAGCAACATTCAGACACATCCTGCTTGCACAGGGAAACATAATCCATTGTTGCAAAAAAAAAAAAAAAAGGTGCAAGTTTTGCTTTGTTAATTACCTTCAGCTCTGTTTTTGTCTGGATCTCAGCCGCCAGAAATTAGTGCGGTACTGAAAACAGTCCACGCTGACAGAAGTGTATTAAAACACTTTTAAAAGGTCGACGTATTAAAGAAGTCAGCTCCGATATGAGATAATGAATAACAACGTCCATGCTCGGCTGTCATTGTGGATGCAGCGGGAAAAAGTGGTGATATCAGCTATAACGTAGGATTTCTGCTTTGTATTTTTCTTTGATTTCAATTGCTTTGAAATAAGTCCATATGGGATCCTTTAAAGTTGACTTACAGGTGGGAAATGCCGGCATGGGCATATATTAATGTGTTGTTAAGGCATTTATTTCTGTTATCTTTCGTGCTTCAATGCTCTCTCTCTCTCTGTGCAGTTACTGCTGTAGTCGAATAAAATTCCATCTTGGGACTAATAACCATGAAGTCAATGTACACAAGCCGGTTTTTATACCCGCGTTGATCCATTCAGTGACTTCCTGTACCGAGTTCCTTTAAGGAAGATTTTGTTTGCTTTATAGGCTTTTCAACAGCATAGTGTCATGAATTAAATTTCCTCCTATGACCTATAATCACACGGTGAGAGCCATACGGCATGTAAATCAGAAGCAAACATGCCCATACTTGAAGGAAAAGGCATTACATGATTTTCACACGAGCAGCTGCATCCCATTAAACCGTAAAACGTGCAAGATCCACCATTGGGGGCATTTCGATGTTCTGAACATGTTGATGTGTTTACTCGAGGGGGAACAGGAGGGTGGGTGCTACTCTATACCCAAATCTCTCACCGCTCTTATACGAATGCCACTGCATGTACATCGAAGCAATCCGAATAGTTGCATATCTAAACGTCCCATGAATACATTAAGCCAATGCGTTCATGTGAAGTCGTTTTGCAACTTGGGTTTGTCATACATTTAAAAAAACTATACATTTACTTGGAGAATGCACCGCTAGTCTAACTGAAACATACTGAATATGTATAACTATCGGGCGGCAACCTCCGGGCCCGCTGAGGGAAACCAACGCGGAAGGATCTTAAAACCTGCAATCTCTCTACTGACCAGCAGGGGGCGCTTTCTCCGGTTGAAGTCAATGAGAAAATGACTTCTCACTCGATATATTCCATCAGTAAGCATTGTAAACTTGAGTTTATAGTCTCAATCTCTATTTTCAAGTCTTCTTCGATACAATATGATGTTCCTTTTGTAAATTATGGTCAAATCTAGAGTAAAATAGAGCATAAAGTAGGGTATGCTTCAGAGCGGGCTTACTGTGATTGACAGGTCTCTGCAGCTACCAGAGCTTACGGTAACTATGTATGACTTGTTATTATCCGGGCAGATTGAATGGGTCAGGGAGAGTGTCATTATTCAATCAAAGGCTGACTGTTATCCTTGGGCAGTTTCTTTGTGTCAATGTTACGCTATGAATAATTTCTTGGAGTTCGTGAATCTTTTGGTTCAGTAATGGAAAATATCGCATTCCAGAGATTGTATAATTTTTTTTTGCAATTATTCTTATTCATGAGGGTGCCAGTGTGTGTAATATTACAATCAATGTCAATGAAACGCACTGATAAGCACATTCAAATTTCCCACTCAGCATTTGAGGCCTATTTACTTCAGAATATTACATTAGTTTCTTGCATTTGTCATGTCTGCTGATGTTTCCATAATTCCAGAAACTATAAACATAATGTGACAACTGTATCATAATTATAAAAAACATGTGTTATCTGCTACTGCTAATAGAAGACACCCTTTTCCCTAATGACTTAATTGGATAATACGTGTTGCGTATACTTTCAAAGTCATGCTCTATGTATAATAAAGGATTCTTTAAATGCAGTGTGACTTACAGCAGAGAGAAATGATGCACATGGCATGGAGTTTGTTCTCCGATCGGATGTACGAGCGCATGCAGATGACGAAGACGTTGCCGAAGCAGGTGGTGGCCGAGACCACCCACACGAAGACCCTCAGCACGATGTTGGCCAGCAGGTCCTCGAAGGACGAGATGCCGTCAGTGTTGGGTTTGCAGCTGCGCACATGAGGGGCGTAGCCGCAGTACTGGAACTTCTTGAAGTAGCTGCGATTGTAGATTAAAGAAAGAGTTAAGGCAAGTTAAGCGAAAGATAAAGGAGAGTATTTATGTACAAATGCAAGGGTTTGTGTGTTCTTACGGCCTGGTGTGCAGTCTGCACTCTTTTACAGGGTTTTTCTATTCATAAAGTAGCCTAATGAATTGTTCCTCCTGGGCTACTGTAGGCTGGGTAGACCTTAGCCCCTCCTACTTCTTGGTTCCCACTTAGTTTGGGCTACTGTAGGGCTGGGTAGACCTTAGCCCCTCCTACTTCCTGGTTCCCACTTAGTTTGGGCTACCGTAGGGCTGGGTAGGCCTTAGCCCCTCCTACTTCCTGGTTCCCACATAGTTTGGGCCACTGTAGAGCTGTGTAGACCTTAGCCCCTCATACTTCCTGGTTCCCACTTAGTTTGGGCTACTGTAGGGCTGAGTAGGCCTTAGCCCCTCCTACTTCCTGGTTCCCACTTTGTTTGGGCTACTGTAGGCCTTAGCCCCTCCTACTTCCTGGTTCCCACTTATTTTGGGCCACTGTAGGCCTTAGCCCCTCCTACTTCCTGGTTCCCGCTTAGTTTGGGCCACCATATATAAGCCATACCATGCGCTGCCTCTTTCTCTCTCTCTCTGAGCCCCAGGCTTTGGTAGGTGTGGACTTTAGCTTCCTAAGTTGAGCCATCTTTTCATCCTTTTGTCTTTTAATTTAAGTCCAGCTCCAGACATTCCCACTTCCTCGTTGAGCTTTCTGGATGGGGGTTGTGCAGTGAGCAGGCTAGAGACGCTGACTGCCACTGCTGTTTTGTTTAAGTCACTAATTTACTTATATTTATAGTTTTTTTTATTTTTTTTTGCATTGTTTCTTGTAATAAATATTGGACATTTCTTTTCTCTCTGCTGCATCCTTTCCAGGACCTGCACGGATGCATTGAAGGCTGTTTTACCCACAGAGAAGATGGATTACGCTAAGCTTGATTGAATCATCTCCCAGTCAGAGGAGAAGCCTGGCGATCTTGATAAGCCTCGCTATGGACTCCACACTGGAAATGTGTGAGAGAAGACGAGGGTTAACACTACGAACATACAATAGGGGGTGGCAGTGGTGTACTTACATGTGAGTCAAGTATTTGAGAGGTTCAAACATCCTCCGCTGTATGTTTCCAATTTCTATTCCTTCGATGCTCCTGGAGAACATAATGGCATATCGATTGAGTGGGACACACACAGAGACGCGTTATAATGTATTGATCGGAGATCCTTTCAAGGACTAAGTGAGACGCATGTCTGCTCGCCAAAAAATGCATTTTCTTTCATTTGTTAATACAAGCAGCACGCTTGTGTCTCGAGAAGAATGAAGCGCATAAAAGCCGAATGACAATAAAGAACAATCACGCAGCTAATGCTGTGATCTTAACAATATGGGACACGGGAAGACATGAAAGAATAATAACCTTTTGAAAAAGGTATATGAATCTCTCGCTCACCTTTTTGTTATTTATTTAAAATAAGGTTTTTTCACGCTGTAGTTCTTTTTACACTTGAAATACACAAACTTGCAGAAACAGGACCTGTGCACATGCATTCATTGAGCAACGTCAGAGCAGGCGGGGGTTCGGTGCCTTGCTCAAGGGCGCCCTAGTTTGAAATCAGCTACAGGAGTCGTACAGTTTGTAGCAACATATACTTACAGTGACTTCAGTTTATGCAACTTGTCAAAGTGGTCCACTTGGAGCTCCACGATAGGATTGTAGGATATATTCCTAAAAGAAAAGAAGCTCCCAATTAGATCATAAGGGAATGAATCCCATTTATTAATGGCCTTCTATCTGCATGTCATTTTTCATGCATATCTTGAAGATGTGTCCTTGCATTATTCCTCTTTAACTGGCATCGTATTATCCACCCACCACAACGTTGAGACTCCTCCAGCCCACGAAGTTATAATCCTTCTGCTTTGCAGGAAATATTAAGCCAATTTATTTTACTAGATAAATCTCAGGACATTAATCTCAAGGTAGTAGTTGTTATAAGAAGTGGCGGAGTCCGCCATTCCTGCATTGGATTCAGATTGCATACCTAAGAACGAGGGATTCATAGGAAAATGTAATCCTTCGCGATTTTATAAAATGTATAAGAGCTTTACTTTTATATCTTAAGTTATTGCTCATGCAAACATAACATACCCTACTGCTTGGGGAAACACATGGTGGCTTTTATTGTGAAGGTGCCACCAGGAAATGCAATGTCTTTGGTCACAGTGGTCCCTACTAATTTAGGAGTTTATTTCATATTTTCTAATCCCTTTCAACTTCAATCTTCTCCAAGCATACTGCAGAGTACATGGCCATTCCCTGACAGCAAAACAAAGCTAAATAGCCATGGAATAGCAATGCTCTATACAGATTTGTACATCACGGTGTATTTGTGTAAGCACAACTCACAGTTGGAGCAAATCCCCCAACAGGACAAAGAGATTGGGAGGGATCGCCAGCAGCCTGTTGCTGGATAGATCTCTGCACGGCGAGACAAAAATAATTGTTTCCACAAGAAACCAAGAACAAACAAACAGATACTGATTACTGGGTTTCTGACAGATGTCTACTGAAAAAAAAAAAAAACACTCTTGCAATGTACAGGGTGAGGATTACATAATAGGCGCACTGAATACAACTCTCTATCTATACTAATATATTCTGCTGTGGGTTGTATGATTACATGGAGAGACAGCTCAATTCAAATTGTATATATTTATATATATAATTCAGTATTGTAGATGTTAGTTTTCTACCATTTATATGTCTCTTGTTACTATGTCTCTTGCGTGCATTTACCCTCTTTGCTGCTGTAATCCTGAAATTTCCCCACTGCGGGACAAATAAAGGAATATCTAATCTAATCCAGTCTAATTAATCCACTGGAGACCATATCTACTCCTACCACATTTAACAGAAATCCAAACCTGTAGATTTTGAGACATTTAGGTCTGACAAAAAGGTCAGAGTCTCACTAAAATAATCCTCGGGGAACAGAAATGTATCTACAATCTGCAAAGAAGTGCAGAGATGTGTAGGCCTGGAACAAAGCATCGGACAATACGAGAACAAACTCTAGACATTTGTGTCTTCCATCCTGAGGCCTTACGGCTATTTCATACAGCTATTTGTCACCAAAGAACAAATGGGCTTCATTAACAAAATGACATCAACGACATCATTAGACGTATCTTCTTAAAAAGGTGTCAGTTGATGCTTGCAGCTATGTTGGAAGTTTTAATAGCTTACACGGGAAGTTATTGCATTTTAAGGATTACATACTTATCCAAGCATAGATTATGGAGGGTGGGGGTATGGGGGGTGGGGATTAGGTTACTCTCAAGGTTTCAAACTTTTCTCTCCACTCTGCAATAAAAGTATTGTCCCCTCTCCTCCTGCACATAGCTCCTCTTCACAATATTTCACGTTTAAATTGCTTCACGTCAGCTTCTTTTTGGCACAATCCTGAAACTGTAAAAAAACTAAATTAACTTACAATTCTCCGAGCTTTTGAAGGACTGAAAAAGCGTGTTTGTGTATATGGCTGATCCTGTTGTGCTGTAAAACACTGGAGCAGAGAAATAAATACAAAACAAATAATTACTTATTAGCATACTTGTTGATCTAGTGCCAGCATCCATTTCCTGCATAAGCTTGCATAAGAGGCTGATATGCAGGCATCTCACAGAAATTCAGTCAAAATCTTGAAGCAAAAACTTTGCCATGGATTCAAATTATGTAAATATGTACTTACAGAACTGTCAGCATGCTGCATGAGCAGAATGAGACATTTCCAATGGTTTCAATTAGATTTCCCTCCAAATCCCTGCAAGAGCATAAATGCACACACAGAGAGGAAGTATCAGACAAATACAACACACACGCACACACACACACACACACACACACACACACACACACACACACACACGCACACACACACACCATCAAATGACATGTCAGCTTTTGATATCTTGACATCCTACTTACAGCCAGTTCAATCGTGGCATTTCCCGACAGATGTCATCCAGCTTCGCCAAAGAGTTGTTCATCATAACCCTGTCAATCAGCCAGACGCAACAAAGTGTACTGCACTCTTCAAATAGGAGCAACACTCACTCAATCTAAACAGATCGTCGAAACCTCTTAAAAGCACAAAGTCAGACGATTAGTGAGAAACTCACAGTAAAACGAGGGAGTTCAGTCCGGAGAACGTCAAGGAGGAGATTTGATGGATGTCGTTATTTTCTAGGATCCTACGACGCGTGACGGGAGATGTAAGAGAACAAAATCCACTTCAGCAGAAAGTATGCATCACAAAACCAATATGGCAAATCCATATTTACAGAAAGTGAAATGTCCTCATATACTATGCATGCAGCGTTTTCTATTCCTTTTCTTTCAGTGAAGAACAAACATACAGCCACTCCAGCTTGTGCAGGTCCTGGAACACCCCCGGCATGAGGGCAGATATCTTGTTGTAGCTCAGATATCTAACAGAGGGGAGAAAAGTTTGGTTATATTGCAGGATAAAATAATAGGAAAACCTGCAACCTTTTGCTTCAATCGCATATGGAAGTCCCATGCAGTCATTTTCAAGAACTGTAATTGCATTTCATAGTTCATACTTGTTGTTTCCTCGCAGTTTCTTTTACTGGTAACTCTTTAATGTACATGAATACATTAAGAAACCTGCTTAATCTAGTAGTTTGTTGCATTAGTTGCCATATAATTCTTATTATCGTCATTATTAGTTATTAAGTTTCTTTGTATATATTTGAAAATATACATAAAAAGGTCTGAACACTCACATCCACAAGTGAGCTGATGCTCTTCTGGATTTATATAAGCGCAACAGGTGTGCAATCTTTAAATAAATACGCTCTTGTCATAACCCACACACAAGGCATATATTAATAAAAGTGCATCCATACACATAATATACAAAATCATAGAGGTAAGAACCTCACAGATGAGAAAAACATCAAGCCAGACACTGCCCTGTCTATATCTAATAGGATGTCCCAAAAACATACAGCCTAGGATGAATAATCTACAATACCACGCCCACGGATATTGAAAGAGGAAAGGAACATCTTCATCTGCCAAGTTCACATTTCATGTTCAGGTAAAGACTACATTACCGTGAGCTAACCACAGGCTTCTTTCTCTCAGCCGAGACAGAATCAGAGGCTTTAATAAGGAGGATATGGATATTCATGCTGTGTAAATCACCTTCACAGTAGTCATGTAACAAACCCTCCGCATCTGACTCGGATCGTAAAAGCCCAGACAGGAGCTCCCCTATCTCACGACTCGGCCGGATCAGAAGACGGGGCCCCGGGGGAAGAGCGGATCGCGGGGGCAGCGCCACGGACCGACGGCCCGTTTCAAACTGAATGTCTGAGCGGAAAAAATAAATCAAAGGAACCGGACTCCAGAATGACCTGCATGCAGTATGCAGCGCTCGCCGGTGGGGAAAGACACGGGGCGGGTTGAAAGGAAACGGATGCAGAACCTTCACCGGAAAGGGGGTTTTAAAATCCCCCTTAAGTCTTGATTCAACAGCCTTATCTTTGCAGACTCCCCACTCGGTCTGTAATACAGAGTATATACAGCAATTTCAATAAGGAACACGCACACCCAGGAATTGATTTAGCAACTGATTACACAGGCAGATTAAAGCCCTCGGAGAATCTATGCAGCAATAAGGATTCTGCTCAGAGAACAATTCTCCCTTAAATAAACATACATTATGAAATCAACAGGGATGTGAAACATATTAAATAAGGAGGCGGTTGGTGTGGGGATGCAGCGGCATTGTCTTTCGCTGTTTTAGTATCATGACACAATAGCCAAGTAATTAATAGTGAGGAAGTGGAGCCACACAAGTGTGAAGGAGCCAGCCATTGTGAAGCAGAAACAGCTGATTACAACACAATCAGTAGTCTGAACTTTAATTCTTATTCACCTTGGACTTTTTTTTAATATTTTTCCATTACCATGCATAAAGAAAATCCTTAAAAATGTCTCGAGCTCTCCTCGAATTAAGAAATTCTTCGTTGACTACTGATTTTGTCGACTGATCATATCGTTGATGTTGTCGACAGATCTGTAAAACTGAAAAACTCCTTGAAGAATCATGCAAAAAAAAAAAAAAGCCTAAAGAACAACCACATGACAAATATAGTTAATAGTATGTCATAAAATGTTGTTAAAGACATCAGACAATTAGTCTATAATGCTAAAAAGAGCCTATAATATGATGTAATAGTCCTTTGTTAGTGAATGGTCTGCATCAGACAGATGAACAAACTTACAGTCGTGTTAGATTGTACAGCCCTCTGAAGGCGTCGGGACTCACATCTCGAATTCTGTTGTGCTGGAGATATCTTTATGAAAAAAGAAAAGCACAAAACAATTTGTAAATCATTTGAACGATGAGAAAAAGAAAAAAAACATTAAATAACCATTAAGCCTTTTGGTTTGATTAAAAGACACACATACAATGCTTGACGTTGATTGAGTGGGAGATCCAACTTTGTTTACACAAATAAAAGAATCCTTGATTGGAAATTCGGCCGAGCTGAGAGAGAAATTAGTATCCGACATCCGACTTTCATAATACCTGACAATCTGGTCTACTGCACATGCTGCGAGCTCAACAAACCTCCGCCGACAGCTGTGCTTTGTCCCTTTGTGCATTACACACACTGTGATTCATTATGATGTTTATTCATGCACATCTCTGGGAAGCATTCCCTCCATATCCGGTCAAATATTCAGTCGGAGGGGAGCCCGGTGGGTTCCTGGTGAAGGACGAGGCTCCCTCTCCAGACGCCGCGGGCAGCGGCGCTGTGCGAGGTTGATAAACAACGCCGGTCTGCAGCGAATGGGTCCATGCCCGGGGGAGAACAACTGCTTTGGTCAAAGTTTTTCCTCTTTATGCACTCATCAGCTTTGTAGTTGTGAAACGCATTCGTTTCCACTGTCACTCAAAGGCCGGTCGTCATCTCGGCTCTTTGGTATCAAAGGAGGCAACGCGCTTTAATGTAGCTTCTCGAACATACATATAAAACAGAATAAAAGGATGGAAAAAAAGGATAAAATGCAATCAATGAATTAAAATGATAAGATGCAGGGGTGTGCATTTTGCATGCGATCCATAATTCATGGGGAAACTCACAGTTTCTGTAGGCTCTGGTACTTGGAGAACGTGTTTGCTTTCAGTTTCAGCAGATGGTTCCTTTGTAGGGACCTGAAGGAGGGAAAGAGGCTCATCATCAGCATAAAGCACAAACAATGAGGTGTACACAACAAACAGCACTGTTGTATTTGGACAGCTGATCAGCTCCTCCCTTTGGATTGTCATGGGTTTCATTCTAACAAGGGGCTTTGAAGCCCGAGGATCAAAAGACCCAATCACCATTAAAACCATCTCCATACGTACAGAAAGGCACCAATACAATGCCCTGTTTCTTATTCGTCATTGGATTTATCATTTTCCAGGTTTTGAAGAATAAAAACACAACAATATATACTGTTTCACCCGCAATTACATTTCCATGAAGCCCCTGTGAATCCAAAGGTAGCCCATTTTACAACAAAGACTTTCGGCCATATCATGAAAAACTCACTTTCTCAGTGGTTGTCCTCAGCCATTTTGGGTATTTTAACCCACGAATTGTGTAACTGTAACCACCCGGTCAGTTTTTGGGCTGAAAATGATTCAACGAGCTCCTTTACAGGCTCATCAGAATACATCTGCCACCCACGGCTTGAGAGCTATACCGATGCAAAGGTGCACCACATCTTCCTCACGAGCCAATCAGAGAGGACTTGGCTTCTTCATGACAATAAGGCATGGAAACATGAAAAATACAAATATGAACCTAAATGAAATGTCCACTTTAAAAACGTAAAGTAACTCCCTTTGAATTATATGAAGGAGTCAGAAATAAAATATTTTAGAACTCAAAACACATTATCACATTTAGCCAACAACACAGCAAATAAATAAACACTAAATGACTAAAAGTCAACCACCACAGAATCTATAAATCCTATTTATCATCTCAGAGTGGCACAGCCGATGAACCAGTTGAATTATCTGTTGATTCCAAAGCTTTTAACGGATTAAAGGCTGATTAAAAAGGGTCAACCCATCACACACTGCCAAGTCAAACACTTGGAAGAGGACATTTTGGGGCAATGTAAGATTTTCTCCGTTAACACCGTCTCTTTGGACTTAGCGTCCTCTAACATTGTATTTCTTGGCCAACTGACGGATGGCCGCCGCCATCCGTGTGCGGCACCTGCGGCATCACTTAAAGCACTCGCAGGAGGAACAGGAACGATTATGCTTTCAGGGTAAATCACCTCAGAGGCCTTAAAGTCCGTCGCCCCGGGCATGCTTTTAGTTTGGGAGTCTCTGGCATTGTTTAGTCTCCTCTCTGGTGTTGTGACATCTTTTTGTATGACCTGGGTCACATATGAGTATGTAACTTGGTATATTTCTGCCAAAAGCTTCCCAATATTCCAGTAAGTACAACTGGAGCTCATTAAGTTATTCTTTAATGCATCCAAGTGGAGATAGACCTGAAGGACAGGTTTTCCACTCCCATGCAAAATTATGACTTCCATTAAAAGTACTCATATCCTAAATTTCTCTTACTTATTTCTCTTGAGGATTCGCCAAACTCTCTAAACTTGTCGTAAATCACTTGATTCGGCCGGATGAATTTCACCTCTTCAGGAGGAGGTTTGTGAGATTTGATCATTAGCGTTAGAGATGCGATCATTAGTTGGCGATTTGGCTGCCAGAAAAATGAACCTGCAACTACTTTGATGATCAGGTAACTGTTTCAGCAAAAGTGCCAAATATTTGCTTTTTCCAGCTTCTCAAATGTGAGGATTTTGATGCTTTTCCTCGGTTGTGAGCTGAATATCTCCGGGTTTGGGACTATTGGTTGGACAAAGCAAGACATTAAAGACGTCTCCTTGGCCTGCGAGAGATTTCTTCACAATGTTTCTGACCCGACGGCCTGAGAGCAGCACTGTGCTGTGTGAGAAAGATCGATTTACCAGGATACTTAATAATAACACCTCTGTAAAGCAAAGCATCCCCGACTATTATGAGAGGCAGTTATGTCACAGAGATATTAGATGGGTTACTATTCTAGCCTTCAGTAGGTGGTGTTAAATGTCAGGTGCAATAGATGATGATACTAGAAATCAACCTGCATAAAAGGCCTCGAGGCCGCCGCCAGACTGACAGAATCGTCTCATTTTCGAGGCCAATACGAAGACGACGTTTCCCCCTCAACGAGTCCAACTAATGGAAGACAACGGGGACACAACTTTTTGATTTAAAAAGAAACTAATTTCCATAAAACTTCAAACTGAATACCTCTGATAACAAACTGGGCCCGTGGGCCAAAGCTGTTGTGTGTAAACAGAACAGCGCATTGCGCGGCAGATAAATAGCCGTCCGGGTACTGACTGTCATAACTGAACAACATTTATATTGTTTTATTTAAATTTGTCCCTTTTTTTCGAATTCATATAAAACACAGTTGGCGAATACATTCATTTCCCCTTGGCTCTTCCAAGCCAAAACATGCCGTAAAGCGAAGGAATCCGTGCCGATGACAAGGCAGACGCTTCGTAAGAGATAATGAGGACAGGCCAATCTGCCGGGTAATTGCCTTGATATTCCAGGCCACAGCCTAAATTGCCCCTAAAAACAGCCTAAATTGCCCCTAAAGACAGAGGCGGGCTAATGTACGCCCATCAAACATCCTTGCATTAACGGCAATCCCAAATGACAAATTAATTAAATCTTGAAATATAAACTTTGACAGTGCAGTGGCTCACAGCGAGAGGGGCCGGGGGTTCGATCCCCGATTCCCGGGCGGGTCCTTCTCCGGCTTCCTCCCACAGTCCAGAGACATGCAGCTTAGATTAATTGGAGACTTGTGAATGTGAGCGTGACTCTGTCTCTATATGTGTCGTGAGATAAACTAGCGACCTGTTCAAAGGCTCCAGCAACCCTAAATGAAATAATGGAATATAAAGTTTTGACAGAGAACTCTGCAGATGTAAGAAACCAAGAGATTGGGGCTGGCTCTAATGAGACTTCCAAGGCCATTCATTACTCATCAGCTGTGAGGGGTTTGCATTAGTCACTATCGCCGGGGATTTATCTGTCATTCTGGCTTCAAGTAAACCGGCTTCTCTCATGCGGTGGCAGCCACAGCCCGGGATGGATGGAGCTTTAAAGAAACCAAAAAGTATGCTCACATCTTGGTGACGTTCATGGCCACCACCGGGATGTCTTGAAGCTGAGCGTCGTCACAGTCCAGCTCCAGGTCTCGGCACTGGCAGAGCTCAGGAATGGCACCCAGCACTGGACAGATGGTGGGGTGGGGGGGGGGGGGGGGGGGGGGGGATGTGACATCAGAGGACACTTCAATCAACTGGTCATGCCGAAGTGTCAAGACTTGAGCGGTTTGGCTGAATGCCAACCTTTGTACTGCTTGAAGAGAATGTAAGTCCTGACGACAATGGCTGCAGAATTAATTAGGAGTGACTTGTAGGGTAAAGAAAAAATCCTGTTTCTCAATATTACGTATTTAATATTCCGCTGGGTTTAAAACAGCTTTGATTATCTTTCATTAAATCCCGGTATGGATGAGCAAGATGAGATGAAATGGAGCAGATAAGATTATCTAAGCAGGCATTCCTGACTCGAAATAAATGCTAATTATCTTCGAGGGCACATAAGTAGCCAACTGCTTCCCTTTGATAAGCAAACCTATTTTAATTTGAGAGGATTATTACCCATCTGAGACGGGTCGTGTTTAACTGCCCTCCCGGAGAAATTAATGTTTTCAGAGTTATTGACTGAGGCCAATAAAGAAAAAGAAGATCTGAATATGAGCCGGTCCAAACAACAGATACGGTTCTGGTATTGAGCTTCATCGGCTGAATAAAACTCCAGGCATGCCTACGCACAACTAAACCCAATTTGCACTTAAAACACAGAAAGCAGTCAACCGGCAAAATCAGAAAGTTTTTTTATTTGAAACTTTTTATTGCGTAAAAGCTCCAACATCAGCATTCTGAACTGGAAATACAAATAGAAGAGAGACTGTCCTTGTGACTTAATCATGTTGGCGTGTCTGTTTGAAGTTCTTTAAAACTGCACATTGATTTTATTCTTTGGTTTTGCATGCATGTGCTGCCATGTTGGCAGCATCTACTCCAGCTTTGCACAAAGATAACAAAAAGATGGGGAAAGCATATCAAAAGGTGAGGAATTAGCAACGCGTTTGCACAAACGTTGCAAATCACACGTCCTTGCAGGATGTATCTCACAAATCTAACGACGCTATAGAGAGCCGAGAACAGGGATATTCAATTAAAATTCAATGACGTCCATTTAGAGAAGATTCCCTCACACAAAAGGTCCAGAAGGTCACTATGTTTCACTTGCACAATGATTTATTCCCATATATACATATATATATATTGAAATAGCCTAGCAGTACGTCTATATGTAGTCAACGACTGACGGAAAAGGTATCTGAATAATAGAATGACTCAAATCAGTGTGGATGACGTCTGTGGCTTGTACAATGTGCAGAGACCTTGAGGGATACAAGTACAGTCTTAAAGCGCTAAAGCTATACAAATATGATGAATTATTATTACAAATTCTATTGTACAGAAAGTCTCATTGATCATACTTTCTCTAGGTTATATATTTAATTTGAGGTCACAGAAAAAGTACTTTTCCATAATGTACAAGTCTACAAGTCGATATGTCGTCAACGACTGACAAATCAAATAAATACAATTTAATCATATTTACACCGCGTTTACACTGTCTTTACACTGTATTTACACTGTATTTACACCGTGTTTACACTGCGTTTACACTGCGTTTACACTGCCCACGAGTAAAAAGAAAACAACAAGAAAGAAAAAATAAATAAAAACCAACGACAGCGTTATTGCTGCCAAACGCTATTTTCAAGAGCACTAAAGAAAGACAAATATGAATACATTCGCACAAATTGACAATTTTTTTTAAATATGGAGTTTATAATCAAAATACCGGTACTTACAGCACACATTGGACTTGGCCCTGGCGTTGTAGCTGGGCATTCCAAAATACTTGTCGAAAAGATGGGGCCACCCGTTATTATCTCCTGGAACAGAACACAAGGCACACAAAAGGAAGCCATTACAACCCATAATTTGTCCTTCAAACCCTACATCTTTTATTCAGTATAATTTGAGGCAGTTCATAATGAATGTTCCAGTCTGTCAGGCTTCCTCTCTCTCGTTCGTGATGCACTGAAGGACAGCAACGCAAACATGAGAGGAATCTTCTGTTGATTTAACCCTGAACACTAACGTTAAGAATAGTCACACAAACAGTAACGTCGGGTGATTTTCACCCGATATAAAGTACCTGATCATCAAAATATATTAAATTACAACAATACAAGGCAAATTGAAGTACTCTTCTTTATTTTAACTTCAAAACTAAAAACAGGTGATCCTGAAAAAAAAGGCTCAAAATCGGGTGAAAAATGAGGAAATCGTCAATAAAACACGATTAAAAACATAAATAATGGAGCTATGAAGTTGTTCTTTGGTCCACATGTTCCTGGGACATGTGAGCCTTGTCCTGTAAAGGAAAAGTCACATGTCAATGTAAAAACCCATCCAATTTTTTTTTACCCTCTAACACTAACGTCTGGTGAAAATCACCCGAACACGTGTCTGTTGAAAAAAACAGGGATTGGAGCAGAGAGACACGACCACCTTCAATAAAGACACGCCCACCTTCAATAAAGACACGCCCACCCCCAGATAAAGACACGCCCACTTTCAATAACTTCTATGAGCAGCATGAAGCTACACAAGGACCCACGCAACTCAGACAAAAGCAACACAACGAAAATAACGTAAACACAATCGCTCAGGTGAAAATCACCCGACGTCAGTGTTCTAGCGTTAATATTGCTTTAGTTATATGCAGACATTTATTTGAATCTGTATAGGTATGTAGCACCAATAAAACAAAGCCACACACCTCAGCGTTCACCTGACAAACGGAAAATGAATTAAATGTTGAATATGAGTAATTGATGCACACTGGTACTTTCCTCAACACACCCCTTTGATCTGAACTGTACAAGAACTACGCAAACATTACGACAACGGCATCCTGCCGGGAAATAACTATTTCAAACTCAAAGTGTGCCGCTTCCAGGGCAGCACAGAGGCGACTCCGCTTCCACTTCAATCCCTGTGAGACTTTGATGCCGCGTTTGAGGTGGTCCGACCAAAACCGCTGTAAAAAAGCCCTTTTATCCGGCCCTGGCAGTCTCATCACACATCCGAGTCCAGATTCCGGAGAAGACTCCTCACGAGGGGTTTTCCAACTATCCATCCAACTTTCTTCAAACCCTGGTGCTTTCAGGTAACTTGCAACTTCAGCCAGGAACTAATCCTTAAGTCACCAAGCTGCCGTTGTGTCTCAGGTTACTGTCGTTTCATCTTCATGGGCCAGCCTCTGCTATTAAGACGACTAATCAGACTCTAGTGTGCCCTTTTTTTATTTTTATTACAAGCCTCTTGTGGAAATGATGAATAAATCCAGATTGAATGTACATTTAATAAGTTATTCATCATGACAGTTTCATTAATCCTACAGTCAGCCCAGGCAGGTGTATGAAACATTCAGATTCAGTGCACATTGTGAAATTCAAAAGAACCCCCAGCCACCCACCCACCACCCCAGTGATAATGAAATAACTCATTATTGATTGCAAGTTGCAAACCTTACACAAAGCACTACAGGTGATGGAGAGTCCACATGATCTGCATGCCAATTGTGCAAACATGGTGAAGTTCTCGAGGTCCACATTAAATTAAATTGTGGAGTGTAGGTTGAAATGAAGATCACTTGGAGTCAATTGTGTGAACAGGGAGTGGAACGTGTGGTCTTTACCAATCAGCAGCTGGGCCTGTGAAATCATTATTGTCTAGCAGGGCAACTTGAGAAACAAAAGTGGATTGAAGATACAATGCATCGCAATTAAATGTTGGAGTATCTGAAGTTTTCACTCATTTGGAAACCATGGCAATTGTTCATTTTCTGAAGAGGCCCTTGCTTGAGGCTGATGGAAATGCCATTAATGTTGCAGCTCTTCGGTCATAAAGCAAAGTATTAGACACATTCAAACGTTAAACTGATGAAGGAACAAGATTACCAACGTTATTACAATTCATCCTGAGGGGGGCATCGATATCTGAACCAAATTTCATGGCAATCTCTCCAAAAACCACTTTTATGGTGGCACTAAAGCAAAACTCAGGGGATTTCCAAAATTATTATCAGTAATTATCTGTAATAACACAAAGAAAGCCAATGTTCTTGTTGAACCTCTTGGATTTGCAGCCAAAATGCCAGTGGAGCTTATAGTGAAGAAAAATACAACACAGACCTCAAATTATTGAGATACTGATTCACATTGGAATAATTTACCAAATGGCGCCTTTGTGTTACTTTGGGCTATATTCTGTGGACCGTCTATTTTTAAACAGAGAGATGACATTAGCAGCACAGATGTCTTCTGCTGTTATTACAAATCACAGGAGGACATTCTTGTAGAAGTCTAGTGATTAGGGCTAAACATAAGCTGATTGCAATGGTTCGATGTGGGGGTCTGTAGGTCTTCTACCAACACACACACACACACACACACACACACACACACACACACACACACACACACAAGGATGCACATGTATGTCACAAGCTGGAGTCAAAAAGGGAGGCAGCACTCAGTGGCAGTAAAAGGCAGCAAATGGCCAATAAAAGAGGATAATAGGAAGTATAATAACACGGTTGGAAACAAAGCCGATTTCAAAAAACAAAAACAAAGGCATTTCAAATGTTTAATGGGGTGTGTGTAGGCTTAGGTGGTATTACGGGGAATTTAGAACTTCCAAAGGTATGATTTTTAATATATTCATAAATACGGAGGCAGTGCATTGTGTGTACACAGGTGTGGGGGAGGGGCTATAGGTGGTGGATAAATGCTGCAACACCGTAAGACCCGAGCCAAGTTCCCGTGTCTTACTTCCCTTGAGGTGGACTATTCTCACTGTAGTGACAAGCCGCTCCTCCCTTTTGCTCCGCAAAGTGGGTCAACACCGGATGCAATTTGGAACACAGCCACGGGATACACACCACATGTTTGGTGGTATATGTTGAATATAAATAAAGCTGTTAATAATGCATCAGCGGGATACCTTTAACGCATGGGCATGCGTGTGATGTCAGGTTGGGAATTTGGATGTCGATGGAAAAAAACAACAGATTTTCCATGTTTAGCAGCTTAACGTGTACTAGTATTGTGGTATTTAGCAGCGGCATTGTTGTTTAGTAATGCTAGAGGCGTGTCTCTGGGGGAAACCCAACACAAGTATCTCAGGCTGTTTGATAGATTGTCATGAAGTTGTCCATACAAGAAGATATAGTCTAATAAATGAAGGGACTTTTCCTTCAGAATCAGAATCAGAACCATTTATTGCCACATTTGTTTTCACATTCAAGGAATTTGTCCTGGCGGAAGGTGCATACATTTAACATTAAACATTTAACAGTAAACGCAGTGCAATAAATGAGAATGAATGAATATTTACAATTGAACAGTAGAATATCAAAATATCAAAAATAAGATAAAGTGCATAGAATGTGCATGGTATATAAGTGTAGTGTTAAAGTGTGGAGTGTTTTTAAATATAAGGCATGGGGGTGTGTGCAGGGGAGTGTCCATTCTTTACTGAAATGTCCCAACCATTGTCAAATGGATTGCCAGGAACTTTGGTACTCATGAAGACGTATAAATACCACAACCTTTCCGCGCATGCATCTTTGGGGTTTTGCGTGCCATTGATATGCCATTGGGTTAAAGTTGTAAAACAGCTTTTTGCTTCACTTTGCCATCTTGTTAACTTGAGACAGGTGGTTAGGTTTAAGGGAAACATCATGAATGGGCTTCAGATAACTATGTACAGAAAAATAAACGTTCTCTCTCTCACATTTTCTACGGCATCACATGTTGACAGCGCATCATAATTACACATTTATTGCGAGCTAAATCACCTGTTTTACGGAGGTCTGTGATAAAAAATGTATGTTTAGCCTTTTACAATTAGGTGAGCAGGGAAACTTCAAAAGGAGGCCGCTGCTGCTCTGAATTACAGACCCCATCGGCGGTGATAAAAGAGACTTCCTGCACCAATTGATAAGCTTCCCATGCATGCATGCATGTGTGTGTGTGCGTGTGTGTGTGTGTGTGTGTGTGTGTGTATATAGAACACACCAGATTCTGACCAACGAGAAGGATATAGAACTCTAATTAATCCAACCAAAAAAAAAAAGGCAAAGATTACAGAAACCTCATTTTAAGATACAGCTCTAGGTCAAATCCTTATCTGTTATCAAAGCCACTGTGTCCAACAGCAGAGTACTGGGTGGGAAATATATAAATAATAAAAGGTGAAGGGGGTTAGCGTGTTCTTCTTTTCTCACGCTGCTCCGGTTTGTGATGAACTGTGACCACTTTGCCATGAAACCAGAAGTCGAAAAATGTATTAAAAAGCGAGTACGCAGTGATGGAGCAAATGACACGTTGGTCCGCCCCTTTCCTTTTTCATTCCCTGATGTGCTGGTTTTTCCATCTTGTAGGATTTAATAAGGTTGTCATGGCTAATTGGATCCATTTCCTGATGATGTCTTTGAAGAACATCTCCCTTTCAATACAAGTTCTTGTTTGATCGTGTTATGATTGCTCCCTGGACCTAGTTTTAATGTCCGTATTGATTGGTGTTGTCATTAATTACTCTCCATTTATCTCCGTATTTTGAATACAAATAGAGTTTCATTAATGAAAGCTGTGATGGAAACTGCTGTGATAAATGGATCCCCATGTTGCATGAAAATGGTTCTGCTTTTATGGATTATGCTTCTTATTCTGTTGGAAACAGAGTTTGTTATTTTGTACCAAAAAAAAACAGTTATTTTCTGATGCAATCCAATGCAGCACCAGTGCAAAGTACTGTGACTGCTGAATATAGAGAGCGAAACAGTATCACAAGAGACAAAAAGTACCATCACTTTTTTATCATGTGAAAAAAGTGTTGAAATATGTTGTGTTAAAAAAAAATATATATATATATATATATATATATATATATATATATATATATATATATATATATATATGCTGTACATATGTTGTACTGAAAGAAATATAGGACACAATTATGTTTGCTCTAAGTGCAACAAGTTATAATACCGTAAGTAGAGGGTTTTCTTTTGCGTTTAACGTAGCTATAATCAATATTTTATCAATTGTATCAAATGACAATGTGAAAGTAATGAGAAAATGTGAAATGGATCCACCTTGAGAGAATTATCTGCAGCTCCCCTCGGCTTTACGGAGCTTTACGGCGAGTTTAATTTTGTTTAGCCGTCCTACCCACGAGATGTTATTCACTCTCAAGGCGTATTTTAAGCTCTAAAAACCTGCTGTACACTATATGCTGCACCAGGTTTGCTGAGACCAAAAAAAATAGCAAAACGAAAGGACTTACAATCATCAGGTGGGCAGAAAACCAACTCAAAATGAATGAAAATGGTGCTCAGTAATTGCTAGATGTGTAAATAAGCAACTGTTTGCTTACAACTGGCTCTGCTTCATAATAACTTATTAATGTAAATGCTCACATTTCTCAGATTTCTTTTACATCCATAACTCACCTCTGATCTAGGAGGGATGTTTTGTAAGTTCCTTGAACAAGTCATTTGTCAGTTGTTGCGGTCGCACGCTGAAAGGAGCGACTGATCTGGGAGTCATTGAACTTGAAAATGACATTTCTCCTCTGCGATCCCAACGCGAGCTCACATCGAAAATTAGTTGACTCGTATGTTTTCGCCTGTTATCCAGGTTTCCGTGCAAAGTTGACTCGAATTTAAGGTCCATGAGGATTCTCGATCATGTCCGCGAGTACTAAATCAGAGCATTTGATCCTTAGTGGGTTGTTCACACATTGATGTCACCTATCCTTCACCTCATCGAGCCGTTAAAGCTCCCGTGAGGTGCTTTCATCACTCCACTGGTGTGATGCGTTTCCTGCTGGAACAGGACTGTGAGGGATGGACCTCAGATGTGATAAACAATGTTCACGCTTAAGTCATTGAAGGCCTTTCGATACGACACACCTAGACAAGCCAAGAAGTGCATTGGACACAAACTACATACGAAATACGATCAGTAAGCTTGTTATGGACTGCACATATAAAAAGGAAGGGAAAAAGGTTTACAGGAATATGAGTCACATATATCAATGGAAAAGAAACTGAGGGTTACTAGAACCCTTCACCAGACAAGTGTGTAGAAGCACCGAGGCAGCAGATGGGAAAAGTAAAGGAAAGGTCTAAAAGCTCACATCAGCTTTAAGTGGCTGAGATACAACTGAGAAATAACAAACAGAAGATAAGTAGTATTCTTGAAATACAACAATTTATCAGACCATACAGACTTATTTTGTCCCAACATAACCTTGTTTGGATGCTTCACTTATATTCCGTTTAAATGGTATGTTTTCCCTTTTCACACAAATGCTTTTTATTTTATTTTTTTATTGGCAAAAAGTTATACATTCTCAAGTAACGTTGGTCGGGTTTAAACTTGGCCTTCAAAAACAAAGTAACATGTAACATGTAAACATGTAAACCCACAAACAGTATGTATGGTATGTATATAGTCAATGATGTGCCACTCGTCCTTAAATGTAATCCTCCTATCGTAGATACCCACACATGACTGCAGCTGCAGTTAGAGCAGCCAAAAAATTAATTTTTGCTAATGTGTTTTTGGTGTTAAAAAGGCAGAAAATATAAAGTAGAGAAAGTTTTACGTCACAGTTGCAAAGCTACGATTGGACAGTCACTGTTTGAGGGGAAGCCAACTTTCAACAGCATCGGAAAAAGCAAAAGACCAACAAAAAAATCTGAAAGTTTGAATATTTGTTGGGTTTGTTCTCCCAATGCATTTGTTAATCTCCAAAAGTGTTGGTCTGGAAATAATCTTTATTTATGAAAGCATGCACGGTTAAGACACCACAGAGGAAATTTTAATTTTTTGCAATTGGTCACTGACTGCACTGAAATATTATATTTATTTTGTATTATTTTTCAGTCAACAGTGCAATTAGAAGGGCAAAGAAAACCATCAATGCGATGCCACGGTTTGATTAACCGTGGAAGTGGAATCATCAGAATTTCCCTCAGTCACTTTGAACTTGGCCTTCAAAAAAGGCAGATTAACGTGTGCCTCGTTCTATCATTGTAATGATGGACATAAATAAAATAGCACAAAACGCCTCATGCTCAATAAAAACAAAATTGGAAAAACTCGCGCTCCGTCTCTGCGGTTCGGAGATCAACGGCCACAGTGATCCAAAAAGGAGCCGGAGACTGTGGGAACGTCGAGATGGAGCCTGCAACACTATTTGAAGTCAAACTCAAAAGAGATAGACATGACACGCCTGAAGAAACGCAGACAAGCCTCGGAGAAATAATCAAATTTCCTTTCTTTCTGATGACGACCCCAAACCGTTTCCACCATCTGGCAGTGACTTAAACGAGGTGGAGTGAGGCTTCACGCTGCTCAGCTGCCTGTCCACACTTTATCGTGAATGTACTGAATACGCACACTTCAGATGCATCAAAAGGAGTACAGAAATACAGCGCCATCCAGAACAACAGGTCTGACGTACATTGCTCCTTGCAGCATCCGAAACAAGACATCAGCCCTGAATTACGACCTGGATCCCCTTCTGGTTGTCATTCAAGACTAATCACAAACTACCTGGAGCATTAAATATAATGAGGTAGTTGAGAGGACACAACATGCAGTGCCACTGTCGTTTCTTATCATGATTGCCTTGTTTTCTATGATCCGGTGAAGAGTTCTGGTTTCCTCAAGGGCAAACAGATGATACATGCAGCTTCAAAACGGGAAACCGTTTTTTTTATTTGGGACAAAAGGCTATTGTAGCAATTGCTCAATGCTGTGCAGCCGACACGGGCCCATGCCGAATGTAGCTCACAGTGCAGGAGGATGGTATAAGGCTTTTTCTATGCCGAGGGCGAGTGGGAGCACTTACATTTGAAAGACAAGGCATTTCCAACCTTATTTTGGAAGAGCCTCTGCTTCTCCAATCTCTGTCCTATTACATGCAAATTGTTATTTCTGCAGGCGAAAAGCCTTTATGAACGCCGTTCTGGAACAACGTAAGCCGAAACAGTTGGAAGAATCAATTCTCAGAAAACGCATCATCCACCTTAAGTCTTTGATGTTCATGCCAATGATCCCCACAGCACAATGGGCTTGAAATGGAAAAAAAGTTGACTCTGTATGTCTTTCCTCATTCTTCAACGAATCAGATCTTCTGCAGGAGGATTAAGGTTTAGCTCCAAAAAGGCATTTAGTTGGTAACAAATAAACAGTGGGTGTTTGCAAAGATTGACTTTAAAGAGGCCAGGTTTTGCACTTAAGCCATTTTCACACATTAGGCTTAATCCAGAAAGGTTCCTGAATTTATCCATCCCTGGGTCACAAAATGGAAAATGTCATACTGCGCAGCATTTCTTTGGAGCAGAACAAGAAACAATTTGAAAAAAGGGGACTTAATGTGACAAGAAACACAGAAATTTGCCCCAAAAAAAAAAGCAGGGAAGCTAGTTAACAAATGCATTTTGGTGAGTAACACTCCATGTAAACATAACCACAATAAATGTCCACAGGGCAGCTTAATTACCGACATAACTTTGGTAAAGGAAGACCTTTAAATGTCACAAAAGTCCCAGGAACCCACTGTAACATAGTGTTTCATTACAGAAATGACTGAGAGCGGACTTTATCTCATTTCAGAATTAAACATTTAGTATTGATCAATAAGTGCACTTTTCATTTGGCGCTACAATAACTGACTAAGGGCCTCAGCAGGCTATCAACATGAGGTAATAAAAAGCTGTTTTTGCTTTTTCGAACAAAACCCCACTTCCTCACTTTGGCCACTTTAATGTGCAATATAAATACATTTAAATACCTGTATATACTTTTATTCCGTCTGTATATTCAGTATTGCTTTTGTATTCTTCTTACTTTTTTATTACTGTTTTATATATTTATACCATATATATATATTCTTTTTTTATAACTACTATGTGTCTCTTGCTGCTGTAATCCTGCAATTTCCCCACGGAGGGACTAATACAGGATTATCTTATTTTATCTTCAAACTCAATATTAGCCTTTGTGACGTTATTGCGCTTTAAAATTAAACAAATACATATTACGGAGACGAAGAAGAGACTTTATCTGATCAACGGCCTCACAACTGTCTTTAAAGTCACTGTACAGCAGCATTTAACTTAAAGTATATAGTATAATCGTATATGGAAACCTTTTCTGTTCATATCTTGAATTACTTTGACAGTGATGAAGGGGCTCTATCCTGGATCAATGTTATGTGTTGTATCCATTGTAATACATCCACACAGTGTGGTGATGAGTGGATAGGTGCTCAATGTATTTATAATCTTCTCAGGGAAGGGGGCGACTGTGGCTCAGTGGTTAGCAAGTCGGTCTTTCAATCAGAAGGTCGGTGGTTCGATCCCCGGCTCCGGCAGTCCATGTCGTTGTGTCCTTGAGCAAGACACTTAACCCTCATTGCTCACCGTTGCTGTGTCTACGGTCTACTGTATATCATGTAAGTCGCTTTGGATAAAAGCGTCAGCTAAATGAAATGTAATGTAATGGAAGGTCAAGTTTGTAGAATCTGACCCTATCTAGAAGCCAGCGTATGGTTTGTCCATTCAGGGCTACTGTAGATATAAAAGGCTGATTCTAAGTAAAGGAAAACACATCAGTTCTCATTTTCAGGTGATCTAAATGATATTATATCATCATCATCCATCATTATTTCTGGTAATGCATGTTGCTCACTCAACCTTTGCTGCGATCAACCTGGAGCATCTTGATGATAAGATGCTATCTCCGACCATTGTATCATCCTCTTATGTTTCTTTTTTCCCCTTTGCAAAAAGGCTTCCTTCTCCGTGACATTGCGACAACAACACACTTGTTTTATCTTTCTCACTTTGAGCCTACGTGAAGTACTCTTTGCTCTGAGTAAAAACAGAATTTCCTCTTTCAGATGTCTGAAGCTTTTGGCTTTCATGTCCTACAACCTCTGACAAAGAGCCAATGTTGATTCAGTGTTGACAAGCCCTTGAAATCCCGAGCCACAACGGAGATGGAGAGTTTGCTATATATATATATATCGTATCTCACAGTATTGTTTCATGAAAATCTTTCTGATACTACAACTATTATAATGCCATACAGATTCTGAGCCCATTTGAGCAAACATTACATCTAAATGTCATGTTAACCCACAGGGCCGGACACGGCCGGCGCGTACATGTTGCTGTCAGTCAGCGTTTGTATGATTAATTCATGTTTTCTAAGAACTTATTAAGTTTTTCAAAAGCAATTTTTTTGTGGGGCCTACGTGTTTGTTTTCCCTAGAATATCATTACTTTGGTTTGGGACTTGTGCAATATTTCTTGCAGGAACAGATATATCATTCTAAAGAGCACAAACTCACAGTTATCATTAATCAAATACTCAATATTTTAGAAAAGGCACTAGAAGAAGCAAAAAAAAAAATGAAACCGGGTCTGTAGAAATAAGGAAATATAATTGACCCAACAAGTCCTGTAAGTAGGTGTATTCTGAAAAGTAGTCGTGGAATAGAGTTGTTGTATACACAGTTTTTTTCTTTGTTCTTTAATAAATGTCATGCCACATTGAAGGATTTCTTGGAAATGTTGCCATACTGCCTCGACAGTTTCTGTCTCTTGCTCCAGTTCATTGAGGGAAAAAGAAAAGCTTATTCTGACAGTCTGCTGTGTTTTTTTTTTTTTTTTGTGCAGGAGAGTGGAATCAAATGTACAAAGCAGCCTCGCTTGTGGGAGTAGGACAAGCTACTAGGACACATGCTAAAAATATATTTTTGAGAAGGGATGAACCTTCAGGACTCACAATATGCAGCCATTCTGCTTTATTCCCGTCAATGTCTTACATTGAAAGCATAACGCTGGTATTAATAACACTAATTTACTGTGAAGCCACATCGCGTATGCTTCTGGGAAAGGTGGTGATTTAATACAGAGCCACAAGGTTATATTCTGGTGACATATTCCTTCCGTGCAGTTTAATACAAATTTGCGACTAAGCCCTGAATTTCATGGTCACGTAAAAGCGCCCTCTGTGGAGCCAGTAAAACAACCAGTCTCAGTTTTGAGCCGATTATACACTAATAAAAACATAACTATGAGCATTATATTCCATTACTGCTAATGGATCCCCCGGGGATTCTACACACTGGTCCTTTAATTAACTGAGGTTGTTCGGACATGCAGCTCAGTTTACAGTGTGATAAATGACACTTGCCACACACATACATGAAGGGAACATGTTAATATGAAGTGTGTATCCCATTTCCTTCCTTATGACATATTTGCAAAGGCTTTTAATATTTTTTTTAAATATATTTCCACTCACACATCTGTTGACATGCAAGTAAATAAAACAGCTCCTGACACCCTCACATCTAGACACACACGGGGTGGACGGGAATGATTTAAGTCTTTTTTTTACCATTTTCTAATTCAGAGGCTAAAATAAAAACACATACAGTATATAAATGTAATGGAAGTACGTCCTTATTATTTCTTATCATTTAAAAAATAAAATCAGTTAGTCCTGTATCTTTTAGAGTGCTGTTGTTCTGTAGGGCTAACAAAAATACATCCCATATCATAATATAACCTGCATATTATTGTCATGCATACAGCCTGCCCCTGAACTCCCTGTTCCCCCAACATGTCACAGCTGGTGGAGACTCCACCGAGTCAACTTTTCTAATTGCTTATTCTAACATCATTATTAGAAACACTTTTCTTTTTCAGTTGGTATTGTTAAAATATAATACTGTTGACAAGCTCAGGATAATTCTATCATCTTGGCAGCTCGGCATGCTTCAAGTCACATGTCCCCTAATCATTGTATTGATGTATGCTTAGCCTGCTGTGATGTACAGTACATAAGGCTTCCAATAGTGGGGATTACGCCTGTAACAATGGCAACTGCTACCTGCTGGGCTTCAACAGGAAAATAGAAATTAGGACAGTGTAGAGCACATGGAGGAAAGTGTGTTGAAGTATGCTATTTTCTAAAAGTATACGTTTATGAAGGTGGGTATAATAAAGCACCTTGCTGCAATACATCATATTCTTATTTAATCTATATTTCCCACTGCCAGCTGACCAAGCATCACTGAGCTGGCGAATGTTACAGCTCAGCAGAGGAGGCGGGTGCAGTTCGGTGGAAAGACTTGAAACTGCCCACAACGAGGTTTGTGGATTACGTAGCTGTTGAGTTTGTTTTTTTGAGGCGCTTTGAACACCAAGAGCCGAGTGCCATCCGGTTCCATGACATCCGAGCAAAGGCCAAATCTCGACAGACGCTATCTCCTGCAGTCTGCAATCTAGCTATGCAATCAAATATAACACGACGGGTAAGAGGGGAAATGTTCTTTTGATTCGGGGTGAACTGCCCCTTTGTGGATCAGTGTCGTACTCCTCTGCGTCGGGCTCAACCAGGGCAATTCTAAAAAGCTGTTGATATCTGGAGTGCATGCTGGCCTCCTCACAACCCTTTTAACATAATGGTAGAGGTCTAATGTGCTTGCCTGTAAAAGGTTTGTGTCCCTCAGTATTTTGTTTTTAGTTCATCCTTTCGGTCTTATAAATACCAGCCTCGGAGGTTGAGGAAACAGCCCATGAAGCCTTTTTATCTTTTGGGACCAGTGCAAGTGGAGGAAGTTCAGCAAAGCCAACCAAACGAAAATTGCCACCGCGTATGATCACGGTATGCAGCTCATCTGAAACTGCACATCTGAAGCGCACCAACAAATGGTAGGCAACAACCGGAGCATGAAAGGACTGTGTCTAATGGATTCAATCTCCATTCTGTTGTATTTTCAAGCAGGAAAGAGCAGGAAGAATCGCTGATTTATCGTGGGTTTGATATTAGTAATGGGAAAAAGTTTGTTTTCTGCAATATGATGGAAAGAAAAATAGATTCAAACAATCCATTAGTTATATGCCAGAGCATCAGTCAAGCACAACTCTGCACGGATGTTCATGGTGTTGGATAAAAAGTTGTTGCAAACACCTGCAAGTAATTTACACCAAAAAAACAATCAACATCCCAGTTACTGAGCAGCTGCTTAATTTATGGCACCTCCTTCTGCAAAGACAAAACACCTGATCATGTGTTTACTTGCCGGCAGCAGAGAAAGAGACCATCCATCCATCCATCCATTATCTGAACCGCTTATCCTCTTTAGGGTCGCGGGGAGAAAGAGACCAATCTTCCGATAATAGTACACAAGAGAGAATCAAGATGGCCGCGGATGGCAGCCTCGATGTTGAGTTCTTGTGTTTTTTATGTTTTTGCCTGCTTGTTTAGTTTTAGCGCTGAATATACCTTTGATTATCTCTAAACATTTGACAATCTTTCAACCTAACTCGGAAGAGTAATTAGCCCGCCAGCTCCAGGACGTCCGAGTTTTGTCCATAGTGCTGCTATTGTCCTGCACCTGGAACGGTTGGTCGTCTCACCCTGGCTGCCACAAACCCATCTGTTTACCCTGCCGGGATCTTTCCGTTCCGGCGTGGTGAGCAGCCCTGGGCTGGTCTCCGCAAGCCACCACCGCACCAGCTCGACCTCTATTCTCCGGGCAGGATCGTCAGGCTAACAGGCGGGTAGCCCCTCCAGGCTAACACTCTCCTCAACGGACTGCTGGCGTCTTCCCCGCTGGTATGCTATGGATCATCTCGCTGCTTCTCCAGGGCTACACATCGCTTCTCGTCTCGTGGACGGCCGGCTCTTGGTCACAGGCTGGCGCTAGCTTAACGCTACTACTCCGCTACCGGACCATGCCGCCACTGTACTCCGCGTCGGATCTTCGCGGCTTCAATAACAACCTGCGCCCGGACTGCATGGACATCCTACAACAACATGGGATACTTCGCCGAGGCCATCCTTCACACAGAGGCTCTGGCCGCATGTTCACCTACAACTTCACGTCCCATAACTCCATCCCATCCCTCTGGTCCTGTCGCAAACGAACTTCCTCATTACGTCATCACAACAAACAACACGTGAATCTGTCCAATCTCCGTCTCCTTCCTCAGTCTTCACAGCATCGTCACCTGAAACTGGCCTTGCTCAACACTCGCTCACTCAACAATAAAAGCCTAATTCTGAATGAATTCATAACGGACAGTAACCTGGATTTGCCTCACTGAAACATGGCATAAGCCCCTGGACTATTTCTCACTAAATCAGACCACCCCCACAGGATTCACATACATAGATAAACCTCGTACTGAGGGCCGGGGAGGTGGTGTTGCTGCTGTCTATAGGGAGGACATTAAAACAACCACCATTCCCATTCCTGCCATTCATTCTTTTGAACATCTTGCCTTCAAACTCTCTGGTCCCACTCCTCTGGTAACTGCTGTTATCTACCGACCCCCCAAGCCAAACCCCTCCTTTCTCTCTGATTTTCTGACCCAGCTCTGTGCCATCTCACCTGCCGTTCTCCTCATGGGTGATTTTGACATCCATGTTGATAACACTGAATGTAAATCTGCCACAGAATTCCTGGAACTATTACAATGCTTCAACTTCACACAACATGTCAACTTCCCCACTCACAGCCGAGGTCACATCCTGGATTTGGTCTGCTCCACTGGTCTCACAATACCTCAGCTCTCCAGTCTCAACCTCAATATCTCCGACCACCTGGCTATCACCATGGACATTGACATCCCAATCCCCATCCCAAAAGCCAAGTGCAGTATATCCTTCAGAAATCTCAATACTATTTCCCCCACAACTCTTTCAGCCTCTCTTGCCAGTACCATGTCTGCCTCCCCTTCCCCGCTGTCTGATAATCCCACCAATCTTGTCAACTACTATAACAACACACTCTCATCCTGTCTTGATCAGCTGGCTCCCATTAAAACCAAAACAGTCTCATTTACACACTCTGCTCCCTGGTATACTCCTGAACTCCACCATATGAAATCCCGTAAGCGCCAGCTTGAAAGACTCTGCAAGAAAACCGGTTTAACAGTCCATCTCCAAGCCCACTCTGATTACCTCCAACAATACAAAGATGCTCTCATCTCAGCCCGGTCCACCTACTACTCACACCTCATACACTCTGGCTCCTCTAACCCAAAGACTCTCTTTTCTACAATAAACAAGCTTCTCAAACCCAGGGACAACACCTCCAAATCCTTTACAGTTGACAAATGCAACTCCTTCCTTTCATTTTTCAAAAAAGAAATGTATATAATTTACAGCAACCTGAACACCTCCCCCGCCCCTACCACCTCCCCACCTGTCCCCCCCATATTCACCCCTCAGCCCCTTTCTAAGTTCTCCCCTGTGTCCCCATTGGAGCTCTCTTCTTTCACAACAGGAATGAGAAGCTCCACCTGTATCCTGGATCCCATCCCATCTACTCTTGTAAAGCACTGTCTGCCAGCCATCACACCACTCATCATAGCAATAATTAACTCCTCCCTCAACTCCGGCTCAGTCCCCGACACACTTAAACTGGCTGCTGTCACCCCCATCCTCAAGAAACCTGGACTTGACCCTGACTCCATGAGCAATTTCCGGCCCATCTCAAATCTTCCCTTCCTGTCAAAAATACTGGAACGTGTCGTTGCTGCACAACTCAAAACCCACCTCATCTCCAACGATCTGTTCGAGCCATTTCAATCCGGTTTCCGCTCACAGCACAGCACTGAAACAGCCCTTCTCAAAGTCACCAATGACCTCCTCCTCTCCTCAGACTCTGGCCACCTCAACATTCTCATTCTCCTCGACCTCACTGCAGCCTTCGACACCATCAACCACAACATCCTTCTCTCCCGCCTCGAATCGTCCCTCAACATCACTGGAACTGCTCTCTCCTGGCTCAAATCATATCTTACAAACAGACAACAATTCATCAGCATCAACAACTGCAGCTCCTCCACCGCTCCTGTCTCAAGGCGTCCCCCAGGGTTCGGTGCTTGGTCCTCTCCTGTTCATCCTCTACCTGCACCCTCTTGGCAACATCATACGGCAACATGGTCTCCACTTTCACTATTACGCAGATGATGTCCAGCTCTACATCTCCACAAAGGCCATTACCACTGCTACTCACTCCACTCTGACCGACTGCCTCACTGACATTAAATCATGGATGCAAACCAATTTTCTCAAACTCAACTGTGATAAATCGGACATGCTCATCATCGGCCCCAAATCTCTCACCAAAACCAGCCACAACTTCTGCCTCACCATTGACAACTCCACTCTGTCTCCCTCCCCACACATCCGCAACCTTGGAGTCATGTTTGACAGCAACCTCTCCTTCGAACACCACGTCAAACAAATCACCAGAACTGCCTTTTTTCACTTAAAAAGCCCGTCTCCACCCAACACTCACCTCATCTGCTGCCGAAACCCTAATCCATGCCTTCATCACCTCCAGAATTGATTATTGCAATAGTATTCTTTATGGCATATCATCCAAAATCCTTAATAAACTTCAATACATACAGAACTCTGCTGCTCGCCTGCTCACCCACTCCCGTGACCACATCACCCCTGTTCTCCAGAACCTCCACTGGCTCCCTGTCCTACAACGGATCCATTACAAAATCCTTCTCCTCACTCACAAAGCACTCCATAATCAGGCCCCCTCCTACCTCACCGACCTGCTCCACCACCACACTCCATCAGGCCCCTCCTACCTCACCGACCTGCTCCACCACCACACTCCATCAGGCCCCTCCTACCTCACTGACCTGCTCCACCACCACACTCCATCAGGCCCCTCCTACCTCACCGACCTGCTCCACCACCACACTCCATCAGGCCCCTCCTACCTCACCGACCTGCTCCACCACCACACTCCATCAGGCCCCTCCTACCTCACTGATCTGCTCCACCACCACACTCCATCAGGCCCCTCCTACCTCACCGACCTGCTCCACCACCACACTCCATCAGGCCCCTCCTACCTCACCGACCTGCTCCACCACCACACTCCATCAGGCCCCTCCTACCTCACTGACCTGCTCCACCACCACACTCCATCAGGCCCCTCCTACCTCACTGACCTGCTCCACCACCACACTCCATCAGGCCCCTCCTACCTCACTGACCTGCTCCACCACCACACTCCATCAGGCCCCTCCTACCTCACTGACCTGCTCCACCACCACACTCCATCAGGCCCCTCCTACCTCACTGACCTGCTCCACCACCACACTCCATCAGGCCCCTCCTACCTCACTGACCTGCTCCACCACCACACTCCATCAGGCCCCTCCTACCTCACTGACCTGCTCCACCACCACACTCCATCAGGCCCCTCCTACCTCACCGACCTGCTCCACCACCACACTCCATCAGGCCCCTCCTACCTCACTGACCTGCTCCACCACCACACTCCATCAGGCCCCTCCTACCTCACTGACCTGCTCCACCACCACACTCCATCAGGCCCCTCCTACCTCACTGACCTGCTCCACCACCACACTCCATCAGGCCCCTCCTACCTCACTGACCTGCTCCACCACCACACTCCATCAGGCCCCTCCTACCTCACTGACCTGCTCCACCACCACACTCCATCAGGCCCCTCCTACCTCACCGACCTGCTCCACCACCACACTCCATCCCGTCAACTCCGCTCCTCTGATGCCTCCTATCCATCCCCCATAGGACCAAGCACCGGACATGGGGTGACAGAGCTGCCCCCTCCCTCTGGAACTCTCTCCCCAAACTCTTCAGAGACTGCACTAACCTTTCCATATTCAAATCACAAATCAAAACCCATCTCTTCAGAACTGCTTTTAATGTGTGATTGTGTGCTCTATGTTCTTATTTTGTGTATGTATTTTATTTGTTTTATTGTTTAGCTTATAGGATGATTTTAAAATGTTATGTAAAGTGTCTTTGAGTATTTTGAAAAGCGCTATATACATTAAATGTATTATTATTATTATTATTATTATTATTATTATTATTATTAAGAGAGAGCTGGAAATGTAACTTTTTCACCTCTCTGCTCGCTAACAAGCATCTTTAGAGAAAGATAAAAAACACACACAAGGAGAGAGCAACTCGTACTATCAGTGCATGAGAGTCTGGAGCTGTTCAGCACCAATGTGCCCTCTGTGGGCGTGGTTCTCACCTCCATCAGTGCAGAGAAAGTCATGCTGACAGAAAGCCAGATAATGGGTTGTCAGTCTGATGTGGAGGTCAGCGGGGCAGAGAAGAAGAGCAAGCCAAAGACGGACACATATGGATGTGCTCTGTAATGCAGTGCTTTTGCCTTTTCCTGTGCCTGGTAACCATCCAAGAACACATTTTTACTCGAGTTTCATGCTGTCGTTTTCTGCTAGTCAAAGGCTGAACTCTGGCTAAAACCGCATGTGATGGACACAGTAGTTTATAAGAGTATGTCGAGGAATCCTTACTGAAAAGCTGGTCCACAAGTTCAGAAGTCCACAGACTGAATAAACTCCTGAAGAGCCAGAGGGGGGTCACGTGGAAGAAAAGAGACTATACTTTGGTATACGTACCGTGCTGCGGCTAGAGCTAGCTGCTGCGGCTAGAGCTAGCTGCTGCGGCTAGAGCTAGCTGCTGCGGCTAGAGCTAGCTGCTGCGACTAGCGCTGACAACACTTTTTATCTTTGTGCAAAATTTTTAATGTTGTTTACTTCAGCTCAAACAGCTGCAGAAATTATTGTGGCAGCATCTGTTGCTAGCGCGTGCTGCTAGCGCGTGCTGCTAGCGCGTGCTGCTAGCGCGTGCTGCCCCGCTTGGCTCTCTGACGGCACCCACTGGAACTGCAACCACACTCAGTAGCAGCCAGCGCTAGCTGCTAGCGCTGTTACTGCTAGCGCTGTTGCTGCTAGCGCTGTTGCTGCTAGCGCTCTGGAGGTGGTGGGAGAGGCAGTGGTTCCCTCGCCGTCAGACCTGTTTTCCATCGCGCCTCTTCAGGGGAGCGTGGTGGCATCGTCCCTGGGGGACAGCAGGGAGTTTGGCTGCTGCTGCAGCTGAGAGGACCCTGTTTTACAGGGAGATCGCTCATGAATGGGATTTGGGAATGTTTCACGTGAATTTTGTAACGTAGCCTATGTCTCTGCAACTGCTGCTAAATGTAGAATCTGAAAAATCCACAAATTAGCCGCACGATGTTTAAGCTTCACGGGTCAAAGTTGTGGAAAAAAGTAGCGGCTTATAACTCGAATTTTTTGGGTTTTGGAAATGGATTTTGGTGAGTGGGAACTTGCACACATTCACAGGAGGAAGAATGTTGCCTCCATAAAAATGTTGAAGGCTTAACAAAAAAGGCTTACCATCGTTCTGTTATCAAACTCTACAGGAATAGTATGTCTGCCAGACAGATGGTCCTGTAGATAAACAAGCTTTATACAGGAGAAATACGCCACACAGCAAATTAAGTAACCGAAGGCACACACTTGACCTTGCTACAATAAAAAACAAAACGTTTTTAAGTACGTTGTGTTTGTTTATCCTGTTCCGGAAATCTTACTTCATTAGGAAAGCAGTTTTTAGTCAATTTTGTTCTCAAACCGTCTCTTGACCAGAGACATTTCCAGTGGTAACACAATCCTATTAGTGATCCCTCCGTATTAATTAAACCACTTTGAACTTTTCCATTTGATCTACCTTTGTGAAACTTTGTTTATGGTCTTTTATACCTTTCTTCAAAGCGAGGACATTATCACCGGCTCACAGAGGCAGGCACAGCTGCTCAACACCCTTTAACGTGCTGTCTAGGGAGTTCTTCAGCGTCCCTTTAAGTGTTTCTGAAAGTCTTGGCAGCGAAAAGGCCAGATCAAGAATAGGTTCTTGACGATAAGAAAGTGTTTAATTTACTTTCCCACTGACGTTATAAACAGATAAAAAAAAAAAAAAACACTTCCTGCAGACATCTGTTTATGGTGCTTCAACCCACAAAGAAAGAGGCTAAAGCATTTTTTTTTTTTTTTCAAAATCTCTCATCTCTCCGCCTCGTCCTGCGTCTGCACACCCTACAAGGTCACTTGGCTTTTAGTTTTTAATCAGTTGGAGGGTTAGGGTTGAATACAGCAGAGACCAAATTACTACAAGTACTGTTGTGGGTGAAAATGTTACTAATGGTATGTTTTTAAATGTGCTCCAAACCATTAGATACGTTTTTCTTTTAACTAAAGCCATTTAGATTCGACACAGACAATAGGGTCGGTTTTTCATGTGAGTTAAGTAGATAATGTTTGGATTGATTTGTTAATTTCGGCTTGTTTTGCAAAGTTGTAAATACCGGAAGTAAATGAAGAGGACTGCGCTCTCGTCACCTTTCTGGCTGATCATGTTGGGAGGCAAGGTATCGGGTTTTAAATCTAAAGACCCTCAAGGATCGTGTACTTATTACACACACACTTCAAGCTCCCAAACTTACACCTGTTTTAAATTAGATACAAAAATAAGATGGACCAGATCAGTCGCTGTTGTGACAAATGAGTGTAACAATCAATATCATGACTGGAGCTCTGTTTTTAATTTATTTTGTAATAGACTCCATTAAATACTCAATTTCCCCCTTTAACCTTTCCCTTTGGCACGACGGACGTCTCTAAATACTACGATACCCATGAGCCTCGGCTGCGATTGCCAGTCAGAGGCGCAAATCACAGAGGTAGCCAATTAAAAACACTAACGTCGTTAGAGTTGCAAACAAAATGCGCCTCCAATGTTTTTGAATATGGAAATTGACCCATAAATTAAAAGTGAACTGATTTATGATTCAGATTGTCAAATCAGTTTTCTCAACAGCAACATGTTTAGCTCATGCCCAATTTTACGATGCTTGTGACAGAATTCAAAACTCGGTGATTAGATGTTTCTTACCAAAATGTACCCTGGGAGTTGTAGTTGGCTTCATTCACATGTGCTCAAAGCTTGTACCTTCATCTTTTTATCAAAGATACAGATGTTTTATAATGCAGATGTTTATCTTTTGATAAATTTCACTTAAAACGAAACAGTTGGCCCGAACATTTATCTCCATGAAATGCTGCATTAGCAACACATTAGCATTAAACAGCTAGTGTAATGGCTAACTTGGTTAGCAGTAAACTGATTGCCAAAAGATTGCGGTAACACATCACAAATCAGTTTAAAGAAAACCTAGGATATTTGCAAAGTAGAAAAATAGAAAGCATGCCAATATTTGATTGGTCAAAGATCTGATGAGCCTTTAGACATGATTTGAATGGCTGTCAAGACAAATTTAGCTCAACAAAATTCTGCAAAAGTCTGTATTACCATAGGTGACAACACAAAACATTCCCCAGCATTTCACATAAGCTGGACAGGCATCATGTGGGAACATTTGTTTGAAATAAGGCAGAACATGAATGTATGACCGCCACCAACGGCTGAAGGACTAAAACAATACCTTCCTAATGGACTTGAACACGCCCACGCTCAACAAAGATAGTACGGTTTTCAGGGTTACTACACTGCATTGTATTACATTGCAAAGGAATTATCTGACTGGGATCACCTCTTGTGAAGGTTAACCCAAGGAAAGTCAATCTCTCAACAAAAAGCTTTTTGCCACTGCTGTGGTTTTTCTTTTTCAATACAGGTCCACGCTGAAGGCTCACCGAGAACAAGGCTTTGCACACTGCAGGAGGAGGACTCACAAAGCCCCGAGCGTGCCAACATATGTGATAACATGAGGCCCTCGCGGGTGCCACAAAGAGCGCTACTGCCCATTGTTAACCTGCTTTCAGGAACTCAACAAATCATCAGCCACATTTCAAAATAGAGTGTGGAAGTGATGCGAGAGGTAAGAATACAAAGCCACAATGCAATAATGCAAATTACTAAATATAAAGTCACGGAGCGTTATCCAGAGCATTACTCAAGTACAAGTAAAATTTATTATTAGATAATCCACCGTATAATGTACTTCAAGTATCAAAAGTAAAAGTGTTAGCCAGCAGAATTCCACCTGCATTATTACTATGCATTATTGTGTAAGCAGCATTTTAATGTAGTAAATAGTAGGTATAATAGTTCAGTCTAAAGAAAATGGCATCATATTTTAGAAATTGATTGATGTGTGTGGATAATCTTGATTTTTAAAGTAACCAGTCACAGTAGCTTTCAAATAAAATACAGTGGAGTTAAACGTATTTTTAGTGAAGTAAGAAGTGGCAAATACGCAAGTAAAGAAGTCTGTTACTTAAGAGTGAGTGGGTGAATATAGTGGAAAAGAAAAAGAACAACGATTACATGACTGAAAATGAGATAGATCTATATTGTTCTATCACCTTTTTGCCAGTGTCGACTGTTGCTGCAAACAGTTGAACTACAGTACTCTGATTTCACCCAACGATTTTGTCTTTCTCTTAAACTAAAGGGGTATAACTATGTTAATAGCACTATTAATCATATTTTGTATTGTGACACATTTCCTGGATATTTCAGTTAAATCACTTTTAAAAAGGTTAGAGTTTCATGTTTTATGCATATAGGGTTTTAAGGGTTACGCCTGCAGTAATTGCTTTTTTTGGCTGATTTAGCAAGCTGTAAAAACAACGTTCAATCAATTTATATAGTAAATATGAGGAATATGTTCCAGTGACGACATCATGGTTAGGTCCCCCAAAAGCTACTAAATGCTTAATGAGTTCAACAGCTACTTGCCAACTTGATTGTAGAGCTTTTTTAGAACGTGTGATTTTAGACCTTTTTTAGAATGTGTGATTTTAGAGCTTTTTTAGAATGTGTGATTTTAGAGCTTTTTAGAATGTGTGATTTTAGAGCTTTTTAGAACGTGTGATTTTAGAGCTTTTTTAGAATGTGTGATTTTAGAGCTTTTTTAGAATGTGTGATTTTAGAGCTTTTTTAGAACGTGTAATTTTAGAGCTTTTTTAGAATGTGTGATTTTAGAGCTTTTTTAGAATGTGTGATTTTAGAGCTTTTTTAGAATGTGTGCTTTTAGAGCTTTTTTAGAATGTGATTTTAGAGCTTTTTTAGATCACGTAATTTTAGAGCTTATTTTTAACGTGATCTTAGAGCTTTTTTAGAATGTGTGATTTTAGATTTTTTTTAGAATGTAAAATTTTAGAGCTTTTTTAGAACGTGATTTTAGAGCTTTTTTAGACGATGTAATTTTAGAGCTTTTTTAGAATGTGATTTTAGAGCTTTTTTAGAATGTGTGATTTTAGAGCTTTTTTTAGAATGTGTAATTTTAGAGTTTTTTTCCCCCTTAAAACTACTGCAGGCTACTGAAAATTGATGCTGATGAGAGCCATGAGATTAAATCACAAACACTGAAGTTGGCCAAAATAATGAGCCGGTAATAAAACACTCTGAAGTGGAGGAGAGAATGCAGATACAAGTAAGAAATATTCCTTTTACATTACACCCACATATCTTCTTCTTATTCATAAAGTCATAAGATAAGATAAAATAAGATAATCCTTTATTAGTCCCGCAGTGGGGAAATTACAGGATTACAGCAGCATTGCTCAGTACGTAAAGATAAAAGAAATCAAGTAATATAAATAAACAGTAATAAACAGTAATACACATAATAAAATAAACAGTAAAGAAGAAATTGAATGTACAGTAGAATATTGAATATACAAATTACAAAATATTACAAAATATTGCACCAGGATGGATTAAAGTGACCAGAATATTGAATATACAAATTACAAAATATTACAAAATATTGCACCAGAATGGATTAAAGTGACCAGAGTGATAAAAAAGTGTTCAAGTATTGAGAGTCCAGAATGTTTGTGGGCTACTGGGAGGTCAGCTTGTTGTGCAGTCTGACAGCAGCAGGGAGGAAGGACTTGCGGTACCTCTCCTTCACACACCGGGGGTGAATCAGCCGGAGGCTGAAGGAGCTGTGCAGAGCTGCCAGGGTGTCCTGCATGGGGTGGGAGGCGTGGTTCATCAGGGATGAGAGCTTGGCCATCATCCACCTGTCTCCCACCACCTCCACAGTATCCAGAGGACACCCCAGCACGCTGCTGGCCTTCTTTACCAGTTTGACCAGTCTCCTCCTGTCAGCTGCCGTGATGCTGCTGCACCAGAAGACCACTCCATAGAAGATGGCTGATGCCACCACAGAGTCAAAGAAGGTCTTCAGGAGTGCTCCCTGCACCCCAAAAGACCTCAGTCTCCTCAGCAGAAAGAGTCTGCTCTGTCCCTTTTTATAAAGTGCATGTGCGTGGTCGGACCAGTCCAGTTTATTGTTCAAGTGAACACCCAGGTACTTGTAAGATGTCACCATCTCAATGTCCAGTCCCTGGATGCTCAATGGTAGCGGAGGAGAGCGTTTGCCCCGGTGGAAGTCCACCACCAGCTCCTTGGTCTTACTGGAGTTTATCTGGAGGCGGTTCCGCTGGCACCATCCTAAAAAGTCCTGATTAAGTTCCCTGTACTCCCTGTCATCATCGGCAGAGATGAGGCCGACGATTGCAGAGTCGTCAGAGAACTTTTGCAGGTGGCAGTTGGCAGAGTTGTGTTTAAAGTCCGAGGTGTAAATGGAGAACAGGAATGGAGCCAGAACGGTTCCCTGTGGAGCCCCCGTGCTGCAGGACACCCGATCTGACTAACACTCCCGTATCCGCACATACTGTGGACGGTTGGTGAGGTAGTCCAGGATCCATGCAGTGAGGTGGTGGTCCACCCCGGTCTGCTCCAGCTTGTCCCTCAGAAGCAAAGGCTGAATGGTGTTGAAGGCACTGGAGAAGTCGAAAAACATGACCCTCACAGTGCCTTTTCCAGGTGAGAGAGGCATCTCTGTAGCAGGTAGATGACGGCGTCATCCACCCCGATGCCAGACTGGTAGGCACTGGTAGGGGGCGGAGATGGGCAAGGACCAGCCTCTCCATGAAGTCAGGTGTGTGAGAGGGGAACAGATCACGAGGCTTTCGTTGCAATGTGTAAGGCGACAGTAGAGGTCAGAGGTCACGTATTCTGTACGTATAGAATATGAGGACTTTGCTGTTTTCAGCCTTTTGCCTGTGTTTTATTCATACAGGTTTAGTCTATCACATTCCCAGTTCTTGCCAGTGTTGACCGTTGGCTCCTATAGCCAGCTGAGCTGCAGTGCCCTAAAGTTCATCCAATGATTTATTCTTCTTCACACATTTCTTTCGACAAGGGAGTTGCAAGGGAAATTCAGGGTTATCTGGGAAAGCTTTCATCAGGAAGCAAGGAGTTTAACATGGAGTGTGTAATATAATAGTCATGCCACAGGTTATAGTTACATCCGTGGATGATAAAAAAGACGGCATGAACTGCTACTTAGTTTCTGTTCCCTCTGCATGCGAGCATCACTGGAAGTAACAACTTTGTTTTGTCAGACAGTCAATACCAAGCTCCACGTCTAATAATCATATAACAAGATATCAGCCAACAATGCCCATCATTTTTCTCTGTTAATATAAAAATGCAGTGAAATGCTTCCCTTGCTAGACACAACGCTGACATCAGATCACAAACCCTCCTGCAGGCTTAATAAATTGAGCCCGAGGAATGGGTGGAAGACAGAGGAATTCATAACTGCCATTTATTCAAATGTGACAGCTGTTTTATGAGTTGCATTCGTTTCAGCAAAAGAGTCATGAATGAGTCTGACCTCCTCACGATGGATTCAGGAAATCAGTCATGCATGAGCTGGCGATCAGCAGAGGTGAGGAACCTTCAAAACTGGACAATGTTTACGTTTTACCTGTCATATTTGGGGTTCTTAGTATTGAATTTGTTTATTATTTAGTGAACAATAACTTATAATTTACAGAACGTCCATTTGAGTACTTACATAATACATGCTTGGTTTTATTCTGTCTCTATAAAGAATAATTAGAAGGGCTGTAGGGAAATTCATGAGAGACTACAGAAAATCCGAAATATTTATATTCATCTTTACCAACATAACTGAACAGCTTTAGGAAAAACTCACCAGCATGCTGCACAATCCTGACACTGTGGTATAATTAATGAAGGTATTCACGCTGTGCAAAACAATACACTGGAGGTATGAGTGCAACCGATGAGTTACTAACAAGGCGGAAACAAGTGAATCAAAAACATGGGCCATGATCTTATCGTTTCATTTATGTATTTTCACCAGGCCGTTGATACTCTTAGTAGTTTATCATCTGTTTTTATAGTCTGCTGGGACATGTTGCCTTGTTTGCCTTCCGTGGCATTGAACTACACTTAAAAGGTCCTCTTTACGATACTCAGAGGATTAATAGCAACAATAAGCTATTTGTAATCTCAAGATATAGAGTTCTCTCTCTCTCTCTCTCTCTCTCTCTCATAATGTCAGATTCTTCTTACTCTTTTATTCTCTCTCTCTCCCTCTTTCACTCTCTCTCCATTGCTCTCTCTCTCCATTGCTCTCTCTCTCTCTCCATTGCTCTCTCTCTCTTTCCATTGCTCTCTCTCGCTTTCCATTGCTCTCTCTCTCTCTCTTTTCATTACTCTCTTTCCATTGCTCTCTCTCTCTCTCTCTTTTCATTACTCTCTCTTTCCATTGCTCTCTCTCTCTTTCCATTGCTCTCTCTCTCTTTCCATTGCTCTCTCTCTCTCTCTCTACACGGGCGGAAAATAGCAATTTTCTATAAACTGTTATTTTCCGCCTCTCCTTATTTTCTACAAGGTTAATTCATGTTCTTTGTGCATTGTTCCTGTTCAAATACAGAAAGATAACGTAACATAGAAATACAGTAATTTTACATAATTGATGTAAAGTTACACTTTACAATTAGAAGAGTCAATTAAAAGACTTTTTTCATTCTATTATTGGCTGCATGTGCTTCACTTCACTGCATAAACATTCGCTCGAGTGGAAACGATTAATTACCGCAGTTCTCCTCGTCCGCTTGATTTCCACAGTCATCGATGCCGTTGCAATGCAGGAGCTGAGGGAGGCACACGGTCAGGTTGCCACAGGGGAAATATCCAAGGGGGCACGCCGCCTTCTCCTCCGTGATATTGAGTGCTATAAGCAAAGCAGAACATGCAAAGAGTATGATTATGACTGTCACACTTCTGCCACTGGCCTTTATTAGAGACACATTTGAGAGCCCTTGTCACTGTGGGGAACGTTTTACTGGTTACGAAACAGTTCTTCTTCTTCTTTTGCTTTTTATGGCGGTTGGCAAACAGCTTTCGGGTGCATTACCGCCACCCACTGATCTGGAGTGTGGACTTAAGGAAAATAAACCTCTACTCCGAAAACAAAACAACAAAACAAACCAACCAAACAACCCACACCTCTCAAATTCTATTCATTAATCTTGTAGCCTCTAAATATGCCAAAAGAAGTTCCCAACAATCATCACTAAATCCCTTCTTCAGTACATCAATTATATTTCCCTGTCCCATCTCTCTTAGCCCACTTCTCAGGACTTCTCTCTCTGCCTCGTACCTCTGACATGCCAATAAAACATGGTCCACAGTTTCCTCTACTTGACAAAATTCGCACCATCCATTACTATGCTTCCCAACCACATAGAGGGAACTGTTAAGACCAGTATGGCCATTTCTTATTCTTGTCATTACCCTCTCCTCTTTTCTCTTCCGTCCACTAGCTCCTGCACTCCCAACCAATGGTTTGTTTTTAAACAGATATCTTCCTTTGCTCCCATTGTTCCATTCATTCTGCCATATCTTTTTGATTTGTCCCTTAATCACCACTTTAGCTTCTGACTTACTTATATTTATCTTGACTATATTTCTCCCCCACTTCAGCGCCCTTTTTGCTGCTTTATCCGCCTCCTCATTTCCATCGACTCCAACATGGGCAGGGACCCACACGAACCTCACTACCATCCGCATTTGATGGATTCTGTATAGTGATTCTAGAACTTCACACATTAAATCTTCTCTGCTTCTGGAGTGGCAAAACTTCAGACTCGTCAGCACTGCACATGAATCTGATGCTATAACCAATCTCTCTGGCCTGACGTCCTCTACCCACCTTAGTGCAAAGACTATGCCCATCATCTCGCATGTAAACACTGACAAGTCATCACTTAGTCTTTTCCCACACTCATACTGGAATTCTGGTATTACTGCTGCAGCTGCTGTTCTACCAGTTTCAGGGTCCTTAGCTCCGTCTGTATAAATTTGTATATAACTATGGTAATTCCTCCTGATATATGACTTGCAAATCTTACATTTACCCCCACACTCATCTCTCATCAGTTCAAGTAGTCCAAGGTTCACTTCAGGCTGTGGCAGTATCCAAGGAGGAACAGCTGGCTGCACCACTGCTGGAGAGTAACTCCTATCCAGTATACCTAGTTCCCTAGCCTTCTCCCTAGCAACCCAACCAAAGCTCTTTGATGGCGCTTTATCATGTTCCCAGCACGGCTCAATTGCACTTATTGTTGGATGGTTGTTATGTCCTTGTAGACTGACCCAATATGTCATCATTATCTGTGTTCTTCTCAACTCCAACGGCATTTCCCCCATTTCAACCTGCAATGCCGCCACTGATGTTGTTTTAAAGGCCCCACTACACAGTCTTAATGCTTTTGCCTGTATTACATCTAATTTTTCCAACATTGTTTTAGACGCCGACCTATAAGCCACACATCCATAATCTATTACTGATCTAATCAGCCCCATATATATAGCTTTTAAAGCAGCCCTGTCAGCTCCCCACTCTGTTCCCACCAAGCATCTCATTACATTTAAAACCTTTTTACATTTATTAACCATTTTATCAATATGTACCTTCCAGGTGAGCCTCACATCAAACCACATTCCTAAAAAATTGTACGAGTCCATCCTTTTCAGCTCCTTACCATATAAATACATTTTGCCCATTGTCCCAATTTTCTTTCTTGTAAAGAAAAGGGTATTTGTTTTTTCCACTGAAAATCTAAATCCCCATTCCAATGACCACTGTTCAACTCTTTTGATTGTTTCCTGCATCTGTTTCACCACATATTCCACATTCATACCTCTTTTCCACAGTGCCCCATCATCTGCAAATAAAGATCTCCCTATATTATGTCCAACATTTTCATATACATCATCAATCATTATCGAAAACAATAACGGACTAATCACACCTCCCTGCGGTGTTCCATTGTCCACCAAATGGCTGGCCGACACCCACCTTCCCACTCTTACTTCTATAGAGCGCCCCAACAAAAATTGTTTAACCCATCTGAACATTTTAACCGATATTCCTAATTTCTTAATTTTGATTAATAATCCCTCTTTCCACAGTTAATCATACGCTTTTTCCACATCAAAAAATAATGCAAATACTACTTCCTTATTCACTTGTGCCTTCCTCACCTCTGCTTCTAGACATGCTATTGGATCCATTGTTCCCCTTCCTTTCCTAACTCCACTTTGATATTTTGACCTAAGATTCCTTGTTTCCAAATAATATGTTAGTCTTTCTGTAATCATTCACCAGTTAGTTCCATGGTGGAATGATGAGTGCAGTGAGGTAATCCTTTTCTTTATTACCTCACTGCACTCATCATTCCACCATGGAACTAACTTCCGCCTGTACCAGTTTTCCTTAAAATTGTCTGATTGGCAGCTCCAATTATTGCGTCTCTCACATTTCTATTAAATATTTCTATATCCTGATCTCTATCTATATCTTTAAACCTTGCTTCACTGATTTCTCTAAATTTATCCCACTGATGGGGAACGTTTTACTGGTTACGAAACAGTTTCAATGTAATACTGCATTTCTCTTTCTTCAGCTGCCAATCAGTTGAATGGTTTCCACCTGTGCAGACCACATGCTGCGCCTCAGAGTTCCAGCTGGCCAATCAGCAGAGTGGGGCCCAGCTTAAAAGGGGGGGAAGCCTGAGGAGTTCACACTCAGTTTCTTGTTCTTTATTTATAATCCTGTATTAATCCCACAGTGGGGGGAAATTAGTCTCTGCGTTGTACCCACCCTTAGTAATTAAGGAGCAAGGGGATGCGATAAGGTGCCCGGGGTGCAACTGGGGGTTCAGTGTCTTGCTCAAGGACACTTCGACATGCGAGCTATGGGGAGAGCGGGGATCGAACCGGCTACCTTGTGGTTTCTGGACGAGCGTTCTCCCCATGAGAGATGCCTGCTTTAACTCTGAGACTGATGTTGTGATGGTTTGTGGTGGGAGGTGGAGGACTGTAGGTGAGTTGGGGGTACCCGTAGATCCATTAGGTGTACTGGTAGCTGCTCTCTCTGTATTTGTTTGGTTTCCAGAGGTAGGCAGCCAGGCCTAGTTTTGTTCTATTGAATTCTCCCACTTTGTTGAGAACCTTTTTGTTCACTACACTTTGCGTAAAACTAAATGTTGTCCGACGTTACTCCTACCTTTTACATATTCTTTGGTTGTCACGTGTTCTGCATCTCACAAAGGAAGGTTTTGTATCCATTCATCTAAACCCACATCAAAGGGTTTAATCACAAGAGCTGTTCTTTGTACTATGCATGCGTTGATGAGTCTCTTATAAAAGGTGCAAGATAGGAAATTGGAAGAGATTTGATTGCCTCTCAGCGTGATGAGACGAGGTCCTTAAATGTCAACATAGGACGTAGAAACTCATGACAACACACAGCGGGAGAGCAATTCAGATATTAGTAGTTGAGTTGCTGGTATATTAATGTTCAGAATGTCAGATACAGCTTAATCAACAGTGGAGCGTAGCTACTTATGGCCATACAATTATGCAGAGACATCAAACAATACACACTAACAAGTATGTTGACTTTAAAACTGACTTCATACCAGGAAGCTGGAAGAGGAAATCACATTACTACACGGCTATCTGCTATCCATACACTAAAACCAATTAAGGAGGGATTATATGTTATGATTCACCTCATTATCGCCGAGGCACTTAACAGCCTGGCTTCATGCTAAATTATTTATTTAGCATGTCACGATGTCTCAACAAGACCTATCACATTGTTTCTTTTTAATTAGGAATTAAAGGTCACCGGTCATTTAAGTAATCAACCCTACTTTATTTGTTTTTGTATGTATTCTGCACATTTCTAATCTTAGTTTTCATGGGTACATATCATTTATATTTCTGAGGAATAAACTAAAGATCATAGTGGAGTTTGCTGGTTTAATTACTTTAAATGTGGCTCAATGTTTCGCAAGACTAATTTGAATGTTCTCCGTAGCGCATTGATTCAAATATGAACAATTAATCATCCTGCGGGGTCCTGAGCGACGTCCTGTCTGTTTCTGATATTGAACATCTGGTGGCTGCATTGTGTGTTACAGCTCTTAAGATGCATGTGAAGTACTGTTGTAGATAAGAGAAAAAATAACTTTTTTGTTTTCCGTTCCCTTGTGCCTTCAGTTATGAGTATTTTTAAAATAAAAAAGCAACCTTTTCATCGTTAATATGTTTATTGCCCACATTAGCTCGTAAAGAAAAGCAGTAAATGCGCCTCAGTAATGCATTTGTGATCACTGGGAGAGGAACAACAATTCACAACTAATTTTAATGCCCGTTTACCAACAAACTGCATTTTCTGTTCTCGTTATCTGTATGAACTTCACATAAAAACGCACATAAAACAAACTTTAAATAGGAATACAAATTGGCTATCTTTCTTAGAATAAATATTCATGAATATTCTTTATTTTTTGGGGTTTGCCCGTCATTAAATGACTCTGGTCATTATCCCGAGAACACTAATGTTAAAATTAGTCACACTAACTTCGGGTGATTTTCACAAAGTACCTGATAAAAAATACTTCTCATCAAAATATGTTACAATAGAACTATACAAGGCAAATTGAAGTCCTCTTCTATTATTTTACCCTATAGAACTTCTCATAAAACTAAAAACAGGTATCATGGACCCTGAAAAAAGGCTCAAAATCGGGTGAAAAATTAGGAAATCGTCAAAACACGATTAAAAACATAAATAATGGAGCTATGAACTTGTTCTTTGGTCCACATGTTCCTGGGACATGTGAGCCTTGTCCTGTGAAGGAAAAGTCTCCTTCAATGGGAAAACCATCCGAAATGTTTTACCCTCTGATACTAACGTTGAGTGAAAATCACCCAAACACGTGCCTGTTGAAAAAAACAAGGATTGGAGCAGAGACACGCCCACCTTCAATAAAGACACGGCCGAGCTTAGTGTTGTAGGGTTAAACAAAAATAATAACAAATGTTGCAAGACATTCTGGGAAAATCGCTGACTGAAACACAAACGGCAGACTGTAAGACATCAAATTAAGTTCACGATGACTGCCAAGCGCATTAAAACAAAACGCTCACTAGCTTTCACTGCAGGAACACAGAAGACCAGAAGCAGACGCATTACAAGCAGTGTGTTTTCCAGTAATCCGTTACATGTGTGGATGCCTCAGCCCGGAGGAGAGAGTCGGTGTGTGAGTGATTCGGCGCTCCGGTAATGTGTTTTAGATGGAATGTGTGCAAGCAGGGCACGAGTGAGCTGGCTGGTGTCCTTAATGGTGTTTTGAGCCTTTTCTAGAAATGTTATGAAGATTCCTCCTGCTCTCTTTGCAGTGCTTGGTTAGCAGCCCTGAACCGTCAGGTTGCTGAACTGCAAAATCTGAACATTTCCTGTGGTGCAGCGATATAAAAAGTCCCCTCCAGTTTTGGTGCCAAACTTCTAGGACGCCTAAAGGAAACACTCTGTTGTGTTTTCTTGAATGTGTTAAATTTCTATACGGTATGAATTTTTCATATACCGTCAAACCGGTGCCCAACCGTCGCTACTCAGCAGGCAGTGTAATGTATTGATTGCTGATTGTCTTACATGCATTGAGTTGGAGTCATGGTTTTAACTTTATAACAATTAATAACCCACAACTAATGCTCTTTAACATGGTAAAACACCACAACACAGCAGTTTGTGACACATACACAACTTGTAACCCTAATAATTGTACATTTATGAAATTTACACCGCCGAACTGCATGCTGGGTACAGCCCGCCCACTATCAAAAGAGTGATGCAGGAGGAACAAGAGAGCAGAGATGCACCAACACAACGTGTGAGAGGAGCTGTGTCTGCTGGCTGGAGGGTTTGAAAAGTCCGACGTAGATCAGAAAACAACTTATTGCAAAGGAGCTGAACATGGAGGGATCTAGGACCCAGGGGAATGCAGGTGAAAGAAAACAGGAAGAGACAGAACGCTACACAAACAGCTGTTCACCGCAGAGTTCAGGTGGCCGCCGGTCCTTTTCAGCATCAATAAATGAATGTGTTTACTTGAAAAACAAATACAGTGATATACCGTGAAACCGCCAGAATCGTACAAAATACCGTGATATGAATTTTTGGCCATAACGCCCAGCCCTAGTTACACCTTTTAACATCCGTCACGAAACTCAGAACTCTGACCTATACGCCTTCTCCGGTTGTGTGTTTTCATCCCACTATTCGCTCCGACTATTTGTTCTCATAAGTGACATGACGCTGAATTATAGCACTAGAGATCCATTATTGGCTTAGCTTTAGACATGCATCATATTTATGTTTCAGTTAAGTGCATAGATTTGACTGTGATGCTCCCACCTGACGGCGGGCTTACTAATGAACGGCACCGCGAGCAATCTGTTTCCACGCCAGACGGAAAGCGCATTTTTAAAGGGTCTATTTCATTAAAACAAATGGAAAATAAATTACCATTCCCTGGAGTATAAACTTGTATGTATTAGCGGATATGGAAATATTATTTTTGAACCCCACTTCCTCTAATGTGTGGGATTCATGCCACTACATCACGGAGCAGAAATATCACTGCAGATGGCTGAGATCAGAGAATGCATAAGCTCAAGGAAAGGGTTGACATGTTTGTGATTAGGGGAGAAACAAAGGGAAAACCCAACAGCTATGTCAAAGATATTTCATAGTTAAAACATATGTGCAAACACGTAGCCCACGAGAAATAACGAGGACAGTCCAACAGTGTGATATGAGTCACTTATATAACACTGGATTGGAAAATCTCCATTCTTGCACATCCCTGTTAAAGCTTGCTAGTCAAAGTCTCACCTTTTCAGCAGCAAAGGGCACGAACAACTTTTTAGTTTTTAGAGTCAAGTTAGAGTTAAGAATGGGGCCAAGCGATAAATCAATGTGCAGATTCATCGTCTTTCAATTAAATCATGTTGTGAGTCAAACATATCTATTAAGATATGGGGAAACACAATTTAATTCAAAATTGACGATTGACGAACCCAGATTTCAAGGAAAATCTGATTATTTTCGACAAAACGCATTTTCTCAAGCATTTAAATGACACGAATATAGCAAACCATGGCATTATGTAATATAGACTATTTAGTGTAATATCAGGGAACATGCTACATCGATATATATCGTAATTGAGATATGCAATAACCTATATCGGGACGGTTTGGGCCATATTGCCCTGCCTTAGCTAAGGGTGACAGGAGACCATGAAGCTAAACGACTAGAAATGAAAAAGGATTGTGGGGTGAGGGGCGTGGTTAGCGCACCTGCAGCAGCGAGAGAGAGAGGCGCGCTCGTCAGAAACAGCTGCTCTCGTTAGTGGGAGCGGCTGGAGCTGATGAGCGCGGGGTGTGTGTGTGGCTATAAAAGGCCGCACAGTGGGAGTGCACGGGGGAATGGTGGTGGTTGTGGTGACGGCTGGTGAAAATGAAAAGAGAACGTTTAATAAAGACGGTTTTCAACGCCGAACATGTGTCGCTCCTGTGTGCTTCCGACTTACATCCCCGGGGTAAGCAAGAACCCTGCTACAGTGGCGCCCAACGGGGACTGCCCGCGGGGGTGGATGGCGGCCGGCGGGCCGCGGAAGTGCGGGGGCGGATGGTGATTGACAGCGCGGCGTGGAGAGAGGCGGTCCGGACATCGACGCAGGAGGAGCGCCGGAAAAGATTCCGGCGGGACCGGATGGGGCCAGAAGACCTGCCCGGTACGTTCGGCCAGCGGCTGTGGAAGGCAGCAGGAGACTGGCTGCAACCGGGGGGCGTCGGCGGAGTCCAGGAGGTGCTGAACCGGGTCGCAGTGGAGCAGTTCCTGGAGGGACTGCCGACCCGGATGTCCGCCTGGGTCCGGGACCGGGTCCCGGCCACGCTGCGGGAGGCCATCACCCTAGCCGAGCACCACCTGGCCGGGACCCCGGCCGACGACCGGAGAGGCGGCCCGGCGGAAGCCAGGGCACGGCGGAGTCCGGAGGAGGAGACGGATCCGGTCCAGGGGGTCCAACCGGGACCGGGCCCGGGGACCCAGAAGGAGCCGGTCCCGCCACCAGAGGGAGCCGGGGAGGGCCACCCACCGGCGCGGCAGCAGCCACGGCGGCCGAAGAGGGGGAACGCGGACGAGGGCCCAGCAGAACCGAGGACGGCGCGGGCCAGGAACAGGCCTGGCCGTCCGGAACCCTGGTGGGCCACGGGGGCCGCCGCACCCTGGTGCTGGACGTGCGGCCGGCCCGGCCACATAAGGAAGGACTGTGACCTCCTGGAGGGGACCTACGGGAGCCGGGGCAGTGGAACCCGGTCCCGGCGGCCAGGCCCAGGGCGGGGCCCATATCAACCGGCCGGCCCGGACGCCCCGGTTCCGACGTCGGAGTATGGCGATGCAGGGCGGCAGGGATGGCCCCGGAGGAGGAGAAGGCGGCGCCGGAAGCGGAGACCGCGGGGTCATGAGGAGCCATGGAGCCGGATGGTCGGCCTCGTACGGCGGCCGGAGGAAGCGGAGCAGTGCGGGTGGCCGGCCGGCGGGCGCGGTGGAGAACAGGACCGAGACAGAGGGCAGCTGGACGGCTCCTCCGACGGCCGTGACGAGGTGAAGGCGCTGAAGTGCGCCCTGGAGGCGGCGGCCGCCGAGCAGGACCGCAACGCCGTCGCCGCCCGGGCCGACCTGGCCGCCGTCTCCCAGGACCTGGACAAATGGCGGCAGACCGCCAGTGAATACGAGCGAGAGATCGACGACCTCCGGCGTGACCTTCAGCAGCAGATCAAGCAGTGGCAGACAACCGCAGAAATACAAGCTGCCGAGCTGCAGTCCATGCAGGCGGAGTGCAGCGGTCTCCAGAAGGAGTGCGCCGCCCTCCGGTCCGAGAGGGAGGCGCTCCTCAAGACCCACCAGAGGGACTGGGGCCAGCTGCAGGGCGACTGCGCGGCTCTGCGCTCCGAGAAGGAGGCGGCGCTGCAGCGGCAGCAGCAGCTGGAAAAGGAGCTCTGCAGTTCCCGAGCCCAGAATGCGGAGCTAAGCGACAGCCTCGGGGCCCTGGAGAGGACCCAGCAGGAGCTGAAGAAGAGGCTGGCGGCCATGCCGCTCCAGCCCCAGCAGGACGGCAGCGCGCTGCAGGCCCAGCTGGAGGGGGCCGACGGCCGCAGCAAGGCCCTACAGAGCATCCATGAGCTGGAAAAGGCAAAGCGGGAGATGGAGAAGGAGCTGGAAGAGAAGCTAAACAGCCAACGGGAGAGTCAGTCCGAACAGGTAGCTCAGCTGAAGGGGCGGGTGAAAAGCGCCCAGCTGGAAAAGAAGCAGCTGCAGGAGACCGTCAAGGAGCTGACGGAAAAGCTGCGGCGGCAGACCCGGGACAGGGAGGAACTCAGCGGGAGGATGGCCTCCATTTTAGAGCGGAGCCTCCGACTGGAGAAGGAGGTGGCGGCTCTTAGAGAGGAGAAGGGGCGGCGGAGGAAAGCCGACGTCCGGGCTGAGGGGGGCACATGGGGTTTGGTGGTTCCCTAAACTTCTCTCTCTTGTGTTGCAGGTTGCCGCGTCGGACGGAGGGTGAGAGCCGGTTTAGTCCCGGGAGGGGGCCGGCGAAGGTCGCGAGGGACCTGCCTCCCGGGGCGCTCGATCGCCCTCTGTTCGGGCCACGTCCCGCGCCCGGACCCCCACGGATGGAGGATGCCAACGCCCGGACCACCCGTTGGCATCTGGCGGAAACGCAAAGTTGATTCCATGGTGGTCCATAGGTCGGGGGTGCAGATGGTCGGGGCTGACTCCCGCTCCCGCTCCCAGTGGGAGGGAGGGGGGGGGGAGTTAGTTAGACCGGTGGCTCCCCGGCCTAAGTCGGGCGGTGGGGGTATGTGGGGTGAGGGGCGTGGTTAGCGCACCTGCAGCAGCGAGAGAGAGAGGCGCGCTCGTCAGAAACAGCTGCTCTCGTTAGTGGGAGCGGCTGGAGCTGATGAGCGCGGGGTGTGTGTGTGGCTATAAAAGGCCGCACAGTGGGAGTGCACGGGGGAATGGTGGTGGTTGTGGTGACGGCTGGTGAAAATGAAAAGAGAACGTTTAATAAAGACGGTTTTCAACGCCGAACATGTGTCGCTCCTGTGTGCTTCCGACTTACATCCCCGGGGTAAGCAAGAACCCTGCTACAAGGATATCTTGGCTTACTGAGCAGCAGTTGGCATTTAACTTCCCCCGTTTCTCAGCATGATAAAGAAAATATATCACAAAGGGAAACATTTACTGCAGGTGCAATATGGATTATATATGTGACATATTCCTGTCACGTCTTTTGCCCTCTAGATTTCTTGAGTGATACTTTGTCAATATGCAAAGTATTCCCATGCAGCTCAAGTACTGTAGACATTTGATGCACAGCAGTTCAATTTTCCAATATACGTATAATGCATGCAAGGTCAAGACAAATATATTCAGTCCACATGTGACAGAATAACTGTAATTTACACTTCAGATGAACCGCTGAACTTAAAAGGAGCACATTTGCTGTGTTTGAGGGCCCTGACACGCATGCTGAATTTGGCTTCACGTCTCAGTTCCTTTATCTTTGGGTCTCTGCTGATGACTAGTGGCGGGACAGACAGCCAATCAAATGCTTTGCATCTTCGGTTAAAAAGTTGCACACGAACACACAGCAGCTGACGGCCGTGGTAACTGCTAAAATGCATGTAGGCTGTGCGCACGCGCAAGAGGAAATATCAACTCATCTGTATTCATAATTTAAAAAAAAAACATCATGGAAACTTTCTTGGCCATAAATATTCAACATTTTTTAACCCACTGGTTATTATTTTGCTTGGGATATGAAATAAGAAGCCGTTTTGATAAGATGTCTTTGTGGGCATTGTGGCAGACCAGGGAGGAAGACGGAGCACAGGGGGAGGAGCCCCAGGCTCCGGTTGGGGGAGGTGATCAACGACAGGTACTTCCCAGTGCAGGTACTACAGCCAATAGGAAACTGGCATTGGACGCACCTGCCAGCAATCCCCAATTAGGGAGGTATATCTGCAGCTGGGAAGCCGGGAGAAGGGAGAGTGCGACAGGAGCGACAAGAGGACACGGAACCCCCAGGAGAGGAGTCGCATCGGAAGGGCGGTAAAACGAATACTCGGCTCTCCTCTGCTTATAGGAAGGAGGACTCTGCCCCACTACGGAGTAAGCCGACGGACCCCGGACGGGAAGAGCTTTAAGTTGGATTTATCCCATCCCCCGCTTCCCCACGTTTTGACATTAAATTACTCTTTTTGTTAAACTCATACCTATCGTGTTGTCTCCTATTTTACTCCTGAACCTGGCCATCTCATCCCTGGTTACCACAGCATATATATATATATATATATATATATAAGCAGTTATGCAGCAGATTCCTGCCTCGACCACCGGAGCCTTACAGCGTCATCAGGGCATGAGCAGCATCGACCTCAATGCACAAAGAAACACCGGTCTACAGCCAGACTTAAGAATGCAGTTATCACTTAAGATTAGAACACACATCAGGTTCAAATTCTCCAAAAAATAAATAAAAATCTAGTTAATTGTGACTTCATCTCTGCTCAGAATTTTAAACTATATCCTTCATAACATGCTGTGCATGATTTAATGCTGCAGCTGAAATGCCATCGCTTGATTTAGGAGATCAAACCCACACAATGGATTAAAGCTCCTCCGCTCTGTGAAATAAAAACATCCTTTTGACCTGACCGGCTCCAGTGAGGCATTCTGACCCACAAAGTATTTGCCGTCAGTGGTAATTCACAATGTGGACGCCTTTGGTTCTCCAGGCTCCACACAGAGCTGTAAGCCTGCCCTTGATAGAGGATGTGCACAGCACTACTGGACACAGACACATGACAGCTCACATATTAATAACTGTTACAGTATGATGGATGCACTGCTCCGGAGCATACTGACAACCAGATCCACAGAGAAGATACAAGAAACACAAAGATCACCTTTTTGCTCCACATTAACTCCACGTTAAAAAACAAAACGACAACAACAAACATATGTATATCTTAATCTTAAAATAAGTAGCGAGCTCACTTCTTTGAAAAACAATAGTTTAATACAGTGGTTGGACCTTCTTTCAGTGATGCACCCCCCTGTGTAATACCCCCTAAGCAGCGCAACGCAATTTTGGCTGAAAAAACAATGAGCGTTGTGCCATCAGTCTGATTCAATATAGAATATATAGAATTCAGTTTAAAAACGTACACTTATATTACATTACATTACATTTAGCTGACGCTTTTATCCAAAGAGACTTACATGATATACAGTAGACCGTAGACACAGCAACGGTGAGCAATTAGGGTTAAGTGTCTTGCTCAAGGACACAACGACATGGACTGGCTGAGGCGGGGTTTGAACCACCGACCCTCTGATTGAAAGACTGACTTGCTAACCACTGAGACACAGTCGCCCCTGTATTATATATATTATTGAATATTTATGAAATAGACATTTTTAAAGGATTTTTAAATGCACGCTAATTTTAAATATACATATTTAAATCTCAAGTACCCCCTGCTGTGCCTTCAGGTACCCCTCGGAGTACTAGTCCCCCCCATTTGAGCGCCACTGGTTTAATACATTGTGGGCAACCAGAGCAGATTGTGGATTGACGGCAGCACCGATTTCAACGACTTCTAAATTCGTCAACAAAAGAAGTTGCTCAACTCACCCGACACCCCATACGCGAGTACCACGGCCACATACACGTGCATGGTCCCTCCTGAAGTTCTTGTGTCGATCCAGATGTGGCTGCTGTTGCTGGAGAAGGAGCTGCGACGTCCTCAAGTGATCGTCCAAAATTTGGGAACCCGTGCGTAAAAATTGGAAGGAGGAAAAAAAAGAAAAAAAGTTTGCCGTCGTGTAATAAACACGTGCGGATGAGACACCGCGGCTGCAGGAGGAGAACCTGGAGAACCTGGAGAACCCGTGCAAGGTCGACTCGGTCTGCGCGCTGTCCGACCGAGAGGAAGGTCTCATGAGTCAGTTGGCATCGTGTGACGCGCGAGCAGCAGCAGCAGCGACTGCACAGGTGGAGGGGTGGGAGTGAGGGAGGAGAGGGGGAGGAGAGGGGGAGGCATCTACGTGGGAGAACAGGGGGATCCGGGCTTTAAAGGGAATGTGTTGAAGCTAACTGCTGCTTTGCATTCATTAGATGCCGTCTGTCGGCAGTAAACTCTACGGCGCAGCGTGTGTGTGTGTGTGTGTGTGTGTGTGTGTGTGTGTGTGTGTGTGTGTGTGTGTGTGTGTGTGTGTGTGTGTGTGTGTGTGTGTGTGTGTGTGTGTGTGTGTGTGTGTGTGTGTGTGTGTGTGTGTGTGTGTCAACCCCGCAGATGTAAAAGAGACCTCGACCCTGATGCAGTTTTGTCGGAGCGTCGTAAACAATCTCTAATTGCCGAAAATCTCAACCAGCTGGCATGTTTAATTTTTTTTGTAAGAATAGAATATAACAATCCCGACATGATTTCCTGAGAGATTTTCCCTCTCCAGTTCTACAGAATTGGAAACCATCAAAGTCATAAGCAGCAGAGAAAGTCCAGAGGATGTTTATGTATGTGTCCAGTTTATGTATGTGTTCACATGAAATACTGGCTGGCAGCTCGGGTCTGACAGGCAGGGTGATCCATGCCAAAAAATCGTTTTCCCAGTGTGCACTGGCTCATCTCATCATTATATCAGCTAATATAGTGTATATATATTCTTCCAAAGGTTTCCTGTAGTGCAACGATGGAAAGGTTAATAATGCTTAAAGGTTTAAAGCTGCATGGATCAATATGTAGGACAGTGTCTTTTCTTTGTTTCGGTTCACTCACACTCCTCATTTCCAGAACCACCAGGCAGGTGCTCTCAACAACAACAATGAACTTAGTGAAGTATCCAAATGGTAGAAGGACTGCGTTTCTCTAGGGTTTTGTTTTCCCCGCCGTCTTTTGTGTGCAAACAGACTTGACAATAACCCACTTCTGATTATGATAATGATTATTTTAGCAACCACTCAAAGGCGCCACCTGCTCATCACGAATTACAAACAGTCACATGCATAATCGTGCGTAATCGCACACAATTTGGCACGCAGACTCGTGCTCTGACATGTAGACAGCCGGGGCCGGGGATTGAACCACAGACCTTTTGCTTAGCTCTCCATGTTCTTTAAATCAGAGGCTTGGTTTAAAGAGTAAATGGTGTTTCTATAAAACTTACAAGGAACAAGGACCACGCCCCGGATGCTCGTTTCCCACGCACCAAGGTACTTAAACACAATTAAGCTGTTCACTTCCTCCTCTCTCTCTCTCTCTCTCTCTCTCTCTCTCTCTCTCTCTCTCTCTCTCTCTCTCTCTCTCTCTCTCTCTCTCTCTCTCTCTCTCTCTCTCTCTCTCTCTCTCTCTCTCTCTCTCTCTCTCTCTCTCTCTCTCTCTCTCTTTCTCTCTCTCTCTCTCTCTCTCTCTCTCACACACACAGTCTCCACCCCCCCAACGCCATGGACACCTTCAACCTCCACACCACAAACCCTTCTACCCCCCCCCCCCTTATCCACTCCTTCCTTACCTCCTTGACCCTATCACAACCTCCCTTCATCCCTAACCCTGCGATCCCTCATCCCTTCATCCATTCCTTTCTCGACCCCTTTCCCACTCCAAGAATCTAAAAGTTTCCCCAATAAACCACTCAGAACCCAAACCACTGTTGCGTGGTCCTCGTTAGCGAAACAGTCATGGATGCACTACTGCCTCTCAGTGAATCTTTTTTTTCTTTCTTTTTCGAGGGAAATAGACAGGCAAATCGATAATGTCAGGTTGTTCCTTTTAAATCGACACGCCTTGAGTTACGGATGCACCAGAAATCAGAAAGAATCAATACGGTTTACATAGCATCCCGACGTGAACTTGGGGAAACAGTTTCACCTGAAATCATCCTCAAGTAGCCTGAAAACCTGTTCTGTACAGAAGACAAGCCCCGCGGGCGCTTTGCCAATCGACCGCCATGTTTTGGCAGTCCGTGAGTTACACCACTGAAGGCATCCTCAAGCACGTCTTCAAATCTGGTCTCAGTTCTTGTATGAGGAGATTGTATGTTTTATTTTGGGGCTTTTGCTGCTTCAGTATGCAAAACTAATTTTGGTGGATGTATGTTAGAGCTCTGACTTCACAGATTCTCTGAGATTTGCTGATAGTAAACGATTATTTCATATTTCCCAGCTTCATCTCAGCTTAATTTCCCTCGATTTTAATCCTTAAGAAGCATCTCACCGGCTGAAATGTGTCCACCAGATGTAGCAGTGATACATACACATTAGTGATACACAATTTAATTAGACTACGCCAGATATTAAGGAATGCACTAAAGATTAGGGCTGTATCTCATTAGCGGCAGGGTATACATATGCTGTAACCCCAATTATGATTGATGAGATTATGTGCAGGCAAAACGGTGTTTTCAGTGTGGGAGCTGCTTTTTTTCTAATGCATGGAAGTCTTTGGGAAGCAGTTGTTGGGGTGCGTGGTGGTCGTACGAAAAAATGAAGTCAGACCATGTTTACCTCTGCAGAGGGGAATCAGATCAGCAATATGTGTCGTTAAAGGGCGAAGGTTACAACATATGTATTATGCTGTTTATTTTAGCAACTCACTTTGCAACTTGCATTTTGCATCCAATTAAGAACTTATTTGTGCAATGTAAATAATAAAGTTGGTTGGACTTAAACTCATGACCTCATTATTGGTAATGATATGTTTATTGTTTTGAGGATTCTTTTCTACCTCCTTGAGGGACATCAAGGTGGTTTGACGGTAGAAAATGAAACCTGTTGATAGTGTGATACAAAACAATTTGAAATAAACAAAATTGAGTGTATGAAGACAATAAAAACGTAGCAGAGTTCTACCTCGAGCTCTGAATTAAAGACACAATGTCACATCAGCTGAAAAGTTCAGACTTTGAAAAGCTAATGCAGCTTTTATGCTGAGCAGGCATGTGGCATTTAGTTAGTGAAGTGGCTTTTCATCTTCGTTTCATTAATATATGTGTGTGTATATATGTATATATATATGTATATATATATATATATATATGTGTGTGTGTGTGTGTGTGTGTGTGTGTGTGAGAGAGAGAGAGAGAGTGTGTGCAACCAGACATCGTGGTAAGTCGAGGTATAAGCCTTTAGAAACACACACGCTCTGCAGAAGAAAGAGATTGGAGAGGGAGTGAAAACTTACAGCATGAGTGGATCAAGTTGTCTGTTTTGCTAATAGATTATATATTGTGTTACAGCTACCTAAAACCCAAGCATTAATAAAATGATCAATAATCCAAAAACAACAAAAAAGAGTGCAAATTAAAATCCCCTGCATTCTAACACACGTGCACTTTACAGCATGTCTTGTTTAATCTCCACCACACTTGAAAAGAAAAAGGTGTTTCCTGAGAATATGAATAAAGGTTGAAAAAGAAAATAGCTGGAAATGTCATTTCAAGCCCCGTGCCTTGCTGTTAGATTACATCTATCCTGGACGTCCTTGGAATACAGAAACAGTCTCACTGCGTTTCTAAAAACATGCACATCCAGTTTTGGGGAATGGCAAAGCTTTGCCATTCCCCAAAACTGTTATTATTATTTCATCCCATTCTCCAAAGCGCTTACCCTTGGAGGTTGGAGCCGATCCCAGCTGGCGAAGGCGGAGTTCACCCTGGACGGGTCGCCAGCTTGTTGCAGGATCTACATATAGAGAGAGAGACACGCTCACATTCACATCTACGGGCAATTTTAGAGTCTCTAGTTAACCTGGACTGCATGTTTTTGGACTGTGGGAGGAAGCCAGAGAACCTGGAGGGAACCCGGAGAACCCGGAGGGAACCCACGCTGCCACGGGGAGAACGTGCAAACTATACACAGAAGGGCGTCTAAACCGGGGATCGAACCCACGGATGCGTTTACATTGCAGTCAGTACAGGCTGCATGGCGGACAAATTACATTCAAAAAGCAAGAAAGGCGTTGCTGCTGCACGCAACATGACTTAGAAATAGTTGTGTCGTTCATACGCCAACATGGGAGCAGGCTGTCATATACAATACTTCTGTTTAAAAGGCCCAGTTTGTAGAATTCAGGTGGATCTATTTGTAGAAATGTAAAATAATGTTTTCATTAGTGTATAATAGCCTGAAACTAAGAAGTGTTGCGTTGTCGCTAGCTTAGAATGAGACGATTATACCTCCTTAGGGAGCGGGTCCTCTTCACAGAGACCGCCATGTTTCTACAGTAAACCAGAACAGACAAACCAAACACTGGCTTAATGAGCCCCTTGCACATTGCAGGCAACCGTAATTCTTCAACATGCTTGTGAAACTGCTGCAGAGTGCAAAACCCTGCTCCAGCCTATTACTCAGGGGGCGGAGCCTGTGTGATTTAGAACCACGATTAACGTCGGTCTTGTCAACAGACTCTGGCATGGCTTTATAACTGGACTAGCCACCCAAATAACCTTTTCTTCATCCATTTCCTGCAAGTGGCTGTCCGACTACATGCAAAGCATTATCATAACACATCCCGTGTCAATGCATCATTTGCATTAACTCGTTAACCTCGACAACCCTAATGAAAACGAATTCTCAATACTTTATAAAAACAAATTAGAAACTACATTAAAATGTCTTGCATAAGCACAGGTGCAAGATTAACTTTTTAGCAGTTTATCAGCAAATGCTGCAGAGAAGCAAGACGTACTGAAATTGGAGAAATATGATATTTTGGATAGGCACCGGGGCTGTCATGGCCGTCTGTGACCTTTTCAGTCGTGCGTTTATCGTTATGCAGGGATCTGTAGCTTTGGAGCAATTGCATTAATACAATGGCGCTCTCTTATTATAAAGGTTCATGAAGGTTAAGACAGAATGTACTTTCTAATCAGGACAGCTGGACTTATTTTGTGGATCTGGCAAGAAACTGAAAAGATTCTGAATGAAAAACATGTCTTTGCATGACAGAACAGCCATAATATTACAATAAGTATGATGTACTGACTAGAATTAGTATGTAGTATGGATCCCGGACACAGCCAATGACTATGAGGATGTACAGGGGTTGCTTCAGGTTTATGTTGAGGATAAATAAATGTGATGTTTTATCCTCAACATAAAACAAAAAAGATGGCAAAAAATGCAAAAGATATTTTTTTCAGTGAGCAGATCTAATCTCTCAAACATCAGAGCTGAAGTCAGCTTAAAAGTCAAGTTTCATCTGAAGTCCTGTGTGCTGGTGGGGAGCCACTGCATGCACTGAATGTGTCTATAACCTAAAGAGGGACGTTTCACACTCAGTGAATATTCTGTTTGGATTGATTGGGTGAAGGGAGATGATCCCGGATATCTGTGCCTATTATCGAACTGTGGATTTCCTTTTTCTTGTAGGTTTTAAATTAACTTTGTGTAGCTTGTCCAATATTGCAATAAAGTGGATTTTCATCTCTGTGCTCTGTCAGCACCCTGTTGGAGATGTTAAAATACAAATAAAAATGTTTCAGAGGTAGATTTAAAAGACAGAAATACATTGTCTTCTTTATGTTGTTTTCCTTTTGTCTTTATGTCGTCTGCAAGAACTTTAAAAGCAAATTGAATCTTACTTGCGATCTCTGCCCTTAAGATCCATATACATTCATCTTCATTTCATTGTCCATATACGTTCTGTGAGAAAAATAAAAGAGCTACTATTGGACATATATTGAAAGATGAATTTATACTAGTACGGTATCCAAGGGAGCCACATCCCTAATGTGCATCCATCCAAAGCCAGTCCTTTTGAAGTGCTTCATTGTGGGTTGCGGTGATAATCAAACATAGATAGCAACGGTTCGCTCGAGCTAATACAAGATGCATGGCAATGCAACCGTGCTGGGGGTAATGGTTTTGGGAGAGAGAGCGGTAGCTCAGATCCAGCACAAAGAAAGAGAGAATAAAACGAGCAGACACCACAAACCGTGACATCAACGCACACAAAAAGGAGCTCGCATGGAAGCGAAGATATGCACATTGAAAATACACCGTAACAACAGACACAAAGGAGCGCACGTTCGGAATCGATGATCTGAGACGGTATTTTGAGCGAGTGTTTGTTGTTGTTGAATTCATACAAAAAAACAGCTGAGTTTGATAACCGTGAGGCTGGCAGCAGACTTCAAAAGGAGGGGAAACCCAAGAAATCTCAAACTGCACCTCAACTGCTTCCATAAGAGTTTGTTTTGAGATGATAAAAGGCGTCCCAAAAGATGGCTGACAATTTCGAGCATGAGTGGGAAATGGCTGTCAGTGATTAGACTAAAGTTGCACTTCACACAAGCTGCTGAATAGCCAGTGCGGATAAGAGGTGAACGGGAGGACTGGTGGCGTAATTTATGTTAAATCATACACTACTTTTGACATACTGGACACAAAAAGGCCAAATACCAAGTGTGTTTTATTTTGCCCTATTTGAGATTCTGTATGACACTGAAATACGTTAAACATAAAAACAGGAGTAGATTAAATGGAATTGAAAAACAGAAATCCTCAATAGCAGAGAAAATAAACCTAAATGAGTTAACTATTAGTTTGAATAAACTAAATTGAGAATAAAAATGAAATCCTTATATGAAAACAAGGAGTAAAATAATCTTGATTTGTAATGTAGTCATACATCATGTCCACTTAATATATAGCGATAAATTATACAGGGTCCCCTGTATGCAAATCTATTTATTTAGATAGGATCAAGGCCCACTAACAAAGATGAATTTAAGAGCAACATAAACAGCTGTAAGCTTCACTCATAAACAGAGCACAGCATTTAATAAGGAAGGAAATAAGTATTTTCCAATTAAAGAGCAACATTGTTGTGTGTGTGAGCATCTACAAATTGCATGCATGGTCTTTGTCATTGTTTGTGCATCCGTAGAAAATTATATATTCCTCGTAATGCTAGCACGAGCTATGTCGGTGATGAGAGTGCAGGAGGAGGTTCAATTCAATGGAGAAATAACAATGACGCTATTGTACACTCATGTCTGTGCTCTCATGTTTAGGCTCTGTGCTGTTTTGCATACATTGCCATGTGTGCAATTAGACCGAATGCATTTTAAACTTCAGTCTGCACTATTTCATGCAGACACATCTGCAGTTGGAAGCATGAAAGCAGACTGCAAAATAGGTTTGCCAGCATTTTTTAAAGGGAAACCTATCTTTTTCTAGTTTTTTGAGTCAAAAACACTGCATGTTTGTCATTTTAACAAACCAAAGAATCTAGCTTCTAATATTTATTTACTTGTCTACCCCCTGGAGCAAAACATCTTACACTACATCTTACAACCACCAAATTAGGCCTCCATTGGGCTTCACCATAACTTTTTAAAGTTTGATATTGAGGCAAAGTGGGAGCAGTGTGTCTCCACATCAGTATTTACATGGTCATCACATAAGAAGTTTTACTATGCTACACTTTCACCCACTTTTGAACATGAAGTGCTGGCCGTGGTGATCGAGTGAAAAAGGAGGACATCAGTATGGGACACAGTGGACACTTTGATATTTCCATTTACAGATTCAGTAGATGGCAGTAGAGTGAGGCACAGCGAATGAATATGTCACTCCTAACAGTTGTGTAATTCCTGATCTCATAGTTTTTGCATATGAATAAATTAACCATTTATATTTTAGAGAGCATCCTTGTACAAATGATTCTTCAGGCTTTAAAAAAGTGGTCAGAATCCAGAGGTTGTTGGCTTGTCAATAACAATCTGACTCTCTTTGCAAACTGCACGTTTTAATATAATTATTATTTCTAGAGGGGTTTCCCCCGGGATAGCGTTAAGCTGAGGTTGAAATCCTGACATGTTTATGCTTTTCTTCTTCTAACAATTAGGCTTTTATTTCACAAATGGGTTAAGGTTACTGTGGAAAACCCGGGAGAATTTTTCTCAAGATTATAGTTTGACTGACTATAAATTTTGAGGCCAAAGTCCATTTAACTGTTTTTCTTACATTGGCGACCAAGACTTTTTACATAAAAGAATAGACGACTTTCGTCCCGGAGACGTGTCACATTTACTAAACAAAGTCTACATTTTGTCATGAGTCGTTAGTATCGCTAGTCATGCAAGTCTTTAACGTTCACGTTGTCTATTTCTATGCGGCTCTCAACGCGGCTGAGCCGGCAGCTAGCAGCAAGAAACTAGCAGCAAGAAACTAGCAGCTAGAAGCTAGAAGCTAGCAGCTAGCAACTAGAAGCTTGCAGCAAGAAGCTAGAAGCTTGCCGCAAGAAGCTAGCAGCAAGAAGCTAGCCGCTGAAAGCTAACCGCTAGAAGCTAGCCGTTAGAAGCTTGCCGCTAGAAGCTAGTCGCTAGAGGCTTGGCGCTAGAAGCTTGCCACTAGAAGCTTCGGTGCAAACAGCACTCTCACGTGCACTAACATGAAAACGTATTATAGTCATTACTCTACAATATCTTGACTTAGCAACAACAGGTTGTTTGATGCTACATTACTGCTCTGGATACCAGATATAGAGAACCTTTAAGATCAGTACCAGCAGATAACCTTCTGGGACACTTTCAGATGTCCTTTTCAGACATTTTAACATTGGAGCAGTCGTGCCTTCTTTTATCGTCTCTCTGTGAAGCTGGTGTTTGCTGCATTGTCTGTTTAAGGCTTTCAAACAAATGAAATAAAAGAACTGAATTGCTCCCATCTGCCGGTGTCATGTCCATCAGCCAGCAAAGGCTTAACGGTGTAGCACTTTGCGTCTGTCGAAACAGATAGAAATCTGAAGGAGACAGTGAACTGAATTGAAACGAATGTAAAGAGACACACGTACTAACGCAACCACACAAACTGGCCCTGGAAAACAAGCGAGCCTGAGTGCTTTAATGTGTTAAGACTTCACAGCTCAGTTCTGGCAAATAAAAAAGGGAGGGGAAATCTAAATAAAAAATTACTGGAGTCCAATGTGGACGTAGCCTTGGTGAAGTGGGCGAAACAGTCGAACTCCCGGCTAATGCAAAAAGGCTAAAATGGGTGAATTGTCGGTGAAGATGAGGCGGCCATGGGTCACGCTGCAGAGCAGACAGATAGCAGCTAGCTGTATTATAAATAAGATGCATCAAACATGTGTGAAGTATCACATCTTTCAGCATATGTGTGCCTCCTTCTCTTATTGATTATGTTTTTGTATCAACGATGGTACCGTGAAACTGAATATGCAAATCTTTGCTCCTTCTGAGCCTTCAAGGCGCTGGCAGCAGTTGCCGATTATTTTATGTCCAGTGAGGGTTAAATTCATGAAAGCTGAAGAGGACAGATCTTCCTCCAACTTGAATCAAAGCTCATCCTTACAAGATTTTCCAGCCATGTGTGTGATTAGCTATAGACAGGCCATCCATCTCCGCCTGTGTCCGCTCAAGATGAGAAAACCTTGAGGATTGTTTTACCCCTGGGAGCTGAGCTAAATCTGCCTCTTTGTTGAGGATCGACTTCAAGGACTCAAAATAGTGGTGAGAGATCCGCATAGCAACATCTGAGCAGCCACACCCCCTTTTTAATTTTATTTTTTATTTTGATTATTACTTTTTTCTTCTTTTTTTCTATCTTTAGCTATTAATCATTTTATCTTTTACATGCAACTTCTCACTTTATTTTTATTTTCCAAATTGCTTTGCTTAGCCTGATCGATTATAGCAATTATTTGATATTATGTTGACATCTCCGTCACCTGAATGTACCTGAATGTACCTTAATGTATATGTTTCATAGCCTGTAACCTTACATTTGGTGTGTAGGATCGGGAATGAGGTTTGAAAATCCAATCTGTAATTGCCCTAAGACATGGATGAATCCTCTTCCCGGGTGGGATAAAAACTGTGAAAATCAATAAAACATATATATTTGTATTATTATTTTAATAAACAGTCTCTTCAGCCGCCCACCCGAAGACCGAAGCGGATCAAAAAGTGGGGATGGTGTTACGGTAAAAGTATTAGCACCGTGAGGTTATATAAAGTCTGCGTAATATGAGGCACATGGTGAGATGAGCTCATTGACCCGAGGCGGGACAATATGAGGAGCCCGGAGAGCCTGAGACTGATATTAACACGCCGTGTAAGTCCACAGCTACATCTGAGCAGGTCAAAGGAGAAGTGGAACGGCGTTCATCCTCACCTGCTCCGGGGATCAGCACACTTTCAGCAGCACTCCGGGGAGGTCAAGCATATCAAGTCGTTTCTTGAAGCAACTGCTTCTCCACTTTCATGTACGTCACCGCTACTTTTGATCGAAAGATGTGCAGAAACGTGGGAGAAAACCTGCGGTTCTCTTCTCGTTTAGCCACTCTCGCCTTCTATGTTGCTTTTGTTCACAGGTGTGTGATTTATCTCTTCAACCTCCTGTCGAGGTCTGCGAGGGGCTGGAAAGACCACAACATGTGTTTCCTTTTGTCCTCTCTTGAATGTACATTTTATTTTGTGCAAATTATGTGTTTTTTGCCCTTTTCTTTTTTGTGTAAAGTACCTTGTAAGTTCTCCTCTGAACTGAGCTGCACAGTTAAAGTCGGATGCCTGCGCTGGTTTAGTTGTCATCAGTTCTAATTTAGCTGTGTCTGTAGTGTTTGTGTGTTTATTTGTTACATGATGAGAAAACAAGAAGCAGAAATATGACACATTTGATATAGAAATAAAAGATGTAAAACCAGTAATTTTATCATTTAATTTTACATGGTAAGAAGCATGTTTTTAGCTTTCTGCTCTCTTATATATATTCTTTTAGTTTAATCTCTGAGAAAACACTGAGACAACGTTTACATCTTGTCTTGTGTAAAACTAAAGTATCATAATTGAACGAAACTAGGTCAATTATTAATTTGAAAATAGTACGCTGCTGTCATTAGCAAGTGGTAATATTCAAACTAGGGATGCACCGATACCGGTATCGGTATCGGTGGTCGATACTGCGTTAAATACTCGTACTCGCATCGGTTTCAATGGCCGATACCAAGAACCGATACTCACTCAACAGTATTTCACTACAACAAACTGGTCGCGCTTTGTGGAGAAGCAACCCCGTGGCGGAGCCGGAGACACTCTTCTCTGTCTCAACTGTCTCAACAGTCTCAACTTCTGAGCAGCCAATCACGCTATCCAAGTTGTTTTGCCGTCCAATCAGATGGCCAGTTTGTCTCAACAGCAGAATCTGGAGCCGCCATCTTGGATCCTCGCTACGCAGCGCTCACTTCTTTCAATAGACAGGAGAAAAGTGAGACGCGAGTACAATACAAGACTTTATCGATATTGTGCTTATTAACCGGTGTTGCATACGTGTGTATGACATATTAGTGCTCAGATTAGTGCTCTTGTTAGTGGCTGACAGCCCCGGAGTTACTTGTAATCAGTCCGTCCCAACGCGACGCAAATGTTTCGCGCGACCAGATTACATGTAAAGTCTATGCACAGACGCGTGTGGTTGCGACAGACGCAAATTTACGCCGGCGGCACGTTAGACGCGAGAGTTGAAATTTTCCATATTTAATACATCTATAATTGAGAAGCTCTGCGCGTCATCACCGCCGTCCTGCCGGTTTGAATCAAACGGCTGCTGATCCACCTGAAGCAGCGCTGGCAGCGGCCTCATTCAGACACTGTTGTGCGGCTACGGATGATATTATTGTAGCCGAGTGTCTGTTGTGTGTCTATATTTGTAATTCTAATAAAATGAAAACACGCTGCAGGGTAACTTGAACCACTTTTTTATCTCCTTCACACACGTATATCCCACAATTCCACTCCTCTTTTCCTTTCCGTTTCTCCCTCCACAATAAAAGCACCGGAAACATAACTTGGAACACAGCTTCCTATATAATTGCTCGATCCCTAATATTATCGCTTACATTATGAACCCGGACACGGGGGTGTTTTATGGTCCGACATTAGAGGGACTTCCACAAGACGTTTAAAGCTTGGGATAGCCTTCTGTTAATGTTGTACTATAGGCTTGACATAATCTGCAGAGGATAAAATAAAATCTGCCTCCAAATTAATTGCACTTTCATGGAGACCAAATCTAAGAAGTATCGGTATCGGTACTCGGTATCGGCAAGTACACAAATAAAAATATCGGTATCGTATCGGTTTGTAAAAAATGGTATCGTTGCATCCCTAATTCAAACTCAAACATGTATCTAAACAGTGTTTATTTATGATGATCAATAAATAATTTAGAAGCCTAAATGATATAATTTGGACATGCAACACATTTAATATTAATAAACTTGAAATAAATAAGGGGTAGCAGGAATGGAGCTGAGGCTTCAGGGCTCTGCAGGCTGAATCAAGCCTTTCCTCTGGTTTTTAAAGGCGTCAGCTCATCAAGTATTTTGTACGTTGTCTTGTTACTTTACAGGAAGAAAACAATTGATTTCCTCATGTCCTTCACCAGAGCTCAAAGAAAGAATTGAAGATTGTCAAAGCCAGACCTCGATTGAGTGTGTCCAACAGGTCACAACATCCCCTGTTCCTCACATTGAAGAGAAAATTGCTTTCAACTGTCAGGTAATAGTTTGTCCTGTTTCACAGGTTTTTGTCAATAACCTTCAAAATACAATGCTCATCACTGATGCCGCTGAACAAAATACTCGCTCAAATACGACGAAATATGTTTACTTCTCTTGGGGGAAATGAAAAGCTGGCTCATAAGTGGTGAGCAGTTAGAAAATGTAAATCACAAAATGTCAAATAAACCTTCAAAAATAGTCTTTGTATGTTGGGTGTGGTTGTTGATGGGAAACCTGTTGCATAAGAAGTAATGAAGTGAAAATTGAGAGATAAATATAACAACTTATAGTTGAAACAATTACAGATCCAGCAAACAGATGGCTTTGCTCTGCAGGATTTCGAGGGATTGCAGGACTCATCATTCAAATATTTCATACTTTCTGCCTTTTGAAGCCACAGACATGACTTGCCCAGATGAGTTTTAAAGCTAAAATGCATTGGCACTTCTTCATTTAAATAACAAAATGAATTATGCTGCGACACTGGGGCAACAATGATGGTGGAAAGATGTGAGAAACAGACGAGATTCATTCAAAGCGCTGCTATACAGCATTGTGCATATAACAGCATTAACGTTTTTCAGCTCCTGCAGTGACTTTCTAGATTTGAGTTGAGTTTGTCTCACACAGAAAGCAATATGGGGTTTTAAAGCCGACAGCGTATCAAGAGGAACAACAAGTGTTCAGCATTGAGTCGGACCAGCTGAGGTGGAGGAGGGCAGAACTAACAAGAGGACTCAAGGTGAAATGTTATTGCATATTGAATAGAAATCAGAACATGCATCCGTGTCGTGTTGAAGGCGTTCAGGAGAAAGTTAAAATCCCTCCTTGTATAATAAACCAATCTCACACCCAAGTGGGTGCTAAGGAAGAGCACCTTTTCAGGAGTTCGGCATAAGTGCTTTTGCAGATTCAATTATTTTGTGTTTTTGTTTGCAACAAACTTTTTCATAGTGCACAGTAGAGACACTATTTAATGAATACTGTAGTGGCAGCACAATGTCACGACTATGCTATGAACAAGCTGGTCTCACAGAAATGCATGACATGTAACGATCCATTACTCGTCGCAACCGCAGAAATCAATACTAATGGAAAGTTATTTATGACCATTTTTAAATGCAGAGGTCAGGGCCAGTGACGTAGCAAAAACAGCAACAGATGGAAAGCAAATAAACAACGTCACAGAAGGTTCATCCCACGAGCCAATTGGGATAGTTAAGTGTTGTTGATTAAACCTAAGGTTTGTTTTACTCTAAACTAACATTTGTTTTGTTGCCTTGACCTAATGTTTTTTTTTTTGACTAAAACTTCCATTTCCAACATCCTGTCTTTGTGAATAATAATAATAATAATACATTTTATTTGGAGGCGCCTTTCAAGTCACCCAAGGTCACCTTACAATAAAAATACAGGATAAAAGATAAAAGCATGAAAGATAGAAACAACATTAAAACAGAACATCAACATAAAAACAGGTGAAGTGCACAGGATCCAGTTACAAAGAGTATGCCAGTTTGAACAGGTGAGTTTTGAGTTGAGACTTGAATGATGTGATGGAGTCTGACTGTCTTATGTGTGGGGGGAGGGAGTTCCAGAGCCTGGGTGCTGAGCAGCTGAAGGCTCGGGCACCCATGGTACTGAGGCGTGACGTGGGGATGGTTAGCAGTCCAGAAGAGGATGAGCGGAGGGTGCGGGAGGGAGTGTATTCCTGAAGGAGGTCATGGAGGTAAGTGGGGGCTAGATTGTGGAGAGCTTTATAGGTGAGGAGAAGGTTTTTGTAGTCGATGCGGTGTTGTACAGGGAGCCAGTGAAGTTGGATGAGTACAGGAGTGATCCGATGATTTGGTACAGGTGATGATCCGGGCGGCCGAGTTCTGAATGAAGCAGGTTTAAGTTACATAGTAGACTGGACTAAAGTTTTAAGTTACAGAGTAGACTGGACTAAAGGTTTAAGTTACAGAGTAGACTGGACTAAAGGTTTAAGTTACACAGTAGACTGGACTAAAGGTTTAAGTTACACAGTAGACTGGACTAAAGGTTTAAGTTACACAGTAGACTGGACTAAAGGTTTAAGTTACAGAGTAGACTGGACTAAAGGATTAAGTTACAGAGTAGACTGGACTAAAGGTTTAAGTTACACAGTAGACTGGACTAAAGGTTTAAGTTACACAGTAGACTGGACTAAAGGTTTAAGTTACACAGTAGACTGGACTAAAGGTTTAAGTTACACAGTAGACTGGACTAAAGGTTTAAGTTACACAGTAGACTGGACTAAAGGTTTAAGTTACAGAGTAGACTGGACTAAAGGTTTAAGTTACACAGTAGACTGGACTAAAGGATTAAGTTACAGAGTAGACTGGACTAAAGGTTTAAGTTACAGAGTAGACTGGACTAAAGGTTTAAGTTACAGAGTAGACTGGACATAAAGGTTTAAGTTACAGAGTAGACTGGACATAAAGGTTTAAGTTACAGAGTAGACTGGACTAAAGGTTTAAGTTACACAGTAGACTGGACTAAAGGATTAAGTTACAGAGTAGACTGGACTAAAGGTTTAAGTTACAGAGTAGACTGGACTAAAGGTTTAAGTTACACAGTAGACTGGACTAAAGGATTAAGTTACAGAGTAGACTGGACTAAAGGTTTAAGTTACAGAGTAGACTGGACTAAAGGTTTAAGTTACACAGTAGACTGGACATAAAGGTTTAAGTTACAGAGTAGACTGGACATAAAGGTTTAAGTTACACAGTAGACTGGACATAAAGGTTTAAGTTACAGAGCAGACATGACATAAATAACATGCCTCGGGTGTCGTAGTCTCCCATCACCGTTGCAGAGAAACCCACTCATTCGGCGTAATGGTGAGTTGTATTTTGATGCACTTAATAATTGTCTTTATGCCAGTCGTATCATATTTATCGCCCACACCATGAAGGCCACTCCGTGAAAATATTGTCTAATACGAAACTGTCCTTGACCACAGACCTAGATGTAAAGCTAACGTTTAGCATCAGCCGACCAGCTTCCATGGGTTGATTTATCTTGCTGCTGAAAAGAGTGAGCTGTGGCTGTCACACAACATAGCATACATTCAGACCACATACAGCGTTTTCTTTCAGTGGAGTAATGACATCAAATGCTATGAGATGGAGGGACAGCGCTATACAGAAATGAAAAGAGGGAGAATTTCAATAGCATCCTAGTACCAATGGAATAGAACTGTCAACAGAGATGAACGGAAACCCTTTGGACCAAATCGCCTTCTGCAAGATACAAAAAGGGAAATTTTAAAACCGAGTTCAGCATTTCTTTACTGCCTTTTGTAAAGAAATGTCTATTGAAATTATAGTACCTTTGCGTGTCAGTGTCATCTTGGTTAGTAGGACACAAGAAATCTGTCACAAGAAATTGTGAGGAATGCTGTCACAATTTTTTCGAAAAAAGCCAAAGGTGATGTCACATAATTACTAGTTTTATTCAACCAAAACCGTTAGTGTTAGATTGTTTACTCTCTATAGTTGAGTACAAGTTTCTGCCATTTCGTTGATTTGCGCAACTTCTTGCTTTACTTTTTAATGTTCATCTCCACGGACACAAATCACTGGATTAAAAATTGTGTGATTGTTTCTTCAAAGATGTAAATTATTTAAAGTGTAATATAATTATTTATTGAAAAAAAACAATGCAATAATCAACAAACAATATATATATATATATGTATATATATATGTATATATATATATATATATATATACTTGTGTCCATTACAGTCCTATTCTTTGCCTTTATAATAATAATAATAATGCATTTTATTTATATCTTTATCTGTCCCGCTTTGTTGTTCTGGTCCCAATCTGTTATCTTCTATTTATATTTATGCATACTTGGCCAATAAAGCTGATGAAAACCAACAAATTAGCAACCAAAAAATAACATTAAAGAGAAAAATCCCCAAAGGATAGAACATTTACAAAAATACAAACTAAGTAATGAATGTTTTTTGCATAACATTATTAAAACAGAGTCAAGATAAGAGGCAAAAACATACACATAATTCCACTACAAATCCACTACAATTGTTACCTTTGGGTATCTAAGCACACAACAGAGGTTTCATGATCGTGTGACTGGCCTGGCCTTAATAATGTACACTTTAATACACCTCCATAAAGCAGAATTCAACACACATTGTTTTTCAGCATTTACATCAGCACCTAATGTGCTATAATTATACATTTAATTAAGTCCTTAATCTTATTTGTGTCCCATCCTAACAATGCACTTTTTGCAAAAACACATCTAATAGCAAACTTTAGACAATCGGTGCATGCAGGGAATTGAGGCCACTGAAAGCTTTAACACCACTATCACTGGGATTAATCATTCCGATTACTAAAACAGACTGAAACGACTATTAGTCCTGCAAATATGAGTCGATGTGGATTCACAAACTACAACTCCAGCTTCAGACATGATATCTTACCCCCAGGGACCTAATTTAAGTGTGTCCTGTTAAGAGCTTCTGTTGGAGCTCAGGAGAGGAACTAGGGTCTTGTGTTATTAGAGAAATTAATGAAGAGAGCATGAGACGAGGGGAAAGAAATAAAACATTTTTAATGAAACCCTGGGTACAGTAGCTGTTTCAAGAGCTTGAAGTCCTGTGGTGACCTGAAAAATAGGGCCATGGTTTCCCTTGAAATAAATGGAGGAGATCACAGCTGTGCGCTCTCCATGGGTAAAATGAACTGTTGGAGACGTACTATGAGGCCTGTAAAATAATGGAAGTCTTAATAGAGGTAATACTGGAGGGAGTGTCCTCTTTAAATAAGACTCTGAACACATCAGTAGAAGCGTAAATTGATCCTCTACATTATATCTTTTTGAAGCGTGCCCACAGGAGTCCTCCACACTGTGATGTGGCATTCACACAGTGCAGCGTAGAACTGGCCCTGAGGAGTTTTACAAATTCATACTACAATTTCTACCTCATACAAGAAGCTGTGCGTGAGACGTCGAAGAGATATCGGCCTTGGAGATAAAATCAAAGGGAGGTGGAGAAGAAACGCATGATGGAAGAACGTTTTGCACATTGAAAATACACAAATCTTCTTATTACAGTGTCCTTCAGTGATCACAGTTTAATTACAGATGTTCACCGTTTATTTGAAAAAGTCTGGTTTGTCATGTGTTTTGGTTTTCAGTCCAAAAACTATACATAAGACTAGAAGAAATACACTCAGTAGAGGGCACAACTGCAACCACTGTTTTATGTGATGGAAAGAATATAACCCACAATTGGTTTAGACAGACAGCGATGGATCGTAGAGCATCGCAACTTTGTTCAAACTCTAAAACAACCAGTTTTACAGACAAATACAGTGGGAAAAAAAGGAGAGCAACCTGTTTCTCCACTGTGTCTCTGGTCACAGTGGTCGTGACAAATGGAAGCTATATTTAACTCAGGCTTTCTGATGCAGTACTCTCTGATATGAAGGAACAGTACCACTTCAAATTTGCGCTACCTGGCGCATAACAATCCCTTTGAAATGACATGCTGATTCACCTCAGGTTTGATTGCATGAGTCATGTGATTTGTTTTACACGAACGCAATCCTTTCATCTTTCAAAACCACAACATTTAAATCCATCCTTTGGTCTTATGCAACTTTAATCTGCCTCCGAAAGACATTTTGTAGACAAGCAGAGAGGTTTATATGGATATTGAGGACGATAAAGTTTCGCTGAATGACATCTATCCCGGGCTCAGTTTCTCATGCATTAAACCTGCCCGTCACCGTGATGGATTTATGTCATATGTGAACCTGCACACCACGCTTTTAATCCAATACCAAGCATCCATTTGATAGCACGGCAGAGGGGGAAGCGTAACATCCGAACATTGAAATGGGAGTTATGCATTAAATATCATCTGACTGAATGTGACAGTTTATGTTCAAGTGTTCAAACACATGCTGGAGCTAGTGTGCCTAATTCTCCCATTTCATTTTACGGTGTAACTGATCCAAACACAAGATCATCATTCCTTATTTATGTCATGGTGACAGCTTCTGTATCCTCTCATCTCTTTATCTTCCTCAGAAAACCCCCCCACTATTATTTCACCTTTTTCTCCACCCTTGTGCACCGACCGACACAAGTGAGGATCTTGATTATCTGCCCCTGTCCTCTGGCCAGCCAGCTTCTTCCCATTTCCATCCGGCTTCTGTGGGGACAGCCATCAATCACGTTCTCACCTGACAGCCTGCATCTCCTTTGACACCTGGCTGTCCTCTGGATTTGGCTGCATGGTGTGCCTGTTGACTCAATGCACACTGTAAGCGGAAACCGCCCTTTATATCATCTAAATATGAATGCATATTTTTCTTTTACTACATCTATTTTTGTTTTAATCAATTCTTATAATTCAATCAATTAGGTGTATGGAATACGGTTTTGCTGAAAACGTCAAACTAATCTACAATTTGTCTCCAGTTTTAATTTGACAAAGAAATGATTATAATACACCTGGTGCATGCAGTCTTTATCATTAACCTGCGACTTGAATTTATATAATTTTTTAGATTTAAAAGCCTTTTAAATTAAATAGAATACTACATCCTTTAATTCCTTCTTCTGTTGTGCCAACATTTATGTGGGTGCAGAAAGACAATTATATTCAAATTCAAGTGGAAAAACCAAACTACATAAAGTCAGAGAATGTTTTGTGTTAAAGGAATAGTTAAACATGTTAGGAGATAGAGTATGCGTATAGGTTTTCATGGTGAGAGATGAGAAAATTGATATCAGCAGACCGTTAGCTTAGCATAAACACAGCTCTGTAGCACAGTATCGTCACAAAATCCACCTACACACACCTTTAAAACTCACAAATCAACTAGTTGGTTAAATATTGTTTAAAATGTGCAACAACCAAAGTGTAAAAACCGCACAAAACAACTCCAGGAAGTTACTGCACCAAGTAAACCACGATTTGACATTTTTACCCCTTAGATTTAGTGCAGATTAAACATTTATAACATTTGGACAGAGCAAGGTGTTTCCCTCCATTATCCAGTAGCTATGCTAAGCTAACCTACTGTTACCATGAAAGGTACCTATTTATTCATCCAACTCAGAGAAAATAAGTATAGGCTTAAAATTGGTTCAATAACAGTCTTATAGTACAGTGTACAGTATGTGCAGCAGGGCAATGTTGTGCAGTGAACAATTTAAAAACTGAGTCATACTTTCATACTGCACAGTAATTGTGTGGAAATTACAGTGCCTTACCAATCTGAGAAAGAAAGATGTTTTTCTCTGTGCAAGAGGGAAAACACCATTATGATTAATGTCCTTCTCAACCCAAAGCTCTTCACTATAAAATCCCAAAGCGTGAAAAAATACTTTCAATTTTGCACGATGACCGAGCTGCAGCTTCCTGTCCAAACAACTGAGCTGTAAACTGTGTTTGAGACACTGAACAGGCAATATAAACTATGATATATGCACTAATACAGAAAGTCAGCCACTTTTGAGAATAAAATGTGTTGTACTGAATAACACAGGACTGCTAGGAACCTCTTCATGGGTTTATTTATAATCTGGATTAACTGAAGATAACAGTTTTGAAGATATCTGCAGAAATTCCACTCTTCTTTGTGTCAGCTCTCATCCTGTGAGGGGGTTGTTGCTTTAGTTGTTAAAAAATAGTTTCATTTCAGGTGTTTTGATGCTCTACAATCATCTCAGCAAAACTAGTAAAAATGTCAAAACTGGAAATTTAAAAAAAAGATGCATCTCAACTTTGTGTTGTGGTGTAAAGAAAACATAGCTTCGTCTTTTAATCGATCAATCATGCAGAACTCTCACATCCCCAGCAGTAAGGACATTTTATGATAATGCTGCCGTGAAGAAACTGATGTAAAGTTAAGGAAAAATTAAATAGATGCACAAAGCAAAAGGCATCACATTTGGGTTCCTCCAGCTAAATGTCACCACCTCCTATGAACACTTGTCTAATCCAGGAAACCGACGTCAACTCACATGTCCGTCTCCTGTCACCCGGCTACTGAAGCGTAAATGTCAAAAAGAAAAAGTCTACAAAAATGCCACGTCCTATAGATCCTGGGGGAATCTCATGAGGCTGTGGTGCAAATTAGTTTGTCTTCATTCACTATAAAAAAAAAAAAAAAGAATCATACAGGAGCCCCAACCATTTTTCAGCCAAAATTGCAAAGGTTTTTTCCTCATTAAATCCTGATTACCGCCTCATTCACAAAGCTATAATATACAGAAAACCCTTGTGAAGATAGATAAGGCCATATATGTTAGTGGTATAATCAGTCTCGGGTCAAACCCCCCCCCCCCCCCCCCCCCCCCCCCCATCTGGGGGCATTCGGGGCGCATCAAGTGTTTTTATAAAAACATGTTTGTTAGATTACTTTAACCTGTCATATTATAGCCCTAATGATTGGTTTATATTAAAAAATAAAAAAGTACCCCGCCTATCTTTACAAACCATTGTGATATTTTCAGTTAGTTTGAAATCTGTTGATTTGATAAGCGAAGAGTAAATTGTGACGACAGTCTGCCGATAAGTCAGGTCTGCTAACCGAAAAACAAGTTTACGATTGCTGAGTTAATTAAGAACTTCAAATCCAAAATTAAGTTTGTAATTTCCAATTAAATGATTATATTATTGTATATATTGTTTTGCATTAACAGCAGTACATTTTAAATTAACCTCATTTCTTTCTGGCTTTCATGCAGACCCAGCAACTGCATTGTGTCGGTATCAAACGTCGGGAACACAACCTTTCAATCTCTGTAATACGTAGAGACTTCTAATTGGTTACTTGTATAACATAACCTCTGACACACCTTCCTAAGCTCCATATATCCATTCAGAGAGGATGCACTCTGTGACATCATCCAAGTTTTCCTATATGCGCCACCTAAACCAATTAAGAGCACAAACGGAGCTGTATGGGGAGAAGATGAGGCCAGGAGCGATGAGAACAACCAGAGTGTAGACAGAAATAGACATTTCTATATGAAGCAAATCAATAGAAAATGCTTGTTGCGGTGGACAAAGGGTCTTTGTTTTTTAAAAGCAAAACGGTGACAAACAACCACCATGTCAGTGATAAATAGAAATGTGGCGCATCGTGGAGAGACAGTCCTTCTCAAACAAAACATTTCGCTTGTGATCGATCTGGTAAAAAAATAAAAAGTTGAGCATTTTGTGAGAAGCAACTACAATGACGACGACAAACACGAAGTTCAACAATAAACTTCCTCTTGGAACCAACCGGAAAGCATGCGGGTAATTCCTGAGAGACCCCATCACCAGATGTTAGCCGAGTACAAACTCCTACAGCTCAAAATGACTTCTCAAATCTTGAGGCGACGATTCAAAGAGTTTTATAAAAATTAAGGTTTTTAGAGTCAATATGTGTACATGTATACAATGCAAATATTACAGTCAGTATATATATATTTCACGTGACAGTCTTCTGCATTACAGCTTTGAGAGGACGGTCAGGGAGCAGCCGGTCAGCGCGACGCACGAGGCCAAGAGGAAGAGGAAGCAGTTGAGCCAACCCTGAGGGGAAGAACCAAGCAAAGCATTTACAATGTCAGCTGCACGGTAGATACATAGTGCAGCATCCATGGGAGCTAATTTACAATGAAAGACTGGATATTGATTATTTAACATGATCTTACCTTAATCTCTCTGAACACCAAAGTTCCCCACAGTGCTGCAACCAGACCGTATCCCTGCAGAGTAAAGACACCAAACTGTTTGAGGGGAGAAGTTTGCCAGAGTTTAAAGAAATAAAATGTTGTGTAGAGCAACATGCAATAAATACACATGCACAAAAGTCTGACAGATTATTTTAGTGGTTTATAATCAGTTTATTTTAAAATAATGTTGGCTCATTTGCATATACTGTAATCGTTTCTTCACAGGATTAATATACTGCTCGCCATCTATATTGCCTTAACAAGCATAGTCAGATTAATCCTGTTCCTCGAGCCCATCTAATAAATAGATTTAAAGTTTGCATTACGTGTGTGAGGGATTAGAACAAGATGATGCACAAGGCTGTGTTAGCAGCAATGCTCATTACAGTTAATGACTGAAAGTGTTGCGTTTATCCAAACCACATGCTGACAAGTTTAGTTTTCCTTACATGAAAATGCATTAACGTAACAGTATGAGGGAATACGAGTTGCAGCATAGCTTTAGTTTGGACTCAGCAGGGCCCCAGAGCAGCAGGTTCATCCATTTAAAGTCAAATTAAACATGCAATTAAAATATCTTGCATGACAGATGGATTCTCATGGCGTCACATAAGCAGCACAAATTAATCTCGTCCGGCTTAAAATGCCTTTATGTTGCATAAATCAGAGCACAGACCAGAGTGTGTGTGTGTGTGTGTGCGATCTATACAGCAATGATGGCTTTTAAAGATGTTGGGGTGGATGTTGCAAAAGCATCAATTATATGGCACTGAAAATACATCGCGGCTGCCTTAAGAGTTTAAATGACAGGTGGTTTATCCCATTACCTGCCAAGTATTTTCAAAGTGCCGGCCCATTTCCAAACTGTTAGCAATGATGGATTCTCAGACGGTTATTTGAACAATCTGGCGAGTCAGGTTTATGAAATTGCCTCCAAATAAAGAAATATTCATGATTGGACCCGGTCACCTGTCATTAAGGTCAAACGCCCCCCATGACCGGCACCTTTCTCCGTGGTATTTACACAGAAAACTAAACTCATTATCCTGATGCATTTTTTGGTCCTCTTGTCATTTTGTGCTCTGCCACCGTCGGGGGGAAAGGAAACAATAAAAGTCTCGACTTAATACATGCTGTGGCAATCTGTATGAGCAGTGATGCTCTTCTGGGAAATGTACTTTTAGAGTACAATCAAGAGTACTTCTTAACAAACGTCTATATGCGTGCGTGTACGCACACATTTCGTTGTGGTGGTAAATGTACAGCAATTCCATTTCAGCCTTCGGTGCATGATGTACTTACCGCGCTGACAATAGGAAAGGAAATGACCGCACTCAGGTAGTTATTGGCCAGGAACCAGCAGTATGTGCCACATGCCCACATCAAGCCAGACAATAGACCTGAGAAAACAGGAGGATGTATGTTTGCTGGAGAGCAATACGTAGCTCACAATGCAGGCAAGTAATATTCAAGAAGAAAATGAGAAAAGATGGAAAACAATTTCAAGGAATAAATAGGCATTCAGAAACTGCGTGCCAGCTTTTGGGCTGGAGTGGACTTTCCCTGAACCAACTCATCCAAAAGGCCCCTGAGTGGATGGGTTTGCACATGCCGCTTGGCAAAAAGAGCAGATATTATCACTGCGCTAGATTTTATAGTCAAAACGCTCCTTGTAAGAAGGACATTTTTGCAGCAAGTATGAGCACATGGGCTCAGGATGAATCAACACCGTGAGGGTGAATCATTTAACCCGAGTCATCAGAATTAACTGCATTAGATTGCACAGGTGCATCCCGAGTGGCAACTCCGCATCAAGGAGTATTATTTTTAATGAATGTGATGACGTGCGGATTACCTGGTAGGATGGCTCTGGAGAAGACTCGGGGCCTGTTGTTCATGGCAGCGCAGTAGATGGCAAAGTACACGGTGCTCGCGACAAAAATGCCGCAGCACTGCGCATAAACGTAGTCGAGATCTGTGAAGAAGGTAAATAACCGGTGTTTATCCCTCTAGGATGGCAATAAGACACAAAGGCTAAAATCGATTTCATCCCTTTACCTTTAAGAGGTCAGTCATCACAGCAAATTGAAAAGTTAGACTCAAATAAATACTTTTTTTAGTCCTCAGGCTACAGACGAGGACTTTAGAGCATCTCAGGAAACTGGATATTAAACCTGGTTCCCTGGAGGAACCGGTTATTTATAGACTAGTGTGACTCAGTCTTAAATGCATCGATAGCAGCATGTATAAGAGTAAAAGTGAGGTCAGATCAACTCTGGAAAACATACCATAGTCACTGGCTCCGTGGAACATGCTGTCGCGGCACGATGAACGGCTCTTAATGTACAGGACGGGCGTGAAGGAGAGCCCGTACAGCACGCCCGACACGACAGCAAGCAGGCAGCCGCTAATCAAACAACAAGCGACATGACGGATGGATTTTAATACTCCGATGGCATTATTGGATTTGCAAAAAATAAAAATGTCACCGCCGCAGGCTAAATGGATGTATTAAAATGTGCATCGGATATTCAGATGTGTACTCTGCTTTCATTTGGAAAACGGAAACAGCCCTTACGCTATTGATGCTATAGTCGCATGCACTTTTAATGTCAAGCACTATGTTTGCAATGTTGTGTATTATCGCTTCATTTCATAATTATGAAATCGTTGAAGTCATAACTTAAAGAAAGACTGTAGTGTTTCTTTTTAGTCAACTTAGAGACAAATCATGAGCTGTACAAACTATAAGGTCTCTGGTGAAAGTACAGAGCTTCATTTAAAAATTCTACACGTGTTCCTTGGAACATTTCTATTGATGATTAATCAAATGTCTACGTTTCATAACCCTCCCCTTCGTCGATGCGTGCAGCTCACTGACTGCTAATGAGTCGCGCTCACATGAAGCGCCTGGTATTTGGTCCGATGGCGTCCATCCAGAAATCGGAGGAACTCGGACCATAGCTGCACGAGTTTGATCTCTGCAGAACATTAAATATGAAGACGTGTTCAGAACCCACAAAGTCAACACTTTAGAGAATACTGAATACATATTGGTTTAAATAAAGTCAGAAATGACAACGTCAAAATCAATGCACTCACTCTGTCGAGGAGTAAAGGAATCGATTCAGAGCTGGGATGCAGTTCCACGTCCGTCTTCACAAAGAAAAAGATTATGCCGCTGGAACCAAGAAAATGGTCACATCTGTCATCTGGTGTCCCAAATAGAGCTCAAAATGAGACCGACAGTTGTGTTTCTTTTTGCAGATATTAAACGTTTGCTCTGGCAAGGACGGAGACTCTGTTTACCTGAGCAGACACAAACCAGCTCCACAATAATTTAATATCGGCCTGGGAACTTCCTGAGCGTTCCCAAACCAGCCGAACCTGTGAAAGAGAGTCAGAACTCAGATACTCAGTTTCTTTTGAATATATTGACAAATTAAAACACTGGGTTGACAACTCACTATTTAAAAAAAAAAAAAAAAAAAAGGGACCCGGCAATTAATAAAAAAAATATATAACATATTTGCACAAACCGTCACTATATGCAGACAGCACAGAATCTGTGGAGAATCTGGTTCCTTTTAGTGCAACAAACATGAACTCTGATCAAAACTAGGCGGTGCTGATCAAATATGAATCAATATTCTGTTACCACCTTGCCTGAAATTTCTTCTGAAACCCGTTGGTGCACCGTTCAGCCGTAAAATGAGAAAGTTTGTGACTTGGCCACCATTTAAAAAATAAAATACAGTCTACACAACCAAGCACCGCCCAAAGCCACACAGCACACTACACGTACGCGTCGAGGATCACCAACACCGTTTGATCGGAGTCTAAAAGAGCCATGAGCTGTTCGACAGCTGCGTTGAGACTCCTCATCTCAGATATTGTAATATTTCTTCTTCAGATGCAGGGCAATCCTGCAGATGTCACCCAGAGCACTAAACGGGGGTTGAACTGCTCTCACAGTTCATCCGTCTGAGGAGTTACCGTCAGGATGTAGTGACAGTTTGAGCATGTGCATTTAAAAAAAACATTAAAACAAGTTAGAAACTGTAGTTTCAAGTGTCCTGGAAAGCTGTTTTTTTTTTTTTTTTAAGTAAGTTATCTTCATCTATATATAAAAGTCAGCAAAAGAAAGGAAACGCATCATCCCTTCAGGCTGAGGGACCACACATGCATCCGACTCACCGTGTACTGGCCCAGCCGCTCAGCAAACATGAAGAGCCCCAAATTACAGTGCCGAGCCCGAGGCCAATCGCTTTCACAATTGGAACAGCTGCTATATTCCCTGTAGATCACATGAGAGAAAAGATTAGCAGCATGCACATCTGAAAGATACAAATATTTGCCCCCATGATGGTCCAGAAATGTCCACAATGGAGTCAGCAGGGTCAAGGTGTATGCACGTTACAGCTGGATGATGGTTTTGATAAGTGTACCTAATAAACTGGCAAGAGTATGAAATTGGGACACGTGTCCTCAAAGTGTGTCGTGTCTCACAGGAACAACCATCAGGTTAGGATGTGTTTTCAGATGCCCTGCAGCAGGACAGTGTTTAAGTGCCTTGAGATCCATCCATGCTCGCTCCAATGAGACCAGCCGGCATTGCACCACTCGTAAAACAGCACAAATTATTTGGATGTGGTGTTCTGCATCATTAAAAGAAAATACCTGTAGCCCAGAGGGCGCCTCCAAGCATCGCAAAGGGGTAAAATGTGGGCGACTGAAGAATCAAGTCTCCAAGCATAGACACACTCCATATCGATGCACAGTATACCCACTGAAAGAACATACCTGGAAACAGAGGAGACAAATTACCTTAAAAAGGACCAAAATATATATATATATATATATATATATTTTATTATATTTATAGCAAGTGCTGAATGTTTACCATCGCCGGTCTCTATTCTTTTTACAGGAACAAAGTTGCTTCCATACAACAGCGCCGCAAACACATTGGCAGCAACTCCGTAGGCCAAATTAGTCATATTGGTGGAGTTGAAGCTGAAGGCCAAGGCTTCCGGGTTGCCAGCTCCAACATTTTCCACCCGTTTAACGGACAGTTGAACTGTAAAAAAAAAAAAAGAGAAAACAAATCACCCATTAGTGTTGATTTCAGACAAAACACACACACACACCTCGGGCTTCCTCTTCACACACACGCTTGGGTTCCCGTACCTCGTTCAGCGCCATGACCGCTCGCTATCAATAATGTGGTCACAAATAAAAGCAGAGGTGGGTATTTCGCTTCATGCATGTTAAAATCAATGTATTTGTTTTCTACCACGTAGCCAGTGCACGGTGTTAAAGACAGCCAGAGGCCCCGCGTGTGGAGAGGAGAGGAGTGACGCCCGGCCAGGTGCTGCCAATTACTTAATCACTCAATCTAACACGTGACAGCTGCCGAGGGAGCAGCTGGAAATAAATTACAGGTCGCAGTTAAACTCTTGTGAGCGTTTTATTAAGTGTGATGAATTGCAAGCCCGGCACACAAATATATAAATAAGAAAAAGAAATGAAGCTCAATATTTCAAGTTTAGGTTCAGCGTTATGGAAAATTATAGCTAAGTACATTTACTCAAGTCCTGTACTCAAGAACAATTTTAAGGCGGTTATATACTATAAAATGTATTTATTATATTATTTATTGTATTTCAATTTTCTGCTACTTTATAGTTCTACCTCAGTACATTTCAGAATCAAATATTATACGCCATATCCAATACAATTTGATTACTTATTTAGTTGCTTTGTAGTGTCAGATGAATTACAAAATATGATATTTAGATAAACAGTACAGATTAAAATCAAACTTTAAGATACCCAGTGGCTGAGTTGAAACGAGTTCCACATTTACCAACTTCCCATGAATGCATCAATAAATATAATCCAGTAATATGATTTACATATTATGTCTGAATAATATTAATATTCTGAAATTGGTCCTTCTGCATAATGAGTTACTTTTGGTCGGCTATACTAAAAAGTTGAAAGCATTACTTTCACCAGGTCTATACTTCACCTCTCAGGTCTAAAGAATAATCAGCAGGACAACACTCATCTGGATATAATATCATCTGGTAGTCATTTTGGGCCACACAACACAATAGATCTATATTTAAACATGCTTATGTTATTCAGATTAAGGAAATCCTGTCTGCTGCTGCCTCCAGCCTGCATTTCCCTTACACAGGATCCTGCTGTTAACCGTTTCCCTTTTCACATTGTTTTCTCTTCTATTGTGTCCCGAGTCTGCAGGCAGCCAATTAGGGATGAAGGACCAGCAGATGTCGCCTAAAACCCCTTCATGTATTATTAAGTATGGAACCTAAACAATGACCTTCACCTCAACCGTCTGCATTTTTATTTAATCAAACAACATTACCATTAAAGTCCACGACGTGCCCATAAAAAGGAAATGCACGTCAATCAATAATTCGACAATTTTAGTGTTTTTTAAATTGTATTAAAAATAATAAACTGTTCAAAATTAAATAAAAAAACTGCCATGATTTTCCTAATGTTTGGAATATTTGAGTCAGAGAATATCCTCAATATTCGGGTACACGGCAACTTTATTTGCTACTTCTTATTACTTTTGCAGACCATTTGATGAAGATTGGCAAAAGCCCCTTTGTGATTATCTTTGTGTGTATCTTTGTGTGTATCTTTGTGTTTATCTTTGTGTTTTTCTTTGTGTTTTTCTTTGTGTTTAGCTACACAACTACAACAAGACACGACAATAAAAGACACGTTGTGTTGGAGGGTGGTTTCCCAGCCCGTCCATCCCCTAAACACACGCAGTTGTCTTCGTGCACCAGTGGCCACACATCCTCCTTCCAGCATGACTTTGGGGAGTGGTGCCGTCCTCCCTGGTGAGAGTTGGCCTCCAAACAGTCAACCATGAGGACAACATAGCTTCTAATGGGGAAGTCTCGCTCTCACTGGCTGTTCTTCCCTCGTCTGAGACTGGCCGGCAGCTTTCGGAGGTGCCCTCTTTCAAACAGGGGTTTGATCATCGCGAGCGCGTGTGTCGTGTATTTGTTGGTGCTGGTTTCACAAGTGGGATACTCGCAGCAGCAGCACCGGGACAGGCGGATTGAGAGAGACAAGTACCGGCACACCCGTGGATTGTATAATCTGGATATCACAGACTCTGTGGATTTGCAGACCGGCGCGAGCCTTGTGGTCCCGACTCGGTCCAACGTGGTGTACATAACGCTCAAGTCGAAGCGCCTGAAGCCCGCACACATTCGGGGTACAATCAGACCAAAACTGAGGAGAAAAGTGAGGAGGAACAAGGATGAGGCTTTTACGCAGAATAAACTTGGCACTATGGAGCGGCGCGCGGGCCAAACTAAACGCGACTTTGCGTCCAACACTTCACGGGCAGGAACCAGGGATGTTTATTACAAATCTTTGGAAATAATCCATACTCCTCGTGCGGACTCTCACGTGAGCGCTATACGAATATACAGCCAGAAGCCACCGCCGTGGCTCAGCCCGCAGGACGTGAAAGTCATGCGCTTTCTGGCGGACGCCAAAGTTTTGCGCGTCAAAGAAGTTTCTCGTGGGGACTCTGCGCCCCTTCTGGTATTTGAGGGCCTGGCCGGCGGTTCAACCGCCGACCTGCAGCGCGCGCGGCGCAGCGGCGTGTGCGGGGGCCAGTGTGGCGTCATCAGCAGCCCCGTCGACACCACGGAGGTGTTCGCTTTCCACCTGGACAGGGTGCTGGGGCTCAACAGGACGCTGCCGGCCGTGAGCAGAAGGTTCAGCTTCCTCCACGGTATGTTCACAGACACCTGGGCCGAAGAGATCATCACCTGAAGCAAGAGAGATCAGTAGGGCGGTGGGATGGGTATACCTGCACACCACTGTACTTACAGTACACACACAGTACACTTACAGTACACTTACAGTACACTTGTTCACGGCACTGTTATCTGTTTATTTGATTTGATTTAGATTTTAGATTTAGATTCAACTTTATTGTCATTACACATGTTCATGTACAGAGCAACGAAATGCAGTTTTGCATCCAACCAGAAGTGCAACATAAAGTATTTGAATAAATAACAATATATACAGATTATAAATAAAGCCCAATACAAAATGGTGTCTATGATATATGACTATTTGATATACTACTAGATGTAACGTTTCCATTGCACTATGTTGATTGTTCTTATTGTCTAATGTCAAATGTATGCCACCCGCCAAGTCAAATTCTTCGTGTGTCTAACACACATAGCAAATAAATGTTTCTGGTTCTGTTTCTGATTTTCTAACTTGAAAGGTTGGTTTCTTTTGTGGTATTTTGAAGGCAAAGTCTTTCAAATACACACTGTGCAGTACAAAGTCACTGCTCTGAAAGTCACTGGATGCCCTGCACAAATGAAATGAAGGATCCTTTAAATCAAGCGCTCTGGAGTCTCGTGGTGAGAGAGAAGGGGGCTCTGACACTCTGGTCTACACATTGTGTCAGCAGGACCACATGAGTCCGGACTATTTCCAGATCAGAGCCATCCAGAAATAAGCAAGGCCACACTTAGCAATAAACAATATGCACATATTTCCATGGCAGAATATGTAAAACAGCTTGTTTTAGGTGTACATTAAAACTTCTAACAGAACTTTGAGAATGTCATTGCACTCTTCCAATGTGAGCATTTATGAATTTATGGGCTCATAAACAGCAGGAGACAGAGAGCCACTGTCCACTCTCCTTTCTTCTCCACACCACCGGTATTACATTTAAAAAAATGTTTCTAGCACCTTGATCTGCCAAAGTAACCAAAGTAAAATGATGAGGTCATGCTGTGCAGGTGTGTATATGCTACCCTCTGATGAAGTGTGCGGTATGCATTGCTGAGTAAGCTTTTCCTGCACAAAACAAAAGGTTAAAATAGTCACTGAAACTTGGCCATATTGGCATTATATCTGGGCAGCTGTGGCTTATGGGGATGAGTGGTTGTCCCGTAACCACAAGGTTGCCAGTTCAATCCCTCGTCTCGCCATAGTTTGCAGGTCAAAGTGTCCTTGAGCAAGACACCGAACCCCCAGTTGCTCCCTGGGAGCCTCACAGGCTCCTTAATTATGGACGGGTTAAATGCAGAGAATAATTTCCCCAAGGGCATTAATAAAGTATACCTTCTGTCTTGTTATATTCTTTTATCATCCCTCTTTAGATGTCCAGCCATGTCCAGTGGTGTCATGGGATGCTTCTCTCTACCCAGAAGGCCGCGCTGCAGGCTGGTCCGCCGTGAGGTTAACGTGGGGGGAGTACCAGAGCTCCCTGAAACAGAGGTGTTGGCACAGAAACATCAGCCCAAAGCCTGACTCCGGCTGCTCCACGGTGCATCACTACGAGTGGAGTAAACTGGCTCTGTTTGACTTCTTGTTACAGGTAACAGGACCTGTGAGAAAATTAAAACATACCATCATATTGAAAGATTGATTCGTACATTCCACATTTCTCTGAATGTGAACAAAACGCACAACTTTTACTTTCCCCGTCCTGCAGTTTGCTTTTGTGCAGTTTCTCTTTCTCAAATTCCGAAAATGCCTCATAAATGACTTTTTGCAAACATCCCGTTTTTTGGCCGAACAGATGCCTTGTTTCCTGTGTGGGAGGCCCAGATCTCTGATCAGATTTTGGCATTGAAGACGCATCTCCTGAGAATTCTTTAAAATCCATCCCATGATCCGGAAAGAACAAATGTAACAGAGTGAGAAGAGAGGAAACACATACTTTTATTTAAATAGTTTGGAAACCTTTAGTGCCACAGCTTTCATTATAAATCTTTGTTATTCATTTCAAGTTCCTTTATGAATAGATTCATGAACAATCAAAGATAAATTCATATTGTGCAGTTAAGAGAAACAGATTTCCAGCTGGTGGACACATAAAACATATTGTCTAAGACACAAGTGACCTGGATATAGTGAAGTTATTATATTGGAGTTTTGATAATGAATAATCTCATCTATTCATATCAAGACCCATTTTTTTCTGAACTGAACGTGGCTGGCTGAATATTGGAGGTAACACGCATCTCTGAATACAGAAGACATGTTAAACTCCTCTGTATACACAAATACAGATCAATGTATATGTTTTTAAGTTTTCCTCAATAGATAACGGAACTTCTGCTTATGAGTACCATGGGAATGATTTTAATTCTTTAGACTTTAGAGGTTAATATTCCATAAATAAGGCAAAATCATCAAATCCTCATAATTTTTGTGATATTACAGCTTTTGTCTGGTCCCTTTTTTGGAGGGGGGGAGGGGGGGGATTTCGTGAACCGTCATAATTGTTTTGAAGATCAATAACCTCTGCATATATATATATATATATATATACACTGAAAGTATGTTGAGGAATGATACATTCAAATTACATTGAAATAAAAATCTCAAATAATGGTTAAAACAACCAAATATTTTGAATTCGAAAACGACAATGTCAACTAATAAATGATAAAAGTCCGCCAAGACTTGGTTACTCGTTCACCTGCAAACAATAATAATAAAAAGAAAATAGACAATGGATATGCACTTTTATTCCAAGGTTGTGTGCTTTATTAAAGATGTTTAGGGACTTGTTGGCGTGATTGACAGGTGTGGAGGTTCTCCAGCTCGTCGATGCCTCTGTGGATGCTCGTCAATCAAAGTTGTGTCTGTGAGTGGCATCTGAACTCTCTGAGTGGTACATATCCCTTGTTTTTACTGAGTCTTTGGGAGCATCATCGGAAACATCTGCCAATTAAATGGATTATCATACAGAGACCGACGGGCACGTTGAATGGGTTTGCCGGTCCTCGAGGAGGAAGCAGGGGTTACAGTGGAGGGGAAGAGCGGGAAAAGTCCCCTGTGCTGTCATGTCACTCTATGTGATTAGATATTGACATTAATTAAACAGTGCCTGTGTCTCAGAGGCCCTGCAAAAACACCGCCTGCAGGATGTGTTTAGTTTTTCTACGCCATAGATTTGCAGTTATTTCATCTCATGATAAAAATGTTATGTCGTCTGCGAGATAATGCAAAAGGGATCCCGGTCAGTATTGCAGGATAAGCTTGCTCGGGGCAAAATAACCTGTCATCCGACACTTAAAAGAAAAATGAGAAAAAGTCCACGAATACCGAGGTGAAAACTCATAAATCAATCACACCTGTGATTGTATTTCAAACACATCAACTACAAGCTATCTGACGAAACGTGAACCCTCTGTTTCAGATTCACAACCGCCTGGATCAGAGCTGCTGTGGATTCAGGCCCCGGCAGGAGGACGTGTGCGTGGAGCTCGGCCACAACGCTGAATGTGGGGACCAGAACCACATCCGACTGACCAACATCATCCACCGGGGTCACGACCCCAGACACCTGGTCTTCACCAACAACAAGGGGTTCTTCGACCGCAACGAGGACAACCTGGACTACCGGCTCCTGGAAGGGATCAAAGAGTAAGTTTGGATCGCAGAAACATCCAGTATGTGAGAAATACAGATATGAAGTAATGTAATGTGTATTTTCATTAAAATGTATAATCTTCACTTAATTTAGCATCTGCATGAAAGCAAAAAACACAAATAATATTTTTTTTTATATAATTGCAAATAAATTCAGGCAATACGGGGTTAATAGGGGGCCTCGTTCAGTTTGTACACACACATTGGATTGAAAAAGGAACTTTTGTCAGATTCATCAATGTTTTCCTATTTACAAAATATTGTAGATATGAAGAAAATGTACAGGACTATTTATTAATCAATTGAAACTGTCCACAGAAAATATTTTTCTCACACACACACACACGCACACACACACCGCCATCTGTGTGCAACAAAACCAAAAGAAGAAAATTATGCTTTCTTTTCCTCCATATTCTGATCAATAAATTCCAGTGAAGAGAAGCTGTTGTCTGGAAAGTGTTGTTTGCGTCTCTCCCCAAATCTCCGCATCAATTCTGCAGCTTCTTTTCAGCCAAATGGGCTTTAAAGGCATCATGAGCCTAAGTCTGCGACGATCAGATGACTTCCAGCTGCAGGATGACAGGACGTCATCTGATACCTGATCTGTTTTGATCTCACGTGGAATTCTTTGTAGATCTGAGATGGTTTTTATCCCTTTGACGTTCATCAAAGCTAAGAAAGAACTGATTGGACTTTTTATTCCAGGCACATTCCAAATTGACACGTACAACGTGGAGTATCGTAATTTATTGGACATTCGGAGCAGCTTGAAAATCTAAACAGTCAGCAAGCACTTAGCAGTCGGCCCGTGGCTCCCTCTCTCTCTCTCTCTCTCTCTCTCTCTCTCTCTCTCTCTCATGGTTTTTCATTTTAGATATACAAACATTTATCTGAGGCAGAACTTGCAGGGAATAATCAAATCCATTCAAATTCTCAATGAGGAAAGACACAAAACTATCTCTGAGTCAAGTCTACTATAAGTACCTCCAAGCTAGTGCGCCACAGCTTTGCATTAAATATGATTACGTCTTCCATCTCTGCAGATGATTCATAGCCATGAGTCCCATGCTGACTAACTCACTGACTATGTTGTACCAAAGTCCTCAGAGACCACTAATGCTGACGTCATCGGGTATTTGACATTTAAAAAAAAAAAAAAAATTTAAAACGTGACATCACAGAAATATGTGAAATGACCGTAAAGCTATTTCAGACGAGTTGGTTTTAGCAAAACGTTCTGCTGCTTCATGCTGATGCTGATCCTCAGATTTCCAAAATGTTTTTTTACCGCTCACTCCCCATTCGGTCTGTTGACTCGAAAAACCTAACATGGCTCTGGAATGGATTTACAGAGAGAAAACTACGCATCACAACGTGTTCAGATTGTAAACACAATCACTGGAGTGGCTTGTGATTTATTTCAGCTTCACAATCGCTTTCCCCGGAAACCTGGAAGGCCAACTCCTGTCATGAACCCTTTTTGGGAAGCTGCTGCATAGCCGTGCACTTTTGCATACCAGAGGCCAGAAAACGTAGCTTGACGTTATAAAGTTGTTTTTTAACGACTTTCTTTCCCTTAGTTATTCTATTCCTGCTGCCCTGGTGCCTTTGGGTTCAGTTACCTCCCGTGTTCGGCTAGCTTCGCCCATCGAGCATCATCAACATAAATCTACTCCCAGCCAAGAGCAGCTCTGCCTCGGAGACTAAAACTCCAGTTTGATTAAACTTGTTCTTCCTTCTGCTCCACATATCTGGAACAAGGTCCCTGAACGCTGCAGGTCTGCAGAGACCCTCAGAGACTCCTACAGACCCTTTAAATCCAGACTGAAGACCTTTTCTGTTTGCTGTTGCCTTTAATTTAACCAGATTCAAGGATATTAATTAATTAATGCATCTCACTACTGCAATTTTGCATTTTCTTTTGTTGCTTTTTGACTGTTTTTTAATGTTTGAATGAATGTCCTTAATTGTTTTTAAATCTTGTTTGCTTCAGCATTATGTTTGATGCCTTTAATGGTTGCCTTGCCTCGCCTCGCCCCGCTGACTCACCGCCTGTGTCTGCAGGCTCCCGGAGCAGGCGGTGTTGGTGCTGCAGAACAAGAGGCTGAGGGAGAAGCTCCTCCAGTCTCTGTTCCTGGACCAGACGTACTGGGAGAGCCAGGGTGGCCGGCAGGGCATCGACAAGCTCATCGACGTGATCGAGAGGCGGGCCGCGGTGCTCCTCACCTACATCAACGCTCACGGGATCCGAGTCGTCGCAATGCACGCGTGACCGAGAGCCACGCCCGACGAGCGTCCTCAATGATGCGGCACACATGAAGTAGATTAACGGCTTGATCTCTGTGATGTCACTGGATGGTTGTTCAGCAAGACACTGGAGCTTAATCCACTTACGTTTTCTAAATGGCTCGGGAAAAACTCATCAGCTAATGTCATAATGTCATAATGTAAGACATCACATGAGCATGCAAGCATAATGGTGTCAAGTAAAACTGGTCCTAAACGTCAGGAACATTTCATTTTACCGTGACACCTAAGAAAAAATGTGATTAATACACAATTATTGTTTTTTTCTGAAATATGCATAAAAATAAAAAGTAGCAAATCGCTAATGAAGGACTTATTATAAATTGCCAACTATCCTTTAAAAGAGCATTAGTTGTGTTTTTAATACTATAAAGCTTCATTGACAGTCATGGAAACCATCCATTTGCATAAGAGACTGAGAGGCGTTTTAAAATGAACTCATCAAGGTATTTCAAATATTTTCCCCCCGGAGGCGAATACACAGATGCTGCAGTTATAACTTTGCTCCTCCTGAGGCCTTGCATTAAGTGTAATTTGCTTTGTGCATGCACTGTTTTGCAGGAATTATAATAAGAGCTTCATAAAGGTTTTTAACATAGCAAACAAGCCACAACTCAGATATCTTGTGTACAGTCTTAAACTTTTTTTTTTTTTTACCAAACTCCCAGGAAGTCTTCAAGAAGTCTTCAACATGACTGATTCTCTTGTTATTATGGGAACAGCTTTGCATTGTGTCTGTACTTTAGAAACTGAATAACTTGAAGATAAGAAGTCAGATGGTATTATTCTGTTTCATATGCACTCTTATTTACAATTTAACGCCTTAAAATGTAAGCATTTTCACTGTATTTATTTATTTTTTTACTTTTTCCTTTAATTGTTGACGATGTTCGAGCATCAGAAGGTCAATAAACGCATTTATTTGTTGAATATTTCTGCTTAATTTGAGGGAAATGAGCACAGTTTTCAGTCATTGATAGCAAATGAGATAACACCTCACTTGATTTCAGGTATTTTGTTGTGGCTTTGGCTCAGTGGTTAGCAGGTCCGTCTTTCAGAGGATCGGTGGTTCGATCCCCGGCTCCACTAGTCCATGTTGTGTCCTTGAGCAAGACACTTATTCCTAATTGCTCACCGTTGCTGTGTCTACTGTACAGCATGTAAGTCATTTTGGATAAAAGCGTCAGCTAAATGAAATGTAATAATAATAAATAGTAATTATATAAAACGTTTGACACCTAAATGACAAAGCCACCAGCTTTAAACTACTCAAAGTATATACAATCATAAATGCATGCAATTTTCTCATGTCAGTATCTGTCAAAGCACGTACAGAAATAGTCCACGTATGCCGCTGACATCTGAGCCACAGGTTTACTCTTCACGCTGTAAACAGCATGCTCTCCACTCAGACAGTTGGAGTCGACCGGGCTTTTGTGTGATATTTTCTCGTTTCCTTGTCGGGCATTCACTCGGCTGTTGTTTTAACCCCTCTGCACCCGCATTAGTGTGTCAGCGTGGCCCATGCCTTTGTGTGTTTGTGTTAGAAAACCCTCCCCAGTTCCCAGAGTGCTCTGCAGCGGGACTTACTTACATATTCTCACACCGTAACACACACAGACAAAAGGTGACTCTTGTTATTTGACTGATATATATATATATATATATGCAACAATATATGTAAAGACACACACTAAAGACACATAGACAAGCAATATGACCTGGACCTTTCCTGACAGCCCCACCCCCCACCCCCCACTCCCTCTTCAGTCCCACTCAGTGAAATTAGACCACTGTAAAACCAGTGTGTAATGTCCTGCAGGTCAAGTGCTGCACTGCAAACTGACAAACAAGCCTTCAAAAGCAGCTCAACTTGAGTTTGCACTCATGGGAAAATATTGTTCTACCATATTGTTAATGAATAAAGTGAAATTCTTCACTTAACCCTAGAACCCTAACGTTACAAATAGTGAGGCCATCACTAACGTCGGATATATTTCACCCGATATAATGTACCTGATAACACATACTTCTCATCAAAATATACTAAAATACAACACTACAAGGTATATTTAAGTACTCTTCTTTTATTTTACACTATAGAACTTCTCATAAAATCAAAAACAGCGGGGAACCGTAAAAAAGGGCTTAAAATCGGGTGAAAAATTAGGGAATCGTCAATAAAACCTGATTAAAAACATAAATAATGGAGCTATGAACTTGTTCTTTGGTGAGCCTTGTCCTGTGAAGGAAAAGTCTCCTTCAATGGGAAAACCATCCGGAATGTTTTCACCCTCTATCCCTGAAAATCACCCGAACACCTACCTGTTGAAAAAACAGGGATTGGAGCAGAGAGACACGCCCACTTCCCATAGAGACACGCCCACCTTCAATAACATCAGTGAGCAGCATGAAGCTACACAAAGACCCACTCAGCTCAGAAGGAAATCGTTGGCGTTCTGGGGTTAAAGGGGCATTGACATTTGAACAGACTTTATTGACATTGTCAGCAGGAGGGGGAGCTTGGTGAAAGAAAAAAGTGTTTTCAAACTTATCTTTCTCTCTGAGTTAGAGGTATACAGTGTGGATACAGTCTGGGGCACAGCCGCAGAATCTGTTCCTTCAGCCAGTGACATTAAAGTGACGTCGCTGGTGGCAAGGAAGACCTATAGAGCGCTTCAGCTGTGATCGCTGAGGGACACAATCTGTCGGTCGCAATGCCAATCAAAACAGCCAAAATGGCATCCCAAAATAAAGGTGCAGAGGATGTGATGGACTGGGATCTTCACAGTGTTAGTCTAATACTCAGCAGGAGAGATTCTGCTTGAGACAGCAACTTCAGATGGGCGGGTATGGTTATATATAGATATGTGTGGCCAACAGAAACAACACAATTCCTTTGTAATGAACGTCAGCGTGGGCCTTTCTGTGTTGGATGCTGTTGCCAATGACAACCCCAAGAGAGCGATATTTGTGTTTGTTAACGATATCATGGACGGACATCTTTTATTTCCTAACTGGGACACATAGTTATGCATAGTTATTCCGAAGGTAAACTGGAACAGACAACCAAGACCAGCAAGGGGATTGTGGGGGGTTTATGTCATTGTAATTTTACTTATTTAAAGGTCTGACTAGGAAATAAGTAGTGAGAGCATCCAATGAGAGAGAGAGAGAGAGGGAGGGAGAGGGGAGAGAGAAAGGAGAGAGAGAGGGGGAGAGAGAGAGAGAGAGAGAAAGAGGAGAGAGGAGAGAGAGAGTGTGAGAGAGAGAGAGAGAGAGGAGAGAGAGAGAGTAAGAGAGGAGAGAGATAGATAGCGATAGAGAGAGAGAGAGACAGAGAGAGAGGAGAGAGAGAGAAAGAGAGAGAGAGAGAGAGAGAGAGAGAGAGAGAGAGAGAGAGAGAGAAAGAGAGAGGGAGTGTGTCTTCCAGTGAGTCTTATTTTAGAGTAAAAGTGAAACTTCAGAAGGTGAAAAGATCATTTTTCCTCTGGAGTAATAACATGTCCTTTATTAAAAACCCATTTTTTTTAACCAATATTTTCTCTTTTCATCTTGTTTTTCTCAGCAAAGAGTTTGGACCTGACAAAGGTTGTGCGGCGGCTCCAGGACAGCAGACGAGCCTCAGCAGGAACCGGCGTGCCTCGGCCTGGCCTCCTTCACAACGTGCCACCTTCCTGCAAGCTTCGTGACGAGGTGTCAGAAAACCTACAAATGATGTGCTAGCACAACCGCTGCTGCTCAAAGTGTGAACGCTGTGTTTGTGCACAGAAAATGACAACTTACATATTTTGCCTTCAACACGTCTTGCACCCCAGCCAGCCAGCTTCTTTGTGAGGCTTAGTTTGATGAGCAGCATGACTCTGTAGGTTCTAAGGATTCCTAAACCGTTGACTTTTCTCGTGTAGTTTTTTTGCTTTTTGCATTTTTTTAAAACTCTGGTGTATTCTCGAGCCACTTTGCATTCACTTTGAGTCATATGTATGTTTTTATGTTCATATTTATTGTGCAATATTGTTATAAACATGACAAATTAACTCATATTGACATGATGTCCCTTTTTATTTGCTATATTTTACATATCATTTAGCTGAGGCTTTTATCCAAAGCGACTTACATGCTATACAGTAGACACAGCAACGGTGAGCAATTAGGGTTAAGTGTCTTGCTCAAGGACACAACGACATGGACTAGCGGAGCCGGGGATCAAACCACCGATCCTCTGATTGAAAGACAGACCTGCTAACCACTGACCGGTGGAGTAACAGGCGTTTGCACTATGCATGTAATACTACGCACCAATGAAGTGATGTATAATAACGCTCAGCATCACAGCTCCATTTGCTCGACACTTTAGATTTCCTCCACTGATTTCAATAGTTCCACATGAACTGCATTTCAATCAGGAGAGTCAAGTCAGATGAAGAGACAATAATCTTTGAGTCTTTGACGCCTGGAGTTGTAATCGAGGGGCGAGCAACAAGATAAATCTCTCCGTGGAGTGAAGACGGTGGTGGTGGAGGCTGATGAGGCCGATAGAATGATGAATTGATGGGCGGAGACGGGGAGGTGGAGGAACTGAATATAGAGAGGCAATCCTATTTAACGAAATAATGACATCACTATCGTCTTGCTGCTACTCCATAGAGGAGACCAGCTGGTTTAAACAGCTGATGTCGTGATTGACAGCCCCGAACAATGACAGCAAGGGAATTATGAGCCATCATGCTGAGGAGTGAGAAGAGTGAGAAATGAACCACCAGCCTGAGCAGAGTCTGACTGAACTCATGCTAGAGCTTCATTTGATCCTGAACAAACAGATGGGTTGGTTAAGTGAACCTGAAAAATGAAAAAATCAAATGCATTCCTCTAAAGTTTCTGCATCAAGGGAAAATACCGGGTTTGCAAATCATATGTCCTCAGGCCGGATGTTTAAATTTAAATACCTTTAAAGGCTGTGGGCTTTGTACTTCAGTTTCCATGTTTTGAGAAGCAGGTTTTGGCTTGAGCACTGTGAAATAAGATGGTAAATTCTAATATATCTTTTTGCAAAAGTTCTCAAGAAACTTCACACCCTTCAGCTTTAGGCATGGTTTGTGAAACTTATATAATTACAGTTTATTTTTTTCTTTATTTTCACTCTTGTTTACGCGGATAATGAGCCTTTTGCTTTACTGTGTGTGTGTGTGTGGTTTTCTTCTTCTTGAGTTAAGTTTCACATTTTTTGCTCTTCTTCTGGTTTCCAAGGGAGTCAATAAATGGAGTTTTTGAGAATAATCTGAGTTCTTCTCAGCGGTGCCCAGCTGGCTGCTGCCTGGTCAGACTCTGCAAACTGCAACCAAACAGAGGAGCTCTTTGTTCTTGTAACCTCTGCTGAGCGCTGATAATCACTCCGGTCTACCATGATGTCACTTTTCCCACTCCCTGCCCTTCAGAGTTTGCCACTGACCTTCAGTGAACTCTGAGAACAAAAAAAAAAACAAGCAAACCATGTGCCTGCTTTCTATATTGGTCAGACACTTATTTATTACGACATTCATTCAATTATGTATTGACTTTGTTTTCCATATTTTCTGTTCTACTTCACACATTAACACAATCAGTTCATGTTTTTGCTAAATTTGAACTTCGGTATCCAGAGGACATTTAGCAGAATGTAAGCAAAGTGCTTGTTCAGGACACTTTCAGGTAGCTGGTCACCTCTTTTTGGAAAGATATTAGCTTATTTTACCACGCAAATGGGTTAACCAAGCTAAGCTAAGCTAACATGGCGCTAACTATCAACAGACAGATACAAGAGAGAGATAGCAACCTTCTCATCTGACGTTTAGCAAGATAGCAAACTACTCCTTTAACATGTGTCACCTGTGTAAACACACACACACACACACACACACACACACACACACACACACACACACAACGTTCTTTCTTGAAAAGAAAAATGTCTGATAAGACATATTTGCTTTGATATTTCACCTCGAGCGGCTTTCCTTTCTATTAGCAGATTACGGGTTTGTTGGACCGTGTGTTCTTTGAAGCATCTGGAACGTTACCGAGAGTCTCTGGGAGTTTCAGCAGCACCTGGGTGGTCACAGCAGACCGCTCTGGAGAAACATCACAGGCAATCCAAAATGTCTTTTGTCCTGCCACGTTGCCTCTAACGCTGCGAAGTTCTCTTTACGCCAATAAGGACTTTAGAGGAGATATTGAAAGAATGTCGACACGTCTCATGAAGTCATGTCAAAGCTTGCTTGTTTCCCTAAATGGCCACGCGATTCTTACTTTGAAGATTCATGGAAACAATGAGTCGTTATTTTTTAGATGACTTTGGAGAGACCAGGCCTGGCACACGACCAGAGTTTTGTAATCTCATCCGCTCTTTGTGAAAGAGAGAGAAAGTTTAAAGGGGATTAAACTCAGCTGTCCTGACTTAAACAGTCGTACCCCTCAGGTTTCAATCATCTATCAGTAGAGAATACGCCTCCTCTCTGCGCTCTGTTACCTCTCCGAAACCAGAAGACAACACTTTGGCTTATCTGCCGCTTTTACTCTATATTCTTTAAATCCAAAACCCAATTCAGGGCCGATAAGTTATTTGTTTCACTTGTAGTCCAAACCATACAGCCTCAACCGTTTCAAATGCTGGATATTAAAAAACGTAATCCTCCTGGGGCAGCTTTTGTGTTTCTGGTCAGAATGATTCTTTAGAAATACATGTCAAGAGTAAATATGCTTCAAACTTAATGATCCCAGTAAAAAATGTGCTTGTATAGCTGGAAGCCTGTTTAAGTAGAAGGCTCTCTGTCAGGTAAGAATGCAGACTCATGAAACAGTCTTGCCAGAGGTAGAGTAAGGACACTTAATAATCTATAAAAGACGATTTAATTAAAGCTGTGGGTCGAGATTTACTTCACCCTCAGATTACATTTGGAAGATTTGGAAGATTTAGATTTTTTTAAGTATGTGGAATTAGATTTGTGTGTAGAGGTGAAGGTTGATAGCTTCAGGCCCCACTGTGACAGCCCAAGATGAAGGCGAGTGAGCAGTGAGCTGCATGTTTGATCGCATCCACGCACATCCTGCCCTATGTTTCTATACCTGTACTTACTTTTAATCTTTCTGGCTCCTGGAGGACGTCTGAATGTTGAGGAGTGGGGTCAGTAGCAGCCGGTTCAACCCATCAGCGTGTTGCTCAAGGACATTGGAAGTCAAAGGGGGATGAATCGAAGTGACAGTTTTAAAAAGCATCAACTGTATATAAGAAATGGGTGTAGTCAGACTGTGGACTATGAAGCTTCTAGTTCAGCTTTTTTGGCCATCGCTGTCTTGTTTTCTGCCAAAGAGAGAACACAAGTGACCATATTTGGGCTGTGGAGGCGAGACGCTGCCGAGTTGGAGACGCCAGAGGTTGCCGTCTGGTTATAAGGCACCAAGCACTCCTCTAAACAGGCTTGTATTTAGCAACTGTAATGGGAACGTTTAGGGGAGTAATTTCACAACTCCTCTTTACTGCACCGATCCCTCAATTCAGTCAGTTTACACCATTCAGTTGCAGCTGAGACTGAAGCAGTTTTCTGTGTATGTGAAACAGATGCATACATCAACTGCATGCTCAATGTAGACTGTGATCTATACCTCTGCAGGTACAGGTGAAACAGAGGTCACTCTTGTTGTATAGCGACAATTAGTATGTGGCAACCGTGGACTTTATAAAACGATGGATGTAGTCCCCAGGAGCCGTTGTGAGGCTAAAAGTAGGTGGACCCAGCCGTCGCTATCTTTCAGTGAAAACAGGCTGCGGTTGAATAGTCCTTTTTGGTTAGGAAGATTCCTAACTGAGTGAAATGACCTCTAAATGCAAAGGAACAGAGCTTCAATGCTTCCTTACTTAGCTCCTTTAGCATAGGAACCACTGGACCTGCCTTTACGAAAGGAAAGGAGATAATGCCGCCCCACAATTCCTTGCGGCGGCAACATTTAAAGTGACGCACCTTTCGTCCGTTTACGGGAACAAACAAGCATGACCGACAAATGCAGATCATGTTAATAAAGTGTTTCATAAACTACTGTCTGCATATTCTTACCCTTAATTCTGCACCAGGATGTTTTCTGGTGTTAAATTTGGCATTTTAACGTCTATGTGTCTCACTTCTGGAGGCAGCCTCAAGCTTTATAAAGTAAATTTATTTATGTTTATTACATTTAAATGTAATCACATGTTTTTTTTACTACATAGGGCCTAATTTGGTCCCAATTAGATGTTGTCTTATAATGTGCTTTAGTGGTACAAAATTAAAAGACAAATGGGAATGAATTCAATTACCACAAACTAATTGACACATAGTCGTTGGCAATCTCGCATTAAGGTACAGCAAGGAAACTTTGTCAATAAATATATGGTTTGGAGTTGCTATGAGACATGCATTGAATTCTGCATGAGTAATGTTTAACTAAAATGTTCATTAGTTTGAGGAACCATAAACTATTTCCTGACTGAAGAGATACATATTTGTTTAATGTTATGCCTTAAGCATCTCTAAATTTAACATAATAAATTCCATAATTCCACACAAATTCAGTTTTCCCGCTATAATACTCAAAACTCTGCACTAACCCAGGGGCACTTGATAATAGGATGACTAAAACTCATATTGATGAAATTCTCACATGGTTCACTACTCTTCGTATTGAGGTGATAAATCACATCTTATGCAGCCTCTGTTGGGGGTTTTATAGATTGACCCTTCTAAACCCAAGGTGAGTCATCGAAAGCCGGGATTAAAGGAATGTGAGCTCGACCCGAAAAAAGGAGGGGTGAGGCATCTCCATGGACTTGGCATCTCAAACATCTGCTCCCGGAGATATATGGGGCAATCAAACAGTTGTGGGCTGAATATGTCACATTCTATATTTAGAGATCTTGTGAAGAGAGAGAGGTGTGTGGCATGTGGAGCATGCAGCAGACTCTAAATGAGACCATTCAGGATGAGTGCTGAAATAATTCAAGACCTCAACCGCCGATGGCAGGGACATTATTTTCCTCTTTTTTTTTAGCAACCTGATTAGTTAAGAAACACAAAGAGGAACAAGCGTAATCACTTGCTGATTTCCGGCACGTAGTAAAGGATTTTGAATGACTCCATGTAAAGAATGATGATTGCCTCTCTAATGCTGCAATACCTTTGCTCGGAGGGGAACGGCTCTGCATTTCATGAGCATGTGATTATATCTGCAACTGGCAGGCAAAGTCTTCCTCTCAAACCAAAATAACAGGTCCAAATTAGAGTGAATCATCACTTTTCACAAAAGAGGTTACAACAATAGGTCAGTGATTATGTGTATATGGGATCCCAGTGCAAAATCAGAGCACAAATAACCTAGAGTAAGAATAGAAAAATGCTAAATGGTGCCAAAGAGCTTCTGGACATGTGCTGTTCGGTTTATAGCTTGAATAGAGTCCCATTTTGGACTGTGCAGACTCAGCTGGAGCCTTTCATGCATCCAAATTGTCTAATCATACACAGCAGGTGGAAATCAAAATTTTGTTAAATCGCAGCAAAATCTTTTCACTACTATGTATTTTTTGGGCAATACCTACATTGTTGCTTCAGCAAACATAGTATACATAGCGAATGTACATGTTTACAGTATAAAGTACTGCGGCTCAGTGACAGAGCAGGGTTCACCGGCAATCCAAGATCGGCGGTTCGATCCCCGGCTCAGTTAGTAATCTTGTTTTGACACACTAAGCTATGGAACAGGAACAGCTTCTTTCCACTGGCCGTCACCCTGATGAACAATTAATCAGACTCCTCCATCTGCACTACTTGCACTAATCGGACTACTTTTTATTTTTAATGTCTTTTTTATCTTATTTATTGCTTATTGTAAATGTGTATATATGTATAATGAGAGCTATGTGTAACCGGAGTCAAATTCCATGTGAGTGTAAACACACATGGCCAATAAAGCTGATTCTGATTCTGGGGAAGCCCATTTCAGCAATAAAACGAAAAATAAATATGAATTATGAGAGAAAATCATAATTATGAGATAGAAAGTCAAGATTTACCCTCCAGCTATCTGGTGAAAAAAAAAAAAAAAGAGCCAGCGCAACTTATCTCATAATTTCAACTTTCTATCTCATAATTATGAATTTTTATCTCATCATTTCGTTCTTTTACTGGGGGAAATGGGCTTTCATACTAACCTCCAAGACACCAGCTACAGCAGTCCTGCTATGCCTTTACGATGAAGATGCTATTCTGGCTGCATAAGAAGCTATGAGCATACAATGAGCACTGGGGCTCATTGGGGCTCAGTGGTTAGCAAGTCGGTCTTTCAATCAGAGGGTCGGTGGTTCGATCCCCGGCTCCGGCAGTCTGTGTCGTTGTGTCCTTGAGCAAGACACTTAGCCCTAATTGCTCACCGTTGCTGTGTCTATGGTCTACTGTATATCATCTAAGTCACTTTGGATAAAAGCGTCAGCTAAATGAAATGTAATGTAAAAAACCTTGGCCTCAGTCAGAGCAGGTTTCTTGAGGTAAAAAATCTAAAGTTTATTAGATTTTACTAGTTTTGCAAACAACAATGACTCGACTGTTTTCAAAGGAAACGAGGAATGTGATGACTGATAACAGTTTGTGATACAAAACAAGTTATGAAAAGAAAAGGAGATAGTTCAGACATTACTACTCAACATTTAGGCTGTTTTCTATGAAATGAATCAAGACTGGTTTGAGAGGAAGACATTACACATCATTACCTCTCTGGGTCACTGTACTGCTTTTTATCAGATTAAAGCAAGCTGTTATATAAAGTCAGTGGGTGGAACACTGATTTCCAGTGAAATGCTAATGATAAATATGTTCAGCTTGAACTTGTTTTAAAAGGTTTCTTCTTTTCAAACATTCTGCCACATCTTGTGGCCTTCCATATACAATTTCATTTAAATGAACAATGACAATCCAAAAAAAGCATTTATATCCGACTACATGAAACATGCACAAATAATCTGGGTTTACTAACCTGGAGCTGGCAATATGAATGTATTTCTATACTCGTATGAAAACATTATTTTCTTTATTTACAGGAAGCCCATTTCTGCTTCACGAAACAGAGGAATAGTCTTGAAAATTTGATGGAATAAATTTCAACCATGGTGTTCGACTTCATATCTTCCACACATGAGATTCTCCAGATGGGGCTTCGCCTCTTCAGCCTGCGTGAAGGAGGAAGAGGAAATAATGCGTCACCACTGAGGCAACGCTCCAAAAAAACAAATCTTCCGCGGTGAGAGTTACTCGTTCCTGCAGGAATCCAAACAGGAACAGCCTGGCCCGGACCGGACAGGCACACACAGAGCGGACCAGGGAGGAAATGACTGAGCGCGGCCTCGGGGTGCGGCTCGCTCAGTCTCGTGGGTCGAGCGGTGCCCAGTCTCCCGCCTAGCTGGCATCACGAGGCAAAAAAAAAAACAACAAGAAGATTAGTTTGTGTTTCAGAAGTGTTGACTCACACACACAGCGGCTGACTGAAACCAAATATGGTGCTGGAAAAACAAATGTCATTCTGTGTATGCGTGGTGTCACGTGCATGACAAAGAATGGGGAGACACACAAAACGGGTGGGTTTAACAGAAAAAGGGTTTATTTACTTTCACAAAAACAGACCCAAACCGTGATTTTGTCACCAGTCCAACCTGTTGCATAGGGGCAGAGAGCGCGAGCGCAAACACAAGGACCTTTTAAGTCGTTGCCGCTAACAAGCGCAGGTGTCCCCACTCTCCTGATTGCCCTCTCGGCCACGCCCACCTGCACACCTGCAGGGACGACGGCAAGCGGCACTTTACTAATGTCCTGGGCTTAGGTACATAGGACAGTAAATCACTGTTTACTGTAAATCATTGTGTTCCTGCAAATGGTGCGTTTAATTGTCAGTGGAAAGAAATGGACAAAACAAGCCTGTGGAAGATGCATCTGATGCAACGGATATCAAAAACACCCGAGTACCGTACAGTATTAAACCGGGCTTCTTTAACACTCACTGTAAACGGAAATACACATATTTTCTTTGTATTTTTGCACGTCTTCTGAGCGGATGTTTGAGTATACCGGTATTCCTTCAGTTGCTGGCCAAGTCAGTTATTGGTTTGTTTCAATCGGTGCAGCATTGCTCTGTTCCTTAGGAAGCCACATGGAGCCCGTCTGTCTTAAAGGCCCTACATTGGTTTCTGTATTGATTCTTGTCTGCCATGCTTGCAGTGTATGACCCGGCCTCCCCGGGCCTATAACACCAGGCTTTTAGTTGTTCCAAAGTGCAGCACTGAAATCGTCCATGAATCAGCTTTTAGCTATTATGCTCCGAGCCGCTGGAACAGTCTCTCTGAGGAGCTGAGAGATGCTGGAAGTGGATATTTTATTCACTTATTTTAATGCATTCAAGTTGAACATTTTATTCTTTTGTATTGTCATTGATGTATCACGGAGTAGTTTTATAATTATATTGTTTTCCCTTGTGATTACTGTTATTATGGCATTTCATTTCATTTTAATTCAATTTTAATTTTGTTTTTTTCCTGTTCATTGTTCTCAAATTGTCTTTTCTGTTCTTTTTCACGGTCCAAACTGGCTCTGTCTTATTTTCGGCTCATCATTCATCTGTGAAACTTTGGACAACCCGAACAAAAGCTGCTATACAAATAAAGTTTGATGAATGATTGACTGATTTAGTGAGTCTCCACTGTATAATAATCATACTTCATGTTTGTATTTATGTGCAATACTTTGACTTCACAGTCGGGGCCGGGGGTTCGATTCCCGATCCCGGGCAGTCCTTCCGTGTGGAGTTTGTATGTTCTCTGCAGCGTGGGAACCCGGCTTCCTCCCACAGTTCAAAGACAGGCAGCTTAGGTTAATCGGATGCTTTAAATTGCTCGTAGGTGTGAATGTGAGGGTCAGCTGGGATCGGCTCCAGAGACCCTAAACTGGATAAGTGGTTTGGATAATGGAATGGCCGTCTGTCTCACAGCTGTCTTTATGCTGTCTGATTAGATCTACCATAGAACAATTTAATTGGATGAAGTGCTATACACCATTTAGAGATAAGCAGCTCAAATTGGTAAAAACACCCATGAACATCGGATGTCAGCGACGCCAACAATACCATAGTGGTTCAACACATAAATTGGAGTCGGGCTTGGTTAACAACAGAGGTGTCAAGTAACGAAGTACAAATACTTCGTTACTTTACTTAAGTAGAAATTTTGGGTATCTATACTTTACTGGAGTATTTATTTTTCAGACGACTTTATACTTCTACTCCTTACATTTTCACGCAAATATCTGTACTTTCTACTCCCTACATTTTAAAAATAGCCTCGTTACTATTTCATTTTGGTTTGTTTTTATTCCGCTTGTCATCGTTCAAAAACACACACAAAAAAAACTAGCCAGATAAATCGCGCCATCCGGATAGAGTGAATTTGATTGTGGTTGGATGAGAAGTTTAAACATATACCATTCCGACACCCTATTGGTTTCCTACGCGATGCACCTGCAGATGACACAAATCAACCGTTACAAATCACGTCACTCTCCAGCAAGGACAGCAGAAAAGCCTATTACAAAGATGTCTGTGTCAGAGAACTCGAGCGAAATATCCCACTCCCAACCAAGTATCAGCGAGGAGGTTGATAGCCAACAAGACCAGCCAACCCTTGTACATCCCTGGCCGTACCTGGAAGAATTTTTCGAGATGGTTGGGTGCAAAAACAATTCATTTCGAATGCGCTGCAAGCTCTGCGCACCCAAGTACCACGAACTAATGACTTTCATGAAACGCATGTTAATGCTCAGTAGTACACATATGGTACTTTAATGTATTTGCATTGTAATAAAATGTGATCATTTTCAATGGGCATATATGCAGCTGAAACGGGTAGTCTAGTGCATCCCACATTTTTCAACATAACATTTTAATACAACATTATAGTCATTATGGCCTTTAGAAAAAATATTAGGCCCCTACACTATAGGCCCCTGAGACACGGCTTAAGAGTTTGTCCTTAATGAAAAAATAAATCCCCTTACATTACTTTTACTTTTATACTTTTAAGTAGTTTGGAAACCAGTACTTTTACACTTTTACTTAAGTAAAAAGCTTGAGTTGATACTTCAACTTTTACAGAAGTATAGTATCTATACTTCTACTTGAGTAATGAATGTGAATACTTTTGACACCTCTGGTTAACAACCAGGTGCAGACTTGACATAACGGCTCCCGCAGAGTGACATAGTAAGAATCAGTTCTATGTTTGGTTTGTGAAATCATATTTATTACATTCACATCTGAATGCATATAATTAATTGGTTGTTACTTCAGTCAACTTTGGTGAGCTGATGCATCAATAAGTAAAAGTGTAAGAATACACCTTCCAACCGCTGCAAACCAGTTTGTTTGTCCATGTTTGGTGTATATTGATTGATTTAACTCAACGAAGAATCATCAATTCATGAGTGTGAATGTTGTTCTACACCGAACACCCTTCCACAGTGTGAGCACCCACTCTCGTAAACACAGGAAGACAATACCACCTGGAGCACTTCAAACAGGAAATCTATCGAAAAGCACTTCCCAGTGTTGGCCACACACGACTGTTTGAGTGCCCGGAGCCTCGGTAGAGGTTCTTCAAAGCATGCAGCTCCTATTTTATTTGATTATTTTTTGTCCTGAAGGCTCGTTACATATATTGACGTGGGCCTCCGGTGGTGCTGCATGCCACAGACCGTTGGGACTAAAGGAGCTCGTTGGTATGGCAGAGTGAAGTCAGTCATTTATTTAAGGGAGTCCCTCTTGGAGCTGAACCAGCTCACTGTAGCTGCTTCAGTAGCAGCGCTGGAGTTCAGAGTCTCGGGTCATTTTTAAAAGTGCTACTCTTCCGCCCTCTAGTGGCTTTTTATAGAAGCACCGCGAAGAAACAGAGCAAAATTAAGCAATTTTATGAATTCAGATTTAATTAAAGCAGATGGATGTGAGAATATAAGTCCTCCATGTGTGCCGTGCCTGATATGATGTGCAAATAAAGAGTTTTATTAATTTACACAGGTCTTTAAGGGCCCATTAGAGTTTATATTGAGTTTTTTTTTTTTAGACTGATCTCATAAGATGAAAAACATGATTGTTTATTAGTTCAAATGCTTGAAAAGGTGTGATATGCAGGATTCTGATCATGAAGTCTGACCTTGCTTTGTTGATGCAACCGGGCTGTCCGTGCCTGATTCTAGTGCATGTATATTTTTGTGCGTCAGAGGCTGCACCACAAAAACTCAAAAAATGTCAGTTTTGATGGTAGAGTGTACAAAGTGTCTGACTTTGAGTCAGAGACTGTAAAATGTACTGTCTCTAACAGCAAACTTTCATTTATTTTAACCACAAAACTTCCCTTACCGTGACAAAATTAGGTTTTGTGCCCTAAAATAAATCTTTGCAATATATTTACGTATTGTGTATCCCATTGAAGCAACTACACACTAAGACAATAATATTAACAATTATTGTTTGTGCTTTCTTATTTGAGCAGATTCATTATTCGTCCTGCGCCTTTCTTCAACTGCAGGAATGCCCATGTTAAGAGTGTATTATAATGTATATGGATAAGAATGGGATCACTAACAAGACATGTGAGTGCAATTACGATTAGCGTGTCAAATTAAATTCAGGCACATGCATCATCAAATGAACACACTTCCTCTCCCAGACCCTGACATGCACACCTGTTGGCCTTCTCACAAACAATCACAACATACAGTAGCTTCAATAATATAAAGTTGTCTCGCAAGCTTTTTTGAGGCCTTGCTGACAATTAATTATGTAACAGCACAGTTCTGTGTGAGGCTCTTGATCATATATCTGATCGTGACCCTGGAGAGGAGGAGAGAGGCCAGGAAGCCGACAAGGAAGATGCATTAGAGGAGGAAGTCATGATGAAGACAACACAGACAAATGATGATCCAGAACAACCAAGGTCTTTTTACTTATGACATCATACGTCACTAACAGATGTTATTGTGTGCCTCAAGTTTCGTGAGGACCAAGAGGCCTACAGGCCATGAATAGCAAATATTAGTGAATATATATAAGTTTGAGCTTCTATGGATCTGCTATAGTGGGGACGTCCTTCTAAACCATTAACACATGATACATTAACATTAAAATAAGAGTTATGAACAGATTAGCTGTGCCCTATATTTTGTACAAAATGTGGTACATTTTGTGTGAATACATTTCTGAATAATTGAAGCGATATCTTTGTCAGATTTAGTAACTGTGCCACATTACACGTTCAGACCCAACTGATGTAAAAGTCCCTGCCGCGTGCCGTGTGTTCGTCTCTCCGCACCGAGTCACTTTACGGCGGAGTGTTTCTGGCGCTCGTGGGATTGTTTCCACAGCAACCACCTAGATGTGGGAAGTCTCAGACGGCGCTCGCACATGCGCACTCTCGACTCGAGAGCCGTCTCCTGTGTGCACGTCTGACTCGACTCGTCTCAAACTACAGTGGATATGGACGATAATAAGATGTTACATAAATAATCGTCTTTACTTGAACAAGATGCTGGTTCAAAAAGTAAAAGAGGGTGAAAACAAAGATTTTAGTCAACAGACAACCGCTAAAGTCATATTACTAACTGTAAGAGCCATTTGTGGGGTTTTGTCATTTTGGACCTCCCACCACTAGGTGGCGGAAGACCGACTTATATTTGATGTTGAGGCCGAAATAATCAGGAGCGGCATTGGGGCCAGGTGTTGCTCGTTTGGCGGTAGCAAACAGTTTTTCGACCGTGATACAACTAGTGACGATATGGTAACACAGGAATAGAAATGTTTATGGTTTATTTTATAATTTAAGTGTATGCACCTAAGATGTGCCACCCTTGTTTATGATTTAATTTTGTATAAATACATGCAAATGGATCAATAAACAAATTGGACATTACACCTGGACGTTGTCATTAATTAAACGCGTCGGATCAATAGCAACCAAGCAGTGCCTTTAGGGATGAATAGGCAACGGGGGCACTACACCAATATAAAGAGGCCTTATAGATATCTCAGTAGGTATAATGATTTTACTTGTCGGTCGTTAACCGATCAATCAGTGTCAAGTTTCGGTTTTATTATTCCGAGGTTATCAGAGGTACAATGAAATAATTTTGACAAGAGAATAGATAAGCTCGATAAGCAATAAAAGTACCAGTCGCAATAAGAGCACTAGCCATATGAAAGATAAAATAAGATGAAATGAAAACAATAAAATCTAATTATTATAAGTGAAAATGAAAATATAATTGAATGCAAGATATACATTATAGTAATATTTGCACAGGGTATTTCGCCAACAATACTGCACACATACACGTAACATGGAAAAGAGAATGGGATGTGAGTAAATGGCATGAACAATATACATGCATTGATAAAAAGAGGATTGCGTGAGGTTCACTAGCAGCTCTCATAATGGCAGTGCATGTTTATGTAAACAGTAAATAGTGCAGACGGCAGATACATGCAACTGTGATGTGGAATATACATATATATATATATATATATATATATATATATATATATATATATATATATATATATAGTTATTGAGCCAATGCCCCGCTGATGACAGTATTGCAATATTTATATATTTGCTGTGTTACTGTGCATCTGTGTTTTAATGTTAAATAATCAAGAATTTTCAACTGTATCAACCCTCAAAGTTTTGATATAGCGTAGACCTGCTGTACAATAAAAGATGAAAATCTCACTTCAAGGACTTACATTTTAAGTTCAGTTTTTTTGCCTATAATACATCAGAAGTGTCACCAATTCTGTCTTTGCAGCCGAAAAAAAGATATCTAAGAAAATGGCCACACATGATTGGATCTCACTGAATTAAAATCAATCTTTACAACTCAACATTTATATCTGGTGAATGCTCTTATTCAAAATGTCCTGATGCTTTCAAATGATTACAGCATAGCTGGAACTGGAGCAAACACTGCCTCAAAAGCTCGCCGTGCCATCTTCTACCTGCACAGCTGAACAGGGCCACAAGGACACTGTGTGATGAAAAATGCATCATTTACACCCACAGAGTGTCTCCTCTCTCGGTTCATGCGGTTTTCTGACATGAAGCCTTCTCCTTCGGGAGACGAGCAACTAGAAATACTTCAGCCTCCTTGTGTCAGACTGCTCCTGCCTCACAGGGCGAAGCTCTCCGGTGGCCCAGCTGACAGTGACAAACTGAAAACGGCTGAACGCTCCACTTCACTTCTCTGACCTTTTTTTCTGAAAATGCACAGCGGAGAGAGAGGGCAGAGGTCGACTGGGAAAAATAACTTTCAGCCCTCCGAGGACTTTTCTACATGAAGACTTATGGGGTAATGCCGGGCACATGTCCAGAGCAGCGTGCTGCTCAAGGACAAACACTTCACTCGGCCCCCCAGCTATCCAAAAACATGAACATTGAGACAAACGATCATTTGATGTTTCAGGAATAAGATGCTGTTTAGCCACAAGATAATTTGAACATTATCTCGTGGCTAAACATATTATATTGAACCAAAAATCACACTTGCAGAAACAATGCATATATATGTGTATATATATATATATATATATATATAGTCAAAGTGGTGATGAAACTGTTACTATATATGTACACTGAGTGGCGCTGTTCTGTGGTCCTGGGCTCCTTTTACAAGATATATATATATATATATAATAAAAAATATTATTTATTTTTATATATTTATTTATATATATATAATTTAAGAAAAAAAATATTATATATATTCTTTTTTTAAATTATGATATATATATATATATAAATACATATTTTATTATATATATTATATATATATATTTACAGTATATATATAATTAAAAAAGAATATTTAAAAAAAGGTTGTATGATATATATGTATACATGTATGTATACATATATAATACAACATTTCTATATATTCTATTATATGTTTTATATATATATATATATATATATATACTGTATATATAAGGGTTTGTGTTAAAATAACAATGTAATGAGAATGAAAATGTATCTAGCATAAATAAAAAACCACCATAACATACTTTCTAGCGATACATAGCAAGCGAAGGGTCAACGTTTAATTTCGGTTTCTCACTAGGCACAAACAGTGGACTACTGGGTGAAAGTCCTGTGTTTGTTCAGACACATTCACGTTATACTCCGTATTATATCAGGTAACCGTAAATAACGGTCCCTCGGTACATTACGTTACCGGCTCTATAACCTGGCGCTTGTGTACGACATTAATAACGTCCATATTCAAACGTTCCCATGGTTTGCAGAAATGTACAATGCCAGAGTTTCTTTCCCCAGGCGGCTGGATTGTTGGTCAGCCTGTTTAGAAACGCCAGTTTCCACAAATTATTCCACTCAGAATCTTTGAAGTCTTGCAGTTCTTTATGGACTTTTTTTTAAACCTTGTATGTTTTCAAGCTGACTATTATTTATGACAGTAACGTCTCTTCATCTGACTTTGGGGATGTCAGGTACTTTTCTTTTAGCGGCACGAGTTCACGATAGGTGTGAGATAATGAGACAGGACACCAGTTGGCAGGCTGCTGTCACCACTTTACACAGATGGTTTGACATAAATGCCTCGTTCCAAGAACAGCAGGAAAATGCTAAATATGCACCCAGGAATAGCGGTTTTGATCTCCAGAAATTAATTGCTTGGTATCGGGCTTGAGATGACCCGTTTGCCGATTTATACAGCACACACGCATGTTTATGTCTGTGGCCCAAAGGAGAGTTTGTCATTGTGCAGACGCTGGAGGACAGGATGATACCAGTGCAGTTACTTCGAAACTGCATCTAAAATGTCCCAAAGCTTTAATTTTAGTCTGGGATACCGTTTGAAAAAGAGACAGCTGGGAATGCATTTGGGTTCATACTCCAAAATCTGATATTTAGCCATAAATCATTGTTGGAGCTATCATAAAGTACATAAATCTTGTTTCATTCCTATGAGCTTATTTTGGTGACAAATAGGGCACACTTGTGGAAGACTGGAAGACTCTTATCATTCTCATCAATACATAATAAAATCATCCAACGAAATCAGATTTGGAGCTTGCGATGTGAACGTGTGAATATATACTTCATACATTTTCCATTTAACACAATACTTGTTGTGAAGTGTGATTTCTTTTTTCCTTCCTTTCGAGCGCTGCTGTTTAATGTGACACCTCAAGAAAACCTGATTAACAGTGGAATTATAGCAATGCAGATCGCACGGCATCCAAGAGAAACCGGTCCAGGGGGAACTGGGACTGTCTGTAATTTAGCTTGTCTATCAAAGCGCTTTCATCACCTCCCTCTCACCAGCATCCTGTCTCTCCGCTGAGGCTAGAAGCTGGCACTGATGAATGAGATGAAATAACATTTGGACAGTACAAAGTCGGCAGCAGGGCCTCCCCTCTCCACTCTCCTCCTCTGGGGACCGGAGAGAATATTAACAGAGCTGGATAGAGTGGGAAAGAGAGAGAAAGAAAGAGAGAGAGGGGGAAAATGAAGGCATTGTGATACTATGGTAATCCTTCAGAGGAGAGGACAAAGAGAGAAATACAAAGTGGAAGTGACCACAGGCAGAATATGCAAAATAAAATGACTCATAATGAAAGCTTTTAAAAAAACTTTCAACATCATAAAAGGAATAGCTCAACATTTTTGGAAACTTCTCTAATTCTTACTGATATCTTTATGAGAAGATTGATATCACTCTCATATCTGTGTGTGCAATATTAGACCACGGCCAGTTAGCTTAGCTTAGCATAAAAAGCTTAGCATAGAAACTAGTAAAATCTGCTTAACTTAGTATCTACAGCTCAGTAGTTTATTCATTATATACATTTTGTATTTCTTGGTGCGACATTTTTTTCACTCTTTGTTTTTAGTACGGCTTTAGAGGTGCTAAGCTAGCTGTTTCTCCCTTCTTCCAGTCTTTGTGCTAAGCTAACTAGCTTCTAATTGCCGGCAAGAAAGGGAATAAGTTTCAACCCACAGAACTTAATGTTAAATTCTAATGAAGTTCTCAACGATACCCAACAACATAAATTCAGAGGAACTTTTATCATTTTAAATGATGGAATTGTGAAAAACAATCTTAGATTTCAATATTTCACTCAGCCATCAGATGTCTTTAACAATAAATAACAATAAAAACATATCCAAAGAAAAATGAACACAGAGAAAGTCAAAGAAAAAGCTCAAGAAAGGAAGACAAAGACATGTGAAGACACAACAGCAGCCAGAGGGAAGAAAGGCAGCCGAGAGAAAGAAAGAGATGTCACGCCTTTGAGGATTGGACTTGACACAGGGCAGGGCTGGATCCTTGGATTTCTGGGGGGAACATCCATCATGCACCAGTCAGAATGAGATTGCTTCCTCCCACCTGCAGCACAGCAAACATGATACCAAGTTTAATTTACATGCTACTCATCTTGTGACACACACCCAGCATGCACATACACATGGTGTTTTCATTTCTACATCTAATGTCTCTTTCACAATTAATGATGTCATCTTCCAAAGAGTAATTAGACAACAATCCACCCTCACCATCTTATACTATTTTCTTATATTACTGGATCCTTTAGAACCATGTGGAAGGGAAAAAACAGCTTCATTACAAGATGGGTTTGGTGTAATATATCTCATTTATTTAAAAAAAAAATGATATGCAAAGACCAAAACCAAGTATATGGCCTGTGTAGCCAAAGCCTGACGGAGCTTATTCAAGGGATTCCCACAAGGGAGGCTTGTAGAGGGCACAAGTGTGTAGCAAGATTTACATATAGTATTACAAATAGAAGTTAAGATATGATGAAATATATTGGTATACACATATTGAGTCAGTTGCAACAACTGAACACTAATTGCTATAATACATCCAAAATATATCATGAGCAAGCAAAGTTTTTAGAGATTAGTGAGACGTGATCTGTTTCTTTGACCTCAAAAAACAAATTAAGGGTTGATTAATCAAAATTAGTAACACAGACATCCAGATCTATAGGTGAACTACGGTCAAACAATCCATCAGATTGCTTTGAATAAATACAACATTCAGTTTCATCTCCACACATAACAGACAACACCTGCGTCATGAGGTTATTAGAAATATTTGTAACATTTGATAACAAATGCTTTACAGCTTAGGCAAATGGTTTTTACGTCTGTATTTATTTTCCTCCTGTGTTCGTGTCATAAACATCAAAGCGTAACACTCCCACGCTTTATTGTTCCTCCATCTGCAATTTTATTGATGCTCCATTACTGCGTCACATCATCAGTTAGCTGTTGGGGGGAGAAAAAAAAAAAGAGAAAAGGATCCAGATATAATGAGTCATCTGCCAAATATGTACTGCTGAGGAACAGTTTGTGCTGCGTGAAGCACACCGTGGCAAGCAGCAGATGTTAATGCATTAAATATCACCCACTCAAGAAGCCTATATATAAAGTGTTTGAAAGGAGCTGATAACAAAAAGAAAAGACAGGAGAGAAGGCTGAAGGGGCAGGTGGACAGACTATCTGAGATTAAAGAGAGAGAGAGAAAGAATAGGGTTGGGTGTGGGGGGGAGAGGGAGGTGGGTGGAGATCGGAGTGTGTGGAGACAAAGACAGACAGGAAGGGGTTGAGAATGGGAATAAAAACAAAAGAGACAATTTCAAAGATGAAGCTAATTCAAAGGCGAATATGTAAAACAACACGACGCTGAAGACGCCCCAGATGGATTTAGTTACTCTTCCCTGGATAGCTGATAAACTTGAGTCCACCAGGTTGTGCTGTTGCACTTCAATCTCAGTCAGCGAGGAAACAGACTTGTTTTTATGTGAGGAGGAGGAGGAGGGGGAAGGGGGGAGGAAGAGTGGGAGTTCACGCAGCAATGTTCAAAAGATTTACACAAGCGGTGAATCTGAAAAAAAAAACAAATGCATGTAAGAGTGGAGGTTACAGGACACGGCCGCAATTAAAACCAGACAGCACCCGGCTGAAGACGGCAATAGATCTGAATCAACAGGTCACCGGGACAATATATTAGCATGGGCAAGTGCTGATGAAGCAGCGGCTGCACGGAGACGACTGTAACAGAGCGTGATTGCATTTTGTGGATTTAGGATGGCGCTATAATTACATGCAGCGGGCCCGAAATGACACACAACGTGCACTGGAATAGATTTCCCACATGTTTAAAACACACTCTCAAGAAAGCATGGTGGAAGGATGGCATAATGTGCCATTAAAAAAAAAACTGCGTAATTCATCAAAGTTTAATCTGTTTGGAACAACAAGCCTGATTTGACAAGTTTAACCAGATTACTAATTTATTATCACAGACGAGAACTGCCACTCCCAGAACAGGAACTTTGGTGGTCAGAACAAAAAAATCTATTTGTCGACTACCACCAAGAGTCTAATACAGTATATCTAACCATCAATTATTAAAAGGAAGGAAAATGCATTCTTGAATTGAACATAAGAGATTTTAGGAGGCGTGTAAAACATGTTTTTTTTCACAAGTCCAGGACAAACCCGAGCCTGCACATTACATAATGTGCTTCTAAGTCTCGCTTCTCGCTTAATGTCATCCTTACAGAATGTCAAAAGAACATAGTCCTCGAATATTAAAGTGATAATGGTAATAATGTGTCGGCGGAATGCTTTTTGTGATGCATTAATGCCTCCATTTTTATGGCGAGTGATTTCCATTTCTTATTTCCCCAGCCACAGTATTCCCAATGCGGCTCCAGTGTATTTATTTCACCTACAATACATGCTGATGGTTTTGGTCCCTGCGACTCTGATGTGAAAAAAAGCTGGTGTTCAGATTAATCTTTTGCGCTGGCATTTGACAGTCATACAGGAAATAGTCTATCAGAGGACAATATTCCTCCACCATCAGTCACAGCATGCGCTCTCAAACGGCAACTCTTGCTCGTATTTCTTCCCTCTCCGCCTACTCATGGATCCTACAGCTGGCAGAACACAAGTCTGGCATGTTCTCTGGGGGAGGCTGAAGAGCATTGTGGGAAATGTAGGACATTAGTAGACGAGACAGGTTGAGAACTCATACAGTTGTTATGTATTATGCGTTTGGATGGATGGATGGATGGATGGATAGATAGATTTGTTGGTCACAGTAGCAGACACAAAATAACAGGAATAAAAATAAAAAAGATGCTCAATATAACTCAATATGTACAACAAAACAGTAAAGACAATTTATATGAGGATATATACATTTTTTTTTTTTTTTTTTACAAATGCCTGTTTGCATGTTTTTGTTTATTTTAGCAATATGTATTTTTTGTTTAACCTCTTACCAAAGGTGAAAAGATTCATGTTTGTACCCCAGTTGGATAATCTTAGCATAATAACTGGTAACGGGGGGAAAGAGCTAGCGGGCTCCTTACAAACACCTGCATGGCGAACTATTGAACACCTGGTTCCAGTGATGTGAAAGGGTTAAATGCATGTCGCAGTTTTTGAAAAAATGGTAAATTAGTGAAATAACTTATCTCTCTGATTTGGTCGGCTTGCAGCTGAACCCGAACCTTAAGGAATTCATGGTAATGTACTTGAAAACCGTTAGCACCCAAATGGCACCCCGCTTAGAAATCATGACAAAACCCATTGATATTAAGTCATTTTCTCTAAATTTGGTGGGAATAATTCTGCTCATCTTCAAGATTGCAGACATTTTGAATCGGTGTTGTTCTGATGGAGTGTTTTTCTGGTTGTTTGTATCTGCACCACACAGTTACAGCGTTATAAGTCACCTCCACATGGCAGACAGTAGAGAAATAAAGAAACTGTGTTATTGCATGGCACAGATGATTAAAAAAGCGTATCAGCTGAAATGACCAGATAAATTATTGTCTTTTAGAATGTATCTCAATACGGTGCATCCCTAATTTACACTATTTCATGCTGTGCTACCACTTAACGCTGATTACAATGCTACATGCGGCGCAAACTAATTAATTCAGCCCATCAGAAAGCTGATTTAAGGGTAAAACAAAAACCCCTGTGGGCTCTTCAGCACAGAGGAACCTGGGAAGTGCCCGGCTGGCTACCTGCGGAGGTGGAGAGGCCTCTATACAACCACATCCACCACGCTGAGCCCTCCCCCCGGTGCACACACACACATGGCGAAGCATGCGCACAAGACTAGAAAGAACACACACTGTCCTGGGTTCTGACAGCTGTACATGCTGCCATCCCATAATATTACCTCTGCTGGATACTTGGAGACACCCTCAACCACACATCTCTCCCACGGCTCAGGATGAAGACACGGGCAGGTGAATCGAGGTGCAGAGGGAGTACAGAGTCGTGCTCTCCAGGGACAGTGAGCTGATACAATCGACTCCTCCTGTCACTCTCCGGCTTACACACACACACACACACTGTTCACTCACTATCTGGAGGTCAGTGAGTGGACTGGCTGAGGAATGGTAGCCTTACCCAAGCATGATGTTGATTAAATTAACTCCCACCGTTACACACTCCCTCCCACAAGACATGTCACTCCCACCGGAGAGGGAATTAGACCAGAGAGGGAGGCAGAAATGTGCAACACAAAGTGACAAGAGAGACCGAGATAGAGACAGAGAGAAGCTTAAATCATTTTAAAGATAAGCTGTTTGAGCCTCATTCTCTGCAGCTTGGAACCGGCCAATGAGTACACAATAATTTGACATTTCTGAAGGGAGTTGTTGGACCGAATCTGTTCCCAAAGTGGTTTTAAATACACATGCAGCAAAATATTGCAGTTGCTCGAGAAAACGTCGGCAGCTGGCGACTCCAGAGGTTTGAAGGATCTGAACTTCAATATTCAGAAACACCCGACATCAGTCAGACGTGCGCAGGCCGCTCAGCTCGCCTGTGATGTTTCCACACCAAAAGGGATAAAAGATCTAACGAGGTTGAGCCGAGACTTCTCTGATCGCAGCGTGTTTAGAAGACAGTTTTCTCCCGTGTTAATGTGACCTTCATTGTCGGGAACAATCTGCACTTGATGAATTAAAGTTTTAATTGGAAGGGATGCGACACAGTTTTCCACCGCAGAGCTACTTTATTCTCAAAGAGACATTTCAGGGGCCAATTATTGTTACTGTACGCACAACCTCAAACTTGTAGAGTCTCGTTGATGTTAAGTGTGTATCAAGAGCTGAACGATGTCCTTTTGCCAAATCAATCAAATCTGTGTCTCACCGCTTGAGAACATGGTCATTTACTAATTTTATTTTTCAAGGTAAAATACAGTATTTAAACCAATGCATTCTCATACCCAACGTGACCAGTATCGCCCTTTAGCATCTGTATGGGACACAGCAGGCTTTCTAAATCTCCAATATAAACCCATCCGCATCATTATTTGGCAGAGCAACCGATGTAGTTTGAATTGCATCAAATTCCTTGTTGGGTGGATGGTAGAAGGTTGGAAAGGTAAATAAAAAGATGGGACTTTCACCCTTTTTCCACCAATTTTTCACCATCAACGTGGAGATATTTTACTATAGTTTTGATACCTAACTTCCAGCTGTTATTTCCCATAAAAAAACATACCTTATTTTAGCTCAAGCCCAGATCTTTTCTTACAGCGAGCCTAGACACGTGGCTTCATTGCCTTAAACTAACTAGTTTTGTTGCGTAAGTAAACCTCAAAGCTAAGTTAACAACATTGAAAGTGTATTTTTTTTAAAGCAGGATGCATGAAACAAGCAGAAACTTCACACACAGTCCTTGACACGTATGAACAATGAAACTATGAAAAATCACTGCTTCTGATGTATTTTGCACTTTGAAAACCACAAGAAAATCAAAAGAGGTCAACAGAAAACGATTTAAGCAGCGGCTTTGTTCAGATCCTTCCTTTATCTGTGGTGGTGCTGATGCTACCGCTCTGCCAAGGCTTTCTGAGTGAATACTCCATAATTAAAAGTGATGCTCTTCATTTAACAAGTCCCTTTTTACAGGAGGCCTTTAATGCAATGCCATTAGGCTCCACCACCCACTCTGCACATTGTAAATAGTAAATGTCCCTGCTTGCTGGCTCTTCTGTTGTAAACCAGGGGCTTCATCACCCTTTAAAATATGTCTTCCTACAACAAAGCCTGCCTTCACCCTCATGCCCTTCACGGCCTCCTCTCTTCTTTGTCTTTTCTTGAACCCTCTCCAGCCTTGAAACCACATTCCTCTTCTTTTGTGAAATACTTCAAATCCAAAAGGAAATCTGGACTTGAATCTGTCTACATCACAGGCACTTTGATTTTTCACATGTTTATGAGAAGCTGTTGACTCAGGGTAGTATTTTATAATATATATCCGTATGCTAATGCTTCGCTTTGATTTGCTACCAAGTTGGTGGCGCCCTTAGGAAGTCTATACCTGTTGCCCATGACTTGCCTTCATTGGAGATAACAGACATCCTGTAAATACGTTACACATTTGTAATAATCATGGCATGACAGTAACGCTTAAAGTCAATAACATACTAAAGTCGCAGCGCTAACTTTATGACAGCTGGTGCATCCAACCTGCTATGGAGGGACGCCAAGTCAAAGATCAGATTTCTACGGTGCACCAGCACTTCCATGAGCGAATGAGATTCAATTAAAGCTTAATATCGGCCCACTGAGGAACTCCTAGCAGGTGTGCACAGCAGACGAGTGCTAGAGCTTCTTAATGTATCACACACACACACACACACACATTTATCCTCTGCGCCGTGCCAAAATGAAAAGTAATGGATTTTAAAATCAAAGTTTGTTGGTGCAAAGTAATGGCTTCCGAAATAACCAAGTTAAAAAAAGAAATTGACAATCTGTTCTGAGAGAAAAAAGAAAAAGAAAGCTCAGGAGGAGATTATCGCGCCTCTTTGGGTAACGCTTGAACCAAAGCCAGTCGTATACAAAGTTGAACATCGCTGACAGTTTACCGTGTTTCTGGGAGTCGTTTGGAGTCAGAAGATCTTCTGCTCTCTTTTTAAGGAGCAACAAAAGGAGACAGTGGCGGATTATGAATGGAACGCTTGGCCGCATACTCCGCCCGGATGGAACAACTTTAAATGTCAGTTTGGATCAACACCTTTGTGCCCTTTTTGTTGAATGGCAACAAGACACACTGCAGGGCGTTGTGTTGTATACAAAAGATACAGAAATGCTGTGTCCTGACCAACGTAGATTTAACAGATAAATTTAGACTGTACTGTCCCCAAGCAAAACTTCCTCTCCACAGCACCGAACATTCATCCATTCATTCATTATCTAAACTGCTTATCCTGTTTTAGGGTCGCAATCCCAGCTGTCATTGGGCAAAGGCAGGGTACACCCTGAACAAGACGGCAGTCTATCGCAGGGCACATATATAGAAAGACAACCATTCACACTTACATTTACACCTATGGGCAATTAACCTGACCTGCATGTCTTTGGACTGTGGGAGGAACCCGGAGAGAACCCACGCTGACACGGGGAGAACATGCATACTCCACACAGAAGGCCCGCCCAGACCGGGATCCGAACCCCGGCCCCTCTTGCTGCTGTGAGGCGACAGTGCTAGACAATAATAAATACAACAACACAACAGGACATTCAATGACAGACACCAGCAGCGAGGCCTGTGGTTTACAGTAGTGGCAGCTATGGCTGCAGAGCTCCGGCTATTCCCAAAGGGAGCCTTTCTGCCCCATAGCTGCACTTTGTTTACGAAACAAGCAAAAAACAAAAGTAACTTCATATCAAAGTAAAAAACTTGCATGCAGTCGTGTGGTGCGTTCACACCGAACGCAGCGTGATCGCGTGAGTTTACTTTCTGCTTTACTCGCGCCTGAAAGGGGGCGGGGCTTATCTCTGTGGCTTATCTCCGTAAAAACAGTTTCCGCCATCCACCATTGAACTAACCACTAGTTCTGCTTTAAATTTCTTGTGGAAGTCCCTCAAACGTCGGACCATCAAACGCCCCCATGTCCGGGTTCATAATATCATCCGTAGACGCGCAACAGCGTCTGAATGACGGCCGCTGCCAGCACTGCTTCAGGCGGACCAGCAGCAGTTTGATTCAGCACCAGCAGGACGGCAGTAATGACGTGCAGAGCTTCTCAACGCTGATTGGCTTTCGTGACACGAATTTTTGCCCGAGTTGGAAAATGTATTGCGTAATTTCTTGCGCTGCGGAAAGTTGCGTCATTCGCAACCATTCGCGTCTGTGCATTGACTTTACATGTAATCTACTCACGCGATTAATTCACACCGCGTTCGGTGTGACTGCAGCATTAGAGCGAGCTGCATGCTCCTAGTTTAATATAAAACCTTTTTTTTTTTATCAGGTAATCTCATTGAAATCAAGAGCACTTGTGTGAGAGAGACTCGAGCACAGCAGAGAGAAAGAAAAACAAACAAAGCCAAAACTAATGTTAACACTTTAAAATCCGCCTGTGGAATGAGACATCCCATTGTTTTTAAATCCGCTGTAATTAATAGCACTTATATGGTCTTTCCAAGTTCAGGATTTTAGCCAAGGGGGACTAGAGTTAAACATGACTGAGATAGCAGTGCTTTTAAATTAGAGAAGACAAGTGATACACGGAGGCAGTTTTTATTGGAGACCTTCATAAATAAAAATTATATAATGTAGCTCTCTTGTTTTTGTTACTGAAGACCAACTTACTTGTTCATATAGTGCAGTGATACAGGATGTTCCTTCTGCAATGAAACACACATTATTACCATACAATAAGCTGCATGAAGTTATAGATCATGAGAACAAATTTAACACACACACACACACACACACACACACACACACACACACACACACAGGAGATGTGATGGTCCTGGGCACCAAAGGCAGAACTTCTTGCCAGGCTATTAACAAGCTCTGGAAGACGATATGGAAAATGTATGTTAACTTCTGCCAATCTGTAATAATAAAATACTAGAAAATTATCAAAAGATGTGACTGACATGATGGATATTGACTTAACTTTGACACCTTTTGTAACTATTTTCTATTGGATAGGAAACTAATACCATTTAACGACAAATCAAGACCTTTACTTATTTTTACAACTGTAGATGTCACTGGAGTCACATGTTTCGTAACGGCTATTTTAAAAGGTGAGGAAGATAATTTGTGCACGGTGAAATTAATTAATGTTCATTATATTTTCTACCTGATCCAGAACTGGTTGCCAAATGGTGTAAAAGTGGAGGATCAGATATTGCATAAGATGGTTGGAAAAAATAAAATTGGAGTGATTTTTGGTGGAGTTTGTTGCCTAAAATATGGAAGTTTATTTTAAAAAGATTGTGTAACGAGCAGAAATTGCTTTTGTAGAAAAACAAGGAGTAACTCAAGATATCATACGAACCATATTTTGAGGATATATTTGCACCAACACACCTTTGAACACGTCTACCAGATTCAAATCCACAAATATTATGTTTATTCTTTCCTCCAGGAACACAACATCTGGAGGGGTCATTGTTAGCACAAGTAGCCAAAGCATAAAACAGGCATTTTACCTTCAGGTATTAGGCTAGAAAAATCCTTCCCTTTCCAAAAAATGTAATTTCTATTCATTGCTTCCTTCTTTCTGAACACAATGAACGTGAGCTGAAGTCACACAGGAAGATCAGCGAGGGCTAATTCTGCCTCTGTATTGGACAACTCCATTAACCATAATCCTCTTTGCCGCTTCCGAGGTAACGCAACACGCAGCTGCTATTGAGGAATTAGGCTTCACGTTGAGGGTTTACGGCCCGATGTCATGAGGGGACTCAAAGTTGTTGGTGCATTTTGAAAGAGATGGAGAGAAAAGTGGAAGATATTACTGAAGGTGGACATTGAAAAATGAGATTTAGCTTCTCTGTAAAATGACGACTTCACGAGATGTTTTCTTAATGCCCAAATTCTGAACTTATTCAGCCGTGTACCTTTAGGCACACTCATCCAGGTTCCTGAAGAGTTTAAGTAGAACATGGAAAGTTATGCATGGAGGCGTAATGTCAGCTTAATATTCTAAAAAGGTAGCATACTCTGAAGCCTGGGAAGATTTCAGAATATTAAGAGAAAACTAAACAGATCTGAGCGATGTCAAAGGATTTTTCATCTCCACCCCTCAAAGACCTTCAACCAAGAACGAACATCTGTTCTCGAGTAAACACAGGTCAAAGGGGACGTCATCGATTAATCATGTATTAAATCCACAGTGTAGTCTCAGAGGAAAACATGCAGTAAACATTGTATTTTGTTTTAGTACAGTGAAACCACTCAGATGATACATATGTTTAATTTGAAGTTTAATGGTAAAAAGAAATACGAACTACATCGCCGTCTTTCTTAAACATCAAGTAAGATTAAGAGCAATGAATGTATGATGAATCCTGTTTTTACGGCTTCATATGCTATGCACCACAGGTGGCCGCTGCAAGTTGTGGTTTAGCTGGAAGCAGGCATCTGTTCAGACAGCCGAAAGACAATTCATCTTCTGGTGATTCATCATTACGTCTCAGTAACAACCGTAGTATTTATGTAACGATGTCAATGTAGAATGTTCAATAGAAAACAGGCTTTTATAATTCGATGCCTGACTATATTTCTGAGAAACTGGGACATCTCGCCTATATTTAACTTTATCTTTTTTTCTTTTCTTCTACAAATGGGTTCATCTGCTGAATCCTTGCCAGAAGCTTTCTCTACAAAAGACGTAAGAAAATCCCATCCATAATCATACGCTTATCTCTATTTGTAAAATTTGAAAGACATTAAATAATTACTAGTTATTATTATAACTTAGGTGACTTAAAAGCCAACATTGAGTGTTGGTTTCACACTGGACATGTGCAGCGGTCTCCTGGGTGAAAGTCCTGTGTTTGTTTGACCAATTGTTGCTATTTATACGACGTCAGATGCTCTACATTGCTATTAATGGGTTTACATTGTATTTACTTGAAAGCCTCCGGTATCAAACGCAGAGGGCCAAAATAAAACATGAGTATTTTGTATCTTGAAATGAGACTGGGTGGAGAATATAAACGTGTATTGTTTATTGTAACTATTTTTCCTGATCTTCCCTCTACTTCCTACATTTAGCAGGATTAGCTTTGTTGAGAGAGTATGTTTGATTGATTTATTGTGAGCTTTGGGTTTTACCCAAAGAAAGCAATCGTGATAACAATACCAACAGTGGAGTCCAAGGTTTTCTTTTAAAGATATTATGGCTGCATTGCGTTTTGGTATATTGAGGCTGCTGTCAGTGGGGAAATTAATATCTCACTTTCTCCATGATGGATTTCTCACTGTACTGTTGTTGTATGTTGGAGGAAAGTATCTACCCCATCTATCCGTCGGAAAGAAAGTGACATTTGCTTATAAACTCTGCAATAGACGCTCTGAAAATGAGTGACGATGTCATTTTTTATTAAAAATCGTTTTAGAAAAAAGGTTTTCATTAAATATTGCTTTGTTCCACTCCAAATGGCTATTTAAAGCAATCTACATGTCAGATAAATTCTAGCTACACTTTAACAGAATCATATCTGATCAATATCACTTACAAGATACAGTACATGAAAGGAAGCTTCGATTGTGCAGTTGTTGCACAATGAGTTTGAATAGGGGAACCCTGCTGCTACCCGTTAAAATGGGCCTCATCGTCGGGCCCAAGACGGCATTGATTTGTGATAGCAACCACACAAAGCCCAGTCTGCCCCTACCAACATCTACGTGTTGGATGAACAACTTTATCTCCTGGTGAGTGCCAAAGCTGATTAAACATTTTCACCTGCGGCTCAGACCTCTTCCCCTGCAAAAAAAAAAATCTCATCTCAGCAGACAGGAGGGTAATTGGAGTTTCACCTTAGTTTCTTCCACTGTGGATGTACAGGAAATAGAAGGTCACTGTCTCTGGCTGCTTGCATTTTCTCTTTTTTGACCGACTTGTTCAGTGTTGACTTTTGTTGATACAATATGATGATTGTAATATTTTGCTTTGTTCAACCCTCCTTCAAAGAGAAGTCTTGTTAAAGTGTGAAAGCTATTCATCAGAAGAGGAAAGAGGTTCTTTCACACTTTTTAAACGGGCAGATACTTGTTAAAATGGGGATTACAAGTTGCAACCTGAGACCATTCTGCTAAAGAACCATGTCCTCTCTGAATACATCAAAATATGCCATTTCTGTCAGTGCCAATGTGCTTTTAGGCTGCTTTCATACCTCACCTGTTCGGTTTGGTTAAAGCAAACTCAGGTAAGATTGTCTGCTTAGTGCAATAGATTTGGGCTGTCAATCAAACCATGAATACAACAAAAACAAACAGACTGCTTGAGAAGGTGTCTCGCTCTGCTGCCAAGCAATGTCTGTTTGTGGTGTGAAAGCAAACAAACCTACCACAAAATTGTATAATAGAAGATATGTGATGGAAGCGTGACTTTTGAGATTAAATCAAACAACTAGCGTTAGCTAGAAAATACTTTATACTTGACATTTCAACTTAAATCCTCATAATTTCTTTCCCTTTTATGCCTGGCCCTAATACTCTTCCGTAGTATTGCAAATAATTTGCTAACTATGTATTTTTAATTATGCAGATCATTGCTTTTTTTCCTACTATAAAATAGCCCTACGTGTTAACAGTATCTCTGCAAAGTTTTACTTTGATTAAGTGAAGTTAAATATTATTAGTAATTCATTTAGTGCACATTTCGTGTACCGTAGGTTTAGATCCGCTGAAAGCAAAATTGCTCTCACTTTCTTCCTGGACCTTGGACGCCTCTCGTTCCACAACAGAGAGGATCTGCTCAAGCAGATGCACCAATACATACCAAGCAAGGCCGTGTGGAATATTGTTTCATCCATAAGTAAGTCATAATTCTATTTCTTGGCTGGAATAAAAAATGCAATGTGGTTGATATCTTGCTGAGGCTTTGTCTGACAGTGGATTTGGCGGATTCTGTAAATTGTAAGCTTTCCAGAAAGGTGCGCTAATCATGTCTGGCATCAAGCTAGGGATATGAAAATTGATATTTTCATAACTTGGGGAGCTCTCTCGAGTCACTTTCGAGTACTCTTGAGTCATATTTATGGTTTATGTTATGTTAGGAAGCAACTTCATTTTATTTTTCCTTCCATTCAAGTGTCACTTAAACAGTTCTGCCAGTCTCTACTGGTCTCCACCCATTTTCCCTTCACAAACAAAGTGGGCTCATTATATTCCCCAGGTGACTCTAATTAACCCAGACCTACCATTTAGAGGTCAATCTATCTATAAAAAATGTGTACACTAAATATTTGCATGATTTACTAGCCTTCAAAATAATCATAGTAATTTACCCCCTATTTATACTTCCTATAAATAAAGTAATGTATCAATCCATAGTTGTATTTAACTAAACACAGCAACACATAGCTTCACTTCCCCCTACCCGCTTCCTCCAGTTGGTATCTTCCGGAACTATAAATGGGTGCTCAGGCCCCTGAGGAAGGCTTTTGCCTGAACACCCTAGGGAAGAGGAAACAGGTAGAGGTAAGTTGTTGCAATACATATATATCCAATATTATGCACTATCAGTGGTCTGGTAATGGCGGTGTGTTGTTACAGTGAGGAAGAGCTCCTGATGAAGAATTCATCACCCAGCTTTGGGGGCGCTGGGGCTCATAAGATTTCTAACTCTTAAACTTAAAAGGTTTCCAAAAATACCATATTTGCCCTCATAATGTGTCAAATCTTTAACCCTTTAAAAACTCATTGAAATACTTTGAGGAATATTACCATATATGTTACTTGCACGATACAGTTAAAAGTCTAATTGAAATTTGTGATTTTGAAGAAAAAGAATGATTAACTTAAAATAGAACAGTTGTTTTCTTTCTCAGATTTTAATTTGTATTTAGTTTCTGTTCCAGTGTGAAGCAGAAGATGGCTGTGGTGTGAATGCAGATTGAACTGGAAACACTGATACTGATGCACACAGTGACTCATAAAAAATGGCCACACAATGGCAGAACTAATCCAAAGCCTCTTCATTTATCTGCCAGCATTGGCTGAGATGACATCGTACCTTTTACAGCAGGGTGACAAAAGCAGGTTGACACCTTGTTTCAGAGGTCACGGATCTGACCAACATCCACCGTTTCTAAAAGACCCTGACAAAAACCGTTATTCTTAATCTGATTCTTTCTCTGGACAATAAGCTCCAATCATGACACACCATTTGCTGCAAGAGTTACAACTGTTTCCCTTATTTCACATGATAAACTTCTATATTTGTGCTTTTGTGGTGGTTTTTCTCACTGGTTTGATGTTGGTGGGACAGAATATGATTGGAAAAAGGTGATTTTAATCACATTTGGATCACATTTAAAGCCAAATATGGCAGTTATGAGATTGTTTTTTAGTGTTACATTTTAAATGGGTTTTTATAAAATTGTAAATCAAACCTCGTTATAAAGTGAGACTGTGAGCCTCGTGTTTACGGTAACTCTCAGCTGCAAACTAAACTTCCTCCTGCTGCCTCCCATGAAAAGCATTCAACCAGCCAGAGGTCATCAGAAAGACAACAGTAATTTTCAGCATTTTTCATCAGTTTTTCTGTTAGAGAGCCTCGATTGGCTGTTATCCGAATGTCTGCATGCTGCACACCTCCAGCCTCTCAGCAAGGACTCGCACGCCTTTTACTGTCACCTGCTGTTGTGTGGAAAACACATCTGTCTTTGTGTGGTTGCATTGTTAACAAAACCTCGCTTCTCAGTATTTGTGATAAAGTCGCTGCTCAACAAGTGTTATCTGTTTCCACCACTCCCTTCAAGGGAACTTCGACAAATATTAAAAATGTTAATATCAATTTGATAAGTAAAAACAAACGGATATTCAATTATGAAAATGAATATTCAATCGTGGAATAAATCAGTATGGCCCGCGCACACTGACTGCACCACATGATGGGAGTCACACAGCTTCATTTTCATTAATTGGCTCTGTGTCCTTGAAGCCAGCGCTTTGTTAGTCATGTAAACAAACCGCGTGCTGATCAGTTGTGTGCCCCAGATTGGACTGGAGATTTAACTATTTAATAGACGAGTGGGTTGACACTTAATATTACATTACATTACATTTCATTTAGCTGACGCTTTTATCCAAAGCGACTTACATGATATACAGTAGACCGTAGACACAGCAACGGTGAGCAATGAGGGTTAAGAGTCTTGCTCAAGGACACAACGACACGGACTGCCGGAGCCGGGGATCGAACCACCGACCTTCTGATTGAAAGACCGACTTGCTAACCACTGAGCCACAGTCGCCCCACTATAATATTGTGACATTTACTGGAAACGACAGTAAATTACAGTAAAATGGCAAGTGGGAAACGTTCATGCCATACATATCCATCAAGTCTGCTGCCTTATTCAGGTTTGTGTATGATGACTAAGAATAAATGTTTTTATTAGCATAATAAGGACGGTGTCATGGACATAAAGCTAAGAAACAAATATTCTAATACTTTATTTTTTTTAAAGGACAAATACTTGATGTTAATTTTTGGCCAATTTTGCCAGCGCTAGTAACCATGTGTATCACTAGCATAACCAGGACTGAGATTTTTAAGATTATAATCTAAATATTTTGTGAACCCACCGATCCAAAAATATATTTGGGTTGGTTTCATTTTTTCTTGCGTGCCGTGCCTTTTCCAAATGTGTGACTCACAACCTGAGGACAGGGGTCAAACCTTCATTTTGGGATATCTTTGGGATATGAGAAAAAAATAATTATATAATACAAATAATGCATTTTGTTAATGAGCTCAGTGAAACGCTGATGAACTCCTGTGGCGATCTCACCTCTGCTCCCATTTCAGTCAATGTCAACCCCCTCCTCTGGCACATCTGCTCCCGGACCTCTCGTCTCACCCCGTAATATCCACCGCTGATGTTGCATGGCTAGATAGAGCAGATGGCATGTACACACACACACACACAGACATGGATTTACACGCACGCGCACTTTGTACACACAGGCTTGTTTGTTTTCTCTTTTAAAGAGGTGGAACTCAGCTGAGATGGAGCTGGATGACAACTGGACAAATAGTGTTGCTGGGGTGAGATTAATCGGTACACACTGTTGGGCTGCAGGTTACACCGGAGTATGAGGCCATTTTGAATGCCTGATTAGATTTGATGTGCAGAGTGATGGCTTCGCTCGGCCGTCCTGTTCCATTAGAAGTTCGGCCTACAAGATAGCGACAACGGTTCAAGGACAATAATAAATGCACTGCTTGCAAATCGGGAAACTGGGGAGATGGATGGGTTTGTCTGTGTGGGTGTTGCAGCGAGGCGACGAAGCAAAGGTGCATCATGCAGGCTTGTCTCTCAGATTAGCAGTTTCGATTTTAATTGGACGCAACACACTGCTCACTTTCTTGTTTCTGGATGTTTGCCGCCAACTTTTTTCATGCATGAGCCAAACTGTGTTGCGCAGATGTGCAAATTTCCAGAAAGTCACTGAACGCACCATATTTGATGGTCTTTTTACATTACATTTCATTTAGCTGATGCATTTATCCAAAGCAAGTTACATGCTATACAGTAGGCCACGTGGACTAGCGGAGCTGGGGATTGAACCACCGATCCTCTGATTGAAAGGTGTACCTGCTAACCATTAAGCCACAGTCTCTTTTAAAATAAACAATGTATGTAAGAAATAAAACGATGTATGTAAGAAATGTAGTAATGACTAATTGAAACATGTCAACAGCTGTAATTTTTTTATTTTTATTCTTTTAAATATGTTCGCATGTGACTTTCCATTCTCAGTCCCGATAAATACCGATGTTAAACATTTTGAAGAGATAACAAACAAGTACAAATTTGATTAATTTGTCATTATGATCACAATTAATCACAGGCTTGTCACTATCTAAAATAACTAAAATAACACTGAGCATGCAGCAGGACAGCTGGTAGCTGGTCCACCTCAGCAGAGCCATGCTGCACACATGCATTTTCACAAAATAAGTTGTCTGCGTGGACACTTCAAGCAATAAACATATGCAACGCACCGAGGCTCCTTCCTGGCCGGGGAGGTAAGTGACTGAATGGAGCTGCTGGTGGTGCTGTGTGCAGATGGAGAGTGGGTGGAGAGTGATTTATTGTGAACCGGCGGAGTGAGTGGGATGGTCGGAGCGGGTCTGCTGTCGCACAAAGCGCTAACTTCGCCGCTACAGGGAGCAGGTGTGCGGCTTTACTAAAGCAATGCATTAATGTTGAATGGAAAAACAGATGCTGAAATATACATCAGGGCATGATTGCATCCATGTATTGTGTGTGTGTCATAAGTGTACCCTGTAGCTGTTTAATGGGCACAAGGTAATCTGAATAAAGTAGTCTAGAATACTTTGCAATCAACCTTATTGTTAGAATATGTATACTATAATTATTTTAGCTTTTTTCTTTTTTTACATATAGTATATTGCAAGCAAGTGGTCTAGTTTAAAAGTAAAAAAGAGGGAGACACTCTTTTTGGTCCTAAATTGCCTTTTTGTCAAAGACACTTCACAAGTTCTTCATGAACTTAGTCTTGATTGAATGTTCACATGCTGCTGGAGATCAATTTATATTTAGTGTCCGGTCATCATTTTCTTAAAGGCAACTGACCATTCTCACTACTGGATGTTTATTTTGCCAAATCGTGCATCAATACTGTATGATTCTGGTAAACCTGCAGAGGCCATAACCTTTCTGTCTAATTCCAACTGTGCATGACAATCTATTAATTACAGTTAAGACAAAACCAATTTCAAGCCCCTAAACAGTTTATCCACATGAGTAAAGGCAAGTTTTCTCAAGAGATTTGAAGAATTATTAAAAAAATCAAGCTTCAATTTCTCAGCTTTAGGGCCATATTATCTTGTTACACTGTGCCTTAGGACAATGGTGCTTCATTATATAGAGAGCGGAGATTGTTCTGCACATTTTGATAAACAACACATGTGTATGTATCATATGCAAGTGCCTTAAGGTGAATTTAAGAAATTAGGTAAAATTGCGAAAATGACCTCAGGGAGTTGAGGGGAAAATCTTGGTTACAGATGATGAAAAGGCAAACGATTATCGTAGATCTGCAATGGGATGCAAACTCCAGTCATCTGCATGAAAGTCAGAAGCAATGCACCGTCATGCACCACCCACGACCTCCACATGACGCTCAGTTCTCATGCATCATATTGTATATTTGACAAACTCACAGAAAACTGCAGGATAGCTGCAACTCTCAGATTTATTGATTCAGGCCTAAAGACCGTTTTATAGAATAATTTCTTACGCTGCCCTGTAACTTTTATTCTTGTATTTTATGACTTAAAACAAGCTGAAATGGAATAAGACTTGTATATTGTGTTTCCTTTGCACTTTTGTCTTTTGATGTTTTATGTAAAGTGCTTTGAATGTTGCAGAAAACGTGCTCCATAAAATAACTAGCCTCGCCTTACAGGGAGCACTGCTTGCTGCATTGGCTCCGATCAATGAAGCTGAATGTAGATCATGAGGTGCCAATTAGTAATTCCCAAGGATGCAGATTGTACAGAACCCCGGCTCTTTAAAGTTATAGCTAGTTGGTTAATTGACATGCATGTTATATAAACAAAAAATCTGATATTTTTGCATGATCTTTGCCTATAAATGATAAATACGGATGATATAAAATATAAAGACATCTAAACATCAGAGCTTTTTCCAGAATATTTCAAAATTAGCTCACTTTATCTCTCAAAATGGACAGTTCTGCAGCCGGGCCTCACAAATGTGCCGTTGCTCGTGATTCAAGTGGCACGCTTGAGATTAAACCCCTTCGCGGTTACTCTTGTCCAATTACCCAAGCAGCTTTGCGCTCCGTGCCGTGCAGAGTACAGTCGGCGACGGAATCCCAGACAGCTGGAAGCGTCTAAACACACTTTCATGTTTTTGAAGCAAATCTGAGCGAGCGGCACTATAACGGCTAACGGCGGAGACATCTGGCTTCTGAGTCTCTGTTACGTTCTGCGTTGCTCTCGTTGTCTTCGTCTGCCGCCCCCATCACCTTACATGACATTCGTTAACCATCAATATGAATGTGAACTGTAAGCACTTCTCTACCTGTCTGCTCGGGTGCTTTGATTTTATAAATTCTAAAAAGATGCCGAGCTTTATATGCGATATAAAATAGTCATATTGGATTTGACTTTGTCTCTTATCTCCACCTTTACAAGCAAATGAGAAGCACCACACAACTTGACGATGATGTAATGAAGTCCTCAAAGTCCCGTGCCACGCTCTCATACTCTTTCACTATATTCTCTCTTTCTTTCAACACCTCTATTCTCTCTGCTTGCGTCTTTTTTCCCATTATCCCTTTTTCCCAATTCTTCCCTATAGAATCGTATTTATTTTTTTTCCAAACAGTTTATAAGCACCTGGATGCATCCGAAACCCCGGGCAGGCGAAGCAGCTCGACCGTGGAGCTGCTCGGTGGAGGCAAGAAACTGCAAAGCTGCACTAATAAGGTCCCCCTGAATATTTTAGACACAATTTATTTTTAATCCGCCGGCTGGAAATCAGAGTGATTCAGTCCCATATTGTGGCCCCTGTGGGTGTTTTGTTGCTCATGCTTTTTTAATGACCATACTTCTGTCCATCCAGAGGGATGGAGCGAGCTGGGAATCAGTATACTGGGATATAACTCTCAAGGTAAAGGACATGCAAAGTCAGCTGGGAGTCTGATTGCCAGATGAGATTCCTCCAGTTGAGAAAAGACAAGGGCCACCTGTACCTCTGAAGTGAGTGATGGCCAACATTTAAACAATTTGCAAGCCATACAAAGGTCACATTTTCCAATAATGGCACTGTAGGACAAAATCTATATGACTTTATTTGACAAAATAGAAAAATTTGGATGAAACGTACATATAAAAGTGGAAAGTGTGTTTTTCTCATGTTGTCTCCTTTCTCTTATATATATAAAAGACATTGAGTGTGAAGTAATGCCAATATTCATAAAGGTATATCAGTTTTGCTGAACTAGCAAGGCCGCTGAGTGCATCATTCATTGCTGAGCTTCACAAAGCACCCTCATTGTATTCGTTAAAATTTAATTGAGTGCTTCTCTCCGTCTACGCGTGGTTGTTTTTGGCATCATTTGGACTCACGCCTCATTTAAGACTCATTTTGATTGGCACCTGGAGTTGCAGTTTCCTAATACATTTTATTATATTTCCTGTGTTAAGGACCGAACTAAGAGTTTCATAAGGGCCATTATCAAAGATTGTATTACTAAATTAGGGTCGTCAGGACTTCTTTCCTTCACCGGAGCAGCTCTGATGCCTTCCCAAGGGAAATGAAGAAATATGCAATAGACGGATCGGCAAAAGAGACCATTGAAGCACAGCGTGAGGATTAAATTAAATATTCCACTCTGCCACTGAGATCATCTGACAGTAATGTGTATTCATATTATTGCAATGTGCATACAGGAGCCTACAAACTGTACTGCACACACAATGACACAAAGAACAGGGAACATCGTCATTGGCTTTTGGCACACCCGATCTTTAAGTGCTACATAAACCAGCTAACTACGACCTAAGTGGCCAACAACACAGTGTGTGGAAAAATACTAAAGTATCACCCATTAAAAACCTGTACCATGTAAGTGCTACACACGTGAGAAAAACGCATTAGAAGTCGCCGTGACATAAAATAAGGAAATGTAATTTTCTTCTAAATGACTTACTGACTCCTTTCTCACTCAAAGTTGGAAAAGACTGTACTGTACTTTTCTAATGGATAAAAGCTTTGAGGCCGTCCTGTCATTTTAGGTAATTACAAAGAATGGGACATGTGGATTAATTTAAATACTTGGGTGTAACTTTTGATCCAACTCCAACATTAAAACAAAACATGATACAAGCTGGGTAACACTAAAAATGAACCTCTGGAATTTAGACATAACAGGAACTCCTTTACAGTTGAGGCATCTAATATATATTTAAAAGCAATTATTATTTAATATTTGTCATACTGTATGACTAGCAGGGAAAACAGCCTTATGACCAATTGAACAATGTCATTATTGTCTTGTTTGTAATCGTGTGTGTTTGGGGTTGAGTGGGGGAGATGGGCTGTAATCTTTTCTCATTATTATACATTTCTATGAGCGGAAAATATCAATTTGCTAAAACCTGGTACATTACAGCTCTCCTTATATATAATGTGAATGTTCTTTATTTCAAATAAAAAAACACAACATAACAATGTATCAACCACATTACGTATCGTATTCAAACAGTCAAAAATCTGGATATTCTATAATTAACCTTAATGATGGTTGGAGTCACCAGGGTCCGTAACGGTCCCAATGTTCATATTATAACCTAATTCTGTGGCATAAGTCAGCAGGCATTTCCAGAGTACATAAACAGACATATCACAGGCGGTTGTGTACTTTCCTTCTGGGACATTGTGTCACATGATGCACTTTGAATGCAATTATTTGAATTCACTCTGCAGAGAGAGGCTTCTCCTTTCTGATGTTGATGTCTTACTCAGCACAGCAAAACAAATTGGTCTAGGTTACCATGGATTACTGCTCTTATTGGTATATAGGTGGTCATACAGTTGTATATAGTCTTCTATTCATAGCAAATATGTTCATGTTATTATATTGTGTAACAAGCTATTGTCATCTGAAGAAAACCCCAAACGATCATGTGCCATTATAATATAATAAACTATAACATTTCTCTCATTTGGATTTTAAAAAAAGGCAAAAATGTATAAACCATAATTTGTGTCCCTACATTACCCCCCTTCATATGTGTGAACTGAAAGAAAATAAGCTAAGTAGCTTTAACTATGCAGTGATCAAGATTCCCAGATTCCTTGTCCAATAGCCTCGGGGCTGTATCAGCAGACGGTTCCCAGACCATCCCCCTTCACGAGCATCTTTCTATCTCTGCCATATCCTGAATGTTCACTGCTCCGGCTTTCCATTGAATAATATGCTGATTCTGGAAAGCCCTGTTTACATCACTCGTGCAGTAATTGCACTAAGAGCAGCTGTTTGCGAGACATTGTTGAGCTGACGCTCTTATCCAGAGTGACCACATTAAGTGCATCAATGCCTTTTCTATGTCGCACACATTGCAAGCAATCAGCCAACGCATGGGTAAGAACCGGGGCTCTGGTGAGTAGATGTGGTCCTTCATAATGGAGGAAAGGATGGAGACACAGGGTTGGAATCAGCAAGAAATACAAAGCAGGAGGAAACGATCAAAAGTGTTTATTTCTTCATCATAATGTTGAGTTATTTAAAGATGGGGATTCAAATCATAATTCAGCCATTCAATGGGGTGGATGTTTGTGTGTGTGTGGGAGTATTGGGGAGGGGAGTAGCAATTGTTGAATGAAATCCTCACAAGTGTTTATTTGCATCAATCCAAAGTGTCGGGGAGGAAGGATTTGCCATCAGGATTAGTTTTGTTTTTATCAAATTATGGAGAAATGGGATGTAAATGGCTTTTATTTGCAAAAACTCAGGGTTCTTGTATAATATACTGCAAAAAAAAAAAACAGTCATCTTTTTAATTTTTAAATTGAAAAGACATTTTTTTCCCCATGAAAACTGGATGATATTTTTTTTTATTTGCTTCATAATTCCCAACGTTCATATCTTAGCGTTAACTCCACTATACCGTAGTTCCAATAATGAAAATGAAAGTTGCTATAGGCAATGTTCCAGAGGTCCAGACAGGCCAAATGTAATAATTACAGATGCATTTGAAATTACTGTCAAAGACAACTGCCAATTCTGAAAATGAATATCTTTTAATATTGGAAAAGCAGAATGTATCTCTAATTACTGGTGTCCTCCTTCTTGTTCAAACTTTAAACTTATTGGCTGGCTGTCAATAGAGGCCCCCAGATTGGTTTGAAATGATAAATCTCTTAGTTTATTCCTAAAAATAGGATGGAAAATGTGCTATCTTCAACTCTGGTAAATTTGATATCATGGGTTATGAGTTACAGACTGAATGTTCTTTCTTTTTGCTATTTTTCCATCATTAAATAGAGTTTGAATTATTAACTGAGGCAACACAATTCCTTTTGAGTATTGCTAAAGCGAATTATTCACAATCAGAATTTTGTGTATATCATGTCTTCATCAGCTGGACAAAACATTGTTTAAGCCACTTCATATATGAACATTCCCAAATCCATGTTTTGAGGCCCGTCACGAACATTTCTGGAGACTTATTGTTTTAATGCCAACGCTGTGGAAAACACATTTGCAGCGGGAGAATGATTTTGTCCTTTTGGGCTAAATTATTAACACGCAACTACAATGGGTATTTTTAGTTTGGACCACACTTTACAATATTAATACCATTAACCATACCTGCCCATCATTTCCAAATCCGTGGACCTTTAATTGAAAACATGAACATAGCTGCATTAAGCAAATTTTCCAACAAAGCGACAACAACTGTGCTGTGAGGATGACAAAGGGTGTAATTGTTTAAATCTGGAGTCTTACAATGCAACTACATAGGAAGCTGCTGAATGTGAAATAAGATGGCATAATTAATATTTGAATGTACCTACAATAACTGTTTTAAAATCCCGTAATGTATTATAATATTGCAATTTTCTTCTTTTATTAATCAAAGATGATATATTATTGAAAACAATTATAGTTAATGTAATCATACCACTATAATAGCACAATCAATTTGTTTTGTATTTAATTCTTCTAAAGCTTAAACATTCATTTACCACTTGCTGAGCAGCACTATAACACTATCAAATGAGAGAAATTACCTCGTTTTGTTAATCGTTTGTGATGAAAACATGTCTTGGACTTTTTCAATTTCACCAATTAAATAATGCATTTGAGTGATTCCCATCTGAAGTGTGAAAAGGGCAATGATGTGGTCAAACTTTAAACTGTAGCCATTAAACTGTATTATGAGAGGTGATTGCAAAGTATATCATGGATTTATGGCAGGAGGGAAAACACAAAAATGAAATGATGAGGTGTTGATGCTTTTTGTTATTCAGAGAGAGCAGGATGGCCACAGAGATACAGTGCCTTGTGAAAGTATTCGGCCCCCTTGAACTTTGCGACCTTTTGCCACATTTCAGGCTTCAAACATAAAGATATAAAACTCTATTTTTTTGTGAAGAATCAACAACAAGTGGGACACAATCATGAAGTGGAACGACATTTATTGGATATTTCAAACTTTTTTAACAAATCAAAAACTGGAAAATTGGGCGTGCAAAATTATTCAGCCCCTTTACTTTCAGTGCAGCAAACTCTCTCCAGAAGTTCAGTGAGGATCTCTGAATGATCCAATGTTGACCTAAATGACTAATGATGATAAATACAATCCACCTGTGTGTAATCAAGTCTCCGTATAAATGCACCAGCACTGTGATAGTCTCAGAGGTCCGTTTAAAGCGCAGAGAGCATCATGAAGAACAAGGAACACACCAGGCAGGTCCGAGATACTGTTGTGAAGAAGTTTAAAGCCGGATTTGGATACAAAAAGATTTCCCAAGCTTTAAACATCCCAAGGAGCACTGTGCAAGCGATAATATTGAAATGGAAGGAGTATCAGACCACTGCAAATCTACCAAGACCTGGCCGTCCCTCTAAACTTTCAGCTCATACAAGGAGAAGACTGATCAGAGATGCAGCCAAGAGGCCTATGATCACTCTGGATGAACTGCAGAGATCTACAGCTGAGGTGGGAGACTCTGTCCATAGGACAACAATCAGTCGTATACTGCACAAATCTGGCCTTTATGGAAGAGTGGCAAGAAGAAAGCCATTTCTTAAAGATATCCATAAAAAGTGTCATTTAAAGTTTGCCACAAGCCACGTGGGAGACACACCAAACATGTGGAAGAAGGTGCTCTGGTCAGATGAAACCAAAATTGAACTTTTTGGCAACAATGCAAAACGTTATGTTTGGCGTAAAAGCAACACAGCTCATCACCCTGAACACACCATCCCCACTGTCAAACATGGTGGTGGCAGCATCATGGTTTGGGCCTGCTTTTCTTCAGCAGGGACAGGGAAGATGGTTAAAATTGATGGGAAGATGGATGGAGCCAAATACAGGACCATTCTGGAAGAAAACCTGATGGAGTCTGCAAAAGACCTGAGACTGGGACGGAGATTTGTCTTCCAACAAGACAATGATCCAAAGCATAAAGCAAAATCTACAATGGAATGGTTCAAAAATAAACATATCCAGGTGTTAGAATGGCCAAGTCAAAGTCCAGACCTGAATCCAATCGAGAATCTGTGGAAAGAACTGAAAACTGCTGTTCACAAATGCTCTCCATCCAACCTCACTGAGCTCGAGCTGTTTTGCAAGGAGGAATGGGCAAAAATTTCAGTCTCTCGATGTGCAAAACTGATAGAGACATACCCCAAGCGACTTACAGCTGTAATCGCAGCTAAAGGTGGCGCTACAAAGTATTAACTTAAGGGGGCTGAATAATTTTGCACGCCCAATTTTCCAGTTTTTGATTTGTTAAAAAAGTTTGAAATATCCAATAAATGTCGTTCCATTTCATGATTGTGTATCACTTGTTGATTCTTCACAAAAAAATAGAGTTTTATATCTTTATGTTTGAAGCCTGAAATGTGGCAAAAGGTCGCAAAGGGGCAAGGGGGCCGAATACTTTCACAAGGCACTGTATTTGCTGCCAGATGTAAGACGTTATGGCACGTTTATTGGATATTGATGGGATGGGTTGTGGGTTAGCTTATGCTTGGATAGTTTGTGGTCACCGCTAATGACTTATTAATCATTTTAATAAAAAATATTGGTTGTTAGTAGAATTTGGCAGTGGGAATTGGCTTTGGAGTGCATCTCTCTCCCCGTCCCTGCTTGCTTGGTTTTGTTGAGCTCATGGACTTAACACTGGGATGACCTCATATGCATGAAAATAACTCTTGTTATAGGCTCTGAAAAAGTTTTAAGCCCTCATGGTTTAAAAATTCATACCTCAAAGAGAAGTAAAAAGACTGTCAGCAATTGTGCAGACGTCTCTTTTGTAATGGTTTGTGAGGGAAATGCTTTTTTGGGCAGCAAGGGATTTGTTTAGATTTCTTGCAGTAATACAGTTGACCACTGGGGTAAAATGGCTCCAATGCTGGTCGCCTTTATTTCAGCGCTCTTACATCTGTGATATTTGGATGCCACTGTAAACCTGCTCCCCTCAAAACCTTAGCTGTACTTAAAGGTCCAGAAAGTCTGATTTAGTGGCATCTAGTGGTGAGTTGGCAGATTGCAACCAACTGTGCTCACCCGTCTCTTTCCCAGCGTGTTAGAGAACTACGGTGGCCTTCAGGGAACATGGGAATGTGAAAAGTCCTCTCTAGAGCCAGTGTTTTAGTTTTGTCTGTTCTGGGCTACTGTAGAAACATGGCCGACTTTGTGGAAGAGGATCTGCTCCGTGTGTAGATATGAAGGGCATATTTTGAGGAAACAAAAACACAACAATTCTTACTTACAGGTGACCTAATGAAAACATACATGTTAATATCATATTCCATTTCTGCTTATAGATACCCCAAAATCCTTTAAGGGACATGCAGACTTCTGCTTGCTGTAATTGCTGCTTTATTTATCATTAAGTGGATGAGAGAACATAAATAATTCCTACATTAGTTGCATCATTGGCTTTACACAAATAATAATCCACATTTTTAATGTATTTTTTGTTGTTGCATGTGGGTTATCTTTTATTTGACAACGGAGGAGTTTGTGTTTTTAAAAGTGTTGGTTAATTGTCGGTCCAAATCCGAGGATAGTTTTATTGGTTCATCACAGAGATATCAACAGACACAAAGAGGAGAGCGAGGTCTCAGTCTAAATGCTCGGCTAGATCAGGAGTAAACCGGGGGTTGGCGTGGGTTCCCGTTTAGAAACAGATAGCCGCTGAGGAGCACCTGTCGTCACAATCTGTCCACCTCCACAGTGTTGCTCTGCACATGTGATGGCGTTATCCGCTTGAAATGTTTGATGTCGATCCGTATCCCTGCTCCTCTGTCTCATTACAACTGCAGCGCCTTCCCATGCAAAGATCTCACCCTCCATCTTTCTCTCTGAAGCATCTATAGATGCTATATCTTCTCATGTAGCGCAACACGGCTATGTTTATGGCTCACACTTTCTTAATAATCAATGCGATGACACTAACGAGGGACACCGGCTCGTATGTGCCGATTTCAAGGACGGGGCTGGTCGCGCAATACAAGGTCATCCATCCCCCCCCCCTGTTTATAGACCTCTGCTGTCCAGTGCATGTGTGTGTTTCCCGCATTGTCTTTGAAAAATGTTGATGGATGACGTTTATCTGGAGCAATGAGCGTAAACATAATATTGATGTGCTTGGCCCCAGGGTCTCCTGGTTAATAGGTTCTGACACCTTGGCATGGGCTTGATGGATCAGGGGCCAAACAGACAAGGGTGCAGGCATGGGGAGCCTTATTACAGGCTGACAGTAGAGAGTAGCCGCTGAGATCCATCACCCTCTGGGGAACTGTGTGCATGTGTGTGTTTGTAGATTTCGAGAGGCTGGTGTGTGAGCGGGACATCACTGGCAAACGGAAATCTGCCGAGTGCCAGGCTTCACACAAGGTGGGGCTGTCTTGCCGTCTGGACTACCTTGCATGTGTGTCGGTGTTTGTGTGTCTGTCACTGAGAAGATGCAAAATTGAACCCTCAGGGATGCAGCTCATAGGTGTGTGTGTGATGTGTGTTGCAAGCCAGCAAGTGAAAGATGTGATATAAGTTGACCGCATTTCTGATCAGGCGCAGGTGGCCAACCTGCTGATCTAATGCATACAGAATTAAATCGGGCTACAATTTGTAAACATTCGAGAATCTCTAATGTAACTTTTACAACCAAGTTCCCTCAAATCAGAACTAAATGGTCCAAAATATCTGTATTTTTTGCGTTTATTTTAGTCACAAAGAAATAATGCATTATTTATAAATAATTAGGATCGAGACCTCACATATCATGAATAACGACACAGCTAATAACATAATTAAAAAGTGTTGTCTTGTACAGCTATACGGTCATATTCTTCAATAAGTGGTAAAATGCAGATTAGTACACAAGCAAACATGTTTTTCACTGTGTGATGGGATTAAATCCCTTGAATTTACTTGCTGATGTGCATATGGTCTTGCATACTTATGCAGATTGCCTATAGAGATTGCTTCAGATAAACAGATGCATTATAATGTAGTTTAGCATTGCAATTCATGCAGCCACTTTAAAAAAAAACATCCTGAAACTATTGTCTGCTTCATACAATAAATGAATCACACCTGACTGGAACAGGTCGTCTGAGAGCCACTACCTTTGCGGTCACGCTGCAGCTGTTTGGGCGGCTGCAGAATGCATTTGACAGCCCAAATGAAGCAGACTAAACAGAAACACCCACCAGAGTGTCTTCCAACGGCGCCAAAAGAAGTCAGGTGTGAAAGTACCGTACGTCTGCTCCTCAGGCCAGAAGCCGTACATTTAAAAGCGGTTGCCAAAAACAAGTCCTGCATGTCAAAACCACCTTTATGCTCTGTGCTTCCACTCATGTGACCAAATATACAGTGACTGTGAATCTTTCCGCCGGACAAAGTGATTTGAATCAGCAAAGTGATGCACCTTTTACTCCACATATTGATGTTTTCAGCCTCTCTTCCCTCTTGTTCCCTATTGCCAATATATGCCAGGGTTCTACTGCTGCTGGTGGTTACTTAAAATGACAAAAGCTAGTAGGTTACACAGACATGCGCTTGTGTTTGTGCTTCCACCTACCTCCTGTGGACAAAGACAAGGAAATAATGTAACACCTTAGCGGGATATTCCCCCCGGCTTCCCAATCAATATTGGTGCCAAAACCCGGCACTGCTGACAGAAACGTCAGCTGTTGAGTTGCACCTTGTCCAATAGGTCTTATGTACAAAGTTGGTTTCCAACATGTATGGTTGCATTTCATTTCCTTTTCAGTCATTATATAAAAGGAAAAGAACACATTGCATTGCACTAGTGCTGCTGCTACTGGTGTTTGTTCTCGTTTGGTACTGAAATTAATAATATAACATAAACAATAAATATGTCTCAAAAGGTACTCAAGAGAGCTCCCCAAGGTATGATAATATACATATTCATATTCCTAGCACCTTTCCGGAAAGCTTACTACCCACGGAATCCGCCAATTGCGCCAAATCCACTGACCTAAACCTACGGTTCACGAAATGTGCACTAAATGAATTACTAAAGATATTTAACTTCACTTAATCAAAGTCAAACTTTGCAGAGATACAGTTAACACATAGTGCTATTTTATAGTGGAAAAAAAAGCAATGATATGCATAATTAAAAAGAGGAAATACATCCTGGAAGAAATCACATTTTCTTGCCTTCAGAATACCCATTTTCAATCTTTGAACCATTTAGCCTAGCCAATGAGTCAAAGTAACTGAACACAATATTTATGAAAGAAACACCCACCGGTCGAACACTACGATATTAGATAAGGATTCCATCAAACTACTTCATCGAAGAGCATCCAACTGGTGGTATGTTCTCTGGAAAAATACTTCAGGGTTGCATGCTGGCTTCTCCCCTGAATGAATTAGATCCTCTTGAAGGAAAATCAATGGGCCTCCTCCAGAGGAGGTGTTTATGAGAGTGAAAACAGATGGAATCCTGGAGAGGAGACTGTATAACTGGTCATCCATCCATGGAAACAGTGTCAAGCCACCCTCCCCTCCCCTGCCAAGTGTTGGCCTTCTGTTCTACCCACTACCTTGGCTCTCACAGCCAAACCAGCCCTTATGTCAAAAGATCTCCTGGGACATGCTTTCACCGAGGCTCATGGAAAAAGCAATACATAAAATAAAGAAAACATTGTTAAACGATAATAACTGTATTTGATGTATTCGAATCTCCCAAAAAAGATGACATCATCATTGACATGATTTATTCAATAGCATCTGTGAACTTTGTTACGCAAATTCATGTTGTTAACCAATTGCAAGCCGCCTTGACTTTGCTCACATTTGATGGAACAGAGCCAGAGCGTCTTAGATGGAGGAAGCAAGTATTGCCTATAAGCCATTGTACACTCTTATGCAACCATCCTGTGTTAGGGTATGGAAACTGCTCCACAAAAGAGGCTTGGAGAGTGTTTATTCTCTCTTCAGCTACTGACATTTTGTGTGAAGAAAATGTATGGGCAAGGATATGTGCCATTGGTAAACTCACCAACTACAGTAGTTATAAACTATCCATATTAGTAGTCACTACTGTGCCACTTTATGGAGACAGAGCCCTACTTCTAACCTCAACCACCATGCCAACACACCATGAAAACACTCCTCAATTGAGACATTTAAAATGGGAAGTTGAAAGTTCTCAACTGTAACAGGATCTCCATCTCAGAAAGTTGGATGAACCCGAATCCCATCCTCAAAATCCAAGATGGCTGCTCCACACATTAACAGTAATAGTTAATTAATAGTTAACATTAATAGTAAATTAAACTAAAACACTTGCTTAGGTTTGGGTAACAAAATCACTTTGTCAGGTGCAGGAAAATAAAGTGAAATTTAACATCATGAACAGAAAGATAAACCACAGTTGGTTTCTGAAAACCCTTTTTTTTTTTTTTTTAACCCATTCAACTCCCTACTCTGACGCCCAAAGGCTTTTGGATCTTAATAGTAGATCATCACACCCCAGAAGCATTTCCTCTACATCTAATGATGACGTGGATGGGTTTACATTGCAGTTACTTGAAAGCGTCTCATATAGACACTAAAGGATGTCTTGGGCGTCAATAGACGTCAGTTTTGGAGTCCTTGGGAATGAGAATGGGCGGAGAGGGTGGCGTGGCCATGACCTTGCTGTGGCATTTGAAGAGTTGAAGGTGATTCCGGGTGGACCATGCCTATTTTAATCATAATCTAAATAAAATCTAAACCTAATTCTGACCTTGACCCGTAAACAGCCTTTTTGGAGTCGTAAATCACTCAGACGTGAGTGCCTTCAGCTCCCGAACACGTCCTCGCTTAAGGTCTAAAACTCGCAATAGTCCACACAAAGATGCAAGTACTCCAACACACACATGCACATCCAATCCCTCACCCTGATTCTCACTCACACTCAACTGCCGATCAACAGCCGAGTGAGCCGCCGCTCATGCATAGCTAAAAATCAGTTTGCTCATGGGAATAGCGCTGCAATCTACATAGGCAACATAAATCAGGGCAAGCCAGTGTGATGAAAGATTTAATCTCGGTGGTCTTCCGTGGACATGGAAGATCCATCTTCCCAGACGAGAGGTCCATTTCCCTTTAACATCTGTGACAATGCCGGCTCCATCGGCCACCGAGACATTCGGAGTCAGATGGTGTCTCTCTGAGTGGAATCTTCCTTTGATAACCAAATGTGTCACATTTCTAAATGCTCACTGAAGCTATCGCCTCAGATTTCTGGTTACATTAATTTATTAAAATTTAAATTCAAGTTTATGGGACAAACCATGACATGAACAAAGCACAAGTTACAGATAAACATTTTCTGATTTATGTCTTTAAAATAAAACAAAAAAATCAGAATTATAATCGCAGGTCATTCATTGTCAGTAGAACTCAGTGTTTTTTTAGTTTTTTTTTAATAAAGGCGGACTGGAAACAGCAAGGGACATAGTTTTACAGCTCAAGACTGTTTTTGCACAGATGGCAACTCACTCAGACACACCCCATACAGCTGCTGCATAATTTTGTCCTTCGTCAGATGCGCTGCAATGTTGTTTACCAGTTTCCTATCACAGTCATCATTATTGTTAAGCTTCCTTCGTCATTCATCCGTAGTGGATCAAATCATGGTGTCATTTTGTCACACCCAGCATGTCAAACTAAAGATCTGATTTGTTGACGTCTATGACAATTAACGATAACGTCTGCTTCCATAGAGACATAGAGGTGAAGTCTGATTGGATGAGAGCTCTCCTTAAAACAAGCTGGAAGCAGAGCAACAGGAAGACAGGAGCTGTGCAATGAGAAAATAATATAATAGGGAAAAATAGTTATAATGTGAAAAACAATTAAATTATAAAATAGCTATAACTTTCGGATTCTGATTAGGCCAGCAGAGAAGACTTAGCTGGCCCTGACAGCCCACCTATATATATATATATATATATATATATATATTTGTATATATATATATATATATATTTGTGTATATATATGTATATATATATATATATATATATTTGTATATATATATGTGTATATATTTATATGTGTGTGTATATATGTGTATATATTTATATGTGTGTGTGTATGTGTATATATATATATTTATGTGTATATATATATATATGTGTGTATGTGTATATATATATATGTGTGTATGTGTATATATATATATATATATTTATATGTGTATATATATATATTTATGTGTATATATATATATATATTTATATGTGTATATATATATATTTATGTGTGTGTATGTGTATATATATATTTATGTGTGTGTGTGTGTATGTGTATATATATATTTATGTGTGTATGTGTATATATATATTTATATGTGTGTGTGTATATGTATGTGTATGTATATATATGTGTATATGTATGTATATGTATGTATATATATATATATGTATATATATATGTGTATGTATGTATATATGTATGTATATATATATATATGTGTGTATATATATATATTGGATATTCAAATAGGGTAATAGTGCACATATATAATTGGTTTATACAACATTTGACCCCCGGGTCACGTGAAATGGAAATAAATCCTACATCCAGAGTGCATATCCATACAGTGCATATCCATACAGTGCATATCTATACAGTTTCTCTAATCTGTTGGAATGATCCATGTTCCTGCGAGCTCACAGCAGCATCTATGGATGGCCTCCCTCTGTACATCGTCGTCTCCCACAACGTTACGAGACAGACCATTAGTTTATTGCTCAGCAAGCAAGTGAGCGTGAACAATGCAAAAAAATTGTAAGAGGAGAGGCAAAAATTATCCACCGATAAATTGCAGGAAAAGATGGATTTGTTTGTTTCTGACTGTTGTTTTTCTTTGGTTTGGGCTGCTGACTTGAAACGTTCCCATATTACTCTCAGTCTGGGGAAAACGGAAATGAAGATGGAGCCCTGATTGATTGCAGCACACATAATACTTAACCTGTCACACACCGCAGAGGAAACTCATAAATTAAACAAATGTGATCAAAGTGCAGATCTTCAGGTTTTGCCTCATTCTGAATGCCACTACTGTTAAACACAGGCTGCAGCGTCTGCTAAGTTGCATCCGTGACATTTGCAGAGGAAAATGCCACCTCCGAGCCGCTCGCACACCTTTCGACGCGCTCGGAGCGATTTGGGGAAAAAACAACGGAACAACGGCTTCCCGCCGTCCGTTTCCATGGTAATGTGTTCGACCTCGCTCAGGAGAGAAGCTCTCGGTTTCATTTGGAAAGCCGTCGCTCTTGTCCCCGAGTCGCCCCGTGATTATAGACCCCGCTCGACGGATGAAACCCAACGGCTGTTTGTTTTATCCTCACGGCTGGCTTTAAATGGTGGTATGCATGGAGGGTTAGACCCCCCACCCACCCAGCACCCATTCTCCACCCACCCCACCTTCCTCGCACGCCAACGTGCAGCTACAGCGACGACACGCGGTACTGGAACATGAGGAACCCAGCTAACACTGTTGCCATGACAACCCAGCCAGAGGATAACTGTTTTTTTTTTTTTTTACAGCACACAACACCACCCACACCACCACCACCTTGGCTGCTTCAGGAATTTGTTGCTCTTCTGTGTGGCGGGTGGCGATGTAAGACGCTCAGGGTTTCTGTAATCGCTCACCGCGGTGATTAGTGGAAGGGATGTTTTTCCTCCTGTAAATAAAAATAATCATGTTTGAACTAGTAACCACTATAACATAGGTAAGAATAGAAGCCTTTTGCTTTCCATTGTTAGTAAAGAGACACTCAGTCACATAATGTAGTGGGAAAATATTAGAAGTTGCAGACGGTGCATATTTTCACTGATAAAGCAGGAACAGGGAGAGAAGGGAGGATCGGAAGAACTTAGACACACACACACACAGAGAAACATTGTGAGACACAGAAGAATAGTATTGCACCTGCAAGATAGTTGGATAGCTCTCCCCCCTCCTTTGCACTCGACAACATACACACACACTGACGGATCCAAGAAACAACGGAATTGAGCCAGTGGTGGATGGACATATCCAGACTCCAACCGGGCTGCAACTAGTAAAGGTTGTCCCGCCTGCTTCTTTGACTTTGACCAATGGGGACTTCTAAAGTCTAACCATTATAAACAGCTGCACATGATGTTTAGGTGCCTTTTGTGTGAGAAGCGAACTAGTCGTGACTGCCATCAGGTCCGTGCACGTATTACTGCCCGGAATGTGATGTTTCTGCCTTAAATTGAGTAAATACAGTGTGGTCCAACTTAAATTCTTTCGAGTGTTTTATTGCACCGTCGCCTCCTGAATTTATTGTTGTTTTCCGCACAACACTCCCCCCGTTAACGCGATAGACAAGTAGACAAAAACAAACGGATGCAAACTCTAAGGAACCATCTCATTGTTTTCTGTGCATAATTCAAGCAGAGATTTATTGCAAATGTCACATCTGCATTGGGAATGGCATTCGTTTTCAAGAGGTGTACCACAACTCTTTAACGTTGTCGTTTGAATCATCTCTGTTGGTCTTTAGTACCACTTATAGAACATGGCTATCACTTGTGACGTCAATATTTTATCAGAGGCTCCTGGACAATCAGAAGGATTTTTTACAAAAACACTATAAATATAAAGTAATTTCTCCCTTATTAACAGCTTAAGGGACAAAATCAAAAATACACATTTTACCTCCTACATGCTAATATCCAGATAGTTTTGAGTGGAAGATTGTTTGAAGAACCTCTGCCTCCTCTCAAATATACTTCATGGCACACTCGACTTGAAAAATGCATTTAGAAAAACTCAACAGTAATGTTTCTTCCATCAAATTACTAAGAAAGGATCTATTTTTATAGGAACTACTTTATTTTAACCACAGTTCCCATATGAAGCCACTCATAACAAGACATTTGGATTATCTTGAGTAACCGGGTCATGATTTCTGAAAGAGAAAGATGTATTTTTTAATTTTGGGCTGAACTTCGAGGGGACTAATGGAGTCAGCAGTTTAATTTGCTTTGATAGCTTATCTACTACTTCTAATTTTAGTTATTTTGTATTATTTATCTTTGTCTTATTAGATTACCAGTCATGGCAGTATTTATATAATTATGACATAAATTAAGTATAAATGCAACTTGACCGTTTTTTCCCCTGTATTTATACATATAGATTTACTGGTTTTGTATCACCCTAATTCTTGTCAAAACACTAATTAGTGTGCATAATCTCCTTGATAACAAGACAATTAATTGGCTAGTGGGAGGAGACATTTTGGGTTGAACTAAATCCAAGGGCTAAATCCATTATCATCCATTTTAACCAGTTAATTATCCACAAATTAATAAATTGCTAATGCATCAGTAACACACCAACAGAAGTCATCCTGCTCAGTCCTGATTCAAAGACCACAGCTCGTATTATCTCATCGCTTGAAAATGAAATAACAATGGAAACATTTATTCTAGCAAGATCTTAATTTGAGAAAAACGGTAATGATCTCACAACTCCAGGCTTCTTCTCGTGTGATGCAATTAATTATATTGATGCCTAAGGTGAAACAATATTCCAATTAATTATGTTAAACAATTACGTGTGACCTATTCATCTAAAATAATGAATTCCACCAAAGCAAACATCGGGCAATGCATTTTGTAATCTCGCTTTGTTGTAACCAACACATTGCTGTTGGGGGTTTGCGAAGCACAAACAAATGCCTGTCCATGGCCTTCTGAATCATTGTGATGTAAATTAATCTGATCCTGAATTAGCATTCCTGTCTCACCCGCTCAGGTTCTACGAGGTCTGGTCACCGCCGTCCTCTTGCCTTTCATCCCCTATGAAAGTAAACCTGAGCCGCTGTTAGACGGCAGAGATTCTTAAATTTAAACCTTGTGGAGTCCTGTCATATCGATAATCCATGTTCCGTTGGCTTCTTAAATGGGTAAACCAGTGGATATCAATTTGGCGTTCATTGTCACCTTGATCGTGACATTTAGGTGAGGCGTCCCCTTTAAGTTTAGCTGGTGGACGATTAAACCACAAAATGTCACTGGAAATGTGGCGGTACAATAGATCAATATGAAAATAAATGGCAGCAGATATATTGTTCATAACCGATTATTTATTTTTCAACTGAGTAGAAAAAATCCTAACCCTCTTACATCTGCACCATCATTGCTGTGTGAGCATTTCTGTGCCATTGCTGCATTTTAATGAGGCCATGGCAGGAAGTCAGTCCTTGGTTAATAATCCTGAAGATGAAGCATTGCCCTGGCTGTGCTATTGATGTCTCCTATATGAGGTGGCAGATTCAGGCCATTCCCTGTGTACCTTCTGTCATCATTAGCTTCAGCCCAGGGAGGATCCTATCAGAGCCATCGTGGACAACCAGCAATGGGAAACGCAGGAGGAAGAGAGAGAGGCAGAGCTCGTGCCTCTCAGGCTGATTGCTCACATGGGTGAAGATTAATTTTGGTTAACCATCCCTCCATGCCATGATTGGCTGAACTAATGGCCCATAAGCACACTTGCTTGCACAAAGGTGGTGAGACTGATTGGTGGAGTGATAGCGTCGCTCATGGGTAATGCAACTTCAATAATTAATTTCCAAATAGTATCAAAGGTTGGTTGACTTTTTGAAGTCAGACAAGATATTTCTAACATTTGCAGAACTAGTTGGTACTGATAAAAAGACTCAATATTGCACATATACAAAGTTCAAAAGCAATAAATGGCAAGAAACTTCAGGCTGCGGCTATGATGAGGCCATGGGACAGTAGTAACCTTTATAAAGTCAATGGTCTTTGAGTAAAGGCTAAAACTACAAAAAGCTGGACTTATTAAGGTTATGCAAATCTTTTTTTTATGTTAAGCAGCATTATGGTGCTTGAATTGGAAATAAACTTGTAAATGACTCAAAAGGAAATACAGGTTACAAGATAAGTCTAAAACTGAAATAATAGGATTTGCTTGTGTTTTATTCAACTTTAAAAAGCATAAACTGCTCAGTTTTATAGGCAAAATTAATTTTTTGAGAGAGTTTGTCTTTTTTTCAAACTGGATATATCTAATTTTGCTACTAAATCCTTTTCGTCTTTAAAGGAGTGAGGATCAAGAAGACATACAATAGGAAGGCTTAATTCTTCTACACCTTTAAGCTGTGAAGAGACAGTAACTCTCACGCACTGTATCTTCCAAATTGTAAGAGTTACCTACTTTTCTCATTTCATTTCTTCTTATGAGATGGTTTCATATTCAAGCTAATCATCTTCTCGCCTTTTTCTTGTTAGCAAAAAAAAAACTCCCAAGGGGCGATACAATTATGTTAATCTTTGGATGTAGCCTAAATGTAGACACATTTCACTTTGATCTCTATGTACACTGGATCAGTTTCCATGCTCACATGGTGTGATTATGGCTGATATTTGGTTTGAACTTTGATTATAAAATCTCTGTCTATACATTATAACTCTGGCCAAAGACTCCATAAAATATTTATGGAGTTTAAAATCCCAAAGGTTTTGGAAAAGTAATGGAAATGTGTAATTCCCATATGTTCATGTTCATTTACGCTGATTTTGAAATAATTAATATGCTTTTAAAAGAGACTCAAAATATAAGCAGGCATACTTTGAGTATATCTATAAATGTTTATTCTTTTAATCAAACTATTGTCTCTCATTCATTTGAGTCCTTTAAGGAATACTGTATGCTTTGGAATCCTCATTGTTAGTTTAAATACTACATTTTATCACTTTTTCATGTTTACATGTTCACAATGTTTGGTCATGGAAATTTGGTTTAAAGTCCTGGAAATCCATTGGTCACCATGTGTATGAACCCTGACAAACAAGATAACAGGTGTCATCACAAATGAATGGCAACAATAGCAAACACAGAAGGACTGTTGGAGGATTTCAAAGAGTTATCCACCTGGTAAAACCATCGCGATACAGTATGTTTGAGCTGGCCAGATGTGTCCATTCACCAGGAGCCATCTGAGCCAACTCAACACCAGATGGTGAACAACCTCTTCTCTACACAAGTGTTTAGATCAGGATGGGAGTGGAGGTGGAGTTAGAGGGGAGTGTGATTTCTGCCGAGAGCGGAAAGCTGCATCTTAGACGGACAAAGAGTTTGTCTCCTCTCTCTCTCTTCTAGACACCGAGAGTCCAAAGCCTCACATCCTGCAGTGTAATGAGTGAACATCAAAGTTTGATAATCTGGGATGAACTCCAATAGTGACAGTGCAATCCTATTCCTCTTCCCGAAGGGAAGTCACGTTTCAAAAATCATAGGACTTGAGCTTAGGTTGAATAGTAGAAGAAGAAAAATGACACCCTATGCCTTTTCCTTAGCATTTTGTTTGTAGGATTTGGGATTTATAAGTGCCTAAAAGGTCTTCATAAAAGGCAATAACAGTGCTAAGAGAATCCAAATAAATTAGAAACATCCCCAAAAACGGATTAGCAACTTTATTTTTTAACATATAGAAGATTAGTAGGCCACAGTGACACATGTAAAGCTGAACAATCCATGTAAAGCCACATCCACAAGGGTCATGAGAATCCACATCCCACATGTTCTATGTAAACACAGATGGGTGAAGAAAATGGCAAATTATTTGCAGATTTGAGAATGACAGTATGCCACAGGGGGGAAGATCCAAATGTTTGCCAGTCATGATTTCATAACAGCTCTTATCAGCGTGACCGGGGCTGAAAGATGTAAAAAAAAAAAAAAAAGAATCCCACCGTTTAAGAAGGTTTTCAGGTTTTCCATAATGTACAATTAAACCGTGACAGCTGAAGCTATTGATGACCAAATGGTGCATCGGTTTATGTGTTTCCGACGCAAAGAATTATGGGATGACATTATCTCCTTTCGTTTCGTCAAGGATGGTCCAGTGTTCCTGAAGCCAAAGGACATACGAAAGGAGGCATTGAGGCACCTTTTAAAAAGCAGATACTTCTGGGTAATTTCACTCAATTAGGAACCTTCTGAAGCAAAAAAAAAACTTGTTTTTATCTGGCAGCCATGGCTTCTATCACATTTGACTGAACAGACATGGATCCTGGGTGTGACAGTAGCAGGAAATGCATGTCAGATCTAGGCAGCAACAATTTTACATACTTGCACTCTCAATGGCATTGCACAGGGAGAGAGCGGGACTTATTTTGGACAGTCAGGGTTAATAAGGGTTAAGTCTGGTTCATTAAAGACAATAATGCCATTGGTGAAGATTGCTCATGGCTTGGATGGAGATACAGTTCATGAGCTACTGCCTTTGAAAACGTGGTTCTTTAAAAAGAAATGACTTGATGCATAAGCCTGTATGCAGGATAACTACTTATAACTACACATTGTGTTGTGTGCACCACTAACAGCAAGAGAGAGCTATTCATCACTTTTGTAGAAACCTAATAAAGCAGTTTAATTAGTTCAAGCCTAGATTTTGTGAAATGTTTGTTTGCAAAAGGGACTTATTTACATTAATGTATTCAGAATTTGCTACAGCTCTAATTCACTGCAGGTTGACTGTTCAAAAATAAGTTTAAAAACGTATAACATGCAGCATTTTAACTCCCATGGTGCTATGTTGAGAACATTTAAGGGATCATGAAATTACTAAAATAATTGATCATTTAAAAGCGGTAAATGTATTTCCAGGCCCAGCAGCTCGTCAATATTCTATGTAGTATATTTGTTGTAGTCACAATATTTTACTCTCTGGAAAAGCTGAATATTTGTGTTAAGAAATATAATGCCAATCGTATTGAGATCAACATTTTTTGGTTCTCTGTTCAGAGGATACCGGGTATAATTTATACAAATGTCATGCTGTATGCCTGAGAGTTACTTATCGATAATGGCTACTTATTGGTAACAGTTGGCTCATAACTTATGTCACATTATCAAGAACCTATTCATACAAACAAATGTCAAATCATTGAGCTTTTAACCACCTCTTGTTCTAAGTAACACAAATGGAAATGCACAGGGAAGTGTTTGTTCTTCGCTGAAGAAACAGTCGATACAACATCCAGTAAAACATTTTCTCGATCTGCCGTCCCTGGACGACAGTCCAATTACTGTGAGGTTCCTTTGGATAAACATGAATTTAATATAATGTAATTAAAGGTGTGATGAAGAATGAATACAAAAAACTGGAGAGGGGCATATAGGTTGATTGGGGGGAAAACTGAAGAGGGATTATCTTTCTGGAGCAGAGGGGAGTCAACCATCTTCATGGAGATATGTGACATTCATTACCACTCAGCAGAAGGAAGGTGGACTAAACACGGCACCTCATCACTCTTTGCTTTAAACTGCTTTAAAATCTTATAAAAGGAGATTAATTCTCCTGCATGGATTGTACAAATCTACAAAGGCTTTGTCTTGAGTTACCATGCTGCTGTTAATGGACAGAATTCATGTTTTTTTAGAGTAAAACAATAAACATCAATTGTTTTTTTTTTTTCAAATGTCACGAGAGCTCATACCGCTGCAGTAAATTACCAGAGTATCATTAATAGAATAGGAAAACATTTACATTGACCTGCTGCGATACTATAAAGTAGTGTTCCTGATTTACAAAAAAAATGTATATTTTGATATAATGATATTACTTTAATTATTACGTCCATTATTTTACATTCAAATAAATATAATAATATTCTATAAACCTCTTTACTTTTAAAACGATAACTTTATCTTCATTATGTGGAACTGTTGGGCTGTGCACTTCTAACTGAAGTTGGTTTGAGCTAATCCATCTGCACTGCGCTCTTATTTTTATAATGTACTTAAAATAAAAACCTTTTTCCTCAAAAAACTGAGTCTGTGGTTGAATATATGCCTTTAACAATAGCAATTATGCTATGTTGTATGCTTATTTTAGTCTTGATTGTCCCCAAATGGGCTATTGGTGGTCCTTGTATCTACGACCTTTGTTGGTCAAAGTCAACATTTGGGGCTTAGATTGCAAACCTCCAGACGTCCTTTAAGCCCCTTCACATCAGTAGTCTAACGCAGGTGTTTTCGTTTATGCCGGGATTTAAAATGACAAATCCCATCACAGGATTTCATCAAGGAGGTGAAATAAATCTGCGCATTGACCCACAGATTCGTGCCGTTGAAGAAACTGATGAATGGATGTCACTTTGTGGAGTGGCTGCCGCGTTAGAGTTTAATGACGTGACATCGCATAACTCCCAGCCTCGACCTGAGCAGAAGGCTAATCAGCCAGATAAATGGGAAACATGTGGGAAGCCAGAGTGATGTCAATCGAGCACATCTGCACTCAATTTTATATAATAACTGACACATTTTGTGATTGGAACATGGTTTTGTGTGTGCTAAACCAATTTACATCAGCCAAATAATGTTTTGTTTCTTTAATACAATTATTATATTATTAAATGAAGTATTTCACCAAAGAATAATAATCTTTAACTTTATTTTTTTGGTGGACTTTCCCTTAATGGTCACCTTTTCCATAAACAATAGACAATATGACGCTAATATCTATTGGAAAAATGATTAAAGTCCTTATTAATCATTTATATGAGTTTAATAAACGGATAAGACTCTGGCACGCATTGATGCAAATTGTCTGAAAGACGGACAGAGCTAACCTTTATTTGTATTTCAGTAAGTTTACTAATCACGTTCCATCTCATTTAAGACATTTAATTGCCAGCCAAAACGATACATCACAGTTGACCCTTCCTCAGGATTAACAGCCTCGCTTCCTAAATGAATAACACACACAGAGATAACAAGAGATCAGCCACTTTTATTTAGAAAGAGTCCCAAAAAATAAACAAGTTAGCACACATTCCATATACAAAATGTCAGTGAGAATAGCCTGAATATGCGATGAAATTGATAAGCGACTACGGTATATGTTTCTATTGTTGATTACGAAAACAACAGTGATTATAATAACACAGTTTACCTCCCTTTGTGCTGCAGTGGAGGACTCTTCGTAGGTCAGTTTCAGAAAAAAAGATAAATTAAAACGTGTCTTATAATTAGTGTTTGTCTGTCTAATTTTTGTAAGTAAGACTGAAAAACAATAATCACTGAAAGAAATAATCCTGTATTAATAACCGAATGTTGTATTGAATGGAAGCTTTGAGGCCATAATGACAAGGGGCTATACTTTTTCATATTCAACCATTTTATATAAAATATATGTATATATGTATATATTGTATATATATGTCTAACATTGTATTTCCAATTTCAAACAATTAACCTCACAACTTCAACATTGAAATGAAAACGCATGTTTGGCAGTAATGAAATAAACGTATGTAATATTTTGCGGCAACAACATGCAACTGGTGCTACTTTATTGTCAGATCAATGCAAAACACATGGTGACTGGAAAACAAAGCTTAAAGGCTATTGTATTAGCGCTGTCATTGCCACCAACTGTACACCTAGTTACAAAAGTTACAGAATGTATCATTTACATTCACTGAGATGACAGTGATCGATTATATTAAGACTATATTCATGTCTACTGGCACTAGAATTTTGGCACTCTTACTTATTTGGCATTTTGAACCACCGTCGATGCCTCTTTTTGATGTCACTTCCCAAATGTGATGCGATAATACCAGACTATATATATATATATTTTTTTTTTCTTCAATTTGCATTGATGGCATGTAAACAGGTTAATTTCCTCTTCAAACTAAAACAAGTCTGGTTTTCATCAGAAAAAAAAAAAAAATAATCACTGAAGCAAACAAAGTATAAAGCAAAACCGCTGCACCAACTCCAACAAGAAAAACATAGGATTGATTCCAAATGTCAAGCATTGACATATATTTAATATCAACACCAAATGTTAAAGAATAAAATATACAGGAAAGTTTAGAGTAGGAATTAATTACATGATTTTAACATCTCAGCCCCATATGCAATGTATTTGGCTTTAAAAATATGGAACTAGAAGCTGTTTAGTATTTTTTTTTTCTGTCTTAATACTCACACATTAAGATGTTTATATCCAACCAGTATGTAAGCAAGTTTATTTAAAAGCTATTTTGTGAAAATACATAAAAATACTTTTTTTTTTCAATAAACCTTTTTCTAGATTTTCTTAGAAAAAAAGGACAATTTCACATCTTAATGCAGATGATATCAAGTGTGCTTGAAAATCCTGTTTGGCGGTGGTGGCTACAGAAACGGTGTGTTTTTGACGACATCTTCCCCTGATGCACACAACCCTACACTCTCCACACACACACACACACTCACACAGTTGAGATGACTGAAACTCTGAATCCCAGAAGCAACCGCTGCCGTCAATCAAGCCCTCGTTTCCATCTCAGTCCAGGCAGTTAGATAGGAAAAGCGTGGTGTCATCAGTTTAAAAAAAAGAGCCTCCCTTTTAAATTCCAAGATGTAATTCCACCCCGCGAGAGAGAGGTGTTTTATACGGTGAGAAATAGAGACAGAGAGCAACAATACAAGTCTTTGTGAGACACAAAATGAAGCCTCCATCTCCTACCTTTCCTTTTTCACCAGACAGAAACAGAAAAAAAAAAAAGAAAAAACGCCAGAACAGCAGAAGGGAGGGAAGGACAGAAGAAAAAAAAATCGCTCTATTGAAACCATTGTAAGGCACTCAGAAGTTTTGATCAGGACAGATCTGTCAGGCTGACGTTTAGTCCCATGTCAGGTCTCGGGTACGGGACAGCGTGGACAGCTTTAGGAAACTCTGGAGTCATCACCCGACCATTCTCCCCAGTACTCCCAGTGACGGAAAGTCTTGCTTTGTTCCTCATGGCGTCCCCAAAGGTCATCTAAACACTCAAAGGTCACGTGTACGCACAGACACAAGCAATCACAAACATTCCCACGTTCACGCACACAAGAATCCCATACACAAACAAGGAGGCAACATGTTAGGTCAGGGCATCTCCACATCTGTAAGCTTAAAAGATTTTAAATGTTCAAAACATGAGAATGTAGATGAGAACTTAACGTGATCTCAATGGGTTTACACGATGCACGATTCAAAATGATCATGTAGAGGCTTAAGCATGGTCATTGCAAGCATTATTGTTGAAATGTGTTACTAGGACAGAGGTATTAACAAGCATGGCCATCAACAGTCATACATGAAAATGGTTTCAAATAGCAAGGAAACTTAAATGGACAAACACAGTTTTAATCTGTAAAAAGGGGGATAGCTCTTTCTCTCTCATTAAATCATAAATCACCAGTACATACGATCCTTTGGCCAACCTCTTCATTCACTAACACTGAAGGATGGGACGGATGGAGCCAAAAAAGCGTGCATTTGGGGGGAATTTATGAAAACCTCGTTCCCTACCCCCTAAATTTTTACACTTTCGATCCCATAT